>JAEAOA010001460.1:677500-1894900 GCA_016746295.1 Potamilus streckersoni
CCTCAGTTTTTGAAGATAATTCTCAAATCCAGTGAGACCCAACCGTATCCTTAGACTGACAGAAAGTACAAAAAAAGTAAACGCATCCCTTTATCATCAATGTACTTGAATTTATTCGTCTTTTTTGCCAAATTAAGTTTGAAATGGATAAAAACATATCATATATAGAAAACACGCAAAAGGTAGAATATAGACATGAAAACAAACATCCATTGTGTCTTATAGAAAACTGCCGGCTCCAGAATTTGTTCAAATAAATATTTATGTACAGGCAAATTTCTCGAAATGCTATAGATTACTATAAGAGACATCTATTCCGCGTGTTGATGACCAAGTTCGTTTGAACTAGTCTTGCTTGTACGAAAAAGCCTTATATATCTTAATCAAGTTAGTTATGGCTCTTTGCAAAATGACATGTATTGTTAACTTTAGCGATTGATAGAATAACTGGTCTATTTACAATGAGACTAATCAAGCAGCAAATGTCACATTCAACTTTTAATATCGAAACATGGAAATTTAAGTTTTTTATTGACGTGTATTGTTCTCGTCTTCTCTGGTAAATAAATGGTCAAATTTGGAATACAATGTTGCTAATAGACTAAAATCCATTGGAATGCAAGATTTATGCAATGGCCGCTACTGTAATATTTTCCCGATCCTTGGTGGAAAGACTCGAGATTGTTCTGATTTAATTGATACAAATACTTAAATATCACAAGCACAAAAAGTTAAAAAATAATAAAAATACCATTTCCTAACGTTTCAGGCAAGCACTTTATCAGTAGATATAATTTCAAAGATAAAATAACATCCAAAAAACAAATAACAATACAGTTTCTCTCATTATAACTTAAAATCGTAGTTTTTTTCAACCTGATTTTTGTGTGGTTTCGTGATATCTCCGTGATATCGCCAGCATACCTGGATCTGGCTATATGTTTCTTTGCTACCCACTCACGGCACTTAATCAGAGAAATTTTGAAAAGGCATTTGTCAAGGCATTTGTTTCAATCTTAAAATGTATCAATACCTATTTCCAGCATTCATTCAAGCCAAAAATGAATTGGCACCGTGAAAGGATATAATTAAACATCACCTTATCAATATACCTAGAAACATGTCTCAATTAGCCATTGAAACTGTCCTTGTTGACATGAACTTTGATATCAAATCATCATTATAATTATATATTACCTTAATTCATCTAGTTAGAAAATCAAATGACTTTTCTAAAACTGGGACAACCCCGTTTTTACGGGGTGTGCAGAGGGCTTATATTTTATGGAATAGGCCAGAAGTCTAGCTTAATGTGAAAATTATAGTTCGATATACAAGTGCAATTATTTGATATTCGGTGTTTGGCGAAGTAATATATGACCGAATACAGCACATCTCTCTCTCTCTCTCTCTCTCTCTCTCTCTCTCTCTCTCTCTCTCTCTCTCTCTCTCTCTCTCTCTCTCTCTCTCTCTCTCTCTCTCTCTCAGCTGGAATGAGAGGCTATGTCATGAAAAGATTTTTAAAATCGGTTGAAGGGGCTTTTCCTTTGCAAATCGAAGTATATTCAGTCCATTGTATTGATTAACAGACCTATTGTAAACGGAAGTATCAAGGTGTTTGAAATTATGAATCAAAGGAATTTTATACAACAATGAGCTTATTGTCACTGCGTTCACTTTCTGGCACAGAGTGTAATAGAGCTTAACAAATATTATTTATAAATGTGGTATTTCCTCTCAATACTTTCATTCCTGATGTATATATAAGAGTTACTGAGTTTCGCATTCTAGCACCAGTATTGGCCTAGCAAACGAAAGGCCCGATTTGGATCATTTGGGGGTAGGGGGCGTCAGCTTAATTTACGCTTAGGGCCCTCTGAGAACGGCATTTGAAAAAAATAATTTTCTTCCAGCGCTTTAAAATTACTTTCTCTCTATAGATATATTATTTTACAAATTAATAACGTGCGAGACCCCTGTGAACGCGGTACCCGATTGTGCCAAATCGGTCCAATCAGCCTAAGGTCGGACCTGTCCAGCACAACCCCCTCCATCAGATTCTTGTATTTTGGCCAACTTAAACAGAGAATCAGGATCATTCAGACGCCTGTAAATTTATAAAAACAAAACAAAAAATAGAATCAGATTTTTTGCCCTACCAATTCATCTTATTTTTTTTTCTCTCACTCCGTGCCCTAATTCCCCCCTCTCTCTTTATATATATATATATATATATATATATATATATATATATATATATATATATATATATATATATATATATATATATATATATATATATATATAATTGTGTTTTGGCACACATAAATTATTGTATGCTGGCCCACTTCATTCGGAGATTAGATTTTCTGGCATACTGTAAGCTTATAAAAGCAAATCAAATCAATTACGACCGGGTCGGATTTCTGCCCCATTCAATCCGTCTTATTTATTTTATTCCAGATTTAAATATTTCACGTCATCCAACTCCAGCTGACATTCACATTCTTGAAGTTGTTTACACAAATTTAGAAACAATGAATATTAGGCTGCGTAATTATCGTTCTTGCAAATCTGCATTAGTTGAGCACACATTCGAAGGTAAAAGTTGTGTGCTAGCAAAGTTCTCGAACTCCTACACCAGTTGTACACCTTCACAAATTAATGCTTGTGCTATTAAACGTTTCGTACTACTACTACTACTACTACTACTACTACTACTACTACTACTACTACTACTACTACTGCGTTAAGCAAATTATCCTCACGTCCTTTGACCTTATTAATATTTCAGTGACATTTAATGGGCACTGAAATAAGCTGCATCACCTCTGATGCTAACATAATGAAAACAGCGAAGTATGCATTGCACACATTAATGATAGAATAATGACTAGTCAAGATTCCTACTCTAACACAAAGATGTGTAGAAGTTGCTTAGGGAAGAACTTTTCAGCAGAGCTGTGCACGTTTATTTTTATGTTTATCATTATAAACGCTCATGACCGTTTTATTTCGCAAATGCATTCTAAAAGTACATGCCCCCCCCCCCCAAGCAACATATCAGATGGATTTATGGTTCAGAATGATTTTTTTTAAAACATTATTCTTTTGGATAGATAGTGATTCACATTAGGAAAGGACAATTAATGTTTCACATAATTCTGAGAAGCTATTAGGTTTTTGTTTTTCGAGTTGTTTTCTATCGTCACAATCATATTTACTGGCATAATTGTGAGTAGACGCGCGCGCGCGTGTGTTTTCGTCTTTAAAATATTTAACAAGCCATTGCGTCTCTTTCAGGTTGTCTATCCTCATCGAGTACTGTGTTGCGAAACTCAGTGAATCTAAGATTTTTTTTATCTTCTTGATCCTATCTTTTAAATTTATAACGACAATGATGTATATTGCTTACTTTCACAGTCGTATTCACTTTGACAACGTATCTCTTTTTGTTTATATCTGTTAAGTAATTTTTGTTGTTATCTTTTCCATCAGGCCAATAATTTTTGGTTACAATTATTCATCAAATTTGTTGTCGCTAAGACATTCCGTTTCAAATCGTTCATCAGTCTTAATGAAACTGTTCAAGTTGACATTGTAAAATCAGATTGTTTTCCAGAAATCGTCCCTTGTTTGATCTGTTGAAATATTATAGGTAAATGATCTATTCTTTCTGGTGATTGTACTTCTTGAATAACAGTTAATAAAATATTAAAATTCCATTAAAGAAAAACATTAACTTTTTTATTTACATCAATTTGTTTATTGCAACTCTGAGCTCGTATAAGCAAGTTTACTTTCAGTAGAGACGTAAAGAACAGACGTCAATCTAACGTTTATTCAATCCGTTCAAACGTATAAACGATTCTCTAATGATGTCACATTTCTGACAGAGTTAATTCTGGTTATATAGTAGATTTTCCTTATAGAGTTGATACTGGCTATAGAGCTGAAGCTACTTATGGAGTTCATGCTACTTATATTAATAATGCTAATTAATGAGTTGATGCTTATTAGAACTGATGCTTATTATAGAGTTGATGCTGCGAATATATTTGATGCTAATTACAGAATTTATGCAGCTTATATAATTGATGCTGAGTATATACTTGATGCTAATTATAGAATTTATGCAGCATATATAATTGATGCTGATTATATAGTTGATGCTGCTTATATAAATGATGCTAATTACATTGTTGATGTAACTTAGAACTGATAGTGAAGATGGAGTTGATGCAAGGCCGTAGAAAGCGATCACGGGCCCTGGGGTAAGAAACACATGGGCAACTACTAGTCCTTGTTCAAACAAAATGTTTCGTTTATAAAAGAAAAAAGTGTTATTCGGCCTGGACCCCAGGGATATATTTCCTGTCCCTCCATCGAACCTGAGTTGATGTTGCTTATATAATTGATGCTGGTGCTGATTATATAGTTGATGCCTATAATTGATGTTGATTATAGAGTTGATACTGCTTATAAAAGTGATAATAATTATAGATTGATGCTACTTACAGAGTTGATGTGAGTTGTAAATTTGATGCTGTGCATAGAATTGATACTGATTATTGAGCTTTTACTAATTGTAGAGGTAATATTCTTACGTCCATGGTATGGTCATTAAATCTGCAGCGTTTCTGGACATTACAGGATGGATTCTATTTTGTTTCATACTGAAAAATCAAAGTTAGTATTCTCTTGAACGTTGTTTTGTATCAAAACCATCTTTGACTATAATTGTATTCCATCCAAATTTGTACACATAAGCACATTTAGTCTTGATATCAAAATTGTTGTTTGAATGTTAATTCGTGAAATATATATATATATATATATATATATATATATATATATATATATATATATATATATATATATATATATATATATATATCGACTCCCTGAAAAGTGTCGGGTTTATCACAATACAGTTATGTGATATCATTTATATTTTTAAAAACATTTCAAATTATTTCGTCGTCCTGCATTCATTTCTAAATTCTACTGTTTTGTCACCTTGTACTTTTACTCAGTGTTGACCAGTTTGGAGTATCACTTTTGTGAAAATAAATCAAATGTATAGTGACCTTACATCCCCATAGTCTATCTTCGCATTCTATTCTCCATCTGTTAGTTTTTAAAAAAATTCTTTCTAATTTTCATATTTATGTGTATGAATCACTAGATAATTTGCATATGATAATCTTTTTAATGTGTATGAATCACTAGATACATCTGCGTATGACAATCTTTTTAATGTATATTTATGTGTATGAATCACTATATACATCTGCGTACGACAATCTTTTTAATGTATATTTATGTGTATGAATCACTAGATACATCTGCGTATGACAATCTTTTTAATGTATATTTATGTGTATGAATCACTAGATACATCTGCGTATGACAATCTTTTTAATGTGTATTTATGTGTATGAATCACTAGATACATCTGGGTAGGACAATCTTTATAATGTGTACTGGGGAATTGCTTGGTTCCACAGATGACCAATACAAGCAAGCAAGCAATAACTGAGATCTCGTAATCCAATTAAGCTGTATCTTTTATAAACATGTAAAACACATCCTTTTATACGCATTGTATAAAAATGGCTAAAATTGTAACTTTCAATAAAAAAAAAAAATCTCGAGGCATCTTTTTGTACACATCCATTCACCATACCTGTACTGCACTCCACGTGCTCTATCACGAGCTATTATTTACACCGGAACTACATTAAAATCTGAACATTCGGACACTTTAAAATATTTACAGTGATAAAATTTAAGCGTTTTTAAGACTCACGTTGTCGGCTTGAAGCGGGAACCGAATACTGACAACAAATGAACTGCTCGTTTGGTTAACACTTAGCAAAGCTGACACTGAGTCGAATAAGCTGTAGTTTCGTTGTTTTCTACTAGCTGAAAGGCGTACAGTATTTTAAAGGTCACCGATAGCAGTCTGTGTTGCCCTTGACAAAGTCCATAATCGCCCTTATGAACGTTTATCAACCCATTCCTCCAAACTAAACGAGATCCTTACAGATGAAACGTGTCTGCTCTTTTGTCATATTTTGATCAATTGTTATTGAAAAGCACGTTGCTCTTTGTTTTCACAGGTGCATTGGCTGGAAACGAACATTTGACACTTTGAATTAGGCTTACATCTAAATACCGGAAAAGTATATGCTCATCTACTGTTGTCCTACAATGTAAGACCACGACCCTGATATTTTTGTTTTGAGCGTCAAGGTTTTGCTGCCCATATAACGGCACTGTGTAGCGTGTTCCGATATTGATTAATATCAGAGCGATAAGTAAATTGTGAAGTCAATTGTTCATGTATTGTGGACAGAATTGGGATTTACCAAAATACTACTCACAAATTTAGATAAAACAAACAAATTTGCCAAGATACCACTAATACATGTATATTCGCAAAAAAGTATTTGTCCACAGAGATACAATAGTTTGTTTATAAAAACAAAACAAAATTTGCTTTTCAAGACAATGATACCTGTATGGATTGATTTCATGGTCATCATGATTGTGTATGCAAATAGCCACAATACAATGTGTGTTCACCTTGCACCAAAATTTTGAGTCCCTAAAACACCAATGATATTGAATGAAATCGAGAGCCAATCAAAAAAGTTTCATCTTCAGTGTATTTAAATCACCCAGGTGCTTAATGGAACATGACTTTGTGTTGAATGTCAAAACTGAGTATTAATGACATGTTTGTAACAGTTGGCTTTTTAACTTTAATCTTAATGAAATGATTGATTGCAGCCTATGAAACTTGAAAATAACTACATGTTTCTGCTTGTTTGTGCATCTTTTTTATGCATTTGTTTATTGATGGATCTCTTTATTTATGAAAGAATAATGATATTGAAATTTCAATGTTTTGCTTTAGAAAATAAAGGGGAAAAGTCAGACATTCTGTCTTCTTTGGTTGACATGCTGTACTGTAGCATTGTGACATTTTGAATGGGCATTCCATCAAGAAATTCGGTATTGGTACTGAGCATGAATTTGAGCTATCCCTGTTACAGACTTCTTTTTTTTTTTGTTGTTAAATTCCTTCTCTTGCCCTCCAACCTGCTACATTAACACAAAGTCTGTTATGAGAGACTGCCCCTTCTGCCAACAAAAAATGGTCTCTCAAGATACAGGGTTTCAATAGATTTCAAAATTGAAGGGTCAGTTAACCATTGACTCCAAAACCTAAAGAGTCAAAACTGAAATTCTTTTGAACAGTCATGAGCCCATAGCTGTGATTCCTCGTTATTGGTGGAAATAAATTATGTTTAAGATTTCTTATATTGTGGTGAATAATGAGAGATACTTGACAGTTTTTTTTTGTAAGAGACATGCAAAATGAATTTTGTCAAAGTGTTTCTCTTTCTAACCATGTGTCACAGTGTGTATATTTTGTGTATGAAACAGACTGGATTACTTTATATTTTATTATATTTACAACTCAACATATTCCAATATGATCTGATCAAATCATTTTATATGCAAGCATATACCCTTACAACTAGGAAGGTTATATATTATTCAGCTATTAAGGATGTACATTACAGAACTGTCAGTACACTTTTCCACTCATTTTTAAATTTTTCTAACCGATTTCAGACCTTGACTCTCCATCTCCTCCATTGAGCTGACACTATCTTTCTTTGGAGTCTGAGGGTTGCAAAATTCATGACCAGCATGTTGTTTCCCAAACCAATACAATAAAGCAAAAAAAAAACTTCTTTGCACCATTGTGATTTTAAAGTTCAGATGTATGCACTGAGTGTTATGTCTGTTCAATTTTTTTCTGAATGATCCATTAATTAAAAATGCTCTAGGTTTTAAAGGCTTTACCGATTGAAGCAAATTAATCACCAAAAAAAACTCAATCCCACACTAAAAACTGGCTTCATGAGAAGCTATATATTTCTGTTTTGTATAACTGATTGAGTACATAAATCAGGTTCCCTTTGATCCTGGAATCCTGGAAAAGTTTTGGAATTTAGAAAATAAAATTTCAGGGGCCTTGAAAAGTCATTGAATTTCTCAAAACCTTTCAATGTGTTGGAGAAGTAATGGAATTTTTGTGAATCTTAACCTTTTGCCTTCTACTAACACATATATACAACAGTAAAAATGGCTTTGTAACCTCAGAGATGCATATACAAGCTGCTAAAAATACTTTTTTTTTTGGCTCAACATACATGCATTTCCAACCAAGGGTTGAGAAATCCAAGAGATGCCTATACATGTTTCATATTAAAGCTTTGATTTGGATGAAATTTCAAACATCTAATCTTTTTTAACAATATTTAGCCAGAGAAAATAGTCCTTACATAAATTGATGAAAGTATTTTATTAGTAGTTTTACAGTGGATAAGTAGGAAATACCATTGAAAATTAGGTCAATTGTGTAAGTAAAACAAAATGGCAACATTCATGTATTCTATGGATGATTCTGATGAAAGATTTAAAGGATTTGAAAGTGATGACATTACAAATGACATTGATTTTAATCATCAGATTAAAGATGAATGATTGGACATTAGTATAAGTCATGTTTCGATACCTGACATTTCAGATTTATCTGAATCTGAGGATGAAACACGCGATGATCTTTACTGGTCAGAACACGTGGGACCATTATATGTGGATGACTTTGCAGTAGATTCAGGGCCAACATTTAATTTAGATGAAAATGCAAGGGAGATAGATTTCTTGTTGCAGTTTTTTCCTGAAGAAATATTCCAGTTGTGCAAAAATAGTGGCGAGAAAAGTAGTGTAATATACATTATAAACACAACAGATATATTTTTTTATTATGAATATGTGAATATAAACATTGATTCCTGAGGATTATATGTACTTGTTGGTGGAAATGAGTGACATAAAAGTTAGGTAAGTGTTTAAAATATTAGTATTCATCAAAGTACACAGTTTGCATGAAGAAAGATTAATATAAAGAATGTAGACAGCATGTACACTAACTAAAGAAGCTCTCATTTAGGCAGCCATTATGATGCTCTGGGATTCATCCTACAAACAGCAGCTAGAAGGCAAGTTGCTTATCAGGCTTAGTAGGCAGGGCAGTAAGTACTTGCAGAAGGTAAAGTTTGTAACAAATTATAACTGCTAATTTCCTGCACTGAGCACCAATTAAAAACTCTGGTTTTGAACCAATTTAGTTATAATCGATAAATGGTTTATAATGGTCTTTGACTTCTGTGAATGGCCCAGGAAAACTTTTGGAAAAGTTTTGGAATTTGTTTTTGTTAAATCTGCAGGAAACCCAGAATAACAAAAGATTTTGTTGCATAGTTCAGCATCGTGGTTAACCTGGGTACATGTTTTGCTTTGTTGTTTTATTTAATAATACATCAAAATAGATCATTATTAATTAATGGGTACCCTATTGAGATTGTGGCAATATCAACATCAATTTAAAACTATAATAAAATTTATTAGTCTGTAACCCAAGCTACATTCCATCTGTGTATCAGATCTAATTCCAAAGGAAAATAAAACGTAACAAATCAATGAATATCTTTAGATAAGAAATATATGCTGAATAATCATCACTTTTTGCAAGAAATTATACAAGCTCAGAATAAAATAATTTTGAGATTAGACAGAGCAAAGCTAGCATTGTTACTGACAAAACTATCAATATGTTTATTCTTCCTTTTGATATTGTATTTCTATCAGTAGTACTTTATCTAATGAAAAGACACATGCACAGACAGTTTGATGAAAAATTTGGGAAAGCTATAGACACGCATCATACTTTTAAATAAAATTTTGTGAGGCAGGCCCGTCCTCCCTGCCTCCTCCAGCTTATGAGAGAAATAACGTTTTTGCTATGACTGTTCTTGCCAATTGCACTATAATTATAAGTATGTACAAAATGAACTTTATATTTCTTATGGGATATCGATTTTCAAGGATTTTATGGTTGCTACAGACTAAGAATTCAAAGAACTAGTGATCAATTTGTAGAAAAAATTATGACCTGTTTCCCAGTATATAAATGTAAATACAGATAAAAAAATATAATTTTTTTAAAAACCACAGAAACTGATATCCATATAAATAAATTAACAATCATTCATTAATGCTATGTTCCGGTAAGAAATATCAGTAGTGGAATTACAATAGCCTTTTAGAAGAATAAAATTTAAGTGCTTATTGCAGAGGTAGTTCTTATTACAGTTTAATACTGAAAATTTGGAGTGGGGGGGACTCTCTCAGACACTTGAAAGAAAATTATTGCAGAAAATATGGCAGGACTTGAAACTGTATTATGTATTTTTGATTTGTTTGATATTTTGGTTTTGTTTATTAATATGCATCCTGCAATTCTACATCATAGAATTACCCATGCGGAAGTGGTTTCAGTGAACGGTCAACTACCACTTGCAAGCAAATATGATCTACAACTGTCATTGACAAGACTTTTATCATCCTTATTCCACCCACCTTCCCTCAGTGACTACTATTTTGGTGTCTTACTGACTGCCTCCTTCAGTATTATAAGCTTTTTCTCTTACCCTCACAAAGCTCATATAATTTAATTTATGCTATGGTAATTTAACATTATTTTAAAACGAAGTCAATGATCAAATCATGTTGCCGCCAAACTACACTGATGAGCCATCTGGTGTCAATGTGTGAAAATATTAAAATGGTCAAACTAAATTTTTAAAAAGCTTGTTGACAATAAAATAAATGTGGTGTTTTAAAAAGTTAAAATTATTATTATATTTTGTTTCCAACATTACAAAATCTATTCGAATCACTTTGTTAATTGGAATAAAAGATAGGAAATCAAATAGCAGGCAGTAAAATTGGGCTGTCAAGGCAGTTTAACAAGATTGGTGATGAAAATATATAGTTGTCTAAAATATAAGAATCAGATTTTCTTTCACATTTATTGTAGGTAGATTAGTGGCATTGTTAGGAATTGATGAATTTGGCCAAGAATGAATCTTTACCTAAAACTAGAGGCAGAAATTTGATTTCTTCAGTTGTGCTAATTGCAGTTGAGATGACATTTATATAAAATCCCTTAATTGTTTAAGTCACAAACAATGATTAAATGCAATGTGTTCTTTGTGTCCATTTTTTAAATGGTATATTAAACTAAAAGTGAACATAAATTCACTTTTTCCTCTTGACTGTACAAATGAGGAGGATCAAGCTTTTCGTAATTAAATTGATTGTTTTAAAATGTATCGTATTGATAGTGGTATCTGCCTTCAAATTTTATATGTATGTCTCCTCTGATATACATGATGTCAAACTTTTGGGCCGTATATCAGTAGACCCTGCTTTTATTAGAGTATCCTCCTCGGATGTGGGATGTCATGGGTTCGATTACCAGTCAAGTCATACCAAAGACTTACAAAAATGGTACTAACAGCTGCCTTACTTGACGCTCAGCATTATGAGGTTAGTGTTAGGATTGGTCAGCCAGGTGTTAGGATAATGTGACTGGGTGGGACATCATGCTACATGTCTGCGGCCACCAGAGTGGTATAGCATAATTGAAGTGAAATGCCAGATTGTTGTTTTATCATGCTTTTGATTTGCAATAATATTGAGGATGGATATTATAAAGTTGTTATCTGTGATGTACAATAGTTTCAAAGTTTACCTTTATCTGGTTGGCAGATTGCTGTTTTTCATTGCCAACCCAAGCACCTTTTACCCCCCCCCCCCCGCATACAAAATAATTTAACAATAAAATACCTATCCAAATGTACAAAAATGCATTTTGTCTAAGTCTCAATATCTCATGATTTTGAGGTCATATACAGTGCTTGTTCAGCTACACTCAGAAATGAACATGATAATGAAAGTTAAATTTGTTTATTTGATGTACTCTTAAAATAATCACATAACAGATATCTAGGTCTTTCTGCCTCTGAATTCTATTACTAAATATTGTCATATTTTTCCACCCATGATCCAGTCTAAGTTTTGTAATTTGCTGCCCATCTGTTGCATCATGTTATTTTGATGTACTCGTATACAATACAGAATATACACATCTTGGTCTTCCTTGAATCACACTACATATCAGCACATTATCCCACCCAGCCAGTCTTTGAACTTGCCACCAAGCTGTTGCATCATGTTCTTTTCATGTACACTCGTCTCTTTCTTTCAGCCACTGAATTCTTTGAATATAAATATGAGCGAATTCTTTGAATATAAATATGAGCACGGCTAATTGATCAACACATTTTCCCACTCCAAGGCAAGTGAGGCAAGTCTTTGAAGTTTGCCACCCACCTATTTATATGTGTGCTGAAGACTCCCACTTAGGTGATTTTCTTCGTCCAGGATAAAATGTATCCAAATACACATGATTCAGAGTTTCCAAGACCTCTGCTGGTATTCTCACTATTTTTAATGTTCTTAATCGGTGCCTTTCTGTTTTCCAGATTAATCTGTTGTTTACAAGACAACCAATACAATAGCAGGATGTCTGAAACATCTCATATGTATCAGTGTGGACACTGTGACTACAAAGCCCCTGGCACACCAAGTCTTGTGCTGCACCACTATTTAAACCACCCTGGACAGCAATTTCAGCAGATTTGCTTGCCCTCTGCAATGTCACCCGACCCTCTGGAAGACCCGCCAGTATCACCTGTGAGACAAGATGAGAGTAGGGAGCAAGTTGAAACAAACTCTGATATCGCCATGGACAAGAAAGATCCAGCAGGTGTAGAGAGAAATGTTAGTAAAGATCCACCTACACAAGGCAAAAACACCAAGAGGCAGCAATTTGGAAGGAAGAAAAAGAAAGCAGTGGAAACATTCTTTCAACCTAGAAGACTGTCATTGAAGAGGAAAAAGAGACTAAGATCCAAAGGTGAACCTTGATATTTTTCCTGGATTTGCAGTTTTTAAGTTTTTAGGTTTGTTATGCCCATGCAGAAATCATTCTATTTTATTTTTGTCCTTGATTCAAAGAGCTCATAATGATGTATGCTATTGTTAATCTGTATGTATGTAACCTTTCATTTTCTGCACACTGTATTTTAAAAATTTGTAATAATTTTAATTGTTCATACATTTCTGGACATCAGTTACATATTTAAAACCTGCTAAAGAAAAAACTTCAAGCTGGAATTGAAACTAAGGAATGTTTTACTTGTGCTAAAAAAAAATGATATTTGTATTATATGTAATCACCAGAAATGTTTAATGGAGACTTCAGATTAATTTATTTTCAGTGGATAATAAGTTTGGGATTAATAGAGTGTTAAATTTTTTTTTATAGATATTGTACTATTTAAATTTTAAAAATTAGTTTTTTTAACACTGCACATTCACATCACAAGGGTCACACTACCAGGAGAAGTGTGCGAAAATGTCGCCCGAGAAGCGTAAACTTCGCCTTCTTCTGTTAGGAAAGCGAAAACGACTTCGCCCTCTGATTTTTCGGACATATAATGACTGTAGATTATGACTTTAAGATGCCCCCTTGCTGTAACCAGTAAGTTCTGTCACTGTTGTAATCCAAGACAAAATGTATTTATGTGGTGTTGATACTAATCAGCTTACCGGCGCCAAAGAAATTCTTGCAGATTCACATGCAAGTTTTAACAGCTAACTGACCATTAACATTAACCCTTTTCCAGAGCAGAATATCACTGCTTGATTTCATGAAGTTGGGCCTACTGTGCTACGATTACAGGAGTCTGCATTTTTATCAATATAATACTGTTATGGTGATTTCATGTTGTCAGAAATTTCGTCGTGCTTTATTGATAAAACTGCAGACTTCTGTACTACAATGAAAATATACCAAATTCTGTTTTGAAATTTAAACATCAATATGCAAATAGTAATTTGCTTTTAAAAATATGATCAGTAAAGAGCGTTTTTAAATTTATTTCTTTATTTGTAATAAATGGAGATTTAACAGCCATTTTTGCGTATTTTGTGTATAAAATAAGTTTGAAACAGTAAACGAACTTGTAATGGTGGACATCGCTGCATATATGATATACCACTTCATTGAATTGTGAAAATATGAAAAATATATATATATAGTAATGAAGTAAATAATATTTAACCAATGCATGTCGTTATTACCAGTGGGTAGAAAATCATAAATATGCAGTAATATTAATGGATTTTTGTAACAAAGAAAGAAAGTGAGTAGATATGAAAAATGCCCTCCATCTTAAAAAAGATGCACTCACACTGTGTGAGACTAATTCTTTGATTTTTGGTTGGGGGTAAAAAGGGTCCAGTTTAGTTATACATCTGCATTAGTGCTTCAGTGTGATGTCTATGAACAGTTCAGTAATGTTTTATCGGGAAAAATGAAATAAGGACAAACAGTATGGTTTAAAAGACACTTGTGCATTTATTCCTATGTACATGTATTAGAGACTCTATCAAAAAATGCTAGAAATCTTTTTGACTGAAGTTGTACACAAAATTTAAAGAAAATAAAATAATTAAGTTAAACATTTTTACCAACATGCAGCTACAAGACTCTAATCTTGTTACTGCTATCAGTGAAAATTACAATGTATAGCTTCTGATGTGCTTTTTAAGTCATACAGCCAAAACATTTACCTCAATTCAAACACATATGTACTACAAGTATGAATACAATGGGTATGCATATAAAATTTTTATGCGCATACAAAATATGTTGATACTCACACATAGCACATATTTTTCAACCTGAAAATAAGGCATTGCTTAAAACTGTTAATAGTATACTGAGAAATAGAGCATATCATCCAAGATTTCTTAGCCAACCTGTCTTGCATTTATAGATCGGATGTCACAAAAATTTTGTATTGAACCGTATACTGCAAAACCTGATGCTTAATATTAGGAATATTTGAAGAAAGAGCAAAATAGTATTAAATAATAAATAAGTAAACAGCAGTTGGAAGACATCCTTATATATGGGCATGTCCAAGCTACATAATATATATGTAAATATCCTATGAGGAAATGGAAACTTGATTAAACAGAGTTCCCATGGCTACTCATCATTTGATTTCATTTTACATTTTACCAAAATTCTCCTTTGCTCATGTTTCTGAAGGTTTTTAAAGGAGACTGTTAGCTTCATAATTTTGTCACCATATGGTACACTAATTACAACTCCTTCTTTCAGGTTCTGATAGAAGCAAGAAATTTCAGTGTGGTTGGTGTAAGTTCAGTGCTAATCAACCCATGTTCATTTTGGCACACCACAAAAGTAGGCATCCAAGCCGTGAACTTGACATCATCATGCTAGAGCCTAGCGGCAAATGTAAAAATGAATTGACTTTGTCACCCAGTGAAGAAGAGCAGAACTGCCCTGTGTTTGACAACTGTCCAGATGTAGAGGATGGTAAGGTTGAAGTAGGAATTTCCATTCATTACTTTAAATCCCCTCAGTAAACTGCCATCCCTCAATGCTGAACCCCATTAGTATACTGAGACACTTCAATACTGCCACCATTCAATTCTGCATTCCCTCAGTAAACTGTCAAATTTAAATAATGCAGCCCCTTAGTATACTGTCACACCTCAGTAATGCAGCCCATTAGTATACTTCCAAACTCCAATACTGCAGCCCCTTGGTATACTGCTATCCCACATTATACTGTAGCCTCACCTCAATACTGCAACCCCTTAGTATACTGCCACACCTCAATACTGTAACCCTTTTGTATATTGCTACCACTCTGCTGCAGTAACATAGTATACTGCCACACCTCAATAATGCAGCCCATTAGCATACTTCCACTCCTTAGTAGTGCAGCCCTGTGCTTGTTAATGCACCAAATATATTTTTAGCTAATGCTGACCATGTTATGACAATTATGTTCGGTCATGATCAACAAAGAGAAGAACTTTACAGATGTGTGAAGCTGAAAACTGTCATAACATCTTTGAGCCCATTTCCTGAAATCATCGGCTTTTATAGATAATGATATAATATTAATTTTAGTGTTACATGTACTTTAGCCAACACTTCTTTCAGTAATGAAAATCTGACACTGGGAGACATGTATTGATGCTAGAGATAATATGATACCTTAAGTCATGGTATGAAATAATTATTGGTTCAGGAGACATTTGAAACAAAAAGTGGCCACTTGTGAGAGGAATAGTTTACAGTTTTGTACAAATATGCTGGTCGCTGGTCATGTTAGAGGGGTGGCTGTTCTTGTGGGGTACTTTTGAACACAAACTCGTTGGTGCCAATGGATTCTAGCAGTAAGAAGCAAGTGGCCGCTAGTCAGGGGAACTGTTCAAGGGGAAGACTACTGTACTGCTAAACTTAAGTATACTGCGGCCTTTCAGCAAACTGCCACACCTCAATACTGCAGCCCCTTAGTATACTGCCACACCTCAGTAATGCAGCCCCTTAGTATACTGCCACAACTCAATATGCTGCTACTGCCTTTTAGTATAGTGATGCCCCTCTTTAATTCCAAGTTTGGTCACGGATCCCATTAATAAATTAGTTAAATTTTGTTATATTTCTACTTAATGTATTTCACACAAATTTTGCTATTGACTGTTAAGAAATCATTTTTTATGCCAATAAAGCAAATGGTTATTTGATGGCCCACTTGTGTTTGAATGACACTGTCAGAATAATGTCATTCATCACCATGCTTGTCATATTCATGATTGTGATTAAGTCCCTTAGCAGTGATGTGTATTATGTAGTAGTGTTTGACAGTGACCGATGGTTTAACTAGAATGTTTGCATGCCTTTTTGCCAGTGACTTATTCAGTACAACAATGCAATTGAATATACTTATCAAAAATAGTTCATGAACTTGTTAACTTGTTTGCAGAAAATGACCTCAGAGCAAAATTATTAAAATGAATTTGTCCAAACTTGCCTCCCTCTCTGTATCTAATCTAGTCAGAACTAAATAAAATTAACATTTGGAAAGAAATTAGAGTGGTAGAAAAAATTACTGAAATAGGTCATCATGGCAGACTGGCTACAACCATTATAATGATGTTGTCAAAGTCCTTTTTTTTTTTTTGCCTTCTCAAGATTAAGAAAGTGTGGTGAAGTTGTGGTAATTAACTCCACTGGTGTTGTTACAAGAGTTTATGCTAATGATTGTTTTCTGTTGTTTATCATCTAATTGTTGGTACAAGTTTGTCATCGCTACTCCTCCTAAACTAACTTGTGGAAAGCCAGGAAGTTTAAACACATATTTAAAGATCTGGTTGGTCCATGATGATAATATGAAATCCAGTATGACCACAATGGTGACAGTTTTGAAAAAAAATTTGATGTGGGCTTTTCATAAAAACACATTTTGATGTATAGTTGGTCTTTATTGAAAATAGTATGGAACATTCTATTTATATTTAAACGTGTCAGCTCAAACTTTTAAGAAAATAGTCATCAGATTTGATGTACTGGAGTATCTCAAGAATATCAGAAGTAGTGTCAATACCTAGCAGTTAAAGGAGGGGCTGAGTAAACTAAAGCATTCACCATTACGGATCACTGCCATCTCAACTCTTATCTGATTGGGTTCAAGTCTCTGGCTTGGCCAAATGTGGGTATGTGAAAAAGCTTGCTTATAGCTTCTCATGGGTTGGTGATTCTTTCTGGGGTTTACCTGGGTTCTTCTTCCATCCATTTATGCTGGCTGCTATGTATAGCCTATCTATCTTGTGCTGAGAAATGTCATTAAACCCTACAACAACAACAACAGCATGACAACAGTTGCAATAACAATAACCTAGCCGTTAAAGTGAATAAAAGTACAGAAGAAATAGTCTTATCTTTGAAAACTAAAAATTATTTTCAACCAGTAGAGCTTCATTCACTTTAATGGATTCATGTTTTAAAATTAGACAACATATTGAAAAGATATCCAAAAGTAATTCTCATTTTAATACCATTTGATCTTGTTTTCGTTATATCACTGAAAAGGAAAGTTATTTTGACTTGTTTTCATTGGAGGAGTTCTTATTGTGTCTTGGTGTCCATGATTAAATTTGCAAATGCTTAATAGGGCCTCCATGTTGGCACACTAAAAAATATTATTGTCACTACTTCCAAATGGATGGCTGTTTCAAAATCGGTTGTCAATCATTAGAATTTTATGGTACCTAGTTGGTCCTAGATGAAATTCATGTGAGTCATACATCCAGTATGGTTGCCACAGTCTTAAAATTCTAGTTGTCATTACTCCAACGGATGGTCATTATAACATGGAATTGTTGCCAAAAACATTTACCACAATGAAGAATATTAGAGATGGTTTTCAACGTCTTAGGCCATTTCAGGCTGATTAGACGCATCACTTATCATCTTGGGCATGCTTTAAAAACATCTTTTTTATCATTTGCATGTTTTCTTAAATTTGGAAACTTATCTTCAAAACAGGAGAAATAGTGCAATTTTCTTATGCTAGGAAAATGTAATCTGGAATAAGTCTGCATGTGAGAGTGGAGATTAACATCTTCAAATTCCATCACACATTTACTTCCTGCAGATGCAAAAACAACCGCCACAGCCACAGGCACTCCTTTTTTGTTGCTACTATTGACATTATGGACTCCCCTTCTATAATAAAGAAAATATTTCATGCAGACTTAAATCAGCCTCATTCGTTGATTCTATGCACATTTGGTTTATCCTGTTGGCACATTTATCAGCTTTAAAAGAGTAATTCCAAACTTTTTTCCTAGATATGATTTACAGATCATTTAATAACCACTTTTGCTTGAATTTTTTTTAGTTGCTTTGTGTCTACTTATTTTTGTTGTTGTAGGGTTTAATGCCATTTTTCAGCACAAGATAGGCTATATATGGCGTACAGTATAAATGGTGGAGGAAGAACCTGGGAAAGCCCAGGAAAGAACCACCGACCCACAGGAAGCTACTGGAAAACTTTCTCACATACCCACATTGGCCAAGCCCAAGACTCAAAATTACACAGAGGTGAGATGGCAGTGATTCTTAAAGGTGAACACTTGGCCACTCAGGGCCACCTACTTATTTTTGTAGCTGCTTGGAATAGTTTGTATGCCAATACTTCCAATGTGTCACAGAGGAATAAGGTACATTAAGTTCTGATGGGTGGTTATTGTTTACTTTGGACAAACAATAACCACCAATTAGAAATGAATGTAACATATTAAACTGTGTAACACACCAAACTGCATGCAGCCTACAAATTTGATCCAAGTAGTCAAGATACAAAGCAACACAGAAATTTCATGTAAAACTGGTTAATAAATGATGAGTAAAGTACATGTCCTTCATTATACATGGGGAACCTGTTTGGAATGTTTCCGTTATGCTGAAGCTGCTGGTTGCATAAAATAAAATAAATGGCATTTTATCTACAAGTTGGGGAAGAAAGGTTATGAACCCCATTACTTTATGTTAATTTGTTGACGGCAGTTGAGTTTTGTCAGTTGTTTGTTTTGTTTTTGTTTTTTTGTTTGCTGACAAATATGAATAACTGCCTGCTATGGTTGTCTCATGAATTTTCAATTCAAAGAATACAAAGGTAAACTAATAATTATTAAGATTAAAGTGTATCATTTGCATTGATTCTTCACTTCTTGTATCACTATGGGTATCAATGAATTGTTCACTCATAGAGAAGACCCAATTCTATGGACCCTGGACCACAATTTGAAAATGGTAGACAAATCCTTCATTAGGTCCCTAACTATTGAATAAATCAAAGTGTGTAAAATACTTTTTTGTTGTATTTTGAAGTGGTTACAGGTAAAAATTAATCTATAAATGTTTTAAAGGTTTACCTTGTGATACTTTTTATCCACCATAATTGTGGCTATTGATTTACCTATCATACAATTTAAACAACATATAGACTTGTTTCTTAAAGCCTTTAATACTGACGCTATTTTTCTTTTCAGAGAGTTTTGATAAAAGCAAAGGGTATGTATTGAAACTGTCTACACACTCGGGTCAGATTCAATTTCATTGTGCATATTGCTCATACACAGGTCATCTGAGGCACCAGCTGAAAATGCATTGTCGGAAAGAGCACCCTAATAAGACATTCCTTATAATTGAACCTGGCTTTAGTGGTGGAACCTGCAGTGACAGTTCTAATGACAAATTTTACAATGAGGAAGTGGTTGATATCATTGCTTCTGAAACAGATCAGTATGCAGCAAGACATGAGCTCAATAATGCTACAAAACATGAAGTTGATAATGCTGCAAGAGATGAACTTGATAATGGCTTATATTCCGAACTAAAACAAGGATTAGAGGGATTTAAATTTACTCCGGTCGCAGTGAAATGCATTGACGTTATGAAATGTGACTTGAAACATTTACACAAGATAATTCAATCTAAAGAGATAAATTGTATAAACATTGACAGCTTGGAGGACAAGGATGTCATCAACCTGATATTAAAGGGCAGGGAAAAATATTCATTTTACATAAAAGAGGCTTGCAGAGATTCTGTTTGCTTAAATGTGCTGACTCCACAAGAAATACAAGATGTCATCATGAGATAAATCCCTACACGGTGGGATTTTTTATGTTTGCACTGATATTAATACTGCAGGGTGGAATTTTTGTGTTTTCACTGTCATGAACGTTACAGGTTAATATTTTTGTGTTTACACTGTCAAGAACATCACAGGGTAGAATTTTTGTGTTTACAGTCATGAACATCAGTGTAATTTTTTGGGTTTAAACTTGTCATAACTATATAGGGTAGTTTGAATCAGTAGGCTGTATTCATGAGACGGCTGAGGATGAGTATGATATTTTCACTTAAAAAATAATCCACTCACTATGACTGATTTTGCATCAGTGTTGATATTGTTTATTGTTATTACAATTCATTATTGTTTGTTGATGACCATGACAAATTACAAAAATTAGCTAATGTTCTGGGGCTTTTCTTTATAATTTTGGGAAGGGTTATTTAGTTTATGTTATGGTTTGGTGACAGTTTTGTGAAATTTTAACATTTTCTTGGAAATTTTGTGATTTTTAGGTCTGCAAGTCATAGTCCATGAGAGCTTATGGGATATCCACTTGTCCATTCCTCAGTTTGCCCAAGCTTATTATTACCACTCCTCCAAACTACTTGGAAGATTGCTATGGAACTTGACACACACACACACACATACACACTATTCCCATAGGAACTTCCTATATTGCCATCAGAGAAGCCATTTTATTGTTGCTGCTATCCCCAAATGGATTACCATATTATTATGGAATTTTTGCAAAAGATGTTTTATGATTTCTCCTGGTTTTGTATAAAATCGGTGCCAATTTGATGTCCAATATCACTGTCTTGGCGACTAATTGGACATCCCCGGTAGCCATCTTGAAAATTATGTTATCGATAAATTTGAACAGATAATCATATATCAATATGGAGTGTAGACTAGAAAATTTTTTATGAAGTGTAGGTGATCCTAAGTGAAATTGGTTTTGACTTGATTATTTATCACTAGTCCTCAAGGATAAATTGTCATGTTGATATAGGTTTTTGCTATTATGATGTGCAGTTCCATCTATATGAAAATGGTGCTAATAGGATGTCTAATATGGCAATTTTAAAAATGTTGCTATTAGCTACTCAGCCATGTTGTTTGGTATTTCTGACGTGAGGCTTCACCACAAGACTTTTTGTCCTAAATGAAAAAGGTTTTGTAAAAAAGGTTCTGTCCCTTACATCCAATATGGTTGTTTTGATGGCCATATTAAAAATCTTGTTACAGCTACTTTTTCTCATTGTATGGTCATACTAACATAAGGTTTTTTTTACCAAAAGACTTCCTATGGTGTTCTATTATGAAAATGGTGGTGACCTAATGCCTACTATGCTCATAACTTGAGTAATTTTAAATAACAAAAAATCTTGTTATTGCACCAAGATGTCTGAGTAGGCATCAGATAAGAAACTCTCTCATCTTGGATTCATGAAAATTCAATTTTGGCCTGTAGAGTCGATCTCTTCAAGAAAATTTCATTAGGGTAGAAATAATATAATTAATGGAAAACTTCTTTTTATGTGTATAAAATACTCATCTACAGGGGTCATGCTACCAGGCAGAGTTGGCAACTAAGTCACTCAAGTCAAGAAGTGAAAACTTTTCCTTTTTCGGTGATTTTCTAGATGTACTTTGAGTAATTATAACTTTTCAGATGCTTTCTTGCATTAGTCAGTTATTTCAGATGTTGTGTTAATTTTCATGGCATATTGTAGGCATCGAGCCATCTGGATGGTATTTTATTTTATTTGTGCCATGAACTCCTGCATCCAAGGATGATGCTAAATCCACAAGGCCACTGGATTGATACATAGACAGATAATAAAACCATAAATATGCAGTCCTATCAAAGGACTTGTAACAAAGCTAGAATGTGAGTGTATTACATTAAGAAAGCCCGTCTTTCTAAAAACTGATGCATGTAGGATGTTTTAGTTTGGTTGGAGAGTTTGGGTCATTCATGCTCTAACTTTAGTGCTTCTTGTGATAAATATGAACAATTACTGTAATGTTTTATCGGCAACAAAGAAATTGAGACAAACAAAAAGTTATGAAGGCACATGTGCATTTGTGCTCATACACATGTTAGATTTCTTTCAAAAAGGGTTAAAAATGTTTTTCCAACTGCTTTCTTATATTTTACTTTCACAATGTGCAAACAAAGTTCTTGTTTAAGTTTAGATGATTAAGCAATTTTCCTAACTTGCAATTAAAATAATGAATTCTGTTTACTCCTATCAGTTAAAATTGTTTAAAATTTGTAGCTTCTGCAGTGATCTTAAGTCGCATGGGACAAAAACCCTACATATGAATATGATAATTTTTATATGCGTACAAAATATGTTTATAATATACATAAAACTCAGAGCATCGTTTTGAAAATGAAAATAAAACCATGTTGAATTTAGATATGCATACTGAGAAATAGAGGGCATAATTCAAATAAGAGAATGAAAAAAATACACATGCACACACATATACACATACAAACATTTTTTTTTTGCTTCCACTTCTCCCTCATCAGCTCACACTTCTCTCTGTTCTGCCCAAAAGGAGAAGACACTTCTCCCTAAAATTCAAGACTAGCTTTACCCCTTTAAGTTCACTAGCATCCCATGGTTTGGGACACTTGAGGGGATGTGCCTTTTGACCAGTAGAATAATGCTCGGATCAATCAAACACTTCTTGGAAATACTGTATGTACAAACTTATAAGTCAACTGTAAATGGCATAGACACTGATCTGTTGTTTTATACTGCATCAGCAAATCGAGTCTGATCTGTCATAGCATAATGTGCCTGTAAAACAGGGTCTATGCTGATTACTCTTGACAAACTTCACAGACCCACATCTGCCAATGCATTATGCAACAGCAGAGCAAGGTCTGTGTAGTTTGGACTCTAAGCAGGTATAGATGGTCTCTTTGTTCTACTAAGTACTCCTTACAAGCTGCATAGATCTACCAGTGCAATGTTTCGACAGAAATCTGGATGTGTGCAGTTTATAGTTGGATTTGAGTTGCAAGTATATATGGTATACCATGTTTTAAGTTTCAGCTATATTTGGTATACCATGTTTTGGGTTGCAAGTATATATATGGTAATCTGTGTTTTGAGTTGTGGTATATATGGTATGCCATATTTTGAGTATATATGGTATGCCATGTTATGAGTTGACTATATATGGTATACTGTGTTTTGAGTTGCATGTATATATGGTATACAGTGTTTTGAGTTGCAAGTACATATATATGGTAATCCATGTTTTGAGTTTCAAGTAAATATGGTATGCCATGTTTGCCATAATATCTGCATATAATTCTCTGATCAAAACTTGCTTAAAAGCAGCCAGTTCTAGACTCTTGTCTGGATCCTAGCATGCCTCAAAGGAGGACATTGGCTGCTAAAATCTGTTCAGAACATCATAATTTTCTTAAAATCTGCCACCACTCTTGCCTGGAATATTATTACCATCTAACACTGAGAATTAATAAACCTTTCAGAAATGTTCATATTGAGTGCAAGGATATTGAGGCCTAGAATGGGCTCAAGATTGACACGTTCCCATCATCATTTTTCATCTGTTGTCTGTTTCCTAAACTACTTGGAGGGTTGCCATACAACTTTATACATACATTCATTCCATGGACTAGTTGGTCTTGTATATGGCGACCACAACATCTATCTTGAAAATTTTGTTACTGCTATTCCTTCTGAATAACTGGCCATATCTACATAGAATTTCTGTTATGAAAAGACTTCTTATGATGTCTAATTAGTCCTATTGGTAATTAAAAATGGCAGCAATCTGATATCCAGTATGGCAACAAAGACAGCCATCTTGGAAATCTTATCTATTCTCCTATATAATGGATTGTCATTCATATCAAAAAGTTGTTTTTGCTGAAAGACTTTTTATGATATCTCATTGGCCATAAATAAAATGAATTGAGATCTCATATCTAATAGAGGTTAATGACGCAGTATGGCCACTGTGTTGGCCGTCATAAAAATATTGTGATCACTACTACTCCCAAAGGGATGGCCATATCAACATGGGGTTTTCACCAGTAAACTTCTTATAATACCTAGTTTGTCCTAAATGAAATTGGTGCTCATTTGTACATCCAGGATGGCTTCCATAATGGCAGTCATAAACATCATGCTGTTGCTACTTACATTGAATGGATCATATTAGAAATATTTCATTTATGCATGGCACCCAAGGAAGGCAGTTTTTAAAAAAATATATCTCAGGGTACTTAGATTTCACAGAGTTCACATTTAAGTGATAAGAAACTTGCATCTGTGGGAGAATATCCCACTTTAAAAGTGCCTTCACTAGGTCCCATGTATTTTTTTAATGGAACAGCCCTTAACAAGGGAATTTTACCAAGAGATTTATTATGATAACTACTTGATCCTAAATTAACTTTTCAGTCCAATAACTAATGTGTCCTTGCAAGCAAGAGCAATAAATTTTAGGTATAAATATTTTAATAAATGTATTTCACAGATCTCGTATCATTTTTTAAACATTTTCCACATGATGTCTTTATCTACTGATAGCCACCTCTCCTTTCTGGATTATGCTGACATACCAACATGTATTTAATGAAAAACTTTTTATTTAAAAGATAGGACAATGGATTATCAATAGTGGGAAGATCACCATAGTGTATTGATAATAATAAGAATTTAGAACATATGTACCATCTTTGCCTGTCACTAATTTATAGAGGTACATAGTATTACTAGTATACCAGTTGACTGTTGTATTTTTCTTTTCAGTAGTACATACCATGGTAGTTTTCACTGTGTTGGTTCTTTGGTAGTTTCCATCAGTAAGGAATGTTAGCAGCAATTTTCCATTTGCCATGACACAATGATTTAAAAAATTATTTTATTTTACAGACTGGTTGTATTTGTCATAAAATATTTTGAATATTACAAATATGATTTTCTTCATGATCTGTTAATCAAGTGTTAGATATGTCATGTATGTCATTGTAATAGCCATATGGATGTTTATAATCGGTACAAATCCCAATTTTTGGAAAAATATTGAACAAAAATGTCATGTTTTAGTAATTTTTAACAAATGGTGAGGTGTTAAAGACGTGTATTCATTTCTAAGACTATAAATCATCCTAAGATTTTAAGAAAAACATTTGATTTCTGTTTGAATTTATATAATTTCACAAGTCCACTAAATATTTTCATGTTTGTAGGGTGTCTTTTATCTTTATAAGCCTCTGATATCTTGCCTGGGTGTTGGCATCCCAGTCAAAGTTTCACTGCCTGTTGTATCAATAGTGTTACCTACAAGAGATCTAGTACAAAGCGAATCAAACACTTGCATGAGCATGTTTGATTGTCCATGTTATTCCCAAGAACCTCAGGATAACAGTCATTGTCAACTGAAAGTTACTTCTCCAGTGGCCTAGTGGTTAGAACATCTGCCTTGGATGTGGTAGGTCACTGGTTCAAACCATGGCCAAGTCATACCAAAGGCTTTAAAAATAGTACTAACAGCTGCCCTGCATGGCGCTCAGCATGAAGAGGTTAGTGTTAAGACTGTTTGGCCTAGTGTCAGGTTAATGTGACTGGATGGGGCATCATGCCATATGTCTGCGGCATGGTGCCCCAGTGCTAGACATCACTATAAACTGTCATACTGCAGACATCATAGCGAAATGACTGAAAATGTTTTAAAGCTACATTAAAAATCCAAAATACACACACACACACAACTGAAAGTTTCCTAAATTTGTAGATACTAAGTAATTTTTCTCTAACCACCAAATGACCGTACCTAGCAAAACTCATTTTACACCTGTATGGTTTTTGCTGTTGTTTTACATTTGTATGACTTATTAGGAAATGTTTCTGAGTCAAATATTAGTACTTCACACCATGCAATACAAAACATGATGCAAATGCCTTATACACAGAATTATTCCTATCTAAAAACATAGACCTCAGGTAATTTTTGTGTTAAGAAATAATGGAGGTTCCTCTTTCTGAACTTATCCACGCTGTCATAATGTTTTATGAATGCTGTATGTTATGACAAACATTGCTAGTAATTGGCTATTTGCTTGGGTTGAAAAAATATTTTCCCACACAGCTTCCCTAAGAACCAAATAATCAGTAAAATTTAACAAAGCTGTAATGGGCAACATAATATATATAGCATATACCCTAGATTTATTACAAAAGTATAGCTAGAAAATTGAAGGCTTTGGTGTCAATTATTTTGTATATTTATCAACTTGTGCAATATTTTCAGCTGTGCATTAGAAGCTGTCATTTGTAGCATAATGATCCCACTTTAATTACAGATTTTAGATGAAAACAGGCAGAAATTAACATGAAGTTATAAAGTACAGACCATTTAATTGGTGGGGGTGCAGTAATTTTCTTTTGAGCCAAGTAAATATTTATCTCTAGATAATTATTTATTTTCTTCAAATGATAAAATGGATATGATAAGGTGATATTTAGCTTTAAAACATGAGCAAGATTTTTTTCCAGCAACAACAAGTGGAATTATTCTTTAAAATAGTGTCAAGTCACTATCCCAGAACATTAAATATTTCGTCCCCAATATAATTGTAGTATACCATGATGAACATTGTAATATGTTCAAAAATAATTTTGTACAATATTTTTCATGGTACCCAGCTCTTATAATATGGTATAGTGATGGGTATGACTTTTCTTGTTTAAATTGTATATATTCTATCCAGGGTATTTACCACAAGCACTTTTTCCATAACTTTGTTACCTGCATTATACTCATCAAGCTAATAAGCTGTATTGCACCTCACAATATGTAACTAATTAGTAGCTCTATACATATTAATATCAATTTACTAATTAGTAACACTATAGATATCGATGTCAAATTATTTACTAACACAATACATACCAATATCAAACTAATTCACTGGACTATACATATTGATATCAAACTAATTAGTAGCACTGTACATATGAATTATGCATATCATTGAACTATACATTGATATCAAACTAGTTAGCACTGTACATTGGAATGTCTAATTCACTGCACCGTACATAGTGATTTCAGACTATACATATCAGTATCAAACTTTAGTAGCATTGTACACATTATTGTCAAACTAATTAACTGTTCTTTACATATCAATGTCAAACAAATTAGTAGCACTATACATGTTAGTGTCCAACTAATTCACTGCACTGTACATATCAATGTCAAACCAATTAGTAGCACTATACATGTCAGTGTCCAACTAATTCACTGCACTATACATATCAATGTCAAACCAATTAGTAGCACTATGCATGTCAGTGTCCAACTAATTCACTGCACTGTACATATCAATGTCAAACTAATTAGCAGCACTATACATGTTAGTGTCCAACTAATTCACTGCACTGTACATATCAATGTCAAACTAATTAGTAGCACTATACATGTCAGTGTCCAACTAATTCACTGCACTGTACATATCAATGTCAAACTAATTAGTAGAACTACACAGAGTCAGTCAAATGGGAGGGGCGGGCAGGGCATTTGACCCAGGCCTCAACCCCGTAAGGGGCATTAAAATGTGTTTTTGAAATGAACAGTGATGAAAACAATAAACATACTTTATTGTATACTTGTCTTTGAAATCTTAATTTAGTAAATGATAAGGACTTGTTATGGGATTCACTTCCAAATTTCAATATAGCTAGGAACTAGGGGCCTCAAACTCTCAGTCATCTGGTATCTCACCCTCTGAGGGTGGCCTGCACCATACACATACATATATCAACCAATTAAATGCACATTTAAAATACCTGCACAATGCATATACTGTTAATAAGCTGCACTGTTCATATCAAACTAATTTCATTATGAAGGTAATTAGCTGCACTAAACATGCTTGTATAGTAATTACCTGCACTGTTAATAGCAAACTTATTGCCTGCACTGTACATATCAAACTATCTACCTGTACTCTACATATAAAGCCAATTAGCTGTACAAAAATATCAAAATAATTACTGACCCTTTACATATCATAATAATTACCTGTTCTACATTTGGAGCTAATTACCAATGGAACTAATTACCAAGGCTGTACCTATGAATCTAATTACTAGCTATGTACATATAGCAAAGTGATTTACATAGGTATTTATAAGGTTTTTAAAAAATAACTGCTTGATAACTGTTCAAGATTTAAATCATATATTATTATATATTTGACAAATGATAGTTTTAATTTTTTTTCATTTGGGATTATATTGCAGCTTTGGAAATCTGCATTTTATATGCAAGAACTAATAACACTTTGAGTTAAGATCTGCTTATAACTTTGTTTGCACTCATTTATACCATCATTTTTCTTAGTCATGCTTAGTCCCCCACCACCTCCTGCACACACTTGTCCATTTTTTAATGTAGCTGATAACTTCGGCTCAGGAGATTGTGTGGAAGGCTAAAATTGCAAGAAATATACCTAAATGAGGGAGATAGCCGGTATACACAAGTATCTTATCACATATTATAAATTAATGTGTAAACAATGAATCATTTCTTGGTTAACACAAAATTTGCATTTAAACCATCAGTAAGAAGAGAAAAAAAAAACATTGCATGGCATTATGATGTAAGTTTTGGTTGTGGAAATTGAGAGTATGCTGTGCATTCATTTTTTTATGTAAGAAAAGCATTTTCGACTTCGATGTCCGTTACGGATCACTGCCATCTCACCTCTGTCTGCGTGGGTTCGAGTCTAGGATTCGGTGAATGTGGATATGTGAGAAAGCTTGCCAGTAGCTTCTCGTGGGTCGGTGGTTCTTTCCGGTGATTTCCCGGTTTCTTCCTCCACCATTGATACTGACCGCCATGAATAGCCTACCATGTGCTGAAAAATGGCGTTAAGCACAACAACAACATTTGCAACTTAAAAGCGATGAAGACTAATTTTATTAAATACAATCAAAGAGTTTTGGAGTTGTGATTTGATGCAAAAACATTAGCAATAGTGTTGATGAAGACCTAGACACAAATTTTACCATTACTATCTTTTATCCAATTAAAACATGAGCTAAAGGGTAAGTCTTGCTTTCTGTTGATCTCTGTCTCAATTTACAACAATTTGTTGAAAGCTATCAAAAGTTGTGTATTTTTTCTACATGGTTTTTCCGTTCAATAAACAGAGAAGCCCAGATCAATGGTTCCCAACCTTTTCGTGTATGAGGACATCTTAAATAAAAAATATTTCACATGCCTATACATGCTAATAGTGTTTCCTGGGGGCTAAGATGCACTGCAAAGGACCCTTTGGAATAACCCCAGGTTGAAAACAACTGGCTTTGATGATTGTAATGGATAAATGTAATTTTATGTTTTGATATTTATATACCATGTTTCCACTTTATAACACAGTTCAAAAGAGCCATGACTTTAATAAATAAAAGTGATTGTGAGAATAAAAGTGATTATGTGCTCTAATGTTTATATAACATGATTCCTCTTTAAGACACTGTTCATGAGAACCATGACTTTATAAAAGTAATTTTATGTTCTATTGTTTATATAAATGATTCTTTTTTCTGACACTTCATAAGATCCATGACTTTAAGGGATAAATGTGACTCTATGGTCTATTTATATACAAAGCTTCTATTTTATGATGCAGTTTAAGAGTCAGAATGACTTTATTGGATAAAAGTGATTGTGTTCTATTGTTTATATACCATGCTTCTTCTTTATGACACTGTTCATGAGAGCCAGAATGACTTTAATGGAGAAAAAGGATTGTATGTTCTATTGTTTGTATACCATGCTTCTTCTTTATAACACTGTTCATTTGAGCCAAAATGACTCTAATGGAGAAAAATGATTGTATGTTCTATTGTTTGTATACCATGCTTCCATTTTACAACATTATTCATGAGAGCCATGATGGTGATTTTAATGGATAAAAGTGATGTTTTCTAATGTTTATATACCATGCTTTCTTTATGATGCTGTTCATGAGAACCATTATCACTTTAATAGGTAAGTGAGTTTGATTTATTGTTCATATACCATGTTTCCACTTTATGCCACAGTTCATGAGAGCCATAATGACATTAATGGATTAAAGTTATTTTGTGTTCTTTTATTTGTATACCATGCTTCCACTTTTTGTCACTAGTCATTGGAGTTGTAACAGTGATCTTGAATATGTTGATGGTTCTAAATACTAAACGATATTCCAAAAAGACTGTGTCTTAATACTGTATTAAAACATGAAAGTATAGCATTTAATGATGTTAAATCCATTATAATTTGTTCTCCTGGGCTGGGAAATAACATAACTGAAATAAAGTAGCAACAACAAGTAAAAATGTTATTACATATGCTGGGATCCGTCACCATACCTCCATTATAAGTGAGACACTTACCATATATGTCTGCTTATAAGAACAACTGCACAGATCTAGACCTGCCATTGCATTATGCAAGGCAGATCTGGGTCTGTGCAGTTTAAGATTAATCCATAGAACAACATAGACTTGGATCTGCAGGTGTATTATGTATTGGCAGATCAGGATCTTTGGTGTTTGCAATTTGATTCTGCTTATGAATATATATGGTATGTAAGTAGGGCTTCTATGGTGATAGACCCTTATACTGTTTTCTCTTGCATGAGAAATAGACAAGATATTAGATTAGAAATTTTAATATGTGTACAATAATATTAATTAAATGGAAATGCACAAAATATGATCATTACAAATCCAGTGTGTATATGTTTCAATATATCTCATTAACCTTAGCGTATTTCACATGGATATGCAAGTTTTAATGGTAAAATATGAAATTGTTATTATTGGTTGTTGTCTGCAGTTGATAAAATCAGAAAATATGCCAGAATTGAATGCACAATGGTATCAACATTTTTCACAAAGAAAAGTCGTTCTGTACTTTTTAGTTCAAGTTCTTAAATGATCAAATCCTTTCTTGTAAAAATATCAGTAAATTAAAATAAGAAATTTGAATTGTGTACAGTAAATTATAAACGAGCTTGCAAGAAGTTAAGTGCATACAATTTTGATATCATTTGCTACAAGTCTCTTTTTGATGATGCTTTTAAAAATATAATTCATTGGCAGTGTTTTGAAAATCGTGATGTTAAAGTATTTTTTTTTTAAATTGCAAAACACTGATATGCAACATTCTGAAAGGGCTAATTGTAATTTTCACATTCAAAATACCAGTTTGATATTATAATGTCTGCAGAGATTTTTGAAGGTTTTTTTTTCTTCACATTATAAAAGGAGGAGTAGAAAGGTGGTATAGTGGTGTCCATAAAAAAAACCATACTTCATTTTAAAAATGAGGTGCATGCATATCATAACAAAGGTAGGAAAATCAGCAGTGGGGCAACTCATAGAAATAAAATAATTTTAAAAGTAGAATTCTTGAATACAAGAAAATTTTAAAGCTTAGAAAAAAAAATTTAAAAATAAATGTTAGGTTATTTGTCATTATAATTCAGAGTGCTTAGTAAGTGTGTGGTTCTCTCTATCTATCTCTCTCTCTCTCTCTCTCTCTCTCTCTCTCTCTCTCTCTCTCTCTCTCTCTCTCTCTCTCTCTCTCTGTCTCTCTCTCATTTTATAATTAGAAACAAATTGTGATAAGCATTACATATTACTTAAAGGTCAAGTTTCTCTTAAAGAAAAGGACATTTAAGTATTAGAAATAAAGAAGTTATTTGTTGCTGTTTTTGTCTCACTTGTTTGGAATGATATTAATACAAGAATAAAGTTCCTTTTTTTACTGCACAACATTGTAAGTCTGTAATTTTCATTTATGCTTTTTTGAAGTATAAATCTCTATCAGTATATCTCATCAACTGTCAATCTTTTCTGTCTTTTCTCTCACTGTTAGAATTTTTTATGGGTTCAGGCAATATTTAGCATCCACATAGTGAATCAAAACCTTCCTTCCTATTCTTGTATTATATTTTTCATTCCTCTTTTCATGTTAGATGTCACTTCAATCCCAATTCTCTTTTGTTTTTTATCTCATATTTTCCTGAGCACAGTTTTACACAAGATTCTTGGTAAAGGTTACACTTTATATTAAAATAAGACAAGATTGTCAATCTTAAATTTTATTTTATTTTTATTAGATGTATTTTGTTGGATAAACATTTCTGAATAATTTCACACCTTCATTTGTATCAGTAAAAGGGACCAGTACTGTTATTAAATATACACCAATACATTGTAAAACAAACAACTATATATATATATATATATATATATATATATATATATATATATATATATATATATATATATATATATATTTGCTAATGTGTACACCTAGTGGAAGTTAATTTTCTCCTCAAAAATCAGCTATCTAGTTTTTCACAAACTGCATCAGTTTATTACTAAAATGATGAAAGATATAATTGATAGTGACACAACCAGCATAAGTAAAAGGAAGTAGATTTTTTAGAAAAAGCAAATTCAGATGTGACAGCATATCAGAATGTAACAGATAACAGTTAAATCAGTTTTGCAACTTTATCAAGAAGCCATCAAATACTTCAAAACTAGCAATAATGGGGAAAAAAAGGTGAAGCTATGAAGAAAATTTTCCGAGTTGGTTTCAATCTGCATATGACACGCTTTTGTAGATGATGAATGTATGATGGAGTATATACATTGTACCAATTTAAGTCGCACAGTTCTTCCAGAACAAATAGTGTATTAGTGCTGATGATGGTGACTGAGGAGTCCTGTTTTGCATTGTAAGTATACACTTCAAAATTTATGGAGGTAAGTTATCAACTTAAATTTAAGCAGACTTTCTTGTTTTGTTTCTTAAAAAGAAGAATACATATGGAAATGAAGGATGGAAAGGAATATTTGTACTTAAAATGAGCATGATTTTGCAGGTGAACTGAAATGCAACACTGAGGTGTTTTCTGTTTATGTCTACCAGAAAATTATGAAAGAAAAATGCCTTGGACCTGTAACAGGGCTTATGTGGCCCCATGAGTCCAGGTCTTTTGGGATTTTCATCTTTCATGCCTGTGAAAACTGTGTGCATCAAAATCAAGGATTCTGTCAGGCATTAATGTTTCTCCAAGATCGTTGATACAAGGAATACAGTGTTCCAGGTCAAAACGTTTGATTTACTGTTTAGTTATCTTTAGTTCCTTCCTAAAACTCAGTACAATGTTAATTTATTAAATATTCAAAATGAGTGCTTAAACTTCAGGAAGTATTTGAAAATGTTTAATTTTTTTGCAGCATATATTTAGGCAGTAAATAATATATCTCGTTAATGATTTGTCTTTATTAATTATGGGACCTGCAAGGAAAAGGTGCTGACTAATCTCTTCCAGTTAATTATTAAAAGTTTCTCATTTTTCTATGCCATTGATGACATCGGTGATAAAAAATATAAATATGATAGGGAGGCCACCATATGTGAAGATTTGCAAATGGCAGGTATAGATCATCCTTTGGATCATTCTCCATAACAAGTGAATTGTAGATGTATAGCTTGTGAAACTATTATAATAATTGTACCCAGAAATGTAGGTCATGTGACCACAATGTCAAGCAATTTATGTTATGGACTTATGTTAGCTGTGGATTGTCTACTGGTGTTGATTGAAAATGGCCCTTTTCTACTTCTTTAAAGTCACCATACCAGTTTCAGCCAAAATTTGCACTAAGAATCCTGGTGTAAAACATTTGTACCAGTGAAGCCAATCCACCATGCAATGTGGTTGCCATCACTGAAAAAGAATTACTTTTTACACACCTTTATACACTCAGAAAACTATCTGTTCAAATTTGAAAGGCATCTTGGCATGACAAGTTTTTAAATGTTTTACAAATGTTCCAGTCCACTTTAAATATGGCAACATAGCTAAAATATATATATTACTTCACTGTCTCCAGCATGATATATTACTTCACCATCTCTAGCATGTATTTGGCATTCACAATACGGCTTTACTATGGTTCAAGTCCTACTTGGTCAACGTGACACAAAAATTGTGTCCGCAAAAAGAAAACACTCCAGCCCAGTTGATCTATGCTGTGGTGTTCCAAAAGAGTCTGTTCTTGGACCTGTTCTCTTCATTCTGTACACTCAGCCACTTTCAAGTGCCATAGATCGTCATCCAGTGTCTCACCAATTGTATGCTGATGACACCCAAATATACAAATCTAGCCATCCAGCTGAAGTTGAAGCTACCATCCAAAGCGTAGAGAGATGCATTTCCGATGTGAAATCATGGATGACAAATAACAAGCTGCAGATGAATGATAATGAAGCCATCCTGATACCACTCAAAGACTTTTTCATTCACATCCTTTACCTCAGACAATAAATATCAGCAACACCAACAGTAAATTCAAGCAGTCAGTAAGAAACCTCAGTGTCACTCTTGACAGTACTCTCTCATTGCATCATCATGTCATGGACATATGCAAGACTGCATATCTTGAGCTGAGACGCATCAGCTCCTTTCACAAGTATCTGTCAGTTGATGCCACTAAAACACTTGTGTGTTTCTTAGTACTTTCAAGACTGAACTATTGTAATTCAATTCTGTCTGGTTCATCTCAATATCTACTTCAGAAACTTCCAAAAGTTCAAAACACTGCTGCTCGGATCATCCTTAGAGTACCACGATCAGAGCACACCTCTCCGCTGCTCTATACCCTACACTGGTTATCCATACGACCCAGAATTAAACACAAAATTTGTTCTCTGTGCTAATTTTGTGGTATTTGTTTGTTTTTTGTAATCATTTCATTATATGTTTTTTTTATTTTTTTTTAAGCATTCTCAAATGTAAAGTGCTTAGAGCTTCTAAAGATTAGGTGCTATATAAAGTCCTCATTATTATTATTTTTATTAATATTATTATTATTATTATTATTATTATTATTATTATTATTATTATTATTATTATTATTATTATTATTATTATTATTATTGAAATAATAATAACTGAGTGACATTCATTAAATTTTCAACTTCTCAAGAATAACGACCATTTTCAACAAAAGTTCCCAAAAGTTATTATTATGACTTTATTGTCTAAATATAAGTAATAGAAAATAGTGAGAAGCAACAAGTTTTGTAAAACTCAAGAAATAATTTATTCCCTTTAGAATACAAAGTGAAAAATGAAAAAAAAAACTTATGGTAAAGTGAAATAAATCCAAAAAAATCTTATAATTTCTAACACATGATTAAAGTTCTAAATAAATTTTAGTGGTGTTCCAGAATAAATCCAACACTGGAAGTATTGATGTGCCTGTGGTGATGTGTCAACAGCCTTTGCTGGATCACAATAATACAATCAAAGAATATATCCTTATTTGAAATTTGACTATAAATCCCAATCTATTTCCTAGATTTTTTTTATAACTTTGTATTTCTTAAGAATAACTTGCATTAAATAGTCTGAATAAATATATTCTGGCTAAAATGAAATGCTGGACACAACAGTAATTTAGCTGATTTTCCTTAGATCCTACAGCACAAACGAATAATTCCTAAAAAACATGATCAATTAGCGTTTTTAAAATAAAAATATTACCTAATGGATAATTTCATTCTAGAATGTTCCAGATGTTTATATGATAAAATCTAAGTTATAATTAGATAGTTTATTACTAAATTTATAACACAAATATGTAAACAACAGGTAGACCCTGCATTACATGGGAATTTCCTATATTCTGGACTCTGTCACGATCTACCTAGGTGGACGGATGCTTATACAACTGACACTAATCCGGTGTTTGATCTGTGGACAAACGCCGCGAGCAAGAAGCCAAGCCAGACGTAGTCACCAAAAGGTTCTTTGTGCAGAACAGGGCATCGTAAATTACACCTGGGTGCTAATCCTTTAAAAGGACATCAAAAGAGCCATTTGTAATAAAATGATAGGCAACTTATATTGACAGTTCCGCTGATTTACAACTTGGGAATGGTAAGTCCACCGCATCCAATCAGAATTAAGCTAGTGGGTGGGCATACCTCTAAGTTTCGAGGATATCAAACTGACTCCATCCCAGAGTTATTTAGTAGACCGAGGCAGATTACTAGGTGATTGCCCGATTAAAGGCTACTCCGAGATACGCACTCGTAAATTTGGCGTGAATCGCAGGGAAAAGAGTGGAACAAAAGGAAGCTTCAAGAAGGTAGATACTCGTTTGACTTTTGACTCGCACATTGCAACGCCGTAACTGTAATTACTAATATTATGTTTACGCAATTACTAATAGTATTGTTAAAATGAAGAATTTTTTTGTAGAGTTTCATTTGTGTACTTATTTGAGATTTGTATTGGAGTTAGGAAATGATTGATGTAAGCAAGATTATGAATGTACGTTTGAATATGTTTAGAGCATAGATAGTTGCATATTTATATATTTGTATGATTTGTGATGCAAAATAGATGTGTTGGTTATTATGTACTGATGTGAATCAATTATCGTTGCCTGTATACGAGTAATAGATATCGTGCTTTATGATGTGTTATCATGTTATGATTTTACATTGTGTTTACCATTCATGAATGTATGAGTATTTCGGTGGGAATGGATTCGTGACCCATGAGATTTGATAGCCTTATCTGCTGATACGTTATCTGGGATTAGAGTGAGTGTATGTGCCAAGCAAAATAGTACACCCTCCTTGTGTTTTACAGGAAGCTTTCCGGGTGGGATAACTTCAGTTAGAAGGAGAGTCCCGAGAGTCTGAGAGAGAAGACTGAAGTAAGACTGTCGGTACAGTCAGGGTCGACGGATTGGAGTCGACGGTTCGACGAGGAAGTCGATGGAAAGGGAAGTGGAGGTGGAGAGGAAATTGGAAGGAGCAAAGGAGAAGTAGAAGTGGAGAGAAAATTCGAAGGAGTAAAGGAGGAGTGCAGGAGAAATTTAGAGAGACAGATGAGTAGAACCAAGGACAGGGCGAAATTCTCACACTGATTCAGATAATGAAATAGGCACAAAAGGGTCGAGCGATTGTGAAGCTCGCATGTTGAAATTTTATTATTAATTAAATTGTTTTTTCCCCACCCCTTTGTACTTTTGTATTTAACTGTTTAATTTCACCCTTTAGTACTTTTGTATTTAAATGTCAGCATTGCTGACTGGGGGGCTCAGAACCATATTCACCTACTTAACTTCTGAACCATAATCGAGCCTGGGTGGGTGCCATACCGAAATAAATATTGGAAACACCCCACCCCATTTTCATATAACCAAAACCATACACGGGTATAAAAATAATTAGTTAAACCCCGTAACACTCAAGGGTATAACTAAAAACCCTATCGTAACAGACTCAGATTGAGATAAACGTTTTGTTTACAAAACCAAAATAAATGATTTAGGTCAGGTAGAAAATAAACTTAATTTTGGACAAGGTCAAATCCAAAGTACAATTATCATAGCATATAATGAATAAAAAAATCTAACAATCTGCAAAATTATATATATATATATATATATATATATATATATATATATATATATATATATATATATATATATATATATATATATATATCATAAAACCCCATAAAGAAATAGAAAAATTTATGCAATACAGCTTTCTTTTAAGTATTAGTCAAATGTACATGTGATACACATGTACATAAGATGAATTCTGAATGACACAAGGTACACATGCAACAATATAATGTCTGTACATGTGAAAGTGCATCTGCTATTAGTTTGTCTTTTCCTTTGAAGTGCATGATGTGAATCCTGCAAAATCAAATTTCTACCTTAATAGTCTGATTTTTGTTTTAATCTTGCCAGTGACAATAAGGGGGTTGTGATCACTAAATACAATAATCAGAGAAGGACATGAACTAATATTCTCTTTTAATGTGTAGCAAAGTCAATATCAAAGCCAAACATTCCCGATAGTAGAATAATTTGTTTGGTGCTTATTTAATTTCTTAGACAGGTAGTTTACTGGGTGATCTATTCCAGTTTTGTCTTATTGAATAAATACTCCACTAACCCCAACATCCCTTGTAACAACAGACATTTTAAATAAAGAACTGATGCATGCTTATATATGACTTTTTAAACTTATAAAAATCCTGGCATTTTTAGACCAGTTTTGTCAGGGATTTCAGCAGTTATGGAAAAAATTGGAACATAATTTTAGATACCATCTAGCCATACCCAAAAATTGCATCAGTTGCTTTTTTTACTGATATGCTCATGAAATTCAGAGATAACCTTGACCTTGCATCTATAGGTTTAACTTTTCCATGTCCCGGAAATGCAACACAAGCCCAGCAAAACTCCTTTTCGGATAAATTGTCAAATTTGCATCATTTGGTCCATCAAAGAATTTCCACATTGTCTCTAAGTGATCTTTCCAGGTGTAGTTGTTGATAATGACATCACAGTTATCTAAACAAGATATAATCATATTCATTAAACATTGAAAAGTACAAGGCGACCGTTTCATCCCAAACGGCATCACTTTATAGAGGTAAAGTCCATCTGTAGTCACGAATTTTTTTTTTTTTGCCCTTTCCGTTTGTGGAAATTGCCAGAAACCTTTCAAAAGGTCAAATTTAGTGACATTTTCATTTACAATTTGATCAGTGTAGTCATCCATTCTTGGCAACGAAAATGAATCTGTTTTCGGCACACTATTCACTTTTGTATAATCAATGCACATGCGGAAAGTATTACCTCGGTTTGGTACAAGTATGCAATGTGAACTCCAACCACTTTGGCTTAGTTCTATGAAATCATTCTCCAGAAAATGCTAAATTTTCTTTCAAGCATTCATGTTTGAGAGGGTTCATTATGTACGGATGCAGTTACACAGGTGTTGATTCTACAATTCTACGTCATGGTGTATTTTATTTGTTCGTGTTGGAAAGATCTGGAAACAAGTACTCATATTTAAGTATTGATGTAGATGTAAAAATGTTTATGGTCCAGATTTATGGTGCAGTCCGATTGCCTTCCATTGCTTAAATTCTCACTGTATGGGACAGGTTCAACAAAACTGACTGCTAGATTAACACGGCTATCTCTATCAACTATCGATTAAAGTTTTGTCGTACCTTAATTTCATTTTTGACTTGTTTTCAGGTAAGTCACTGACAAAATCAAGCATTTTTCAGAATGATCATATGTTCTGGCAAGCGGAAGCAATTCATCCTTTTTCAAGAAGCCTAACTGTTCCTGGGTAGTATTTTAGATAAAAATGTCTAATTTAGATAACTTTGTATATGCTTGTTGGTTTCATTAAAGATTTTTTAAAACCAAAATATGAAATAATACCTGGGACTTAGAAAATTCCAAAATAAGGTGAATGTAAATTTCAAAGTCAAGGTTTCCTGAAATATTTTAAGACTTTTGTATCCATAACGATCCCCCTATTTAATAATACGACTCTTTAGTCTTAAAAGACGTTGCAGAAAAGAGTAAGAATCAACCAGCTTTGTACAATTAAACAAAGAATTGATTTCCTTAGAATACAAAATAAAAGGTTTACTAGATAAAAATCTTATTATTAGCAGATTCGTTACTAAAACTACGATATAAAATCTGGTAAACGATAGGTAAACCCGGCATTGTATGGGGAATTTCCCATATTCTGGACTCAGATTGGAATAAAATGGTTTACTATACTAAAATTGATGATTCAGGTCAGATAGTAAATGAACTTGATTTTGGAAAGTGTCAAATCCAAAATACAATTTTCCATAGTATATAATGAACAAACAAACTAACAGAGAGACAATGCAAAGTAAATATACATAACGGCGTGCTACAGGTAAAAATGGTATCAATCTGCCGTCGAATATGCTCAATGTTACATAAAATAATCGTGGCCCCGAGTGGCCGAGTGGTCTAAAGCGCTGTCCGTTACCGATCACTGCCCTCTCACCTCAGTCTGCGTGGGTTCAAGTCTAAGATTTGGCGAGTGTGGATATGTAAGAAAGCTTGCCAGTAACTTCTCATGGGTTGGTGGTTCTTTCCACGGATTTCTCGGTTTCTTCCTCCACCACTAATACTGACCGCCATGTATAGCCTATCGTGTGCTGAAAATGGTGTTAAGCCCCAGAACAACAACAACATAAAATAATAACAAATTCTAAACAACTTTTCCAAGAATTGTTGCAAAAAAATAATTTTATTGCACGGTTTTAAAATAATAATCTACAAACACTAGTTCTTTCAAAGATAATAAGCTTTTCTTGTTAGTAATGGTGCCAAATGTGGAAATATATGAATACAATGATGTGCTTTCTCATCCCACATGTATGTCATTGTCTTTGTATACACTTGTCTATGTCCTGACGATATTTGATCCCAGGTCGAGAGTTATTGCACCTATAAAGGGAAGAAAAACACCCTTTTTCCTTATATTCTATGCTATCTTTGGAGAGTGAGGAATTCTCATCCTCTCGATCCAATTCATATGGGATCTTCATTTTCCAGAGAGGAGTACTGCCCCATGTTGCCAGTTTCCTACCAAATCCTAGGAGATTATAAAGATAATTGCTCAAACCTGGGGGTTATGGATTTTCTCTCCTGAAGTCCATAAACGGTAATACTCTTGAATGGAAACAGAACATTATCGATCTAAAAAGGATCTGTCTTACGAAGCCAAGAAACGTATATCTCCTGAAATAATTCAGAACACTTATCATGGGAGGCATTCCTCGATCCCAGAGCATGTTGAATCTGTCTCATCTCTCGCGGAATAGAGAGATGCAATGCCGCTGAAAACTCGCAGTACACTTTCGTAGAGGTGGGGTGCGCACCCATTTAATGTGTCAGAGAGCAGATCGCGCCACCGTGAAAATGGGAGGGACATCAGATCATTGTCATCTGACAGGGATCGAGTCGAGTCGTCCCCATTCTACCGACTAATTATATTAAGAATTGGAAGCTGCAGTATATTTGTTTGACTTGGGAAGGGGATCGCATAGGCAGTCCGCCTTTCCCATTTTTATCTTCTTTTTATCACAACAGGATATGGTAAAATCCATTCCGGGGAGCGATTTATCATTTTCATTAACGGTGCTATCAATGTCAATGCCTTATCTTCATAATATATTAAATGTGGCAGGTTGTGGACCTATATATCTTTCTCATTTGGAGCTAAACAAATATGAACAAATGGTTCACTCTCGGCCGACAATCAGGGTGGGACTAAAGAAACTTCCCATCCTCAGATAAAGCCTCTTACCAAGGGTGTCCCCACCACTTTCCGTGAGAATTTTGCACATACGGATACCCTTACACCACGGCCTTCCGCTCATCAGAGACACAATTAATCGGGAAGTTCTCTCTTCCCTCAGGATCGGAAGCAGGACGATAGATTGGTCGGTAGATTTTGTGAATTCGAACGAGTTCGGCGAGGAACCCGCCGACGGTCACTGCCCATTCCTTCATGTCTCCTTTCTAGTGCCACCTCTTAATTCAGAAAGAGGGGGAAAAGACACGGAATTTAATAGAACACTAAATGAAGTATCCACACGGTCTATCTATATCCACCTGGATGGGCCTCTTCCCGTCCGCTTCTCATACACTTTTTCAGAGTTCAATAAAAACATGAAGCCTCAACGATCCACAACACCAATTCTCAACGATCCACAACATCAACTCCCTATCGCCCATCTTTAGCTAGATTGGGAGGGGGTATGTGGAGGATACATATATTATATGTTATATATAATAACACAAATACGTACAATCAATTTTGTACGCAGGGGTTGTGAAAAATGAAAATAATAAAATGACTACCATGGTCAATGTTAAAGCACGAATATTCATCATTATGTTGAATATTTTTCATGTCATCCTAAATTACATAAAAACGGGATACCATATAATCAAGCAAAATATATAGAAGAATTTTTTGGATGAGTTTTGAAATCATCTTTGACAGAATAAGGTCAGCATTTTTTAAACAGAAATTATCATATTGACATCATTAAAACTGCTTTCCAGAAAGTCTTCTCTTACACAACTTGAATCGTTACAATGTAAAATCAAAAATAGAAATAAAGACATCATTCATTTGTTATTGAATATAATCTAAGTTTGCCTAATACAAGCAAGATTATCAATAAATATTGGGATTTATTAAAATTATCATACAACGCAAGTGTTAAATTGCTACACGAAAGCAAAGCAAAACTTGTTTATGAAAGGACTAAAAATCTTAAAGATTTCCTAAATAATTCTTAACTAGAAGAAAACATCATATAAAAAGGGATCATCAACTAAATGTAATAGACCTAGATGTTCGCTTTTATTAATGAAAACACTTCTTAATAATACGAAAGAAGCATTTAATATGCATTGTGATACAAATTGTGCAATATGAAATGTTATTTATTTGATCACATCCAATATATTGGACAAACCAATCAACAAATATCTAAACGCATGAACCAACATAGATCAGACATAAAAATATCGATCAATCATTTTCATCTCATGTTGCTGCACATTTTAACAAGAGTTCCCATACTTTGTAAGATTTCTCCATTCAACCTATAGTCATAGCTGATTCTGAGATGAAACGCCTGCTAAACGAAACCTATTACATTCACCGTCTTAATATGGTATATCGAAAAGGTCTAAATTCCAAAACTCTATACGACATTCATTAATCACACTCTCTAAATTATGTCCCCTGTTTACTATTAGTTTTATTATATAATTTTAGTTCTGATGAAATACTAAGCATTCGTTAATATTATATCAAGTTATATATCTTTGAAAATGTGTATTATAAATAATAAAAGTATTAATTAAACTGTTTATCTCTATTTATTCGCAAATTTTATATATTCTTTGGGAATAAATGCCCAATATGTATTGAAAATTTGTCTATTGCAAATTGATTATTTAACGTTTTCGTAAGTGCTAGAGAAGTACTTGAAATTTTATAAAAATAAATTGGGAGAGAAAAAAATAATGCAGGAAATGTTTCGAGGTTTTCCTATATCCTCCTTTCCGACTTGGGCTTAGTAACCCCCCAAATCATGTGCATTTTCTAGTGGTACATATTTTTCTTATCCTGGGAATGAAATCCTTGAGTATTACATAGATCCTGACAGGTGCTTTGTGAAGTACACTAGCTGATGCAGCAGAAATGGTTTAAAATTTAGGTCCACGGGCTCTACTTGCAAAATTTGATATTAAATTAGCCTTTCGTATTTTGTAAGTATATCCTATGGATTTTTAGCTGCATTGATTGAAGGTTGATGGCAAATAATTACTTGATAAATGTCTCCTTATGAGTGTCTCGATTAGCTACAAGCGTTTTTTTTTTAAATCTTTTTTACATCTGTTCATTGGCTAGAGCGATGATGTCATAATAATATGCAACATCTAACTGATGACTTTCTGCATGGGGGGGGGGAATCTAAATCCACTCAATGTCTAAATGCTATGTGTGTATTCCAGGAAACGTATAGTGGGCTGAATGGTCTCTTAGCGGACCCTAACCTAAAAGCCTCCTCTCTTTTGGTCAACTCTATGTCAAGTTAAACGCATAGAACCAACCAGCTTCTTCCGTTCAAACTATGCACTTCAGTAATCATTACCTGTCCGGAAGGATCATCTGGTAAAATATATTGAATACTTTATTCTAAGAAAGCTTGCGACCTCTACAGTTTGGACTTACCAACATAAGGCAAATTCATGGGTTGACAACACAAAATGTTTTCTTGCAGGAAAAATATTCTTGTCGGTATAAGCCTCGACCTCGTATACATGATTGTCGCTGCGTTGCTATATGCCTTCTGCTCGTGATATGAATCAAAACTACCTGTAGCTTTTACTTTGGCATTTTCTGCTTTAGGCAGAGTCTCATGAACCAGATATACACGCCTCTTTTTGTTGTGTTGATCTTTTGATCAACTCCAGCTCTCAAAAACACTAATTAGAGATTCCAAAACTGACCCAAAAAAAGCATTGGTACTAACGTAGTTGCAAAGGCAGTGAGTTATACTTTCCCTTATCCAGTTCACTTGATGCAACAATTTTTATCAATATGCTCCAGATGCCCAAACAAATCGCAGTTATTTGTTAATTTCGATACGACCTCTTTCAGTCATTACCAATTCGCATCAGTTCTCAATCGAACTTTGTTTTGTAGAGCTAAACTGGTGATGGTGGTAATTGTAAGCTCGTTCGTTTCGCATCGAGGGAAGCAACCGAGTCAGCTATGTGGGTGATACCTGACATATAATAAAGCTGTAGGAGAGAAAGTCCATTGCATATCTTCATTAAATCCGTATTCTAAATTGGGATAAAAATAAGATTTTAATCAATGCAATCAGTAAGACCAGATATAGTTTCAAACAGGATTTAAAATACTCACCTACAGAGAGTAATTTTCGAAAAAAATGTCTGCACGGATTTGTCGTTTAAAATGTATTGTGTGTAATTGTCATGACCTATTAAAACATTTTAAGTGATCATTGTTGAAATGTATGCGAGTACAAAGCATAAATGATATCTTTTGTGAACGCAGTGTTATTCACCCACCAGAAGATACACCTTTATGTTGTGACCTTTCCAGTTGAAAATCAAGTTGTCATAGTTGTCAACATACATGTCAGATAGTTAACGGAAGAAAGGCATTGTTTTATAACTGGCACAGAAAACAAGCATATCAGACTGGAATAGCTAGAAATACATGCAAAAGGAATCTGATCAAACAACGCTCTTTCAGACCTAAGGTACGTACTGATTAGCATGTCAGTCCTACATAAGAAAATAATTGTCCGTAACAAAGCGATATCATGATTATATAGGATACATTACAGTTTTGCCTGTAGGATTTTCAACATAGCTCAATTTACCCCATGCATGTTGCAACGGTGGGCCAATTCTAAATTTAAAGGGACAGATTTTACGGTCACACAACTAAACACATTTCAAGTAATTGTGTCAACTTCAAAACAGGCTAGCAAGGTTGTAGCGTGATAAAATTATGTTAGCAATAATTTTAATTTTTATACCTACCTGATCCATGATTTTAGAAATATTTACTAATAGCAAATGTGTTTCTTTTTGGTGGTGTTCATGTATGTCAAACACTGGTGTAATAACGACACAACGAACTTGTCTTCATAGCTAAAGCATTACAATAGTCCCCAACAAATTATTTTAAATTATAAATGTTAGAATTAAGGTTAACATATTATTAGGTCTTTGCTTGAAGCATAAATAAACATATATCAAAATCTAATTTGGTATGGACTTCGGAAATATCGATAAAGAACAAAAGCGCAAAAACAAGTAAGATTTAGTCAGGCAAGTAATTATAGGTTTTAAATTCTGTTGCATTGTGTTCGTTTGTACATACCACTTGATCAGCTTAATTTTTGTTTCTGCCTATTGTATTGGTCCAGCATCCTACAGCAAAAGTATTTGAATTTTTCTGTTTTTCACAGTTTGCAGAGACTTTTCTAACCAAAACCATTTCTTGAACCAGTTCGGCTAAAAGTTATGCTGGAATTGGAGGTGGTGGAGGAGTCGCTGGTACTTGCAGTGTCTGTGGACTTCGTTCGAATAATTTCATTACGTTTTATCATGAGATTATTTCTCGCTTTCTCCTCGTTCAAAATAATCAGATTGAGTTTTCTTCACCATTCCATGCAAACTTGCTTATTCTTCCCGACTTAGCATTTGCCAAAGCAAACTTAGGTGGCTATCAGTGCACATGTAAAATATTTCAATTTCGCCTTGGTATTGAGCACGAAAAATACATAAAAGCAAAATTTGTATCGGTTAATATCAAGCTTTAAAATAAATGTGAGAAAAACATCTGAATAAGACCATAATCTTAAAAGTTCAAACTTGTCCTGGACAAAGAGTATCGAAGAAAGGAACTTCTATACCTTTCCAATTACAGTGCGCACGTTCTTTCAAAAACATGTTACAACATTGCTTATAATTTTTAACTTGACCGAGTGTTAGGTATATTTCTCGAGTTGTGTACTCTGTTTTCGTTATTTTATACTTGCTTGTTACACAATATTTGTCGACAAATCACACTTGGATAGTCATTCCTCCTTTGGTCGCATCAATTTTCAAGAATCTATCACTAACAACTAGCGTATATACGTTATGATGTTCAGTTGGCGCTACTCCAAGTGTGCAGGTTAACTCATTATCAGCAATCTATCCGATAGCTCGTTCGGAATGTTTTGATGTATCAAAATAAAAGATAGGATAGAGTGATCGAAATTCTTCTACTTAAATTTGAGATCTACTGTCTGCGTCTTGATACCTTTTGCATTGATTCCATATGATACATATACTGCTGAGATGTTTCTGATGGTGTCTACAGCAAAACTGCATTCAATTGCACGTTCGTGATATTGTTTAGAATTTACTCTAATAAATATTCTTCTGTCATCTGGGTTATCAGATACGGTATTGTTCATTTCTTGATTACCGCGACTCTACTTTCTTTGAAATACAACAAACAAGTGTCACGGTAACAGCTCGCTTGGAGCGGTTGTAAAATATATATTTTTTAAATATATTGTAAATATATTTTAAAAAATCCAACCAAAATTTTTCTTCTGTAATTTTTTTGTCTCATCTTTGATGTTAAATTATGTTTATATAATTTAAGTCTTTGCTCGTCTACGGAGCGCGTAGACGTAAGTACTACGATACAATCTCGTTGTTACGATTTATTTGTCGTCCAGATTAATCCGTTAGTTGCATTGTTATACTCGTTATTTGATTTTCAAGATTAGTAGAACAGTATATAAATTGTCTAAGAGTAATTTGCATTAACAACCCAGGAGGTACATCTAAAGAAAAACTATATATTGTTCGACCTTGACTTCCTAACACCGAATAAGACCCTGGCGTAATGAAACAGTTAATCAAAACTGTGTTCTCTTGTGTTATATTAACAGGCAGTTCACTGTCGTATGATACATTTTGTTCTGCCATACTACCTTATCGCCTGTTTTGAACTCCTAATAGCGATGCTACACTAGTTGCTGGTGAGAAATCGATTACCAAGTTATTTTATTTGTGATTCTAGCTCATATCAAATTATAAATATTATAATTTAGAGCAAGCTCAATATTGTCTACTGCAGTGTACTTTGTTATTAGTTCTTTTATCCCTTTTTTTTAGGTCAGTTACATTATACGCCCCCTCTGATACTTTAACGTATGTCCTTGCACCAGATCAAATTTAATGTCGTCGATGACGTTTAATTTTACATTTGCCATTGAATGTCATACTGTAACAGAAATCATTCCAATCTCGTAATGTTTACCAGGATCTACTATGATAGGCGGACTATAGTGGACAGAACAGTTTACGCTGTCCTCGTTGTTTGTGAAGAATCGAGTAATAGAGTTAATTTTGCTTACCAAAATTCACTGTTTTATTGCAATCGTCATCAATATATTCTTGAATGTTGTTAAAATCATCAAGTTTGTTTTAATTAAATATTTTTGAATAAATTTGGTAAATTCGGGTTCACCAATTTCTCCTCTATCTTTTTTCTGTAAAATCATATCTGTTTTAAAATAAGGTATCATTTCTATGGTAGCTTCAGTTTTTCTTTTTTGTTCCTCAGCTGATTCTTGAGTTTCTCTTGACTCATTTTCTATTTACCTCTTTAACCCGGCTGGATCAACAGTCAGTACTGCTATCGCCTGCTGAAGTGCAAGAGGGTTGTTATTAATCTGCTAAATTCAGCCTGTCGTGCAAAAGAATCAGCAATGTTTCTTACAAGTTCCTCCACAGTTTTTTTAGTTTCCTCTTTTGATCTTTGTTCAAGTAAACCTAATTAACACTTCTCTTGTAATTTGAAGCTTGTCTGCAGATAACGCAGATATATCTGGTTGCTTGCCAAGTCTTGCTTCGATAACAGGTCTAAACAGTTTAGCAGTTTCTTACTCCACTTGAACTTGTCCACGCCGAGTTTTCTTCCACCTTTTTCTTAAAAGCTGCTCGAGTTGCAATAAACTTCTTTAGTAACTCAATTCTTTGTTGATTCTTACCCATTGTTTATTTTTTTATACTCTCTACAAAATTTGTCTAAAGAAACGTATCAATACAACAACGAAATATTTTATCCGGATAACGCGATAGCTTATCAAATAAAAAGACATTTTATTTGTCTTTGGTTGCTTGATCATATAATTCAATAAATGTATCCTTTGTTATATTACCGCATTGTTCGTTTGCAATATTTCTTATTTCAACATTATCTAGTCCAGGAAATAATATCAAAAGATCTCGTATTTCGCCTTATAAATCTGTCAACGTTGTAAAAACCCTTGCGCAAGATAGACGGAATAAAATCTTTTGTTACGCGACAACGAAAAATAAATCCTAATCTTATTCATCTCCTCGTTGTTTAGCGGAATATCGTCAAATACAATTATTTTATGCACAGATGAATTAAGTTCGTCAACTGGAATTAATTCTTCTGGTTGTTTTATTAAAAATATATCATCGACAGAATCAAGTTCATCACGAAACTTATCCCTGTACACGCTTAATAATTTGCATTTATCATGTTGTGGGTCAATTGTGTAAATATATACATTATCGTAGTTAAAGTTATTGTTGAGCAAAAGATTGAATAACAGATTTGTTTTACCTGATCCTTTACGACCAACAATAAGATAATGACAATCTACAAGTTTGTTTTTGTGTTTATGTTTGATTGATCGTTCAGTATCAAAATTTAATATAGATAACTTCGCTATTGTTGTTATATAATGTTATGTTATATAAGTTATATAATATGACCTATTACACAATGTTTGGAGCATCACTTACAGGATCTGTTTCCGCTTACGAACCAATAAAAACTGATACGTCATCATTAGTAAAAAATAACACCAGTGATACAATGACAGATATTTTTTACGTCCAATCAACGAGTACTCTTACTAGAAGTAGATTATCTTCCACCAAGGGTCGATCTAACTCAAACGGTGAGCTACTCACAACTGAAGACGATCAATACTAAAACAAAACTATCATTGACAGGAGGAATTCTAAGTGGTAATTTAGATGTGTCAGGAAAAATATTTATAAATTTAGAAACAGCTTATCCCCCAGCAAACCTAAATCAAAGTCAAGCGGTAAGTTATTTACAGTTGAAATACGTGGATAATAACAAACATAACAAAACTGGTGGGACTATACTAGTCAATATTAATGTGTCAAATAGGAAAACCATTGGATTGGATACAGTATATCCACCAGGAAACTTTGATAGTACATAAGCGGTGAGTTATACGCAATTAAAATCAGTTGACCATAACATGATTAATAAGGGTGGTGATACGACGTCAGGTAACTTGATTAAGCAGTCACTAAAAAAAATCACTGGATTGCTGATTAATTCGCCACCAGCTAATGAGACTGATACTTAAAGTGATCACTTACCTCGTATTTAAAATTATCTGGTGGACCAATTTCGGGTAATATAAACACGAGAACCAATAAGAAAACTGCGACTTACATTCCAGTTAACCCTAATGATCGGACAGATTAAGCGAATGTTGACAATGTATATAATGTTGTACAACGAACTAAAAAATAATGTTGGATACATTCCAACACTTTTAAGGCAACTGATAATCGAGTTGGGTTTGAGATAAGCGCATCAGCACATTGTCCTGATTATTATCTTCATTTCGCTTTCGCTGATAGACAAGAATGGGTGACTAACGGAGAAGTTGAAAATTTTTGGATTAAATTTAAATATCCAATTGGAGTCGCTAATTGGCAATTTCATTTGCGAGGTCGATTACACTCTAGTTGTGGTCGAATTTATAATTGTCGATTGGAAGGATCAAATGATGATATCAACTGAAAAACATTGTATAGTGCAGAAAATACATATATTTCAACAACACTGTATTTTACAATTCCAACTGCTGTTAACAAGTACTTTTTTCGAGTTTATGTTGTCGCCACTGAACATTCGTTTCCAGGATTGACAGCATTTCAAGTATATACAATTGATCAACAGGGATGATTAATATGATAAAATTTAGTCTAAAATTGTATATAAAAAAAAGTCTGAACCAGTAATTAAAACCGTTGCAAGAGAATGTCATATTATTTTAATCCCCCCAAAAATGTTAGAAAAAAATCATCGGCACGTGTGATAAACACTACTAAAAGTTTTACAATTACAGTAATAAATTCTCCTTTATCGGATGAAGAAAAAAATTATTCTTGTTATGCATATGTGAGGACCACGACTAATAAAAGCAATAGGAAACGTTGATATTATAAGCAGATAATATTATCTAAGGATTATCTAGAAGAACAAAAATAAGTTGAAATCCTGTTTATAAAATATGGCTTTAACTTGATTTAACAAATATAGACTTGATAATACGATCAGACTTATTAACGCGGATAGCGGAGGAGAAAATAATACACAATAACCATAATCGTCCCAACAAACTAGGGAAATCTAGGATAATAATACAAAGGAACAAGGAGTTATACAATAATTTTTTAAAACGATAAATTTTTAAGTATCTCGATATGTACTACCACGATATGGAAACCTTAGTTAACATCGTTACCTTGACGGAAGATACGGAGTTTATTATAAGAGCATACTCAAATGTACTTTTACCAATGATGCCTAAAAAAGACTCAGAATTTAACCCGATTTTTTATAGATCACTAAAGATAATAAAACATTTTGACGATGAAATTGATAATCCCAGTGATATTAAGCGAGAAAAGTTTTTGAAGTTAATCAAGCAATGTTTGAAGCAAAGTTTAATTTTTTTTACGACATTAGTGAAGATGATAATGTTCCACTTCCATCACTCAAACGCTCTAGACAATTGTCAATAGGAAATTATTACAAAAGAGTTGAGAAAATAGTTACAACACAATACGAAAAATTATGGCTTAAAGTAAATGCTTCACTGGTATTACTTTTATTGGATGAAAATCACTGCAAAAATTATTTCTTGATAAATTTCGTAGTCGCATATGCAATTATCAAACAATATATTGTCCTCAAATATTTTACTTTGGATCAAATAAGCTTGGTACTTGGATTTATTGATGAAACAAAGAATACTGTAATTTGGTGAATGAAATAGATTTTCATGAACATGAAATAGGAATAACGTTTGATCCCTATAGTTGGTTAAAGAAAAATGAGGTAATGACAGAAACGATATATCTTGATACTTCGCCAGATGTTTATGACAAGTGCAGAGATTTTATAAGTGATCCTAACAGCAATACTATTCGGGATTTTCTTGATTCAATTGTTGGTGGTACAGTTTTTGATATTATATAAAATCTATAAACAAATATTGTACAATGAAAAACGACAAATCATCTATTTTAATCATATTTCAGATGAACAGGATCTTGACGCACTAATACAATATGACATATATTATCATTCAAAAAAAAACTTTGGTGCGTAAAACAATGTTACAAAACAATATTGTAAAATAGTTCTGCTATTATCATATTTACCGTTGTTAATGACCAGCTCTGGTATAATCTCAAGTGGAGCATCATTAAATCCGTTTCTGTTAATAACATCTGGTGTTGGCGTTTCTCTTACAGCAGTTTTTAAACAAATTGAGCCTCGACTTGCGACTAAAAAAATACTTGCAAGACAGCAAATATAATATAAAAAAATACTGGATCAGATCTAATTAATTTTTTTTTTCATGGGTGGTCTTTGAGCTATAAAAAGGCTGGTAAAGAAAATGTTAACGTGGAAGGGTTTTGGAAAGGTAGGGGTCCCTGAGCAAGAAATGTGTAGGGTGGGGAGGGTCCTTGAGCTAGAAACCTCTTCTGAGATAGAACCTTATTTATGTATACTGTGATTATTTTAGCTAGAAAATGTTAACATAGAAGCGTTTTGGAAGGGAAAGAGGGGGTCTAGTGAGATATGAATCTCATTTACTATTACTACTATTGTGTTTCATATGACAGTAACCGATCTGATGAGTAATGAAAGTTGGCAATGGAACTGTATACGATCTAGCTCCAACGCACATTAAGACATGCAGGTTTAAATTAGGAGGAATCGTTTCGATATATTTATGATGTGTATTCCCGTGGAGAAAATTCTACCAACCAATCCGAAACATGCTTGATTACTTATTCAATAGCGTCTTTAATTGCTTTGCGTTTCATTGTTCCATTTTGTTTTTTATTTTATTTCCATTGCGTTCAGTTTGTCCATTGTTTATTTTAGTGATACCATCTTAAATCATCAGCAATACGTTACTTCTTTTCTTAAATACAAATGATTTTAAGGAGTAATATAAATATTTAGCTGTATTCAATCCGTGTATTCCTACAAAGTTTTAAATTAATCAGATCAGCTGAAGCCGACAAACCCAAGAACTGCAATCCACCCAAATGAAATGTAAGGCTCGACGGAGATGCTAATTATCATTTTTTAAAAGTTCGCTGGCTGATAATTTCCCTGCATTATATGCTCTTGCATCTGTTTGCACGGAACTTCTATAAAATGCAATGATTACATTAATCAAATAGATCGCATACAGACAAATGAACTGGAAATATGTGAAGACTCGTACGAAATTTTTTTTACCTTAATCCAGTTAAAATTATGGTGCTTCTGTTCTTGGCATTTACGGCAATTTTGATCATGAGCAGTTGATTGTCGCATTAATCGAGTATGACTTACAATTCAAGCTAGTATAACTTAAATACACAATGGAAAATATGGAATGCTTGGAAATAAAATAAAATACGAGATGAAAAAACGCAACGCAAATAAAGAAGCAATGGGAATTATTTTTGTTTTTATTTTTTTAAATTATAAAAAATCAAAAGCAAAAGAAACCTTTTAGTCATGGGATGTATATAAATCTATTTCTAATGTGAAACGGAAAATGTAAATAATTTTCAAAACTGACCCTAATAATCGTATGAAACGTGTGCATTTTATTACCGTTTAAAATACACGAAGCAGGCATCAAGCATGGTTCAGATCAGTTGGCATAATTTTTGCAAAGGGAAAACAAAACATAAATATAGTCAAGAGATAATTCTTAACTTAAAGACTTTTTTTTTAATGTGCTTTGAAGAAAATTATAAGATAAGATAGTTCCATTGTGTCTGCCGATTTCTATTGCTCATAAGGCTGGTTACTGTCAAGAAATACAACACAGTAAAATTCTCATTATTTAACGCGAGTGTGGTTCATGTTTTAGTTCGGTTACGTTTTGACTTGGGTACGTTTCGGTTTGTTCGGTTTGGGTACGTTGTGACTTGGGTACGTTTTGATTTGGGTACGTTTTCACTGTAAACCATTTACCACAATGCATCACTTGCCGTGAAATAGTTGTTGGCCTTGCTAAGAATGTGTGTGTGTGTGTGTGTGTGTGTGTGTGTGTGTGTGTGTGTGTGTGTGTGTTTCTGGACATCTTTTCTGCGCACATAAACACATAAAAACAGACAAGGAAAATTACATAGATGTGTGCTTTTTCTAAAGAATAATCCACGTGGACGAAATTATGGAAGGCTGGAAAAAGACAAATCTGAGTTTTGTCAGGAAATATAATCTACGATAGGGATGTTTGACAGTTTTAGCAGGATTGCCTCCCTTATGCCCCCCCCCCACACCTTAAAGGAACAATTATTTCCCTATTTATTTAGTACCTACATTTCCTAGTCAATACTGAACTTCTAGTGTCCAAATCCTAATAAATAACATGTGTCTCTAAAGCATGTTCAAATATAACTCACAGTGAAATTCTTTCTTGTTGTAGTTAACAGGCATTTTGTTGAGAGGTTGTAATGTGACCTAAACATGTCCATGGGTAAAAAGTTTCACTTCAGGGCACACATGAATGCCGAATCACTCATTATGCCTGTCGCCAAAGCATCCATACAGTCACACTATACTGTTCATATTCTAAAGAATAAATTTTCTCTAAGTAAATAACAGCAATATCTCGATATAAGCCAATGATCACAGACAAAAATGGAGAGAAGAATATTCTAAAAATAGATATATGTGACCCGAGTTCATGTACGATGATGATCTCTGTAAGGCATGATACAAAGCTGGATTCCGTCAGAAGTGTAAGTGATTCCACAGTAGTCTGATGTTTTATGAATAAATGTACAAAAAGGTTCGTCGTTTGTTTTTATTGATGAAACATCAGACCAGGTCTATTGTGATTGATTTGAAGGTTGTTGACTGATTGCTTACAACACTTGCCTTGTCAGTAGTTGACATGACCCACTTTCGTCCAATGGGACTTAATACGCGTAGGTTGTATCACCTTTGCTAGTCAATATTCCAGTATGTTAACATGTCTATAGAGGCACGGGTGTCTGCAATTTTATCAATAAAGCACGACGAAATTTCTGACTACATGAAATCACATTAACGGTGTTATAAATATTATTGTATAATACCGTTAAGGTGATTGCGTGTAGTCAGAAATTTCGTCATGCTTTATTGATAAAACTGCAGACTCCTGTCATAGAGGTTAACATATCGGAACCTTGGCAAGTGAAGATGAGATTTTATGGGATTTCTCCGAAGCTTAAATCTGCGGGCGGGTGGCAATCATAGCAGTAACTGTAGACAACAGTACATGATTGAAAGAAAACATTGTCACTTCATGATCCGTGTCTCGCTCGGAATCGGGGTGGAGTGTAGCGTAACGGATATTTCAGTTTTGTTTGCCTTGTCTTTTTTTTTTTGGGGGGGAAGGGTAGGCCTGTGCATTGTATTTAATTTCAGACAATGCTATAATCTCTCTCTCTCTCTCTCTCTCTCTCTCTCTCTCTCTCTCTCTCTCTCTCTCTCTCTCTCTCTCTCTCTCTCTCTCTCTCTCTCTCTCTCTCTCTCTCTCTCTCTCTGTAGATGTTTAGCAATCAGGATAGACCAATTTTGGTCCGAGTAATCAGTACATGTTATGAACGATCTGGCCATAGTACACAATTAATTTCACTATATTGTCTCTACATTTGTTTCTTAGTACTGAACTTTCCACTGTGTGACAATCAATACAAATCATATGTTAATCTAAAATACCTTCAAAGATGACTTTACGGTTTAGTTCTTGTCAAGGGTTGACCTGCATTTTTTTGAGAGGCTGAATTGTAAACAAAACACCAGGCAACGGAACACAGATTTCACTTCCGGATCATCACCATGACCTTATTACTCAATGTGCACTGTCGCCAAAATACACACAGACAACCACACCATAAGCTCATATTTTAAAGAATAAACAATTGCCTTTAAATCCTTACCAAGAATGCCAAAATCTGACTCTAGTATCACCACCAAACTTTGACAGGAAAAAGTGATCTAAAAATAGACTGGGACTACATTCGGGTACTGAACCGGATTTTATTAATTGTGTACTGATTCCGTCTGCTGAGCACTACGAGATGGTTTCTCATTGCGATCGTTAATTCCAGTTGGACCAGACTTTTTTTGCAATTGTGATAGTTACTTATTAGGACTGTAGCTCGACACTTTTTTTTTTTGGTTAAAAAAAAGGCCATTTAAGTGAAATTCAATTTGAACATAAAGGAGAACCTGGCTCCCAAACCGGAACGGTATTTTGATGGTAAATCAGTGTATTTAGTATTTATTCATGTTATGTTTTGCTGAATAAGACATCATAAAGGCTTGATCTAACTTCATTAATGGGTAGATTACAGCTTTGATGTTCTGTTACTCAGCAGAAGTCAAACTTTTGGCATAACTTGGTTCTATACTATTGTTATCTATATTTAAATAGTTTTGTTTGTTGGTTGTTTTTTTTTCATGAATATATATATATATATATATATATATATATATATATATATATATATATATATATATATATATATATATATTACTCAACAATCTTTATCCAGAATCATGTAAATGGTGTACCTGACCAGTGACATTTATTATAAACAAAATAATATATAGCTAATATTTTTTGATGAGTACAGATTAAATATTTAGATCAATATTAATTGTAAACATGTTTACTTCAGTTTGAGTTAAAGATACAGTCTTGATTCTGACCTTAGAAACTTCCACAAAAGAAATTTCCCATTAGGTTGACAAAGTATTTCTAGAAAATGGTAATTGCATAATAGGTCATGTAGTGGGGTACATGGGTACATAAACTTGTTTACATTAGAATTATTCATTCTTGCCTTAGAATCTGAAGAAGAGTCAGTCTTATTGCTGTGTTTAGATTTCACTTTTGGTAGGTTAATTTTTCAAATTTATGATTCACTGGAATTACAAAGTTCTCAGCAATATTCCTAGAGTCAAAAAATAATTTGGAATTATAGCGATTCAGATAAGGAGATTTTGGATTATATTATTGTGATACATAAAAAAATTGTTAACACATCACCACATTTCAGGCCATTGCCACATTAACATGTTCAGGACTACAGTCACATCAACAGATTCAATACTGAAAATTTATTTGGAACACCTCTGGAATTAATTTTGAACTCTATACATTTGGACATCTGGTAGAACTTTTAAGACTTTGAGATTCAATACAGAGTACTGTAAGTTCTTTTTAAATTTTCACTTTGTATCCTAGAAAAATAAATTATTTGTTGAATTTTTCAAACAAATGTTGGATTTTATTCATTTCTGTTTTATAGTTTGACACTAATGGTAACACCATTTAGAACTATATCTCCATAAGAGTATAAAGATTTGGATGTCCAGGTTTATGTTTTAATTGCAACATAGAAAAACTTTAGCAGACACCTGAACTGGACTTTAATTCACACCATGTAGCTGAAACTTGGAGGAAATGGAAGCAGATGATTATGGAGTTTTACTTATATATTGTGCCTATACATAAAGAAGAAAAAAGAAAAATTCAATGCTTTTCTATTTATTATTGGTCACAGTGGTAGAGACAGTTACAACACATTTACATTTGACACTAAAGAAGCTGAAAAGATCAATACACATATCAAGATGTTTGACATCTACTGCAATCTCAAGCAGAGCATGATGGTAGTTAGATCTGTACTTTGAGTTGTTATTAAGCAAAACATGACTGTTTTGTGTAATGTCAGTAAAATAGCATATCTATTCTTAGTGTTTTATATTTCTAAGATGACCAATGTTAAATATAATTTCATGCAGCTCAAAGTTTTTGAATCTAGACTAAACTAAAGTACTCTTATTTTCTCTGTACAGTAGAACCTGTCTTGATAGACCACCTCATCAGCCAAAAAAAAGGACAAGGCTTCTCAAGGCAGGTGGTCTTTCAAAGCTGTGGTTCCTTAAGACAAGTTTTACTGTACCTGTCTATTGCTTTAAGATTTTTTATCCTTCATTTTGTTGCATTAAAAGAAAATGTGAATATTGACAAACAGTTTTAGTCACAACAGTATTCATTTTTTTATCTCACTTGTTTCTTTGTGTAACACTAACTGCCATTATAGATTTCAAATCTTTACAGCATATGTAATGGCAGCTGATTACCCCCTTTTGGTGTCTAGTGATTGGCTGAAACAACAACAAGTTGCTGGTGTCGAGAATATTGTTGTAATTGATGCCTCATGGTCGAGTGCCAAAAATTGCCAAGCTGAATATGAACAGTAAGTATTTATTGTGAATTTGCTGTGGATTTTCTAAGGATTTTAGCCATGCATGCTCCAACATCAAGAGACCTAAATATGCTAATTGCAATTAATTTAACAAGGTGAGTGCCATCAAGAGACCCAGATATGCTAATTGCAATTAATTTAACGATGTGAGCCCCATCAAGAGACCCAAATATGCTAAATGTAATTAATTTTAGCTATGTGAGCCCCATCAAAAGACTCTAATATACTAATATTTCAAGAAAAATTGTTTTGTCCTTTGTGGATTTTCTCAAAAATTTTATAGTCCAAGATTGTTACAATAAGAGAAAAGAGACCCTTTTTATTTTTTCCTGTATATTTGTCCCCATGCTTTTAGAAAAGAAACAAGCAGGATCATTTTGTCCATTACAATTGTTAGTGCCATATATCCACATAGATAGTCACCTGTGACCCCCACCTACCTGGCCCGATGCCCCACTCCTCCAGCACCATTACTGAAGAAGAAAGGTATTACAGTACTGTAAACACATTTTATTGGGGTGGTTGGCCAAAAAATGACATTTGTTTCTGGAGATCTAAAATTACATGTATTTTGGAGAAAAGTGAATAATTGTGTGGATTTGTCTATTGATGAGATCTAATATTACACTTAATCTGGACATTGAACAATAAATGTGTGGATTTGTCTATTGATGAGATCTAATATTACACATAATCTGGACATTGAACAATAAATGTGTGGATTTGTCTATTGATGAGATCTAATATTACACATAATGTGGACATTGAACAATAAATGTGTGGATTTGTCTATTGATGAGATCTAATATTACACATTATCTGGACATTGAACAATAAATGTGTGGATTTGTCTATTGATGAGAACTAATATTACACATAATCTGGACATTGAACAATAAATGTGTGGATTTGTCTATTGATGAGATCTAATATTACACATAATCTGGACATTGAACAATAAATGTGTGGATTTGTCTATTGATGAGATCTAATATTACACATAATCTGGACATTGAACAATAAATGTGTGGATTTGACTGGTTGAAATCTAAAGTTAGACAGAACATTGAGCAATAAATGTGTGGATTTGACTCTGGTTGAAATCTAAAGTTAGAACACTGAACAATAAATGTGTGGATTTGCTAAAGTTAGACATCAGACATTGAATAATAATTGTGGAATTTCTAAAGTTAGATATAGGATTTTGAACAATAAATGTGTGGATTTACCTTTGAGGTTTAAAGTTAGACATATAACATTGAACTATAATTGTAAGGATTTGCTAAAGTTAGGTAGTACATTGAACAATACATGTGTGGATTTGCTAAAATTAGACATAGATAGGACATTGAACAATAAATGTGTGGATTTGTTAAAGTTAGACATAGGACTTTGAAATATAATTGTGTGGATTTTTTAAAGTTAGACCTAAGACATTAAACAATGCATATGTGGATTTGTTAAAGTTAGACATAGGACATTGAACAATAAATGTGTTGATTTGTTAAAGTTATACATCATTAGTACATTGAACAATAAATATATGGATTTGTTAAAGTTATAAATCATTAGTACATTGAACAATAAATATATGGATTTGTTAAAGTTATACATCATTAGTACATTGAACAATAAATATATGGATTTGTTAAAGTTATACATCATTTGTACATTGAACAATAAATATATGGATTTGTTAAAGTTATACATCATTTGTACATTGAACAATAAATATATGGATTTGTTAAAGTTATAAATCATTAGTACATTGAACAATAAATATATGGATTTGTTAAAGTTATAAATCATTAGTACATTGAACAATAAATATATGGATTTGTTAAAGTTATACATCATTTGTACATTGAACAATAAATATATGGATTTGTTAAAGTTATACATCATTAGTACATTGAACAATAAATATATGGATTTGTTAAAGTTAAAATTAGACATCATTAGTGTTAAGACTGGTCAGCCTGGGGTCAAGATAATGTGACTGGGTGGGACATCATGATACATGTCTGCGGCATGATGCCCCAGTGCTATACATCACTATAAACTGCCACATTGCAGACATCGTAGCGATATGACTAAAAAATCGTTAAGCTACATTAAAAATCATAATCACATCACATCTGTTAGTAAACACAGTTTATCTTGTGGTCAGTAAAGTTAGGGTGTTTTTATGCTAGGGAATCATTTTGGTTATGGTTATACCTAATGTGGTCTTTTATTCTCACTTGGAATTATCTTTTAATCTCACATATTGTTTGCAACATACATGTAAATGGCATGTGATCAAGTAGATAACTTTTCATGTTTGACAGTGTCCTCTTAATTTTGATTATATTTGAGGTTAGTAAATAATCTTTTAGATATGTTAGATTTATCAGTTTTCATGAGAAACTGCATTGACTGTCTCACAATCCAGTACTTTGTTTGCAAATGTTTGTCAGGCCTGGATGATTACTTGAAAAATTAGCATTATAAATTGATTGCTTAATTCAGAACCATGTAAAAATCAGTTGATTTTGAAGGATCACTGGAAGTCAGTTTGACAAACAATACATAGGTGAGACTATCAGATAATACAAATCATAAATCTGAAATTAAGATGGCCCAGATTACTTAGAAGTAACATATTTGTTTTGAATCTTCTTGTTCTTGGATTTTATTTCCAGTGCTGGCAGCACATGCATGTGTTCATAAGTAGGATCTGCAGTTTTTCCCCAATTATCATACTATATATATCACCACATGGGCCGTCAATTAAAGATGTTTAATTTTGACACTTAAGATTTTTTTTAAATATTCTGCAAATATCTGTGTTATTGTATGAATAAGAACAATGACAGCTGAAACATCATAAACAAATGTAAATGTTTTTCATTTTATTGTTAAGTCCATAATTAAAGGGAGGCAAAATGTAACATTCACTTTTTTGGCAAATATGGTAGCAGCAGTTCATGAAAAGTTTATTTGCAGGCTGTCGTAACTAGTAGGTGATTATGACAACCACCTGGGACGCCAAGATGGGGGAATGTTTGTGTGTGTGTGTGTGTGTGTGTGTGTGTGTGTGTGTGTGTGTGTGTGTGATACCATTGCACAGTTTGTGGTATTTTGTTTCAGGAGGGGTTGCTGAAGGCCACGCTAGTCTCTGGAGCCTTTTGTGTTGCATGCACACTTGTGATACTCTGTTTATATACTCATTTTGGAAATTACACCATGTATTTGGCTAAATGACTTCAGATGAGCATGTGAAAAAAATATATATTAATTAAAATTGATAGTAACACCTAGATTACATTGTTTAATTATTATTTTTTAATTAATTTATGGGTAGAAATATTTAATCAGCTGCTACAACAAGAAACTAAATTTGCTTCTTTTTAAGACTTCACTGACCCAAAAAAATGTTCAAAACATTTAAAGATATTTTGAAGCAAAACCCAATAAATACAGATGAAAACAACATACACAAGTTTTTTTCACATCACATAGGTCACCAGTGATCACTGATGTTATTGGGTGAGTAACCTCAGCTTTGGAAAATTACATGTGCATGTTAAAGAGTTAATTCAAAACTGAATATGAATCTTGTGGATGTTATCAGATTGTCGGTGAAGTTTTAGAAATTGAAGAAAATTAAATTGATCCAGAGATTGAAAAATAAGGAAATGTATTTTAAAGATGCAAATGCATTGAAAAGAAAAATATGAGAAGTATTTTCAAATTAATTTAAATATTTCACTTTTAAGTATATAATTAAAAAAAACATTTCATCTTTAATTTACATCTGTATTATCTAAGTATAATTTGATTCTGTGTACAGGGCCCATATTCCTGGTGCTGTATACATTAATGTGATGGATGGTGAAAATAATGATTATTTTCCTCGAAACATTCCCAACTCAGACAAGTTTGAGGAAAAGCTTCAGCAGGCAGGGATCAACCATGATTCTCATGTTGTCATCTACAGCAGCTCAGATAATGCAGGATTTTTAATATCTGGCCGAGCTTGGTGGACATTTAAGGTACAGTCAGTATATGCAACACCGTTATTTGGGATTGCCAGGACTAACCAACTCTTCCCTATATTTAGCAATCCTACATTTAAAGAAGTGTCAGGTTTGTTTAAAATTAAAATTAAGGAGTAATTGGAGTGACTTTTGGGGGATATGATATTAGTTCTAATTGTAGTCTGCCACTATTGTGGTCAGGAAAAAGATTAGCCAATAAAATTAATTCATTTGTAGATATTTTAGGTAATATCATTATTTTTTTTGAGTAAAAAGGGGCAACAACATTTTCTTACCACAAAAGAAAAGAGTGCTGAGTTTGTTGTGAAAGATATGATTAGCTAGCAAATTTTCTACATCATTCCATATTTATCATTTTACACAAATGACGATTTTGCTGGCCAATGTAATCTGGAGCAATGCATGTAGAGAAGCTATGCTCATTAGTCCTTGGTGTCTGTGGATAACAGAGTCAATCGTTATAAGCCTTCTTCAGGCAACTTGTTTTGGAATTTTTCTCTAACACTAAGAAATTGTTGTCATATAGTTCTTGCTTCCTCCTGTGTGTGCATAGATTGTCAAATAAAAACTTAAAATTTTTCTTTTGAAACTTTCTTGGATATGAGTCAATACATGAACTATAAAAGTAAATACTGGAAATGTTATTAAATATTGCTGGCAAATTAGGGACATAAGCAGCTGAATATATGAATGATATGCAAAGTCAAATGCAATGAACATTATACTTGAATTTTCTCACAAGATGACAGTATGATAGTCACTGTTAACTCTGACTCTCCAAACACTTTTAAGAAAAATTTCTTAACTCATTTTCCCTCAGTACAACATTTGTGCTTTGATGTAGCACCCTAGTTCTGAGCTATCTAATATCAATCTCATTTTTGAAACACCAGATCAGGAGGTATTGCAGAAAGGAGAAGAATGTAGTTCTTAATTGATATTCTGTATATACTCACATACAATGAAATACTTTATAGGGTGGCCGAGTGGTCTAAAGCGCTCTCCGTTGCAGATCACTGCCATCTCACCTATTTCTGTATGGGTTCGAGTCTAAGATTCAGTGAATGTGGATATGTGAGAAAGCTTGCCAGTAGCTTCTCGTGGGTCAGTGGTTCTTTCTGTGATTTCCCGGTTTCTTCCTCCATCAATAATACTGGCTGCCATGTATATCCTATTGTGTGCTGAAATATGGCAATAAGCCCCAGAACAACAACAACAACAACAACAAATACTGTATATACTCACACACAATGAAATACTGTATATACTCACATACAATGAAATACTGTATATACCCACATACAATGAAATACTGTATATACTCACATACAATGAAATACTGTATATACTCACATACAATGAAATACTGTATATACCCACATACAAAGAAATACTGTATATACTCACATACAATGAAATACTGTATATACCCACATACAAAGAAATACTGTATATACTCACATACAATGAAATACTGTATATACTCACATACAATGAAATACTGTATATACTCACATACAATGAAATACTGTATATACCCACATACAAAGAAATACTGTATATACTCACATACAATGAAATACTGTATATACTCACATACAATGAAATACTGTATATACTCACATACAATGAAATACTGTATATACTCACATACAATGAAATACTGTATATACCCACATACAAAGAAATACTGTATATACTCACATACAATGAAATACTGTATATACCCACATACAAAGAAATACTGTATATACTCACATACAATGAAATACTGTATATACTCACATACAATGAAATACTGTATATACTCACATACAGTGAAATATGGTATATACTCGCAATGATATGCTGTATATACTCACATACATAGAAATACTGTATTTATAGGTTACTGCATTTGTATGGCAAAATATGAACAAGTTTTTGGGATGGATATACTGCACGACCTTGGGAGTGCAGTATATCCTTCCGACAAAACGAGTTCATATTTTCCCATACAAATACAGTAACCCTTTTATTATATGCTCATTTCTTATTCTTCCCAAGGCATAAATATATAAACAAAAATACATAGAAAGAAACAAAGTGTACTAAATGTACGCCGTATTCCAAACTAAATACATAAGCGTTGATGGATCATTACACAACATTATCAATGAGCACATAACTCAGCCTAGATAAATATAAAGTTGGTCGCGCGCTAGACGTAAGTTTCGAAAGAAAATGGCACTTGCTCTACTTAAAATTTAAATTTGGAGTAATATTGTTGATGAATACCCATTGCAACAACTTTTCCATTTGATCTGGAATGAATACCTTTTGGTATATTTGTCGATTCAATGCAATCTTTTGATTAATGTCTAGATTTATCTACATGAAGTGACTTGCATCGGTTTCCAGCAGCTTCTGCCATTTTAATGTTTTGAATTGTGTTGACATCGGTATGTGTGTTTCTTTTCTGTCATTGAATGATTCAGATCATAATGTGGGAAAATTATGAAGCCTTTTCATTGTAATTATCGAATACATGCTTTGGAATTTAATGTTAATTTCATTTTGAGTGCAATAAGGAGGATGTAACTACACTTGGAATATACTCCAAATTACAGTACAATTTTAAAATGTGTAATCAATCTTGAGAACCCATAACATGGCTCATCTAATTCAGATTTACAGACCTACAAAAATATATTTTTTGAGGAAATTCAGGATGTAAAATTGTAAGTATATTTTTGGCCATTTTTATTAACAGCTAAAGAAGACAGTTTATGTGTATAACTTGCATTTTATTGTGAGGAACCTGTAAAGCCTCAATATATAGTTAAATTTGAAACATTGTATCAAAATAGTAAACGCTGAATATGCCAAAGCAGTTTGTGTCAGTCTATGAAACATTTGCTGGTATGTGGCCGTCTATGAAATATATGGTTTAGTTCATTCATAAAAAATTGTTTACATTAGAAAATATTTCCTTTGCATGTGGGATATAGTATGAAGGTGTTCAATATCGGCGAATACTGCATGATTCCGACAATGTAAATTTAACAGAGAAATAAGATGAGCATATAATAAATACTCACATACAATGTTATGCTGTATATGCTTACATACAATGAAATACTGTATATACTCACATACAATGTTATGCTGTATATGCTTACATACAATGAAATACTGTATATACTCTCATACAATGAAATATGGTATATACTTACATACAATGAAATATGTTATTTACTCCCAATGATATGCTGTATATACTCACATACAATGTTATGCTGTATATACCCACATACAAAGAAATACTGTATATGCTCACATACAATGAAATACTGTATATACTTACATACAATGAAATATGGTATATACTCACAATGATATGCTGTATACACTCACATAAAATGTTATGCTGTATATACCCACATACAATGAAATACTGTATATACTCACATACAATGAAATACTGTATATACCCACATACAAAGAAATACTGTATATGCTTACAATGAAATACTGTATATACTCACATACAATGAAATACTGTTATACTCACATACAATGAAATACTGTATATACTTACATACAATGAAATACTGTATATACTTACATACAATGAAATATGTTATTTACTAGCAATGATATGCTGTATATACTCACATACAATGTTATGCTGTATATACCCACATACAAAGAAATACTGTATATGCTTACAATGAAATACTGTATATACTCACATACAATGAAATACTGTATATACTCACATACAATGAAATATGGTATATACTTGCACTGATATGCTGTATATACTCACATACAATGTTATGCTGTATATACCCACATACAAAGAAATACTGTATATGCTCACATACAATGAAATACTGTATATACTCTCATACAATGAAATATGGTTTTTTGCTCACAATGATATGCTGTATACACTCACATACAATATTATGCTGTAGATACCCACATACAATAAAATTCTGTTATACTCACATACATTGAAATACTGTATATACTCACATACAATGAAATATGGTATATAATTACATACAGTTCCAATCTAACATAGATTCCTACTAGCCAGATCATTATCAGTGTTTCTCTTTACCTTCGTTTGTGGATCAGAGACTGCCATAATCTGTAATTAGACCCAAAGTTCTGACACCAAAGATTTTGTTCTTTTTAATTTGTTTTTTTTTTACTAAATCTGACCCTCAGTTCTGACACTGTTTGTTTGTTTACTAAATCTAACCCCAGTTTCAATGTTTGTATTTACTCAATCTGAACCCAGTTCTGACACCAGTTTTTTTTACTTAATCTGACCCCAGTTCTGACACCAGTGTTTGGGTTTTACTCAATCTGACCCCAGTTCTGACACCAATGTTTGGTTTTTACTTAATCTGAACCCAGTTCTGACACCAGTGTTTGGGTTTTACTCAATCTGATCCCAGTTCTGACACCAATGTTTGTTTAGTACTAAATTTTACCCCAGTTCTGACACCAATGTTTGTTTAGTACTAAATTTTACCCCAGTTCTGACACCAGTGTTTGGTTTTTACTCAATCTGACCCCAGTTCTGACACCAGTGTTTGGTTTTTACTCAATCTGACCCCAGTTCTGACACCAGTGTTTGGTTTTTACTCAATCTGACCCCAGTTCTGACACCAGTGTTTGGTTCTTACTCAATCTGACCCCAGTTCTGACACCAATGTTTGTTTAGTACTAAATTTTACCCCAATTCTGACACCAAGGGACTTTTTGACTTAATACTGCACCCAGAATGGAATAATGCAATGGCAGATCAGGATCCATGTTGTTTTCATTTGGGTCTGACAAGTGTCATGTACACAAACTTGTTCACTGTGCATTTTTCTGTTTCAGGCACACAAAAAAGTATGTATGTATGTATGTATGTATGTATGTATGTATGTATGTATGTATGTATGTATGTATGTATGTATGTATGTATGTACGTACGTAGGTACGTACGTAGGTACGTATGTATGTATGCATGCATGCATGCATGTATATATGCATGTATATATGCATGCATGCATGTATGTATGTATGTATGTATGAATGCATGCATGCATGTATATATGCATGTATGTATGTATGTATGTATGTATGTATGTATGTATGTATGTATGCATGCATGCATGTATATATGCATGTATATATGCATGCATGCATGTATGTATGTATGTATGAATGCATGCATGCATGTATATATGTATGCATGCATGCATATATGTATGTATGTATGTATGTATGTATGTATGTATGTATGTATGTATGTATGTATGTATGTATGTATGTATGTATGTATGTATGGTTAATAGCACATCAGCCCAATCCTTTCTTTATGGTGTCCAGTATTTTATACATCCCTAAAACGATGTACAAAACAAAGTCTTTAAATAGAAAGTGATACTTTTTATTAATATAAGCTGCATTCTATAAAAGTGAAAGATCTCAGCTGGTACAGAAATTTGATATTCAAACAGTAATAATAATAAGATTTGTTCTACTGTTACAATATAAAAATAAGAAACTTGTTTCTGGAAAAAATATTGGTATCTTTTCATATAAGCCTTATAGAAGGTTATTGGAAATTGAAATCTGAATTACAGTCCTTGTGAGCTTTTCCTTCAAGTCTAATTAAATAAGGTAATCATTATTTAAAGTAGGCACATATGTTTAAAACACATAAAACAGCTTGGCAGAGCTTTTGAATACAGTAATACTGAATTAAACAAATCATTAAAAAGTGTTGTTGTTGTTGTTGGGCTTAACGCCATTTTTCAGCACAAGATAGGCTATTCATGGCGGCCAGTATTAATGGTGGAGGAAGAAACCGGGAAATCACCGGAAAGAACCACCGACCCACGAGAAGCTACTGGCAAGCTTTCTCACATATCCACATTCGCTGAATCCTAGACTCGAACAGACAGAGGTGAGATGGCAGTGATCCGTAACGGACAGCGCTTTAGACCACTCGGCCACTCAGGGCCCCTTATCAAAAAGTGTGTATGTGTGTGTATATATATATATATATATATATATATATATATATATATATATATATATATATATATATATATTTATATATATATATATATAGTTATACCAGGTATCTGCAGTTTATTAGAATAATTAACAACAAACAACATAATGTGCTTGCAGATCAATGCTCCACATTTTTTATAGTTTGACTTGATTTACATGTAAGCATATACTGTATCTGAAAAATATTTGATCTTTTATTTTTTATGATCATGCAAATATTCACATTAATTGGCATTTAATATCTTGTAGGACACACTATCCATTTGCCTAAGCCTTTTAAGGTAGTGAATATCTTCTTTGGACCATTCTCACCATTGATTAGATATTATGTATTTATACTTTTAGAAATATTTGTATATAATTGACTTTTGTACCACTTTCCAGTTATATGGAGTAGATAAAGTTTCTATTTTGGATGGAGGGCTTGAGCAATGGAAGAAAAATGGCTACGAATTGAAGTCAGACATACCTACTTCTAAGGTAACTTTTGGCAAATTGTCTATGTGTACATGTATATGTGTACATGTCTGTGTGTACATGTCTATGTGTATATGTTTATATGTACATGTATCTATGTGTACATATTTTTGCATGAGAGGCTTTAATTATGAAGTCAAGACACTGAAAGATGTTAAGTACCCTATATAATTGCAAGTAAGTTGGATTCAACTTTAGATTGCATGGAACCAGATCTGCCATCACATAATGTGCAGGTAGATCTGGGTGTAATTGGTTAGTTAGAAATAAACATTGGAACAAACAACATAGACCTGATTTTCTGGCACATTATGCCTGATCACATCAGGGTTCATGTTTGCAATTGTACCCAGCTTATATTTGAGTAAGTATAGTAAGTCTTCAAAGTTAAAACAAAGTTATTGACAATTAATATTAAAGAATGTGAGGTGCTTCCGAATATGTGTTATTTAAGTAAATGTATTTTTTCTCTTGTCTGCATTGAAAATACTGTCATTTTTAGATCAAAAATTGGGACCGTGTTTGCCCACACATTCGATCAAGGAAAATCCATAAAATTCAAATGTCATGTAGGCAATTAAGGCCATCACCAAATTAATTAGCAGTGACATAATACTAAAGAAGTAAACTGCAACAACAAAAGTCAAAAGGAATTGTAATGCATATCCGTTTTGTTCTTTCAGAAAGGAAATATGAAGGTGAAGCGCATTGATAACCTGTACAGGACTTTTGAAGATGTCCAGCAAAATCTGAAATCTAGCAACTTTCAAGTCTGTGATACCCGACCGGCAACCAAGTTCTCAGGACCAGGTACACAGTGAAATTGAAAAAATCTATTAAAAACAGTAGTCTCTCGCTAGGTGAAATGCTCATGTGTCCTTGCAATATGTTCATTATAACGAGACATTAATGTTTCTCACTGCTAATGAAAAGATAATATTTGTAATAAAACTTAAATAAAATTGATGCAAGTGAAGCCAAATGAGGCTGCATTAGTATGGAACTAGTATTATTTTAAGTTTTTTATGCCCTTATAATTTCATCATCAGATTTACGGTATGTTCACAAAAAAGTACAGAATTTGTATTTCAGCCAAGCTGTTTCACTTTAATTTTGCACATGTATATATTATGCCTTCTACTTTTGGAATGGACTCATGAAAGTTTAGGTCTCGCTCCTGCAGTCTTACATTGGAGACTATTTCCTGCATTAAAAAGAAGTAAAATCAACTTTTGAAACTGATAAAAAAAACCCAGACAGTTATAACAGACCAAGGGAGATAAACACTAGGTAAAATTAGATGCCTGATCTGCATCATTTTTAGCAATATCTGAAGCCAGCTACTCAATGGGCTAATGGAAGACTAGTTTTCTCTGGGCCAGCTGCTTAAAGGGCTAATAGGAGGCTGTAGTTTTGAGCCAGCTTTTTAAAGGGCTAATACGAGGCTGTAGTTTTAACCCAGCTGTTAAAAAGCTCATAGGAGGCTGTAGTTCTCATTGTGCCATCTGCTTAAAGGTCTAATAGGAATCTGTTTTTCTCATTATGCCAGCTACTTAAAAGGCTCATAGGAGGCTGTAGTTCTCATTGTGCCAGCTGCTTAAAAGGCTCATAGAAGGCTGTAGTTCTCATTGTGCCAGCTGCTTAATGGTCTAATAGGTATCTGAAGTTCTCATTATGCCAGCTGCTTAAAGGGCTGATAGGAGGCTGTAGTCCTCATTGTGCCAGCTGCTTAAAGGGCTGATAGGAGGCTGTAGTCCTCATTGTACCAGCTGCTTAAAGGGCTGATAGGAGGCTGTAGTCCTCATTGTGCCAGCTGCTTAAAAGGCTAATAGGAGGCTGCAGATTTCATTGTGCCAGCTGCCTAAAGGGCTTATAGAAGCCTGTAGTCCTCATTGTGCCAGCTGCTTAAAGGACTAATAGGAGCCTGTAGTCCTCATTGTGCAAGATGCTTAAAAGACTAATAGGAGGCTGTATTCCTTTTTTTGCCAGCTGCTTAAAGGGCTAATAGGTGGCTGTAGTTACCATTGTGCCAGCTGCTTCAAGCGCTATTAGGAGGCTGTATTTCTCATTATGCCAGTTACTTAAAGGGCTAATAGGAGGCTGTAGTTTTCATTTTGCAAGCTGCTTAAAGGGCAAATGGGATGCTGTGGTTTTTATTATGCCAGCTCCTTAAATGGCTAATAGGAGGCTGTGGTTCCCATTATGCCAGCTCCTTAAGGGCTAATGGGAGGCTGTAGTTTTTATTGTGCCTGCTCCTTAACCCTTTAATTACTAAAGCTGTTCTGCAGTTTCACTACTGCTGAGTGATGACATCAATTACTGAGACTACTGAGGCTGTTTGCTAGGCTGAATACTAGAGCATCATCATGGCTAACTACGGAAACTAACAATAAAACATTACATTTATATTCATTATTTCATTAGTTTTTGCTGGATTTGAGTGAAATAAAAAGCAGCTTATCTTGTATAGTGTCTGTTATTCATATATTTCCATTTTATTTACTCCTACAACAATCAGACAAGAAATCCCTGTCACATGAACTGTTTTGAATCGCACAAAATAAATCCTCATCATCTGATTCAAAATCACTTACATCTAGTGTTGAAATGAGACTAACATCATTATCTGATCCATTTACTAAGAATTATCCATTGAACTCTTCGATATCACTTGCACTGAACCCTTCAAAGTCACAAATATCTGACTAGGAATCCATATTTGTTTATCTCAACTACATGTGTTTTGTACATTGCCGGAAATTTCCTTCTCGTGTGTTTAAATTTAAAATCTCAGCTTTCAAACTTGTATCAAAACGATCAGTAACCAGTCGTCTCATTGGTTATGATAATGAAAACTAAGTAAACATCTGTACTTTCAACCAATCAATGTTTAGTTAACATAGTAGTTACGTCCGCATAGATGTATCAAAACGATCAGTAACCAGTCGTCTCATTGGTTATGATAATGAAAACTAAGTAAACATCTGTACTTTCAACCAATCAATGTTTAGTTAACATAGTAGTTACGTCTGCATAGATGCGACACTGGGGTTTTGAGTACTGCAGAACTGTGTGCTCATAAGCGACACTGGGGATATAAACAAGGCTTATCGACACTGCATATACGTCAGTGGGGTTCAGGAGCTTTGATGCGGTAGTCGTAGTTAAAGGGTTAAAAGGCTAAAAGGAGGCTGTGGTTCCCATTATGCCAAGTGCTTAAAGTGGCTAATAGGAAGCCTTACTTTTATTGCTTTATCAGTCATAACAGCAAATTTACAAATGATAAATTTCTAATCTCAAAAATATTGAGTCAGGTTAGGGAAAGTTGCTCAGCAGTGTTGCATCTTAAAATGCCATGGTAACATGGCCATGGTGGAATGTGACATTGCCATGGTGACATTTTCCACTGGAAATTGCTAGTGACCACCTAATTTAAACAAATCTCCATATTTTCATTTTGTAGGGGTGAGGAGGCAGAAGTTCATGAAATGACTCATTGACAGCTCAACAGGTTTCATATATAAAAGGAGTGTACACAAAATACATATGTGATAACAGATTTAAAATTGTACAGTGAAACCCCTCTTCATTGTAACATGAATTCAGATATATCTTGCTCATGGCATGGCTTGCAAACTTTTACAATAATGTTATCAATTTCTTGAAGTGCTACAAATCCAAACTAAATGAGCCTTGTTTTAATAATTGCCAAGATATGTTGTATTCTTGAACAACAGAAATATCTTATGACTGGTTTATGCTTAGTTTTGGAAGACATGAGCTCCATCTAACTTGCCATTCACAGTGTCTTGTTAGTAGATTTGCATTACAAGCCTGGGCATGTAATGTGCCATTCACAATGTCTTGTTAGTAGACTTGCATTACGAGCCTGGGCATGTAATGTGCCATTCACAATGTCTTGTTAGTAGACTTGCATTACAAGCCTTGGCATGTACTGTGCCATTCACAATGTCTTGTTAGTAGACTTGCATTACAAGCCTTGGCATGTAATGTGCCATTCACAGTGTCTTGTTAGTAGACTTGCATTACAAGCCTGGGCATGTAATGTGCCATTCACAGTGTCTTGTTAGTAGACTTGCATTACAAGCCTTGGCATGTAATGTGCCATTCACAATGTCTTGTTAGTAGACTTGCATTACAAGCCTGGGCATGTAATGTGCCATTCACAGTGTCTTGTTAGTAGATTTGCATTACAAGCCTGGGCATGTAATGTGCCATTCACAGTGTCTTGTTAGTAGACTTGCATTACAAGCCTGGGCATGTAATGTGCCATTCACAGTGTCTTGTTAGTAGACTTGCATTACAAGCCTTGGCATGTAATTCGCCATTCACAGTGTCTTGTTAGTAGACTTGCATTACAAGCCTTGGCATGTAATGTGCCATTCACAGTGTCTTGTTGGTATACTTGCATTACAAGCCTTGGCATGTAATGTGCCATTCACTGTGTCTTGTTAGTAGACTTAAAGGGACACTACCAGCCTTTTCACCACTTTAATGGATTGAATGTTTGTGTCTAATGAAATCAAGGGATGAGTAACTGTAAACAATTGATTTGTTACATCTACTTTACAACAGTTTGTTTCTATAACTCTCTCAGGGAAAATTGTCAAGAAAATTGGATATATGGGAATGGAATTCAATCTTGTCAATTAGTCTTCAAATTTAACTTGAAATACATATCAACAAATCTGCTTTTTGTTCAGTTTATTAACCAGGCAACTGCACTCACACCATTCTCCTCACACGCACCCCACACACCCCCCAAATACAAAACGAACATGAACACAGTATACATACTCGGCTAAAAATTGTCTCTTTGAAGACATATTATTATAAGACTTGAGAGTTTCAACCTAATGCTCTTGACTTCACAAAATGTTCCCCTTGTCTCAATTCAGATTAAACAAAATAACATCAGCCCTGACTAAGCCCTCTGTGCATGTTTAATATACTTTGCCAAGTTAAGGGGACCACTCTGATGACCTAGTGGTTAAAGCATCCACCTTGGGTTTGAACCCAGGCCAAGTCATACCAAACACTTATAAAAATGGTACTAACAGCTGCCTCATTAATTAGTCAGCATTAAGAGGTTAGTGTTAGGACTGGTCGGACTGGTGTAGGACAATGTAACTGGGTGGGACATGATGTTACATGTCTCCAGCATGATGCTACAGTGTTAGACATCACTATAAACTGCCACACTGCAGACAATGTATCAATATGACTGAACATTTTTTAAAGCTACATTAAAATTCACACACAAACATGCACACACTGAAGGGGAGCTTACAGACATAACATTTTCATTTTAAATTATTTATTAAAGATATATACAGCAGAATCATTTGCAGTTAGCTTCATCCTGTCACAAACGTCAGCAAATCTTGGTTTCTAGCCTCAGGGCAAAATCATCCTTGCTGTGGTCTTACTGATCAACTGACCACTGAAAACCTCATTTTCATTTCAAGAGCACAGGCCCCAAGAATATCTGACTTCTCAATGGAGTTTTCAGTCCCAGTGTTATATGCTATCTGCACATACATACATACGTACATACGTACATACATACATACATACATACATACATACATACATACATACATACATACATACATACATACATACATACATACATACATACATACATACATACATACATACATACATACATACATACATACATACATACATACATACATACATACATACATACATACATACATACATACATACATACATACATACATACATACATACATACATACATACATACATACATACATACATACATACATACATACATACATACATACATACATACATACACTTTGCCATCACAGAGATCAACTTAAGGGAAATAACTTGTTATGGCTTACTATGGTAATTTCAAAGAAGTATATTGGATAGGAAATCTGTTCATTGGAATTTCTCTTATGTTGATAAATAGAATAGTTGATTAATAGAATACAACCGTAAATTTGTAGATTGTGGAAGAGGTCCTCTTGTTTTCACAGAAGGATAATTGTTCTTGGTCCTTGAATATCATGGTTGTAGCAAACACCAACTCCACAAATTTTTTACCTTGCAAAAAGTACTCATGCCTCAGTAGACTAAATGTACTGAGTTTATGAGTCGTGCAACAGTAGACTAAATACTGAGTTATTAGTCATCCCACAGTAGACTAAATACTGACTATATTAATTAGTATTACAAGTCTGTGATGAAGGCATTATGAACATTAATAGAATCTATCACATATATTGAGATATGGGAAATTCCATCACAGGTGTAATAATTTATGAGCTGATATCAATCCACAATAGTTCATTTCTTGACAAAATTGGGATTTAAACAAAATTACAAAAGGCAAATTATCTACATGTTATGACAATTAGAAACCCTAAAAGATTTGATTTACACTGAGAAATACAGTGTCATCTTGAAATAAAGGTTATAAAAATAGCAGATTTTGATATCATGGATGTTATAGCATCTAATTCAAAGTAGTGATGTACCAATCATAATTTTTTTTTTTTGACATTGGGTGGATAATAGTCACATGCTGTAAGATAATAGTTGCATGTTTTTGGATAATAGTCATATGCTGTAAGATAATAGTCACATGCTGTATGATAGTCACAGGCTGTATGATAATAGTCACAGGCTGTATGATAGTCACAGGCTGTAGGATAATAGTCACATGCTGTAGGATAATAGTCACATGCTGTAGGATAATAGTCATATGAACCACAATTGTAGTCACATGAGTTAGAATTAAAGACACAAGATAGACAAATGTTGCATAAATAGTCACATGAGTTAGAATTAAAGACACGAGATAGACAAATGTTGCATAAATAGTCACATGAGTTAGAATTAAAGACATGAGGTAGACAAATGTTGCATAAATAGTCACATGAGTTAGAATTAAAGACACAAGATAGACAAATGTTGCATAAATAGCCACATGAGTTAGAATTAAAGACACAAGATAGACAAATGTTGCATAAATAGCCACATGAGTTAGAATTAAAGACACAAGAAAGACAAATGTTGCATAAATAGCCACATGAGTTAGAATTAAAGACACAAGATAGACAAATGTTGCATAAATAGCCACATGAGTTAGAATTAAAGACATGAGGTAGACAAATGTTGCATAGTCACATGAGTTAGAATTAAAGACACAAGATAGACAAATGTTGCATAAATAGCCACATGAGTTAGAATTAAAGACATGAGGTAGACAAATGTTGCATAAATAGTCACATGAGTTAGAATTAAAGACATGAGGTAGACAAATGTTGCATAAATAGTCACATGAGTTAGAATTAAAGACATGAGGTAGACAAATGTTGCATAAATAGTCACATGAGTTAGAATTAAAGACACAAGATAGACAAATGTTGCATAAATAGTCACATGAGTTAGAATAATAGACATGAGGTAGACAAATGTTGCATAAATAGTCACATGAGTTAGAATAATAGACATGAGGTAGACAAATGTTGCATAAATAGTCACATGAGTTAGAATTAAAGACATGAGGTAGACAAATGTTGCATAAATAGTCACATGAGTTAGAATTAAAGACATGAGGTAGACAAATGTTGCATAAATAGTCACATGAGGTAGAATTAAAGACACAAGGTAGACAAATGTTGCATAAATCGTCACATGAGTTAGAATAATAGACATGAGGTAGACAAATGTTGCATAAATAGTCACATGAGTTAGAATTAAAGACACGAGGTAGACAAATGTTGCATAAATAGTCACATGAGTTAGAATAATAGACATGAGGTAGACAAATGTTGCATAAATAGTCACGTTAGTTAGAATAATAGACATGAGGTAGACAAATGTTGCATAGTCACATGAGTTAGAATAATAGACATGAGGTAGACAAATGTTGCATAAATAGTCACATGAGTTAGAATAATAGACATGAGGTAGACAAATGTTGCATAAATAGTCACATGAGTTAGAATAATAGTTACAAGCAGTAGGATAATAATCATGAGTTAGAAAAATAGTTGCATAAAAAAAATGATAATAGTAGGTCAGTAGTCACATGAAGTAGGATAATAGTCGCATCGAGTAGTATAATAGTCAAATCACATCCTCGTGTATTTTCTCGGTGTATCATGTATTATTAGATCTGATCCTGTGCCGTCTGAATTAGACCTGACTTATTAATATGTATATGTGCTCCTGACCATGCACTTTAATTGGTTGCTTGAAAAAAATGTTTTGGTAAATTTTGTCATGTTGAAGTGTGTATGTGTATGTGTGTGTGTGTGTGTGTTTTAGATTTTTAACATACTTTAACAATTTTTCAGTCATATCGCTACGATGTCTGCAGTGTGACAGTTTATAGTGATGTCTAGCACTGGGGCATGGGATGGTCAGTGGAATTTATGTTAGGGTGATAATCAATTGACTTTTGCCACATTATGCTGTGAGGTCATTTAGCAAGAAAAAAATACAATGATGTTGTTTCTATCTCCTGCAGAAAGTGATGGACACATACCTGGTGCCAAAAATCTTCCCATGGCTAAGCTAGTAGACATGGAAAAAGGAACATTGCTTCCTGTCAGTCAGCTCAAAAAGTGTAAGTAGACAAAAGTCAATTATTCCATTCCTCATTATTCAGTATTTACACTTTATTTATTCATATATCTTGCCTGTGGTTCACCTATCAAAATTTCTTTCTAACGGCAATGGCAGTGTTGTCGTTTGCAAATATTTTGCACATAGCTTTTGTTGCAAGATTTTTTTGCTAGATCCTTTTGTTCCTTTATATTTTAGATTAGAAATAACTTGTGCATGATTTGCAGTAAGGACATGTTATGGGGCAAAAAAAATAACATTTTAATGACCATCTACAACACATACAGTTTTTTAGTGAACATCTACTGCTTTTGAAAATTAAAAGCTTTTTTTTAAATGAAAATTGGTTATTTTTATATGTTCTATCCACACATTACAGAAACCAACCAGAATCAGTCTGCTGATGACGAACTGTGGAACTGTTCTATCAGTGCAACGATTAGTGCAATGTTGGGTATTGAGTAGTCAGATTATATGTAAAATGAGTGTAACACCATATTATGTGTAACACATGTGCACAGAGCAAAGAGTAAATTGATTATCTTATTTTTTTGTTGAAGAGTTTGACGTTAAAGTCAGAATATATTTTTTTTAGATGTTCTATATAATATAGTCCGTGATAACATTAGTGTCTTTGATTAGCCACACAACCCCCACTCCCATCTCCTGGAAAGAGGTAGTATAGAAGGGCATGACCGACACAAGAATTTGTAAGCAGAAACACCTGAGTAAGTGTTTTGATTTTTTTAAAAGAGGAATATTTAGCAGTTCTTATCTTGTTTTGGTCGATTCATGCCAAAATGCCAAACTTTCTCCAAATGCCAAAAGTTCAGCACTACATGGAAATTAGAGTTAAACTCATTTTCTTCAGGAGATTCTTTGCATCTTCACAAAAAAAATTGTTGTAGGAAATATATTTGTATGGTTCCCTCTGATTGTATCCAGACACAGCTGGTTCATGGAGATTGTTTTGGACTGATGCTTAAGACATTATTTTTTATTGGTGTTATTTGCCTAACATCAATAAATAATTGGAAATCACACTTCCTTTTATTTTTTTGCTTATTGGACCCTTGATTTTTGTGTCATGACCTTTTTTTTCTCCAAATCTCACAATTACCCTACTTTTTGCAAAGGTTTGTCTGTTTGTTTGCTTTAGATCTAGTGTCAAACTGTAATTTTCAGTCTAAAAATAACTTACCTCAAACATTGTGTTTTTGACTGTAAGTTAGAAGAAAGTACTTTACTTGGTATTATTACAAAACTTTATCTTTTCCTCTTTCTGTAATACCACTTGTTCTCTTGTATCACATCAATGTCACAGAGTTCAGAACTAGGATACTAACTTTTGATGCAAAAGCATGCCACATGGAGACATGATGCAAAACATGGGGCTGGGATAGGAAGACTCATGTTACAGAGTGGTCTAAAGCACTCTCCTTTACTAACCACTGCCATCTCACCTGTGTCCAAGTAGGTTAGAATCTCAGGACAAAGTTCAGTTTACCATTTCATTGAGATTATTTTGCTGAACTCATTAAAGATGTATTTCCAGACTTGAAATCACACAGTAGTTTTCATCCACACACAAAAACAACCACACACACACACACACACACACACAAAAACACACACACACATACCTATTTTGGAGGGGCATTTTCAGGATTCCATCAAGTTAAGGCATTTAGAATTATCTTGGTTGTCAGAATTAGTGCTTAGCTGGTCCTTTAAAACCCTGGCCTATTTCAGCTTCTTTTTTAAATTCTTACACTCTTTCATATCTGGTCAGGGGACTTAAGCCAGGTCAACTCTGGGTAAGGGGATGTAAATCTGCCAACCTAATGTATTATGGCTGGAAAGTATATTGAAGAAAATTAGATTTTGAAGTAAAATATTTTTCTTTAATAATACATTTTCAGTTGCTTTATGGAAAACCATGTACTTTCAGTATTTGTATCAAAGGGAAGACATCTCACATATGATTCCCATCTTGATAAGCAGATGACATTTTTGGTTTGTTAATGGTAAAACATGTCAAAAGGCACTGTAAATGTCTTGTTTTTGCATGGCAATTGTGGAAGGACTCCCAGCATTTAATAATGGACCATGAATGTATGGTAACATTTCTGTATTCCACTCTAGGCCAACTTGGATGAAACTATTTGTAATTGTCCTTTTCAGATAAAAACATGTTTTGGAATGGAATTTCAGGGGCAATTATTTTTCCCCTTTTCATTGAATTTGTACTTTTGAAAGATGGCAGCGGGAGTGGAAATTAATACTTAGTACATACAGTAGAAGCATTGGTGATAAGAATGAATAGAAATTATAATGTTTGAACACTGTATTTACCATACATAATACAGCACCTTCAGTTAATATTCAGTTTTTTTAATACAGTAAGTTTTGGGACATATATATTGAAAATGGGTGCACGCAGGATTTTTTCAGGAGGGGGGGTCAGGATTTTTTCAAGGAGGGACAGTCAGTCATGCCCTGGGAGAGTTAGCATAAGAAGCAGTCTGAAAGTAAAGCTAATACATATTAAGCAGTTTGAATGGAATCTTGTGACATATTTTCAGCTTCATTAGCATGATAAACTTGTCAATATATATATATATATATATATATATATATATATATATATATATATATATATATATATATATATATATATATATATATATATATATTATTTTTAATTGCAGTATGATTTCCAGGGGGTCACATGACCCCCTTGACCCATGCTACTGAATAATATTTTTTGCAACAAAAGTTTTGGACAACTTGTATACAACAGTTAACTTTCTCCTTGGGCATGGGGTTTGTTTTTTCAACTAGAAGAATGATTTTATTACCCATTTTATGACCTCTAATCCAAAATTCTGGTTCACTGAGTACCATTGGTATTGACAATGTGATCAACTTACTAGTTAAGTAAACAGTTGGGTTTCCCATTGAGACACATTTGACCTACTTAGACAAATTGTTTATGAAAGAGACATTGATCATACAGCTAGAAGCACTTTGTAGTTATGGTAGTCCAAAAGTGATTGCATTTCTTGATTTTGAGAGAGAAACTAAACCAGGATAATAATATTTGCTTCTTTACTGTATGTAGACAAGCCCCTTACATCATTAAAAATTGTCATCCTATATACTCACTTTAAAGTCAAGTCCAAGTGTACTCACCTTAGACTCAGATCTGCCAGTGTATTATGTGATGGCAGGTCTTGGTCTGTGCAGTTAGCAGATGCAATCGACTTGAAAGCAAATATTTATACTGCACTTTGCAATTGGACTCAACTTAAAGGCACACACACACATAGATATATATGGCTATTTAACAATGAAATTCATGTTGACTATGATGGCTTGCAAAAGTCTAGTAAAGATGAAAATTGAGCATATATCATTTTACAAATTCAAATAGAATCTTTAACTTTAAAAAAAATAATTCTTAATGTGTCATTTTTCAGGCACAGGATTTGCAAGATGAATTACTGGGAAATCTAAAATAAACAAACCAAATTGACATCTAGCAAACCCCACCCTCTCTCTCTCTCTCTCTCTCTCTCTCTCTCTCTCTGTTATATACATGTACAATATATACACATACATACATTTGTGTCAAAGTTGTGGTACATTTTCTTTTATAAAACCATTCCTTTTAGGCCTGTAGAATTTACATGCTTTGTTTATATGAAGGTAACTGTTAGTACAAGATCATCTCCTCTAAGGCCTGTAGAATTTACATGCTTTTTGTGAAGGTAACTGTTAGTACAAAATCATCTCCTCTAAGGCCTGTAGAATTTACATGCTTTATATGAAGGTAACTGTTAGTACAAGATCATCTCCTCTAAGGCCTGTAGAATTTACATGCTTTATGTGAAGGTAACTGTTAGTACAAAATCATCACCTCTAAGGCTTGTAGAGTTTACATGCTTTATGTGAAGGTAACTCTGTTAGTACAAGATCATCTCATCTAAGGCCTGTAGAATATATAAGCTTCATAAACTTAATATAAACAATAAAGTTCAACTCAAAATAAAGTTTATTTTACATTAAATGGAGACCAATGTTTGAATGTGCTTGTGAAGTATGGGGTTATCTCCTAGCTTTGATTCATGTAGACTAGAAAGACTTCAACTTGAAGCAGCTAGAAAAGTTACAGGCTTGTGGGTCTATGTTGACAGAAACACTCATTACATAAAACAAATACAATAGAAAGCTTTAAAATCAAGTAGAAATCTGTTAAAATTATCATTGTTTTTTAAAATTGTGAATGTTTTTTCGTGGGAGGGTTGTGTTATCTTCAACACATTATAGGTGATATCTTCTCAGGAAATGCAGGCTAAATACTTGTGCCAAGGATTTACTAAAGCAGCCAACAATGGCTGGACTGGTTGGGTATTTAACCTGCTGTCCTTGGATCAGAAGTCCAGTGTTCAGCCAACTGAGTTACTGCAGCACAGCACCACCATATTTGTTGGAGATTCTACTCCTTGCAGAAGTAGTATCAAATTATTCTCTTTGTGATGGATGTGGAATTACTTCTGTGCCACTCAGACTTTTCTTTGTGATGGATGTGGAATTACTTCTGTGCCACTCAGGCTTTTCTTTGTGATGGATGTGGACTTACTTCTGTGCCACTCAGGCTTTTCTTTGTGATGGATGTGGACTTACTTCTGTGCCACTCAGGCTTTTCTTTGTGATGGATGTGGACTTACTTCTGTGCCACTCAGACTTTTCTTTGTGATGGATGTGGAATTACTTCTGTGCCACTCAGGCTTTTCTTTGTGATGGATGTGGACTTACTTCTGTGCCACTCAGACTTTTCTTTGTGATGGATGTGGACTTACTTCTGTGCCACTCAGGCTTTTCTTTGTGATGGATGTGGACTTACTTCTGTGCCACTCAGGCTTTTCTTTGTGATGGATGTGGACTTACTTCTGTGCCACTCAGGCTTTTCTTTGTGATGGATGTGGACTTACTTCTGTGCCACTCAGACTTTTCTTTGTGATGGATGTGGACTTACTTCTGTGCCACTCAGGCTTTTCTTTGTGATGGATGTGGACTTACTTCTGTGCCACTCAGACTTTTCTTTGTGATGGATGTGGACTTACTTCTGTGCCACTCAGACTTTTCTTTGTGATGGATGTGGACTTACTTCTGTGCCACTCAGGCTTTTCTTTGTGATGGATGTGGACTTCTGTGCCACTCAGACTTTTCTTTGTGATGGATGTGGACTTACTTCTGTGCCACTCAGACTTTTCTTTGTGATGGATGTGGACTTACTTCTGTGCCACTCAGGCTTTTCTTTGTGATGGATGTGGACTTCTGTGCCACTCAGGCTTTTCTTTGTGATGGATGTGGACTTACTTCTGTGCCACTCAGACTTTTCTTTGTGATGGATGTGGACTTACTTCTGTGCCACTCAGGCTTTTCTTTGTGATGGATGTGGAATTACTTCTGTGCCACTCAGGCTTTTCTTTGTGATGGATGTGGAATTACTTCTGTGCCACTCAGGCTTTTCTTTGTGATGGATGTGGAATTACTTCTGTGCCACTCAGGCTTTTCTTTGTGATGGATGTGGAATTACTTCTGTGCCACTCAGGCTTTTCTTTGTGATGGATGTAGAATTACTTCTGTGCCACTCAGGCTTTTTTTGTGATTGATGTGGAATTACTTCCCCACATCTCAGGCTTCTATTTGTGATGAATGTGGAATTACTTCTCCACCATTCAGGCTTCTTTGTAATGCATGTGGAATTCTGCACCACACATGCTTCTCTTTGTGATGGATGTGGAATTACTTCTGTGTCACTCAGGCTCAGACTTTTCTTCTTCCTTTCCTAGTGCAATTTATTATTGGAATTTATTTTATTTGTGATTACACAAACCCCTGTCCTTGAGAATATGTAAAAAGAACCAACACAGTACCTAATAATCAATGCACACAGACCAACAATTTACATAAGGCAATATAAATTAAATTTAATATTTTTAAAACTAAATTTAAAGAAAATTGTCATAGTTTAAAAGCTGATCTGTATCAAGTGAAACTATCACAGGACCCCTCTTTATGTGAATTCCAGTTTGAAAGTTAAACACAGTTTATGTTAGACTGTTTATTTACCAACACATTTTGTTAGACTGTCCCATGTACCCATACATGTTTTGTTTGATTGTCCCATTTACCAACAGCTTTTGTTAGACTGTCGTATTTACTAACAACAAATAATTAAATTATTTGAATCTATTATTAGATTTGTTTTTGTTTATTTTTTTGTCACTTAAAACTTTTAAATGATAGTACTGCTTTTTTTTCTCGATGATATTTATATTTGGAAAACTCATAAATATGATTAATGTGTTTTTCTTGTCCTTTATGGAGCAGTACAAAATTGAATTGAACTGCATAGGTGTAAGACCCATGCTTCCTGATAATCTTCTACCTGTTTCATTGTGTCTTTTGAGTTATTTGTACAAGCAAAGAAATAAGATAATAAGGGTGCTCACCAGTTATTATGTACTTTTGAGAGAGTGATGTATGTAAGGTGAAGTTGTTTGCATTTAAAACATGCACATTGGAAAGAATGTTGGCATACCTTTATGCTACTTTCATGTAATGTCGCTGAAATTTCTTTGGATATTGTACTTTTGGAATTTTTAAATGATCTTAGCACACTGCTAACTAAAATGACTGCTCCCCTGTGCTCCAAAACTCAGCATAAATTTATGTAAAGTACACTATCCTTAGCAGCTATTAAAATAGGGAAAATGAATTTTGCCAGACTAGATAATAACAGCTTCTGAAAGTGCAATGAATGAATTAAAATATATATAGAATGTAAAAAAAAAACGTTATTTACCACTGAAGTTCAGGAAGTAAAAATGACCAAGTGGAGCTAGCATCTTTTTGAAAGGTGCACATCTGGAGTAAATCCAAGATGTATACTCAATAACCCATATTACACCCATCAATCATACACCAAACTAAAGTGAATTAAAGGTTCTTTTTACAACACCTATGATCTTACAAGGTCTTTTTTAAATAGCCTGTATAACTAGTGAGGAAATCTGGGAGAATTCTCTTTATTTAAAATTCAAGCCCTACTTAAACTATGAAACTGTAAAGTGCCACCAAAAGCTAATGTTTTTAGAACATTCAGGTGAAAGATTGAAACATTACTTGCATAACAGATATAACATCAGGCATAGAAGGAATGGTGCTGCTGTGAATTTTTTAAACAGTGTCATGGGGGGGGGTGTCTCCCTCTCATTAAAGTCAATTAATGTATACAGTTACAATGCATAAAAATGTGACCTTGGGTGTGTGAATAATAAGGGTCCATAGGAAAACACAAGTTAATTAGCAACATTTCCCAATTTGGAAACCTAGCATTTGCTCTGTACCTATTAAACTTTTGAGATCAAAACCCTTAACCACATCTAAGGTTATAGACAATGAAAATGAGATTTTTTTTATGTGACCATAGTATACCCCTGTTTGCGTTTCTCCACTGCTCAAACACTAATGAGATTCACCTGCATGCAAAGTATTTGCAGAGTATGAAAAATTGTGATATAAAGGCTGAAATAAAATCAACTTTTTTCAGTTGTATGTGTTTTATGTAAATATGCAACACTTTTAAGTGTAGTATATGAATTATACTACTTAATTCGTTGTGATGGGTTTTTTTCAGTGTTCCTCGAGGCTGGACTAGATCTTTCAAAGCCTGTGGTTGTCCACTGCATGATGGGAATGTCTTCATGCACTGTAGCCTTTGCAGCCATTTTGTGTGGATCCAAGAATGTGTCAGTCTATCATGTAAGTCAGAGACAGAGAGCATGAAGAGATATCCAAGAATGTGTCAGTCTATCATGTAAGTCAGAGACAGAGAGCATGGAGAGATATCCAAGAATGTGTCAGTCTATCATGTAAGTCAGAGACAGAGAGCATGAAGAGATATCCAAGAATGTGTCAGTCTATCATGTAAGTCAGAGACAGAGAGCATGGAGAGATATCCAAGAATGTGTCAGTCTATCATGTAAGTCAGAGACAGAAAGCATGGAGAGATATCCAAGAATGTGTCAGTCTATCATGTAAGTCAGAGACAGAGAGCATGGAGAGATATCCAAGTGGACATGATTGTAAATAAATGATAAACAAGTATTTTAATATTAGTTATCGATTTGAATATTTGCTGACAAAGTATATTTTGAATATCTGCTTCAGCACTAGTTTTATTTTTTATTGCTTGGCAATGTTGTTTAGCAACTGAGGGACATAGTACACAAGTTAAATGGATGTAATTGAATATCAAGACATCTTATATATGTATTACACACAAGAATATAATGAAGTGTGACCCCACTATAGCACACTTCGTTATAACACAAATTCAGATATGAAACTTTACTGCATGGTGATTATAAGATGTACAGTTTCTGGTAAACTTGTAAATAACAAAGATTGCTATTTGCAAACCACCATGAAGTACCTTTTCTTTACATTTTGAACCATGTACAAAAGTGTAACAAAATGATGAGAGGAATTGTATAATTCATTGTACATATACTTTTATAACAGTAGAACCTGTTTTGAGATACCACCCCTTATGCCAAAAATGATGTTTTCACAAGACAGGTGGTCTCTCATAACAGGTGGTTTCACATAGCAGTGGTCTCTCAAAACAGGTTTTGATGTATTATTTTTCAGATGATATCAGTAATATCAGTGTTGGAAAATATCCAAATATGTTGTACTTGCCTAAAGTCATGGTGTCATGACAGAATTTTAAATAATCCAGATTTTTCCTTCTTATTTTAAAATCATTTTGCTCAATTTAGATAACAATTGCTCTTTCCTAGTAAATGTTATTTTTTATATGTTTTGAGTCAACCCCATTTTTATTGTCTTTCATGACCACTTTCGACTGCTCCGGTAGCTGAAGTGGTTAGAGTATCCTAAGTGGTTAGAGTATCTGCCTTGGATGTGGGATGTTGCAGGTACCAAAGACTTATTAAAATGGTACTAGCAACTGCCTTGCTTCCTACTCAGCATTAAGAGGTTAGTGTTAGGACTGGTCAGCCTGGTGTCAGGATAATATGACTGGGTGGAATATGATGCTACATGTCTGTGGCATGATACCCCAGTGCTAAGCATCACTATAAACTGCCACACTGCAGACATTGTAGTGATAGGACTTAAAAGTGTTAAACATCTAAATCACCACATTTATGTTTTTTATGTTGGACGTGCATTATATCACTTCAATATATCACGCTGTGATATTATGTCAGGATATGACATTGTGTGATATTATGTCAGGATGACATTGTGTGATATCATGTCAGGATATGACATTGTGTGATATCATGTCAGGATATGACATTGTGTGATATCATGTCAGGATATGACATTGGGATATATTGTAAGGAAAAAGCATAATTGTTGAGGAAGCAGTAGAGACATAGCTTTAAAATCAATTTACTAAACTAGTTTGAAGTTTGATGAATAAAGTTATTGATTTTCTTCATCAAAATTGTTTAATCATATTTGTGTGCTGATTTCATGTTATGTTTTTTAAAATTCTTTAATTGATATCATTTGTATGCAATTTTTGCCAAATGTATATATTTACTTATTCAACTATTCATAAATTTCCTAAATACATTATTTAAACACACACATGTATTTCATATTTATATAGGGAGGAGCAACAGAATGGGGGAAAAAGGCCTCTCCTGATCAAATACAGAAGTACACACCATAAACCAGCATAAATTGATCTGAGATAAAGAAAAGTGACATCATGGCATAGGACAAATGATTTTTGCTGACCAAAGGAGAATTCCTACAAACAAATATGTGACTTAATTTAATTATTTAATTTTTATTAGGCATACTGATCAAAGACCAGCTGTGTTACTTGGGCAGACAAAGAATTGTAATTTTCAAAATGTCCCAATGAAGACTTGAAAATATTGCTTGCCAAAATGTTTCCCTTATTCTATTTATATGAATAACATAAGTTGCTGAATTGGAAAAATAATTTACCTTTTTTTCTTACCAGAAGTCATCTTGATCCCACAAAAGCTTGCAACTACTTTTGAATGAAGTTAGGAATAAAAACTATTCATATTGCATCTTTGAAGAGTTGTCAGGCAAGTTAACAGCTTATCCATTTTTGGGAGGATTTATATGTATTCCTTACTTCATTAGAAATTTTTTTATTAGCTCTTTGGATAATTGATAGTACAAACTGGTAATGACCAATATAAACACATTACCAGGATTTTTCTGCCAGGCATGCTTGGAGTAACATGGTATAGCATGAATCACTAAATGACTTTTTCAGTGATGTCTAAAATAACTTGAATGATACAACTGAAAAGTTGTATGATTTTTTTAAAACGAACATTTTATTTCATGCTTTTCTATTAAAAAAGGAAATATAGTTTAAATAATGTTCAGTATTCTAGTTTGTTGACATGGGTCTGCTAGTTTGTTGACAAGGGTCTGCTAATTTATTGACATGGGTTTGCTAGTTTGTTGACATGGGTCTGCTAGTTTTTTGACATGGGTCTGCTAGTTTGTTGACATGGGTCTGTTAGATTGTTGACATCGGTTTGCTAGTTTGCTGACATGGGTCTGCTAGTTTGTTGACATCAGTCTGCTAGTTTGTTGACATGGGTCTGCTAGTTTGTTGACATGGGTCTGCTAGTTTGTTGACATCGGTCTGCTAGTTTGTTGACATCCATCTGCTAGTTTGTTGACATGGGTCTGCTAGTTTGTTGACATCGGTCTGCTAGTTTGTTGACATCCATCTGCTAGTTTGTTGACATCGGTCTGCTAGTTTGTTGACATGGGTCTGCTCTGTAGATGTGCTGCACAATATTTGCATCTTCAGAAAATAACAGATCTTTTATTCTAAGAAAAATTAACTAAAGGTATCATATCATTACATAACTCTTTGCTCCAAATGGCAAGTAATTATTAACTTCTCAGATATTGTAATGTTCAACAATGACATATATTCTTTGAAATAAAAACGATAATAGTTTTCCATTTATGATACTAAGTTGATTTGAATAACATACATCTTTCTCAGGGAGTGAGACTATTGTAATATAGCAATCCTTCTTTGCACCATTTATTTAGAGACTGATCAATTGTTTAAGGGGGAGCATAAACAACTACTAGAAGAAATTCTGCTATTTCAAGCAATAAAAACATCCTTCTATCCATCATTATTGCGAAAAAATTGTTTTATGATTAAAGAAAAACAAATATACTGGTAAGCAAGAAATTGCATGCACCACCCCCATCCTCCAAACAAGTAGTAGGTATCATACTGAGCAAAAATAAATTTCAAGTATGTCATGTACCTCCTAAAATAGTATTTTTAACACCGTAGAAGGCAGACAATTAAATTTCAAATAGCTCCGAGCCCCCAGTCAGCAATGCCAATGGTCTAGGTGTATAAATAACTCAAGATGAAGGTATAAAAATTTAATTAAAATATATCAAATGTATTCAACTATTTCATCGATAAATTTCTCAATTGCAATTTCTTTTGAACAAATACAAATAATGACCTATTCACAGTTGTCAATTTACTTCATATAAATTTAAGGTCTTAAATGAGAGTGTTTCCATTCGGTGTTGTCTCTGTTACTCATCTATCCACCTCTTGTTTCTCATTTGGTACTATTGGTACTCTTATCTACTTCCTCTCCTGGCACTCCATACCCGCCCTTCTCCAGTACTCTCATGCTTCCATCCGGCACTGTGCCTCAACACAAACTGCTGATATCTCACTGGACCTCCCACATGCTCTCAATGTGTCTTCCTTCTCCCCAATCTCTCACACCCACCTGGAAAGCTTCCTCAAGAAGCCTTCTTTCATAATCCAGACTTAGAAATTGACAAGAATTCCTTCCAACCTTTTAATGAGTGCTCAACTCGGTACAGTCAAAAGTCTCCCAACTTCTTTGCGATATACATCTGGTGATGTTCGCACATATACAGATGGAAAAATGGATATAGTCTGAACAAATTGCTTTATGAGACTTATGCCCTAGGTTGGAATCTCTAAGCTTTGATTGGATAAGGTCTGCTGTCTTTGAAAACTATCCTGGGGTAATTTAGCTCTTTCGGGTTTCTGTTTACCAAAGTCTGAGATTGCTTCCAAGCCATTTGTTCATCATAGACTGACTGCAAAACAAACAGATGGATCTCTACCTTGTCGTAGAATTTCCTTTGAATTTAAGTGCAAATGAATCATTGCAAAGTAGTTAAACAACAGACAGTTTTTTGTGTCTAGAATCGGCCTAAAGTCTTGCATAATATTTATTGCTATTATCCCAGGTGCTCTTAACTATGAATATGTGTATACATGAAGCATGTGTATACATGAAGCATGTGTATACATGAAGCATGTTTATACATGAAGCATGTTTATACATGAAGCATGTGAATACATGAAGCATGAAGCTTCAGCAAATTTTTCCCACAACATGTCAAAGTTGAAGTCCATTTGTTATCGATCATTTGCCTAGTCAGTTGTGAAGTAGCTAAAAGACAGGTATGAACAGCTTGAACACTTTTTCAATATTCATTTTTGATGATATGAAATTTGTAAACAGTATACTTTTAGAAAAGCGGTTGTAATTAACATTAAGAACAGTGCTTATTGTTACATGCTAAATTGTGTTGATAAGGTTTCCTGTTTGCTACACATCTTATTACTTATCACCCAAAAATGTTTTTATGTATATTCGACTTTACATTTGTGAATTAAGTGTTAACAAAAATGTCAGATAAAAGTGACAAGTACAAGTTGGATTCGTATTCTTTTTTTAAAAAGGGTTTGGTTTAGCTTGTTTAAATTCCAGTTAATGATTACTTATTTGTCTTCCAAGTTCTAGTTTACATGGTTCTTTCATCCTTTTGTGAACTCATTCGTTTAGGTTCTTTGTTATGGAGCCAATCATTTAATTGGTGGGGGCTTGGTGCTGGGATCATCTTTCAAGAAAGGATATTATTTTGTTATCTCTTTCACTGTAAGAACTTTTTTCCAAGTAATGCAAAGGCTATATTAGTTTTAATAATTCTTTGTTTCTATCATTCACTACAAGATGTTTTCAGGTGAACAATGAACCTAAAAACCATTTTAGCCACACCCACCGAATAAAAAATAAAATTGAATGGTCAGTCCCTAAGATTATTTTCATTTGGTTTTTTGTCTTTGCTATATTCCAATTTTTTGGCAAGTAAACTAATAATATGTTTATTTGGCAAGTAAACTAATAAGAATAACAAATAATTATTATTATTTGGCAAGTAAACTAATATTAAACTAATGGCCTTAATACCAATGTGTTTTATCTAATGGCCTTAATACCAATGTGTTATATCTAATGGCCTAATACCAATGTATTATATACTTATGAAAGAGACTTATTGGATTCATAAATTAGATACTTTGTATCCTAATGGCCTTAATACTAATGTATTATATAAAATTGTATAATTTTCTTTTCAATTATGAAATTGTATATCTTTTATAACATTATAATTGTATGTATGACTGTTTGTCTCTATTTTATTTTATTATTTTACTGATTCAGGTTTCATTAGAGACTTGTGTATCTTTTAGATCCTGTCATATATATATATATATATATATATATATATATATATATATATATATATATATATATATATATATATATATATATATATATATATGTTGTGATTATGAGGTAATTTTTTATGAAGTTACGTAATGACATAATTGTTATTTTAGCCTGTAAAAACGTCATCCATTTATTTCAAAACATTTTGTGCCTGAAGAAGCATATATTATATGCGAAACTAGTTGCACAGAATTATTGGTGTTTGTGTTGTTTTTTTAATCCCAATTTATTTGGCAAGGAAAGTTAACTAGACACGATTTCAAGATATTACTTTCAAGATGACTTGCGATGTTATGAACCAGTAGTGGACAATAATTTAAAATGTAACTGGGTAAGTGAAAGAGATTGATTTCAAGATGACTTGCGATGTTATGAACCAGTAGTGGACAATAATTCAAAATGTAACTGTTAAGTGAAAGAGATTGATTTCAAGATGACTTGCGATGTTATGAACCAGTAGTGGACAATAATTTAAAATGTAACTGGGTAAGTGAAAGACATTGATTTCAAGATGACTTGCGATGTTATGAACCAGTAATGGACAATAATTTAAAATGTAACAGTTAAGTGAAAGAGATTGATTTCAGGATGACTTGCGATGTTATGAACCAGTAGTGGACAATAATTTAAAATGTAACTGGGTAAGTGAAAGAGATTGATTTCAAGATGACTTGCGATGTTATGAACCAGTAGTGTACAATAATTTAAGATGTAACTGGGTAAGTGAAAGAGATTGATTTCAAGATGACTTGCGATGTTATGAACCAGTAGTGGACAATAATTTAAGATGTAACTGGGTAAGTGAAAGAGATTGATTTCAAGATGACTTGCGATGTTATGAACCAGTAGTGGACAATAATTTAAAATGTAACTGTTAAGTGAAAGACATTGATTTCAAGATGACTTGCGATGTTATGAACCAGTAGTGGACAATAATTTAAAATGTAACTGTTAAGTGAAAGACATTGATTTGAAGATGACTTGCGATGTTATGAACCAGTAGTTGACAATTTAAAATGTAACTGTTAAGTGAAAGACATTGATTTCAAGATGACTTGCGATGTTATGAACCAGTAGTGGACAATAATTTAAAATGTAACTGTTAAGTGAAAGAGATTGATTTCAAGATGACTTGCGATGTTATGAACCAGTAGTGGACAATAATTTAAAATGTAACAGTTAAGTGAAAGAGATTGATTTCAAGATGACTTGCGATGTTATGAACCAGTAGTGGACAATAATTTAAGATGTAACTGGGTAAGTGAAAGACATTGATTTTAAGATGACTTGCGATGTTATGAACCAGTAGTGGACAATAATTTAAAATGTAACTGGGTAAGTGAAAGAGATTGATTTCAAGATGACTTGCGATGTTATGAACCAGTAGTGGACAATAATTTAAAATGTAACTGGGTAAGTGAAAGAGATTGATTTCAAGATGACTTGCGATATTATGAACCAGTAGTGGACAATAATTTAAAATGTAACTGGGTAAATGAAAGAGATTGATTTCAAGATGACTTGCGATGTTATGAACCAGTAGTGGACAATAATTTAAAATGTAACTGGGTAAGTGAAAGATATTGATTTCAAAATATGTTTGAATGGTCAAAAAGAAATAGACAAATTAAAAGACTTGTACGTTAAAAAGCATAAAGTATTTACTGCGAACCTTGTCAAAAGAAGTACCGAACAAAACTGGTGTGGGAAAGAAAATAAAGAATATCCAAGAAAATATGTAAAACCAATGGAGAGATAATTTTGCATACAATATAAAATGGTTTGACAAAAAAAAGGATTGATATAATGAGTACACGTAAAAAAGAAAATACAATGATGAAATTCAAAGATTTACGTTTGGCTAGAATTAAATTTTTTTAAGCTTTGAGTTAAGCACAAAATCAGACATGAGGTTGAAAATAACTATAAGGTCCACCAGTTAATATCTACCATAGGTGATTCAATTGAATGAACCGTGTGTGTATGTGTGTGTGTGTGTGTGTGTGTGTGTGAGAGAGAGAGAGAGAGAGAGAGAAAGAGAGGTTTGGCGCTTTAGCGTATATCAATAATTTTTCAGTCATATTGCTACGATGTCTGCATTGTGGTAGTTTATAGTGATGTCAATCACTGGGGCATCATGACGCCGACATATAGCATCATGTCCCACCCATTCACATTATCCTGGCAGCAGGCCAACCAGTCCTAACACTAACCTCTTAATGCTGAGCGCCAAGCGAGGCAGCTGCTAATACTATTATTATACGCCTTTGGTACGACTTGGTCGGGGTTCAAACCCATGACGTCCAGCAGCCAAGGCGGACTTTCTAATCGGAAAGGTCTAATGAAACCTGACGGTACCTGTGAAAATGATCTAGACATGGATCATGTTATCCCTTGTTCCTCTTTTGATTCGTCTGATCCTGATGCTGATTTATCTGATCCTGATGCTGAGCTGATTTGTCTGATCCTGATGTTGATTTGTCTGATCCTGATGCTGATTTGTCTGATCCTGATGCTGATTTGTCTGATACTGATCACCAAAATTATCTCCACTCGACAGATTATAGATACGCTGTAGTAAGTGAAAACAAAACCATGTTAAAGTGACATCGAGTAAAGAGAAAAAAGCTGAATCTTTCAAACTTGTTAACTTCATCATTGAGAAGATATTCAGCAATATTGTACAATCTTGTTTCCAAGCATAGTAAGCAGCCGTTCCTGTGCAACAACAATAAGTAAATCAGACACATTTTCCATTTTTGACTGTCTGCTGACAAGGTAAGTCAGACAGAGGCACAGCAGAAATGCTACACTGCCATTTTTCTCAATGTTGTGCCTTGCATTTTCATTGACAAGAAATACCCTTGGCATTCCAGTCCTCGGAATTTTTTTTTTCTTCATCGCCTTCTATTTTCTCGTTGAAATCGATGTGTTTTAAAATTATCAAACTAATGTTCACAGTACGTGGTGCCAAACCTCACTGAAATGACATCATTCGGGCGAATTATCCAATTTCATTTGATCCCATGTAGTCATAGTTTTGCTTGTAAACTTTCCAAGCTGTTAATTGGAACAAAAGTTATTCCCGTAATGTAACTATTTGACAATGTAACTATAAATCACAATATCTGACAATGATTTAGAAATTTTAAAACCAACAGTATTTCTTTGAACGTTCCATTGTAATAGACATTTTCAGGTCCTGTTTGTACTCTTCAAGTGATGAATAAATATGAAAGAATTTTGTCTTTGATAAATCCCAATAGTTTTTCTACCTGTAACTTACTAGTTCGCTATTTAAATAACAGAAAATAATTTGCTTAAGACGATGAAAGATTCTAAACTGAAAGAAATGTAAAGCCTTGTATAGGAAGATAATTATGTAGAAGATGTAAATGTCCAAACAGATATTGATCATACGGTAGACACGGACTCTTGAAATCAATATTCAAAATGAATGCAAAGTAATGGTGAAATTTGTCTCAAATTCAGAAGATATAATATGGGGTTAATGTAATGATCACGCAAGATGGTCGAAGAAACCTTTTTTTTTATCAGCTAGTTTAATCGACCAGCCGGAAAATTATATTTTCTCAAATAATTAAAGGACTAGTCAACCAGTACACGACAGAACCGTGATTAAATGTTTATTATAATATTAAATTCATTTCGTTTTGAGTGCAGTAAATTCTCTAGAAGAACGTGGCTTCTGTTGGAAATGTAGCATTGATTGCAGTATAATTTCGCACTTTGGGTCTAGTTTTGGAACCTATGAACTTATGAGTAGTAGAAATGGCTTGCGGAAATTCAAGTTGCAGACAGATAAGTTAATTTTTTTTCCATTATTACCTACTATAAATGACGTCTTTTAATTCCATATCAATCATGTGTTCTTGACTACATGACCTGTTTGACTTGTACTGTAAATCTAAATACTTTCTCAAAATCATACCACTCCAGTGGCTTAGTGGTTAGAATGTCCGCCTCGAATGCGGGAGGTAGTGCGTTCTACCCCCAGCCGAGTCATACCAAAGACTTATAACAATGGTACTAACATCTGCCTTGCTAGGCGCTCAGCATTAAGAGGTTAGTGTTAGGACTGGTCGGCCTGGTGTCAGGATAATGTGACTGGGTGGGACATCATGCTACATGTCTGCGGCATGATGCCCTAGTGCTAGACATCACTATAAACTGCCACACTGCAGACATCGTAGCGATATGACTGAAAAATTATAAAAAGCTACGTCAAAGTCAAAATTACACACACACACACACACACACACACACACACACACACACATTCTCAAAATCGTAAAATGGAGAACAGCAGCTGTGATATCAGAGTCCCTTTAGTCAGAGAAATAAGACTTCTTCGTCATCTTGGATTCTTGGCTCAGAGACTCTTGCCTTTCAAACAAAACCATCTTTCTTCGGTTGCATTTTGTTTTCAGATTTAGTGCACGACATAAAGTGTTCACACGTGAAATGTCCTAATCCCGAAAAGTAAGAAATTAAATGATCTAAAGAACAAAACGGAATCATGAAGTCTGTTTTTGAATGACGTGGTATTAAATGAAATGATGTAGTCTAGAATGAAATGATTTAACCAAACAAATTAAAGGAAGAATTTAGATTTCAAATGATTTAGTATTGAATAAAATTATTTAAAGAAAAAAACGGAATGATGAAGTCTGTTTCTAAGTGTCGTGGTATTTAAAAAAAAATGATGCAGACAAAACTGAAACCCAAACAATGCAATGATGAATTTAGATCCCAAACGACACGGTATTAAACGAAATGTGCGGAAAGAAAACGGTATGGCTGGAAACCTCTACAATGTAAGGTCAAACTGTAAATCATCTAGCTTAAATCCAAAAATACCAGTTGACAGGTAGCGCTGTTATCCATGACGTATTTTGTCAGCGCGTCCAAACTTAGAATATCGAGGCGTATTTACAGCATTCGGCTAATAATTCTGCAGACGACACTTGGACAGCCAAGGTGTTTTCTTTCCCGATATATAAACAAGACCAATATATTCCAATCAGCATGAAATGACTTGATCACATTAATAAATTTGTGTGCATTCTTGTAACATTTCTCTCTTGTACTGCGCGAGCTTATATGGCCATAGAACACAATTAATTTGACTATATACTCTCTACATTCGTTTGTCAGTACTGAACTCTCCCCTGTGTGACAATCAATACAAATCATATATTAATCTAAAATACCTTCAAAGATGACCTCACCCTTAAGTTCTTGTCAAGGGTTGACCTGCATTTTTTTGAGAGGCTGAATTGTAAACAAAACACCATGCAATGGAACACTGATTTCACTTCCTGTTCATCACCAAGGCCTTGTCACTCACTGTGCACTGCCGCGGCAATACACACAGACAACCACACCATAAGCTCACATTCTAAAGATTAAACAATTACCTTTAAAACCCTACCAAAAATGCATCAATAAAACTCTTCTATCACCAACATAATGTGAGAGCAAAAAATGTTCTAAAAATAGATAAGAACTACATTCGTGGGTACTGAACTGGAAGTACTAACTGTGTACCGATTCCTGAAAGGGTCAGACAATTTTTCTTATATGGACAAAACATCCTTTTGTAATCAAAGTAATGTCTCTTAAATACTGCTGCAAAGTTTTAAGGGAACTCATCCAGGAATAGGACAGCTACAGGCTTTTATCTGACACCACTGTAACACAAGCAAAAGCCAATTCCAAATGGCCGAATGTCAAAAATGTACTAAACTTAAAGTTTTACTGTGATTTTACTAATCAAGATAAATACTTCAAAAAAACTGTAATTAGCTTTTAATCCTAACACCAATCTGGAAAGTACTAAAAATTAAACTTGACAGTTAAACGTTTCTAGAAAATTTAATTTTAAAAAATTATACATATTTCTATATAAACATTTAAATTTAACTTCAATTTTAATGAAAATTTAAAATCGGATGTTGACAAATTTTATTCTGTGACAAAGTAACTCCATTCCTTTATCATGAACATCAATGGTTTTTCTTGTCTGCTATTATGCAATTCAACCAGGGCCTGTTGATCAAAGGTAACATCTTAATACACAAGATATTCACTGTTCTGGCCAAGTACATGACATCATTTCCACCCATGAAGGGGTGGATCTCTCATATGTTAGGCTTCCAATAGGATTGAAGAGTTAGTGTAGCTCTCTAAAACTAAGCTAGCATGCATTGTACTAGGTATATAAGTGACAGAGAGATGATACATCTTGTATTAAATTTCCATGCAGTTATTGTCACAGAAACCATGAAAGGCTATAAGAAAAGGAAGACAACTTTTTTTAAACCTGGATATATTCCACATAATAAAGGAGTCAGATATCTGACTGATGATACTCTACCAACTTCCAGTGCTGCATCTGTTCCAGTGACCAGAAGAATGGATGCAGTCAAGTTCTCTCTCATGGCAAAGACAAAGCCGACAAATGGGTATCTCCAGTCAGTTCAGGCACTAGACTGTAATGGCACACCTGGGTCTGCAAACATTCTCAGACCATCATACAAAGCAAAACTGGACCTGAAAGAGAAGACAGAATTGAATGAACATGATGGGACACGTATCATCTGCATGAAAAAAAATGTTGAGATGTGGAATGACATCATTCATCGCCATGGTAATCAAGTTAACATGTGTGGCAGACCAGAGTTTCAAATTGCAAATGAAAGACAATGGGGACTTGCTTGGAAGCATACTATGATGTGTAAAAACTGCAGTTTTAAGTCACCAAAGTACAAATTGTATGATGAGATAAAAACAAATAAACCTGGGCCAAATCCTGCTGCTGTAAATATGATGTTTCAAGTGGGACTACAAGATACACCAATGGGCAACACCAGGGCTAGATACTTGCTTGCAGCCACTGACATTCCACCACCGAGCAGAACATCTATGCAAATTGCCTCCCACACTGTAGGTAAAGCAACTGTGCAACTCAATGAAATGGACATGATAGACAAGCTGAAACTGGTCAGACAGGTGAATGTCATGCATGGTGTTCAGCATCCGGAGCAAATAAATGTTGCTTTTGACGCAAGATACAATGCCATTACATTTGGACATGAAAAAAAACCTGGTCAAAGTTCATCACAGGCTGTTGGAATTGCCTGTGAAACTCTTACAGAGAAGGAATACATTGTGGGGACTGCAGTAGAAAACAAGCTGTGTTGGACTGGAGCATGGCTGAAGGGGAAAGGTTATGATGTGCAATGCCCAGGAGGTCATGTTGACTGCACAGCAAATCTGTCACCAGTTGCACCACATTCAGAGCTTAAAATGGCAAGAGAAATAGGGAACAAGTTTGTGCTGAAAGAGATTCTCATTAGACATGCAACAACAGATGGAGATGCACAGGCTGTGGCAGGCTTCCAAGCTGCTTGCAACATTTTACATCCAATGTGGAAAGTAGAAAGACAGTCAGACCCCATCCATTTGGGTCGTTTACAGTTCAAACGCTGTAATTCTGCTGTATTTAGTGAAGACATGTTTCCAGGAATAAGAACAAGAGAAGGCAAAAAGCTGAAACAGAAAATTTTCAGCCAAGACATTAAAGCACGCTGCAGTTTGATATTCAAACAACTGATGGAGGACAATAGCGGTGATGTTACAAAAATAAAATGTCAACTACCCCAAGTACTGGAAGCCACTCTGCGCTGTTATTCAGGGGACTGCTCAAAATGTCGGCATCATTCAAAGGTCTGTGGGGGAGGAAGTACTAACAGCTGGTGGATGCGATCAGCATACCTGGGCCCTCATCAAGTGACTCATATTAACATGACAAAAGATGATAAGAATATCCTGCTAGAAGTTCTAAAAATGAAACTATCCTGTGATGCTATAGAAAGACTGCGACTGAACACAAACACACAGAAATGTGAGGCTGTGAACAGATCAATCAGTGTTTCATTACCTAAAAATATGAACTATTCTAGAAACTTTGAGGCAAGAGTGCATTCAACAATACACAAACTCAATAACAGCCTGGGATCATCACTGAAAACAAAAGTGACACACCTGGGAGGGAAACTTTCAGCAAGGACTCTGAGATCACTGAAGATAATGGATAAAGACTGCACTTACCATAAGTTATATCAAAAGCGTCCACAAACTAGGCAACGTATTCTAGCCAGACGAGGAAGAATGATACAGGCCCATCTGAGGTACAGGACTCAGCCAGGAAATAGGAAGTCTGACTACTCCAAAGGACAGCTAGACACCAAGGGCGATCACTCCTATGCAAATGCTTAGCAGGAGGCAATGGACACTGCAAATAGAAAGGAATATCTTAATTCCATGTGCAAAATGACAGTACTCAAAGACATCCTGAAAAAGACATGGTACAGAAGGGAAAACTGTAGTGGGGAAATCCGTAGGTAACACAATGCATGTTATAAGCACTGTGTTACTTACTACCACCTGATGAGACCTATCGAGAGGTCGAAACAGTTTTCTCTCAATATGAAGAAACAAATAAAGAAATTACAAAATAAAATTATAAATCCGAAAAAAATGCTAAAGTAAAATAACTTGCTGAATGAATGAATGAATGAATGAATGAATGAATGAATGAATGAATGAATGAATGAATGAATGAATATATGAATAAAGGAAGGAAGAAAGGAAGAAAGAAAGGAAGGAATGTATTTAAGACAGCACTGTCACCAGCATGGTCTACTAAAATAAAGACCACACTCTATCATTCTTCATCCATCCATCCATCCATCCATCCATCCATCCATCCATCCACATCCACATCCACATCCACCCACCCACCCATCCATCCATCCATCCATCCATCCATCCATCCATCCATCCATCCATCCATCCATCCATCCATCCATCCATCCATCCATCCATCCATCCATCCATCCATAGATCCATCCATCCATCCATCCATCCATCCATCCATCCAATCTCATGATACCTGGATTATTTCCATGTTACAATGTAAACTTTATCATGCAGTCTGGAAATACCCCATGTCCAATACAATGCCCATAACTTTTGCAGCACTGTCTATTATTGTTAATGGAATGAGGTTCTAAACTTAGGTGGTCGACATTGACGCACAAACTGTTGTGGCATAAATGTGACGCATCAAGCTCCTTTGGAATATTCAGACTTCTTAATTTTATCATTAATGCCAGTCTGTGGACATGTTTTTTCTTCCAAGCATTTGTTTCTGGATACCTATATGACAATAGACCATATAGTTTATTGGCTGTTACAGTTCCTGTCCATATTAAACAATTATTATTGTGTGCTGGCACTGAATTTAAACAAATTTTCCTAGAGAGGCTTTCAAAAAATCTTCCATTTTAACTTTCATATGGAGTAGGAATACATTTCTGCAAATAATAATAGGTGTCATCTCCAATTTTTACCATCCCTGTGAATTTATGGCCAAAAAAAAATTAATTTAAATTTTTAAAAAAAAATTATTTAAATTTTTTAATTTAAAAAAAAATAAATTCTAATTATATTTTCTAATTTTTAAAGTCAATATACACAATGTGTGAAAATTTCATGTGTCTATCATTATTAATAAAAAAAATTATATCAATTTAAAGTTTAGTCAGTAATGCCCTGACAGGCCATAGAACACAATTAATTTGACTATATATTCTCTACATTCGTTTGTCAGTACTGAACTCTCCCCTGTGTGACAATCAATACAAATCATATATTAATCTAAAATACCTTCAAAGATGACTTCACCCTTAAGTTCTTGTCAAGGGTTGACCTGCATTTTTTTGAGAGGCTGAATTGTAAACAAAACACCATGCAATGGAACACTGATTTCACTTCCGGTTCATCACCAAGGCCTTGTCACTCACTGTGCACTGCCGCGGCAATACACACAGACAACCACACCATAAGCTCACATTCTAAAGATTAAACAATTACCTTTAAAACCCTACCAAAAAATGCATCAATAAAACTCTTCTATCACCAACATAATGTGAGAGCAAAAAATGTTCTAAAAATAGATAAGAACTACATTCGTGGGTACTGAACTGGAAGTACTAACTGTGTACCGATTCCATATAGCTTCAACAAACTAGTTCAATTAAGGAGATTGAGTCATACGTTTACCTTAACTCGTACGTTTACCTTAATTCCAAAGACTGACGTAAAACTTATGTTATAAATTAAAAAGCCCAACGTGTCCAAGCTATAGTTTTACTCTAATCAATACAAGACCACAGATCTCACAACTTTCCAATTGTCTATCAACCGCACATCTGCATGGTTTTTGATCATCAACTTTCCGTACCGTCAGCAGTTCATGCTGTAAAACTATACAATTTCCCTTAACACAGGAACTATTTTTACTACGCCACCTTAGGCCAGTCAATGTATGGTTTCGAGCCACATTTCGCCTGTAAAATCGCATCACATTTGCCATCATGGCAACATAAACGGTATCTGCAGACGAAGAAACAGTCCCTTCTTGTTTATTCCATTGCGTAATTTACCAGTCTCCAACCATAAATACTGCACCTGCAGGTCACACAACCAACGTACACCACTACATCTTGATAGGGACTATGGAATTCGGAGACACTCGTGCGGCTCTGACCTTAATTCCTCAAACGTAAATCATGGCATCATGGAAACTCGCCAACAACTTCGGGCTAAGGAACATTTCCATTGGACTGAGTTCCAATAATCAAACAAGTAATCACAGAAATCTAAGAATTCCTTAAAATGGGTCGCTACGCTATACCCAAATTTATCACATTATTATTATCATTATTCATGGTAGTTTCTAATTTTCAGTACGGACTCTGTTTAAAATCAACCAATAACAAGGCTGTCTCCAAAATTCTAATCCTGTCAGTTTCTTACGCCTCCACCAATCGAGAAACCCAGTGTATATATTGTTTTATTTCTCATATGTTGGTCATTTCCTGGTCCAAGTACATAAATGAAGAAGTACTTACAGCATGATATTGTCTTTGGGAATACTAAAAATATATGCTCAGTAAAACGGTAGTAACAATATATGGCAAAATGTATGTTAGAAGTAACATTGATAGAGACTAGTTATTAGAATATATTTTTTTTTTGGAAATGAACATTTACATGGAAATTTATAAAAGTGTTTTTATCCCATCTGTGATCAAAATTGACACGAGCCTTGTGCAAACAGCATTTGTACAAAAACTTAAAGCAATTTGGTTAATAGTCAAATCATTATTTTTGAAGTTTATATTTCTGTACAGATCTCATATATTTTATCAACCATAATTGTAGTCTTTTATCTTACAATATATTAAACTTAGTACCAAAATAATAACTTTGTATTATATGAATATCTAGTTTGACTGAATCGAGTAGTTAATTAATTTCATTCTTCAACAAATTTCCATTTGCATATTATTTCTGGCGTGCCTACATGTTTAATAAACATAAATTTAAAATGCGACAGTCATACGTAGTTTTGTAAAGTTCCTTAAATCTAATCATTCGATATATGACAAGAATTTTTTTGCGAAGACTTAAAATATTTTGCAAGAATTACAAACATGATGCTGGTGGTAATAAAGACAGAATAAAATAAATTGGTTCCATTGCCTTCTTTCTTACGAAATATGTTTCATCAGTATATGGCTTCCAGATTTGTAAAATGCAATGTGACGAGCCCTTAGAACGACAATTAGTCAACGGCTTCAAACAGATCAATATAGAACATGTATCAACAATTAGTATTTTTTATATTGTAAGTTTTGGTGCATATGAAATGTTTCTACCATATGGTCTTAAAAATATCACCCATTTATTCTTGACAGAGAAAGTAATCAGTCATTCCATACTGGACTAGAACCGATTTACATCAAAAGCTGGTCTTTCTTATGTGTTCACTAGCGTTTAAAATCAATGAGAGAAAACAAAAATAACACTCCAGGCAGTCATGTCTCCTCTTGGCAACTGTACCGATGCCTTGTAAGTAACAAATACTTATATATATATATATATATATATATATATATATATATATATATATATATATATATATATATATATATATATATATATATATATATATATATATATATAAGTATATATAATATATATATTGAATATAAATACGCCATATGAATTTAACGTATTCGTGCACATTATTGTCAAGTAGCAAATGCCTTCTTTCTATCCAGGTTAAAATGCAGAATAAGAGCCAACTTTTACCGATTGAATCTGGTTCACTTCATTGATAAATTGTGCCTCACTGGATTGTTACTCTAGTTAGTCATTCATTTCAGCCTGTAACAAATCAAAACTCCCTAGCGAAAATACTTTACCTTCCCCGTTTCGCAATTCATTACCTTCCCAGATAATACTCACTCTCATATTTTGTATTCCATCGTTCATTCAATACATACTTCTTTGAATTGTGTTATACTCATCTGTTTAACTCCATTCGTGCTGAATGTTACATATTAATTTCTTATGTTTATATTTCTTTTCCACCATTCCTTCAATAGTAATTTCCCTTTGCTCGTCAATCATATGTAAACATAATACTAATTTCATGTCTTACGCAGTACATGCTAACATCATTCTCATCTCTTTTCTTGTCGTACTTGCTGTACTTTCATATTGATCGGAAATGTATCTATCGCTCTCCTTTTCATAATGTATTTTCTGAGCGCATGTACATGTGATACTTGTGACATATATACACATTTTATGGAATAAAACCCATTTTAAAAAAAGCAAAGAGCAAAGAGGTATATATCCATACTGGTGTTATTCTTGAATATTACAAACACCATCACTATTAAGAACCACTATGACCAACAAGGTGTTATCCGCCTTTTGTTTTCTTACATAACTGATAGCGCCACCAGGTTAGCTCGTGTAGTTCTTATTGGTTTCGCTCCTGTGTTACTTACCATAGCGTTGTAACACTTCTACACGTAAATTAAAAATATCAATACAAGTTTCATTTTCTATTAATGACAACTTTCCTCGATATTTTCAAACATCGTTGCCTAATTTGGGCTTAACGCAAGTATATCCATGATCTGTGCTTTCGTTTTAGTCATAAAACACTCCACAGGGCAAATGTTTATTGTTCATGTCTTCATTTCTTTCCATGACTAAGAGCCCCCACCCACCACCGCAATTGTGCATACGTTTGTAATTGAGAGTGGGGTGTTTCAGATGCACAAAGAGTAGTGATTTAGGGATTCTACAGAAAATCACATTCGATATCCAAGAGAAAATAAAAATAAAAAAACCCCCCACAGGAATATGTTGCTGCAAAACTGAGATTCAATGGCGAGAAAAGGAGAGTTGCTACATATAGAACTTCGATGAATAATATACGTAATGTAAGAGATATGCAAAAAGTGAGAAACAACTTGTTACTTTAGTGTGTATGCTACGTAAGTTCAACAAACATTGTAATTACCATTAATCAAATAAGATCAAGATGTTAATCTCCTTAATTAATAGTTCTTGGATTTTTTAAGTCTTGTTAGCGTGCGCAGTATAAGGCGGAGAGATGTCACTTTATGCTAATTGGAAAATATTGTTCTTGTTTATATCTTAGGAAAGGAAACACCATGGATATTTAAGCGTCGTCTGCAAAGTTCTTAGCCGAATGCTGTAAATATGCCCTGAGACGTGCTGACACCATTCGTCATGGATAACAGCTCCTCGTCTCCGTCTATGTTTGTATTTACGCAAGATGATTTGCAGTTTGACCATTGACCTTACATTGTAGTGCTGTTCCCTGTCAGACCGTTTGCTTTCCTTACATAACCACGTCGTATGGAATCTGAATGCATAATTCCATTGTTCTTCAGACCATTTTATTCAATCATGTCGAATCAAAATTCATTTGTTGGGTTAAATCATTTCATTTAAAACTACATCATTTTATTTAACACCACGTCAGTTGGAAACGGACTTCTTCATTCCGTTTCGTTCTTTAAATCATTTAATTTTATACTAAGTCATTTCATTTCATACTACGTCATTTAAAATCTGAATCCATCATTTCATTTGTTGTTTTAATAACATCATTTCATACTACATCATTTAATTTAATACTACGTCATTTAAAATCTAAAATTCATCATCTACTTTTATTTTTTAAAAAGTGTCATATGAGACATCATTTGGAATCTTTATTTATCATTTCATTGCTTTTTAAAATAAAAATTCATCTTTCACTTTTATTCTTTAAGTCCTGTCATATGAGACACATCATTTGGAATCTGTATCATTTCAGTTGCTGTTTAAAATCATTTGATTTCATACTACATAATTTGATTAATGTAATTTTGTGACTCACGGATGCCAATTCTTGTAGTTTTATTAACCATGAAATATCATGAAAAATGCTATCTGAAGTATGTCCAGTCTGAAGGTTCTTATTGTGTACAAATAATTAATTTCATCAGTTCACACTATTCATCAGTATTTACAGTATCTAAAAGTTAATATGTACAGTTATTAGCGGGCAGGTAAAAAGCAGTTTCCTTGCTGCACGGTCTTATGTTCTTCAGGTCCCTTATCAATCAAGTACTTTTTATCTCTTTTAATTTATGTCCAGTCATGAATGATGTGTTGAAGTTGTTTATCTTAGTATTCTACACCAGGAGAAATCATTTTGTAGATCAAATTAAATTGTTTCACATATGTGCTATATTTTGTTTTATTATAACACATCGTCTTGCGGTAGACATTTTACATTTAGACCTCTGCGTTCTCGTCTTGAAATAAACATGAAATTCGTCTATTGATTTCGACAAGCTATGATAATATTTTGTTAATTACATTAATTAAAATCCACATATAAATGTTGCAATCCACGCTACCTAAATTCTGTCCCAATGTTACACTGTGGTCTGCATCTTTTCACAAAGTCACAGCCGTCAAAGTTTCAAATTTAGTTGTCAAATGTATTAATGTCCTAACAGATACCTTTTTGATCCATGAATGAAAATTGTGCATCTAACATCCAAAACGCCTAACACATCAACTAATTTGAAATCTTATCGTTGATGACGAATATCCAGCATGGTTTCAATACTCAGCAGCTAAAAGGAATACATGATTTTATCTTGAATTCATGGAAATTCATTTCGGCCAATAGAGCGTCAGTCCCCTTTGATGGACTCTTGTTATTTAGTCTAGATAAAGAAATTCATCTCTATGAAGAGAGCTTGGTTTGTTTTCTGGGCATTTCTTGTGAGTGAGGTTTTTATGGATGCTTTAGAACAGAACGTGATAATCATGCTCAAGGGGTACCACCGCATACTCACTTTACTACCACTTCGTTCATCAGAAATTAATACCTGCATACATTCTTTTACGCACAGGAGAGAAAGCATTCGGCTCATAAGATCGCTTCGAAAACTGGATGTTTAGTAGTGCATAAACTTACAACTCCCTGAAACAATAGTTTGCTGACTTTTTCTCAGTACTTCTGTCACACCTGTGACCAGAGTATCCACGTAACACTAAATGTCGAATAAAATAGTGAAGCTAACTACCGCCAGATAGGTATGTTCAGCCGTGCGTTTATGCTCCATAATAAAATTACCGTAGAGACCAGGATATTCAAGAGGAGATGGACGAGATCTATTTTATATTCAATCTATAAGCCATTCAATGAATTCTGATCAAATGAGGGCTTTTCTCCATGAACCGTATTGCTACACCACTTTAGCGACCTGTCATCACTGCCAAAACCAAAGTTTACAAGAGGAATCTTCTTTTCCAACAACTGGACTTTGAAAAGAACTTCAGCAGCGAGAGATTGGCCTTCCACTGACACATTACCAAGAAAAGGAGATGTAGACACAGACATCTTTCGTTCAATGCTAAATAACCGGCTTTATGGTATCTGAAAAGCCCGTACTCTCACCAGTTAAGATGCTAATGAATCGACTACATCGTTCTTTCTGCATTAACTCAGATTCTAAAACTGTTGCTATGCAATCATATAGAAAAAATATAAAAGCTCAATGATAAATCAAATTGTAAGTGTTTTATTATTATTATTATTATTATTATTATTATTAAAGTATTTGACAAATGTAAAACATTTTAAAAAACAACAAAAATCAGATGCATATTCAGCTAGAACTTTAACCATACGCCATGGAGTGTCTAAGGATGTAGCTTTGTGATAATTCGGTCCTCGTTTTAAGAAATCTCATCAAGGCGTTTAAATGCTAAACAATACGATTTTAAAACAAAAAATGTTGATATATGCATAATTGATGGGTCCCTACATATGCACTGTTGTGATATAAGCAGATCAGGGTCAGTGTCATTTGCCGAAATGCTCATCGCAGCAAAGAATAATAAGCTATTTTCTAAAGTATTATACAAGTTTCAAGCGGTAGGATTTTTCCGACTATTGTCCGGATAAATCAACCCGTTTGTTTGTAACCCACTACCGATTTCAAGAACAGATATATTTAATGCAATAAAAAGTGTAAGAAACTTTGTCAAATCATTCATTGATTTGTATTTTCTAACCCGACACTTTAAGTAAATGTCTCTAACACAGTCTTCTTTGGGTTTCATGCTTAAAGGAAGTTTTCAAAATAATAGACTGGCATGCTCGAGACCCATTTCCAGTTCCTGGATATGTCCATTTTCAGTAAATGGGTGGCCTACAGATGCAGAGCCGTTTTAAGAAGTTTAGGGGCCCTAGGCACAAACTCTTACTTTAAAAGTAACTAGAATTACGCCTGTCTCAGATATAGAGCATTTCATTGTATTTCTGTGTTTATGAGTCATTTTGTTAAATTTATTAATATAGTACTAAACTGCTAACACAACCTACATCGAAATTTAGATTTTGGGCCGCCGCGGGGCCTCTAGGTACGTGTCTGTGCCTTAAAACGGCTCCGTATAGATGTACAAAACTCATGTCGTCTGCTTCCGATATTTACATTGTCAAATCAAGCAAATGAAAAGAATGACAATAAATTTGCTTTTCACTTGGATTTAACAAGCGGTTCAATTAACTTGTTCATGTGTGCAAAGGGATATAATTCCAAACTCAACGTTATGGTAATTTACGGAATTATCCGGCAGTTACCGAATGGGACGAACTACGTTTTTGTGTAGTCTATTTGAAATAAACTAACCATAAACTATAATAATAAACTAACTGACGTAGTGTTAGTATGGGAAGTCCGTTAAGCATGAAAGGTGCAAGAGAATGCCAGTATTAGTGTCATTCTGGTCAGTCAGGTTAGAAATTATAAATCATTGATTCAATTAACTTTGTTCTTGGCACTTTTTATCACATTAAACGTTTTCGTTATTGAAATCGGTACGGGGGTACAAACGGGGATGTATAGTCAGATAACTTTCCTGTACGGTATCACGATGTCAACGGTAATTCTTACATGCTCAGGAAATTGTTCAAACAACAATGACTATCATCATTTCAGACCCATACAAACCCGTTACAGTGATACTACTTAAATGTGACCTGTCTAGACAGCAAAGAATTTCATGACAAAAGAAATAGGTACATAAAATCCGGATTGATTAAAAATGAAAAATATTATATGCCATTAAACGTTGACATGAAGTTATGGCGACGAGCTACTGGAATCAGCCACAATTAATAATTCCGGTTCAGTACACGAATGTAGTCCCAGTCTATATTTAGACCATTTTCCCCCGTCTCCGTTTGGTGGTGATACAAGAGTTAGATTTTGGCATTCTTGGTAAGGATTTAAAGGCAATTCTTTATTCTTTATAATGTGAACTTATGGTGTGGTTGTCTGTTTGTATTTTGGCGACAGTGCACTATGAGTAATAAGGCCATGGAGATGATTCGCAAGCGAAATCTGTGTTCCGTTGCATGGTGTTATATTTACAATTCAGCCTCTCAAAAAATGCAGGTCATCCCTTGACAAGAACTTCACCGTAAAGTCATCTTTCAAGGTATCTTAGATAAACACATGATTGTATTGATTGCCACAGAGTGGAAAGTTCAGTACGGAGAAACAAATATTGAAAATATATAGTAAAATTAATTGTGTTCTATGGCCTACTGAATTTCATTGGCCGATCTCGAGGATTTGTGCTATTTTTAGTAACACAGGGATTTCTTCAAGATATGCACTCACGGAACCTAACTGATCATGTTTTGGTTACTTATTAGTAAATACCATTTTTACATCTACATTTCAATTGAAAAATGTAAATAAAAGAACTTGCCTGAAATTCCTCAACAGAAGTCCTTGATGAATATTTTAGGCAACTGATACAGCATGAATAATTGATCTGATTTCTTTCTGATAGCTGCTATGCATGTAGCTTTAAATATTTTTCACTTAGTTCCAATCCAGAATCGCCTGTTTGTGAGCTGGTAATTCAACATGTCTGTCAAGGGTTAATGTCCAAAAATTAGCATTTCCAAGTGTAAAATAAATTTTGTTGCCAGTTTTACACACCATCTGCAAAGCAACTCATTTTCTTTAATTACTAGCCATGGTAGATTTTGTTTCCTGTCCGAATTGAAAGAGTACTTTTTTTCTTGGCTTTAGAAGGATTCTTAGTTTCATCTCTGCTATGTTTAGCACATGATCACTAGCATTGTCCAAGGAAGCGTTTGTTTGCTGTCAATAAAAATTTCAGGATTCCTGCACACTTAATAAAAACAAATTCCATGACTTTTCCAAAACTTTTCCAGGGCCATTTCATAAAACTTAAGGACCGCGCTATCTTGAATTGTCAAGTAAATGAACATACATTAAGAATGACATATTTCAGTCTAAAATAACCAAGTTAACAACAAATATTTTTAATATGTACATTTTAAATTTACCTGGGCTAGCACAATTTGACTTTATGTAGTAATTCATGTCATAATCCAATGTTCAATATAAGTTGTATTCAAAAAAAAGGAAACAATTCTATGTATTCTTTGTATGTGTTCCTATTTACAATATTAACAAAACATTACTTTCCAGTTGCATTTTTATTATTTAGTGAACTACACCGGAAATCATATGATACTTCCATTTGGGGAACTTACTCTTGTCATATGAATTGAAACCATTTATCGATAGTAATTTTATCATTTTATTTAAGTAATCAGTGCTCTATGAAATTTGAAGTAATCAATTTCTTTAACTCCATTGTCACAAATTCCATGACTTTTCCAAAACTGTGCAAGTTTTGACAAATTCCATAACTTTTCAAGGCCCTTGAAATTTATTTTTTAAATTCCAAAACTTTTCCAGGATTCCATGACCTGCAGAAACCCTGTCATTGTGCCTATTGACAAACTTCTGTACCCTGACTGTTATTAGAAGTGTTACTACTAAAAAAATTAAAAAGTGTCCGAGTTTTAACAGATTTTGCGATTTTACACGTCCGGCCAAACCAGCCTCGGTATCAACAAATCAGAGCTGATCACATGACACAGAAATATGCAACACATTTACAACTATATAAGTAGAACATATTCGCAGTGATAAACGGGAATTTTACAGCTAAAAAATAAAATAACGCATTCATCACAAAAATGTAAACAATTCTTAATTTTTGAACAATTTTGTCTGCATTGGAATTAAAATCTTGCGTGAAAATTTAAGGTGTGTGTGTGTGTGTGTGTGTGTGTGCATAATCACATATCCTAGATGCAACCCTGCATTGAGGGTACTTCAAAACCTTCCATCGACCTTTTGCTCAGTGTTTGACCATTCATGATTTTCAGTTATGATGAAGTATTAGCTTACTTGTTAGGTGTTCCATGCGTGACAAAATAATTGGACATGACCAAAGTAGGCAAAGTTACAGAACTTTCATTCAGGTAAATTGTTTGCAACTTTTCGTTATTCCTTACTGGATCCGTGAAGACCGATCTTTCACACTCCCTAATCTGTAAATGTCCTTTCCTCTTTTGACAGAATTTACGATGTTGATTGCAGAAGCTAGGACTTGCATGTCTGCTCTCTGAAGCTGTCCATATGAAATCGGCAGGCAATGGTCTTTATCTTCAAAAGGCTCTTTTCCATCAGAGCTTTCAAGTGTCTAACAGACATGTTTTCTATAACACTAGACAAACTGACAATTTTCTTCTTGGACACTTGGGTGTATCTTATAGATTTTTGCCTGCTATCACGAAAATCACCTTCAAATTAACATATCAGTTTTTCTTAAATCCTAATTTGTTTGCGATTTTTTGTTATATTTCAAGTCTATATATTTCGCTCACGTTATACGATGCCTTTTGTAGCGCAGGCCTGTCCAGTCATGTACTCCAGGCAGGTTGCATAACTTTTGTGCAATTGATACAGGCCCGGGCATGCCTAGCTGGATAGACGCTGCCTGAAAAGGCTATAAACGCAGCACGCATACGCAGATGATAGCCTACATATTATGTTGATATCAGTTTGTATGTATTTAATTACGACTTTCAAACAATGACGTTGTCTAATGTAAGTTAAGTTAGAAGTAAGCAAGTTAAAGACTTAGGACGATTGGTGACAGCAGAAATGTCTCGCCAATGTTGCAACTGCTGTGATACGTTTTGCTACATTTGCGGCGAGTACACGCTTAAGCCTCAAAGACGTACAATGACTGGACTTATTAAGCACATGAACTGTACTTTGGTTATAAAATTGTTGATCAAGACAAGGCCTGGGCTCCTCACACTTGTGCAAAATGTGCTGCCGATCTTAAAGTTTGGCTCAGAGGTACTCGGAAGGCAATGCCGTTTGCTGTCCCAATATGGGATAGAAGAATCACGTGACGGACTGTTACTTTTGCCTGACTGTTTCTGGTTTTTCTGCTAAAAATAAGAAATCAACTGAATACCCAATTATGCCTTCAGCCATAAGACCAGTGCCACATGTCGACAGTCTTCCGATACCAGAGCCACCAGAGAAATGGAGCTTAGACGAAACAGATGAAGATGCTGCAATGCATCACCTGAGCATGGACAGTGACATTCATCTGGATTTTGAACTACACATGTCTGGTGAACCTCATCTATTAACACAGTCCAAATTAAAACAACCTGGTGAGGGACATAGGTTTGTCAAAAGCAAAAGCAGAACTACTTGGTTCAAGACTGCAAGGATGGTGTTTGCTGTCAAAAGATACAAACATTTCTGTCTTTCGAAGCCGCCAAGATGATTTAACAAAGCTTTTAACACAGGCTGACCTCATTTTCTGTACTGACATTGAAGGGTTGTTCACATTTTTGGATTGCGAGTATGTCCCACAAGAATGATGTTTCTTTATTGATTCATTCATCAGTGTTAAGCCTGAAGGCTATCTTGTTACACAATGGCAATGTCCACCCTTCAATACCAGTGTTGGCTATGGTGCACACATGAAAGAAACATGAAAACAGAGAACTTGTTGAAGCACATCCAGTCCACCAAGTACAACTAGAACATCTGTGGAGATCAAGGTAGTGACTGCTACTTGGAATGCAACTCGGATATACTAAGTAATGTTACATATGCAAATGGGACAGCCGTGATAAAGCGTCACATTACATTAAAAAGGACTGGCAACTCCATAAGATTTTGGTTCCAAGACAGAAAAACGTTGATCCGACAAAGATAGTTTTGCCTCCTCTTCACACAAAACTGGGACAAATGAAAAATTTTGTGAAAGCAATTAATAAGGAAGGTGAAGGTTTTCGTTATTTGAGACAAATGTTTCCAAGAATAACTGATGCCAAGATTAAAGAAGGCATTTTCATTGGGCCACAGATCAGACACGTCATCAATGACAAGCGGTTCGAAGGTCTGTTAGTGGGGCCAGAGAAAATCGCCTGGTAAGCATTCAAGGATGTCGTTGAGAATTTTCTTGGCAACCACAGAGCACCAAACTACGTTAAGCTGATTGATACCTTTCTTAATGCATACAAAACCATGAAGTGCAACATGCCACTGAAAATTCATTTCCTGCATTCACACTTGGACTTCTTCCCCACAAATCTTGGAGAAGTCAATGACAAACATGGTGGAAGGTTTCACCAGGAAATTGCCACAATGGAAAAACCGTATCAGGGTAACTGGAATCCATCAATGCTGGCCATTTTTGGACACTGCAACGAGATGGACTGGACACTGTGTTCAAACGAAATCAGGAGCAAAACACTTTTAGCGTGTCAGAAACTTTATGTGATTAAACACGTTGTAGTCAATGAAACTTAATTTCATGTTTCTCAAAATTCTTACATGATACAGACAATCTGCAACTATATTTGTGTTCATTTTGAAAAGAGCTATCATAATCACCAAAAACTTTTCAGGAAGCAAAACTTTTCTAAAAATTTGTTGTCAGGTGTAATTATGCATCTATGAACCCCATTTCTGTGACTGCTTAACGTGTTGAAACTCCATTCCCCCATGAGTAACGTTTCTTGTATTGGGGGAAACTGAATTTTCAACATTACGTCTTTTCTGTGGGTTTATTGTAGGAGATGAATTAGTACCTAATAGGACAGAATTATATGGCCCTCGACAATTTGACATTTTCATAGAGGCTGCTTGTAAATCAGAACACCTTTGCAACCCCTCAGATATACATGTCATCTATTTAAGTTTCATCTATTTTTGACCTGTCCTGAAAATTTACTTTTTGTTCTATACATTTCCACTACAGCCTATCCTTGTAACTTGCACAGTTCTTGAAGCATGCAACATGGTTTAACATATTTTGGTGTGTATACAGTCTCACAGCCTCTTTGTGCATTTTATGGATTTTGTCCTTTCGAAACCATTTTGGTTTTAGCCCATGACAAATTTATCTCATGGATTGCTCCTTGAAGAAAGGAACTCTTGAACTTATCCTGATGCAGTTTCATATGACTTCCATGTGCCTAATATGGGGTTAGTCTCATTTACATGAGTTGTGGCCCCTAACTACTAGTCCTAACTTTTGAAAAATTTCAAATTATTATTTAGAAGGTCCTCAACAGCCCGCTCTCCTAAACTTTATTTTCATAGAATCAATTTGTTAAGAAACGGTTAATTTCAGCCTATAGAGTACACATTTAAATTGATGTGGCATATCAAAGAAAGGCAAGAAAGGAACTCCCAGCATATCACATCACAGAAAGGCAAGAAAAGAAATCTTAGCATGTCAACAGAATAAACTTTAAACCTACAGAAATATTATCAAAAGAGCTTCACTTGAATGTAGTAACTGATGTAGATGTTATGCAACTTCCAAAAAAATGTAATGTAACAAGAACTCATCACCAATTCATGGTACAAATGTACACTACAGAGTGCACAATAGATTAGAGTCATCTAACTCCCTTGTAACACTTAATATGTATTGATGATTAATCTATATTTATGTATTTTTTTCTCGTTTTATCCTGTACCACACATTCTTTCCTAAGCATGTTGTGCATAAAACTCTTTTATCTCCGTCTCATAGAGAAACCTAATTGCACAATGTCAAATACATATGCCCTATTGCAAGGCATGCAGTCAAGCAAGTCCAAATCCAAGAGTATTAATATTTTTAAACAATGGAAATACTGCTTAACTGCATAAAAGGCTAGCCAGCTCATCTACATTTACGCAAATTTAATTTATTAAACCAAATGTGTAACAAGTAATTTTTTTTAAAAAAAATTAAAAATGCTGTAACAGCCTGAAAATATAATCAGGTCGTCTACATTTCAATAAAATAAAGCTTGCCAAAACTCATTTCTCTCCCTCAAGTCATTTTACATCACATGCTAAAATGGTTTCTGTCAATAACTCCAAGTCCAAAACGTTTTACAAATGTAACAAACTGGAAAATTGCTGTAATTGTAAAAATAATCTAATCCGGTCAACTAAATGAAAACAAATACAGCAAATGAAATTTAATTCGTACAGCATTTTCCATTTAATCAATCTAAGGATTTTGTGAAAAACTAAAAAATTTCAAAAATTAGTATTAAAAAATACGCTAAGTAAACTCAAATATCCCAACTCATCTAAATGAGCAATACATGGAGTGTTTTTTGCACATTCTTGCTAAAAATGTTCTCATGATGGCAGGACAGCCAAGGACCACATGAAAAGGCAACCAAATGGGGTGAGGCATTTTTAAAAAATTGCAATATGGAAGACTGCATATGATCCGAATGTGACCTGTCCTGGCACTTGCACTCATCTGGGTTCTAATAGCTTTTAAAAATTTTCTAAGAAAATAAAAGTGCATTTAGGAATGCAAGGGAACTGAATTATTTAATTTTCTCAATCATAAACATTAATATTCCAAAAGCAAAACAATGGCAACATTTTTAAAAAAATAAAAATCTAAAATTAGCACCAGAATCTTATGAAATGAATGGTTGATTCACTGTGCTGGATATTGTAATTATAATCAGTGTAACTTTTTCAACAAGATGATTCCATTGTGATTTTAAATAACACATGAAAATATGGCTGGAAGAATAAAGTCCACATTTTTTGTCATAAAATGTTGTCACCTGATGATGACTTTACTCTGCTAATGGTTGACACCTGGTGATGGTGTTGCACATGAAGCACCTGGTGATTGCTTTGTATTCCAAATCCTTAACGCCTTGAACCAGATACTTGTTGGCATAATCACATGACCATTTATTTTTGATGCAATCCAAGTGATTCAAAAGTCCTAGTTATAAACCCATGCAAAATGATTAATTGACAAATGAAATCATATATGTTCAACAGAACCATGACATCAAACTAATAGATTTACATGATCAGCTGACTGGATTCCAACCCCTTAAGATTTTTAATCAATACAAATTTGTGTTGAAAAGGACTGAGATAAAAACAAATATTTTTTTAAAAACATAATACATATTCTATTCATTTTATCATAAAACAAACTTTTGAACTTGCATCAAAATTGTAATGGAAAATGGTACAATATTAATGAATGAATGAATGAATGAATGAATGAATGAATGAATGAATGAATACTTGTCAGTTTAAGATGTATGAACAGGGAAGAGTGATATACCTCAGTTCACAACAAAGACTTTTAAAAACTAAATAAAATTAAATCCACAAGCATTTTTAGCTTTTTTCACAACATAGAAATTATCACTAATGACATTAACTGTGGTTACTATGTTCTCACTTTACAGGCTCTAGGGAGTTTTCTAGTCAAGATTTCCATTGAATCACTTTGTTATTTTGCAACAAATGGAGAAAAAACTCTGTATCTTCATTAGAAGCAGCGACAAAGAAATTCAAACTTGTTTTTTATGTGGCTAGGTTTTTAAGGCTGCTGACTATTTATGAAGCTATGTACACCCCAAGAAGGAAGTTGCAGACTGGACTACAAATGCATTCCCCCGATTCCCTAGCCTATATTTTTTTTAGCTTTGAGATGAAGTGAACATTTTAGTATGTTGACATGAACACATAAATATTTGAGCTGCCTTTAATTATTCCTCTAAAAACATATTGAATATTGAAATAAAAAGTAAACAATACAAAAGCTCAAGATACTAAGAGTCCATGTTTCTGCCAAAATCATACTTTTTGAATGGTCTCCTTTTTATCTCACCTTCACCAAGGCAAGGTCTGTATACTTTATTCAAAGACTTGAGAGCCACCAAGAACCAACTTGAATCACTATTACTGAAAAGAGTGTATTTGGCTTTAATTCTCCAGATTACAGCAATAAGGTAATCAGTTTACAGCTTGATGTGTATACATTAGACTTGATTACTCAGCCACACATTATTTCACCAGTACATTTCCAATATTTCAAGTGTAAAATGGTATGCACGGGAGATGACTTTAAAACTATTTTTGTCCTACCATAAAATACAATCATTTGTATGGTATATTGCAAAATTTATTAAAATAAATAGTGTAATCTGCCAGATGTGCTTCTCACTATTTTTAACATAAACAACAATAATTTCATACCTGTATATTCAGGTTAAAGATGAGATTCCACCAAACCAACAGGCAGGGTACAGAAGAATCTGTACTAATATGAATTTTGATATGGTAGTATACCAATGTATATCAATATGCATTGTTAAACCACGAATAACCTAGTAAATTTCATGAGTTATAGAACATGACAACATTTATGATTTATAAAATAGACCTCTCTTAAGCCTTGTCCTTCACATACCGTAATATAAAAATGATTCATAACATAGGCCATGATTTTCATACAATAACTATTAACCTGGTCAAGGTTTAAAAATGGGAGAAAAGCTCGATTCTGGACTTTATTTCAAAATTGTATCATAGATTTCAGAGTGGGTATAATGATAAAATCTTGCTCACAGGTATATAATACCCTATACAAAGCATTGATAGATGTATACACATAGGTCTTCTATGGAGTTAAGCTCCATTTTAAAAAAAAATGGATTTCATGCATTGACATTTTCAACTATAAACAGGCTACTGTTTGGCTTTCTTCCATTTTTAAATTAAGAAAGATGCAAAACCCAGGGATCTGCTGATTATACTGTGTCAAACTGAAGAATTATAAAGATCTTTGCAATCAGACCCAAATGATCATTCTAATTTTCTCAAAATTGCCAGTAATAAAATCACAATCGCAATAGTGATGTTAAAAGGATATAAACATTATTAAGGTGATCAATGGAGGTAGAAAAAAAAAGAAAATGAGATTAATAAGCCATCCCCTTTCACTCAGGACTGAAAAATATATCATCAATTCCAACCTTAAATTTGCCTGATTGCTTTATGATGGAAAATAGGACCAGAAACTATCAAGCCAAATATTGTGGAATATCTTTCAAGAAGAGACATTACATTTAAAGCTGACAAGAGTCCACATTAAACATTCTAGCATGTATTTTAGAAGTTTAGATACAAAAGTTACAAATTTTATCAAGGCTGCTTGTCTACATTTGAATGAAAAATATTTTCTTACTTCTATCTATTTAATATTGCCATTTGCTTTCTCATTTTTTTCTATCAATAACTGTACAGAGTGTAATAGTCATATCAATTCCTTGGTGCAGGTACTTCAGTGAGGGTTATACTTTTAAAAGCTAAAATTCAGAAATAATGCCATGTAATTTTATAACAAAAAATGTTTTTAAATATGGAATATTCTAGTACAAGTTCAAACAGAAACCTCCATATTTGACCACTAAATGTTAAACAATTGGTGAAAACAGCTTGAGAGCACTCCATGCCAGTGCAAAGCACAAACTCATACTCATGTTTTTGACCTTCCAACTTTAGTAGAGCAATGCTCAATACCTCAACATACTTTAATTATTATCAAAGTTTTCTCAAAACAATTCCTTCGTTGTACAATCTGGAAACAGCTTTACTTACTCTAATGTAAAATGGGAATTATTTCTAGAGAGTTAAACTTCATTAAATTTGTTGTAAGTTTTACATTCACAAAATAAAGCAACATTACTCATGCATTACCCTCCCAATCAGATTCTAATCAGTCAGAATACCAATTCTTTTCCGATAATGAAAAGGAGGGGATTTATGTTTAATTTCCAACATAATACATACTCAGAGTAATGAGATATCAAGAATATTCACTTATTTTAAACAACTGTACACACCACCAAGGCATGTGCTTTTATGTCCATTTAAAAATACAGATGTAAACAAATATTAACAACTTTACACAACAATGGCATTCATTAAAAGACAATTTTTGAATACAAACACCACATAGGCTTGAATATGAACATCATGAAATTATTTGGTACAAAGCTTTTGCACAAGATTTCCATTCAAATTTTGGGAGACACCTATATATCAAACACTTATGAAATCTTAATGGCAATGTGTATGTATAATCCACTTAACAGCTTTCTCCGTTTCTCAATGTGATTACCATGTTATAATCCACATGTCTGATTCTCAATGTGATTACTGCGTTATAATCCACTGCTTTAATTGTTTCTTAGTGTGATTGCTAATCCACCTAACTGCTTTCAGTTTCTCAATGTAATTACTGTTATAATCCACCTAACTGTTGGGACTGTTCTCAACATGATTACTTTGTTTACAGATATTTTCATAAGGAATTAAATGACATGCCCCATTTATTCCAAGCATAAGCAAAAAACCAAGTATGAAAATTATACCAAGTTTGGTCCCCATCTTAGGACCTAAAAGTAGCAAAAACTATATCCTGATACAGAAATACCAACCTTGGTACACTGTCATATGTATACATATATTACATGAAGATCAATCAGACTTGCTTTTCAAGGTAATGAGCAATGTAGCAACCTTCAATTGTTTGCAACAAATTTTATATAATGTACTTGTGATAAAAGAAATATATAGACACATTTTTCTATGAAGACCAATGTACGGTCAAAGGATGATGCAGGTTGTCCGTGCAATGAAGTTGGCACTGAAAGATAATGGATACCCTATAAGTTGTTCATACATCACCATGGGCTGAATAATCACTGCCAGCAGGAGAGTTACTCATCTCCTCTGCCAGCTTATCAAATATATTGGCCACTTTCTTCTTCTCTGGTGTCTTTGTAACTTTGTCCTGAGTCAAGGTAATGGTATCTTTTCCTCTTTGATATCCTGAAGGACACAGTTCATTTGCTGATGCAGCTTCTACTGTCTTGTCATCTAGTGATGTCTCCTTCATTTCTTTATCCTTCTTGATCTTGGAATTATCCATTTCAATAGCTTGATTTTTTGTGTTGTCTATTTTTCCATCACTGGTATGGGAAAAGACAACTACTTCCTTTTGTTTTTCAGCAACATTAATTCCTTCCCCTTTATTCATGGCACTATCTGAATATTTACTAACCTCCACTTCAGATTCGGATATTATCTCCCCCTTGCTTTCAGATGAGGAGGACAGATCTGCACTTTCACTCCGTTTGATCTTTTTTGAAGACTGATCATCAACATCACTATCACACAGCCGCTTTGTTTCTTTTCGCCTTAAAGTTGTTTCCCTGCCCAAGAGGCCTTCCTTTTCGTCATCATTTCTCTTAGATGATGCACCTATATCTGATGATGGCACCGAGTTTTCTTCCTTGTCTGAAGAAACTGATTTTGCAGTATCACCATCTGCACCTTTCTCTGTACCTAATAAAAACATGGCCTTCTCTTCACCAGACTTTATTGAATTTTGTTTGATATCCTCATCTGCCCCACCTTCTAATGACTTCTTCTCTGATCTATCAGTTCTACTTTTCTGGTCTTTCTTTACACCTTGTACACCAGGCCCACTTTTAGTTTCAAAACCATATTCTTTCAAAGATCCTTTGATCAGCCTTTTCTTTCCAGTCTTTAGCTGTAATTTTTTATAACCATATTCTAAGAACTCATCACTAACTTTAAGCTTTCCTTCAACAAGATCCCTGAACCAAGGCAACTGGTCAATTTTTTCCACTGCAACTTTTGGATCACAATCAACCAGCATTATTTGTTTGATGGGACGCAGTTCTGCCATGTGGGCACTACTGGTCATTACATTCACAACTTTTTCTGGTTCATCTGAATGAGCATTTGCATGATGCTTTCTGATACCACTGGCTCTATAAGCTGAGAAATCACAATATCCACAACTGAATGGGCGCTCCTCCAGATGCGAAGAGATATGCCTGCTGAAGTCCACATCATCAATGGCCATATATGAACAGTAACCACATGACAAACGAGATTCTATTTCTGAGCCCTTTGTAAAATAGGAGAATTCGGAATGCTGAGACAAATGTTGCCTGAAATGGTAGAGCCCAGTGATAGTACATTCACAGATATTACAGCTGTACTTCAAAACAGTTGATCTATTTCCTCTTGGACTCCGGTGACCTGAAGAAGAAACGGTAGCAATTACAAACATTTGGATGGCTAAGACCAGCCAAAACAAATTTTCATCCGCATTTTCTCAAGGATTCTATGCCAGAGAGAAAATTTCCCAAGATTCATATTTTGTAAGAAGAGAAATTCATTTCTTACCTAACATTGTCTTACCTAACTTATGTACTAGCAATATTCAATACATAAAAGCATGCAAATAAAATCTGTTTCACTTTTTCAATTTTTACATTCATAATCAGCAACAATCTGCTGGATTACTTAGGCAGATGTTTATATAGATTAAGCAGCATTTTAAGATGTCGCTGAAATCATTAATGTGCTCATGACACTGGATATGAAAAGAGATGCAAACTTCTCTGGCAATGCGTTCCTCAGCAAGCAAAAAAAAAACAACAAACTGAAATGCAACCAACTCTTATCCTTCGGCAATTATATCAGAAACAGCAGCTTAAAAAATGCTCCTATATATCCTAGCCTGATTTGCCTCCCTTTTGGTAATTACACAAGAAGCCACTGCTTCAAAACTGCTCCGAGATGTCCTAGTTATAATAAATTTGAATGTGAAACCAGGTTTGATGTCCTAAACTTTATGCAACCATGACATGCAGATTGTGAATGATTCTCTTTACCATTTCATATCCAGCTTATTGCTAACTACACAGAACAATGGCAAATCAGTCGACCTTCTATCCTGAAATGTATGTGCTTTAAATTACTGTAATGTACTTCTTTTCTTTATATTACTCTGTTTACAACAGAATTTTTTCACTCTATGCAAATGATAAACAATGCATTAATAAGACTGGTTGATTAGCATTTGTACCACAAGAATTTAACCTTGTACCAAGTTTTTCTGTCCTTGTCATTTTGACAACCCTAGCAGAAATTCTGACAGAGACATAGTCAAACAAATTGCCTATTAATTGTAGAGACAAGGACACTGATCTTATTCAAGCATGCACTTTCAATTCACCTACTTTCACAGCAGACTTAAAAACCAAATAATGTTAACTTCCTTAATTAAAGTTGGCATGTTTTTCTTTTGTTAATTTCATGGTATTTGTTTTTGTAAACTTGTCACTGTATACATTTGTTTGTTATCTATTATTATTAAGAATTAGGCAATGTACCAAGTCTATTTTATTGTTACTCACAGAAATGCTAGTGGGCATAGCTGTGGCAGCAGACTAGCAATTTTAAATTTTGAATACAAGAGGACATATCATATTTATGACATTTACATTGAAACCAATTTAAAATATGCAACTAAAACCCAAATGTCATGTAACAAAAGGTTTCAACTGCCATTTATTTCTTGAAGTGTTGCCAACATTAGACATCAGTGAAATTTTCACCGATCAAAATTTGATCAAACATTTTTATTTACAGTGCACTTAGAATTAGTTTGCAAAGAAAATGTTTTTAAATACTGGAGTTCTTATATTCTGAGAATTTGATGTTAATACAAATTTGTTGACACTAACCACTGATTTTAATGATAAAATGAGCAATATATCTGTGATTTGTTTACAAAGTTTTGATCAAGATATAGTTTATGTTCAACAAATATGAGTAAATACATTTGGCATTCTCAAGAAGAAAAAATTGGACCTATGCCTCATCCCATGTTATGAGTTATCTGGTGCAATTTATTAATAAATGGTAGCCTTATTTGATTGGTATAACACATTGAAATAGCTTCATTCCATAATGCTGTCAAATTTGGTTAAATTATGTTTATCAGTTATTCTTGATGCTTTCTTTTAAAATTGGATTTTATATTAGTGATAGTTGTCACGTTTTGTGTCAGATCAGCATAATTTATTCATATTGTAAAGCTCCTAATGTCAGGATGCCCTCTGCCAAATTTGATTCAAGTTTAAAACAGCAAACATTCAAGGATAGCATGAATGACACAGGCATCACATGACCAAACGATTGCTGCACCTTAAACACAGATTATGGGTTTCCTGCAACTTTTTGACCTATGCTCCCCATTTCATCTCTCTGTTGCACTTAACTGGTACATGATTTTGTGAGAAAATTTGTAAACAAATATATCCATTCCTTTCATTGGTGTTCTGTCCATCCATATGGGTGTTAGGCATGTCCAGAGTCAGCAAAGGCCATACAATGATGGCAATTACCATCTATAATCTTGACAAAAGCATGCCTATGACAGTGAAGACACAATTTTTTCAAGGTTGAATTAATGATAAAAGGGTTATATGTATGTAGATAAACCATTTGTCATTTCATAAATGAATTCAAAACTTGAAAAAATAAACCATTTAAATAAAAGTAGAAATTATTATAATAAATGCTGGTAGATAAAGAGTGAACGCAAAAGACAAGAACAAGAATGGAAAGGTCCATACTACACCTCATTTCAGTTAGCCAGATATTCAAATATTTTGAAGTCTTCAAGACGTAAATAAGCGCTTGATAAAACATTTATCACAATAATATATATATCTAAGGAAGAGAAAAACTGAATTAGGCAAATTTAAGGAAAATCTATCAAAGTAAATAAAACTGTGTATATTTTAATGCATTAAATACTATTAGTTTGCTTTGACAATTTTAAATGTTAGGTGTCTGCCTTTTTTTCTAGAATGGGGATATGTATCCCTGTGTTTGTAATCTTAAATGTCAAGTGAGCCAGAAACAAATGGGCAGACACACATAAAAATGTTCAATGCTTTACATGAAACAAAACATGTGAGAAGAAAAGTTTTTATCATAAGGTAATAGGTGAATGGGCCTTCAGATTAAAAATGCCAACATGACAGTACATTTTTAAATTTTAAGACAGCAGTTGCTGACAACGAAAAACTTTAACAATGGCACACTACCTTGTTGTGCTGCTAATTTCTGACTGGCCTCATCAACCATTCCTTTTACTTGCAGCATAACTGCGCTTCCCTCTGCTGCATCATGCTCCTTCTCTTCCTGGGCTTCCTCTTTCTCGTGAGAAAAAGAGGTGCTGTCTCCCATCTTTTTTGTATCCTCCTCTTTCTTGGGAATCATTTCTCTGCGATACTTACGGTTGTACACCTTCAAAGGCATTCCCTTATGAATGTTCTTAATGTGACGATAGGCATTATTTCTGTAAAATAATTGATGTACATAAATGTTTTGCTATCAAACTGAAATATATCCATGTATGAGAAATAATTCTTCCAGAAATAACAATTTCACACACAGATCTGCTGGCAGTTCAAATGTGGAAGAAAAAACAGACAAGATTTATTACACTTATTCAAAACATAGAGGTAAACAAGTAGAGATGATGCAATGTTCATAATGTTTTCATGTGGATCGCAAACCAACAAGGAGTCATCTGCATCCTCTATCCCACCAAGACAACAGGAGGATTATTAAAAATTTCAAAAATATTAAGTTCATGTTGATAAAGTTTATAGAAGTTATAACATCACCAGTCTTAGTCTGGTAATGGAGGTATGAACAGGTGAAGACAAATGGATATTAAAAACATTTAAAGCAAGAACTGTACATACACAGCAAAAGGCACAACACCACTGGTCCAACAGGTCTAAGCATCAGCCAAAAAAAGCTTTCCACCCTAGACAAACCATGACACTGGTATAAACTTCCTCCCCAACAATTTCTTTTTCAACATGGCACCTTATTTAACTTGGCACCCTAGGCAACCAGCTAGTTTGCCTATATAGGTGTACCCAATATCATAGGTTATATGTGTGTGTGTGCATGATTTAGACTTTTAATATAGATTTAACAATTTTCCAGTCATATCACTAAGATATCTGTAGTGAGGCATTTTATAATGAGATCTAACACTGAGACAGCATTATGCCCCAGCCAGTCACAGTATCCTGAAACCAGTCTTAACAGTAACCTCTTAATGCTGAGGGAGGCAGCTTAAGTACCATTAAAGTCTTTTGTATGACTCAGCCAGGTTTAACCCAACCACTTCCTGCATCTGACTCTCATGGAGGTAACTTAAATACCTGAGGCACAAATGGATAATGTGTGGATAAACTAATAAAAGGCCAAAAGCATTAAAAATATTTAAATTGGAGAACTGTGATTAGGAAAGGACAGATCAAGAGTATAGTGGTTTGCATTGCTTCATTCAGCTTGTTTGATTAAAGAACTGTACCTGCATATTAATCAGGGTCAAGATTTATTTTACCTTGCTGTGACCTTAAGGCTTAACCTTGAGGATGGGATCGTATGGATATGGTATGTGATCCTGTCTGGTCATGATGCACACTTAGGTGAAGTTTCATTTAAATATTTTATTGTAATTCAAAATTTGTACTCTTGACAATAAATACAAGGCACAAAAATAATAACCTTGAGATGGGCACCGTGGCTTTGTTATGTGACACACGATCTAGTCTAGGGATTCAAATTTCATTACTAAACTCGATTGAATTTTCCAATCTAACTCCCAACCAAGTAATGTTGATTTAAGATTTACTAGTGTTTCTCTTCAACAAAATGGCTGTCTTTCTTGTCACTGGTACTGCCAACTCTGTCTATGTAAGTCCCTACTTTCTGCTACAAGTTTGTTTCCATTTATTCTGATCACATTCATACCAGCACTTTGCTAACACTACCACTATTGATAAATACATACATGAGGGAGGGGCAGACTGTCTCAGATTGTAATCACTTACAAATGGCATTATAAGGAAATGTTTTGGAAAACAGCCCTTCATACAGCTGAAGATAGGTTATAAACAGGACTGAATGAGTACAAATGTTTAGTACTTTTTTAAACAGATTTCTTAACCCTGGAAATCATAATATACTTTTGAGCATCATTTAATGGCAATCTCAGAAACCATAACAAAGCAGCAAGGCATGCAAATTTTAATGGACAGCCAAATGGTTGATAAAATAATGTAATATAACCATCTTAAGAAACACTTAGTAATCTGAAAGTGTGTGTACAATTGGTACCATTTAATGTCACCACAGTTCAATAATTCATATATGATGTCAAATAAAAGTGAAGTTCCAAAAATGTAAAAATGAAAAACAGCATAAAAAAACTTGAAACATAAACACTTTCATATAAATGTTAATGTAAAATAGTAAAGATAAAGGATAAAGATGTTAAAAAAACATTTTAAAAATATCAGATTTTAAAATAGACACGTGGGTCAAATATTTTTATGTAAACTATACTGATGCATATAAGAGTTTCTCTGGTGTCGCGTCATGAAGTTTTTTAAGTACACAAACTTTCACAACTTGGAAGTCCACACACTTGACAAAATGTGTTCCACTTTCAGTGGACACTGGATATATATATCCTCTGAAGTTCAGCAATCAGGAAGTATGACATTTTTTTCTGTATACCCAATAATATGGCTGCTAGCTAGAGGTATACCCCTACCAAGTTACATGGTGACTGTTCCATGGTGTACACTAATTACATTAATTCAATGGGATTCTGGCCATATATAAAACTGGTGACCACTTGTCCTGGGGGCATCCATAAGAACCACTGAATTACCATTCTAACATATACATATTGGCATAACTAAATTCTAACATACATATTGGGATACTTGTACACATGTCATGTGACAATATTTTTGCTCACACACACACACTATATATATATATATATATATATATATATATATATATATATATATATATATATATATATATATATATATATAGTAATTTGTATTAAGACATGTACAAAGTTGCCAGGAACCTGGAAAGGTAGCCTTGCTGCATGGCTGTTTCCAGCCAAACTGAGCTGTTAGGATAAGAGGTATGAAAAGAAAGATTAGGAAATGTCATCTTTTGATATCCACCTCATTCCTTGGATTATCATGAAATTAGAGATAATGGCAATACTGCTATGCCTGTGTTGATGACCATATTTTCATGAGCTGAAATGTGGAAGAAAGTGATCTTATCCTGGTTAGTTCTCTGTATGCTGAAAATATAACCCAACATATGCAGGATGAATGTACCTGTGCAGAAAAGTAGCTCAGGGATAAATAATCAAGATCCCCTCTTCTGATTGACTCAATGCACAAGAACTTCAGTTCTGCAGGGTCTTTTAATATGCCCTTGGAAGGAAGGGTCTTAAAGAGGCTTAATACTGTAAATATCTGTTGCCCATCATGTGGGAGGCTGTCGTGGATGAAAAAAAAATAGGCTCTCATGAGAAGCCAAACCTCCTGATGGAGTTGTATATATCTGAGGATGACAAATATGCAAATTAGCTAACTGGTTCCACATGCATAATCAAATGTGAGAAGAATCATTGAATGTCTGGACAGGGTTTTAAATGTGTCAAGTTCTGCATGTCAGAATATATGGTTACTTCCACTGGACATAGACTAATGCTACTGTTCTAGAGAAAACAAAGGTCAGAAGGTTGGAGAGGTCCTTACTTTTGTCCATGTTCAGCCTTTTGTGTTGTCAAAGTGTGTGCAAGATGTTGGAACAGTAGCTCTTTATGATGACAAGGATGAAGCATATACCATTTCTCTGATGGTTGAGTACTGCATTTGTATACATACATACCATTGTAAAAAGTAATATGTATCAATGCCCACATCTTTATCACCCACGACTGCAAGTGCTATGCTTTCCTTGTTTCTGATTAATAAGCATACTTAACCAACTATTTAAAAGTGGTTGGATAAATACCGCTGGGCTTATGCATATTACTCTGAAATTTCATTAGCATTTTCTTGATGTTGTAACCCAACATGATCTTTCACTACTCAGTGTTTCTCTTCCAAGCATAGTCACTTATCAACTTGTAAAACTGACACTTTCATCAAGGTGTACAATACTGTTAACTTCTCTTCTTGAGGACTTATTTTTTTTTTATGGGTACTGCTGTAAAGCAAGGAAATCTCTGAACAAGCCTTGAGTGCTTAGAGCTTAGTGGATCAACTCTCATGGCTTATAATGGCACACATATATTTATGGCATGAAGAACATGAAAACAAGATAGCAGAAAAGAAACTTCAAAACAGTCTTATCTATTATCTCAAAGCAGAGATACTATAATGAGATCACAACAGGAGAAATTTTTTTAAATCACTGTTCTTCAAATCTACTTCTGATGTTATGATCATTGTACAATAGATGGGAGATTTTACTGGCTAAATAAGAAAGATTTTAATTAACCTTGAAGTGGTACAAGATAAAAACCTGTGGGCTATTCAATATGTAACTGAGCAGTCAACCAAGGATTCCAGGTGTTCCCTGTTTGCTTCACCTATGTGTGGGACTAGTACAGAGCATCCAGCTGGGATAAGTGATGGAAATGTCTTGTTACTGGACCACCATAGTTCTAAAGACCAGGTTTTAAGAAGTATAAAATGCTTTGTGTACTGGATGTTATTAGTTTACAGGTGAAGCTGCCTGAGCAGGGATATAAACAAGATAGAGAGTCTGTCAGTGTAAATCTACAGTTATCTCCAGGTGCTCAAATATCCACCATCCTGGTCCTAATGAGAGGCATGGTAACGCAACTCAGTTGGTAGATCAGAAGACTCACATGGTTGATACTCAACTGTTCCTTGGAAAAGCCATATCCTTAGTATGATATAGCCATTAATGTGTCACAAGTAATTAGCCATCCAGGGCAGGATGTTAGCCACCATAGCAAATACCAAAATCTGTAGATGACAGTTGATTTGAAGCTAAAAAGGGACCAATTCTCAGGTATATGTGAGGTTTGGGATAAAGTCAAGAGTCAGGGAAAACATCACCAACCAGAACTGTCAATAATGGTCACAAGGGTTATGCGATGGGAAACAAATGTGGATTCAGTCATGGGGACAATGGTAGGAAATGAGTTACAGGAGGTCTGTCATTTTGTTCCAAATAAATGTCTTTTCATATTTTAACTTTCTGCTCTGAGATTCAGCAGGAGAATGTTAGCAACTGAGGCTCCAATATAATGGCATGATTCTTTGTCTCCCTTATTGTTGATGGCAGACAAATTGTTTAGTGTAAATTGTTGCCCATCTTTATCCTAATCATAGTGTACACACTTCCCACATGTTATAAGTTGCAGATGCAAAGCAAAACCAGTCAAAAATCACAATAGCTACATGAGGGATGCTAACAACAGTGAAAATACCAAACTACAAAGACATACAAGTATGAATAAATTATCAGCACTCTAACCAGTGACAGTTATGTACTGAATTGACTTGTAAAAACTAGCTAACACAATGCAAGCAATTAAGATGGTGTTGAATGAATCACTTCTTGATAAAGTTGACAAATAGTATAATATTTACCAAGAATTAAAGTGAACCAAGAATCCTGGTTCATACATAACTAACTTATAACTATTGTGTTTTCGGCACAAATCTACATCCAAGGGGACAATAAGATAACATTACCAAGAATTAAAGTGAACCAAGAACCCTGGTTCATACAGAACAAACTTATCACTATAGGATTTTCAACACAAATCTACATCCAAGGGGACAATAAGATAACATTTACCAAGAATTAAAGTGGAGCAAAAAAAAAATTGGTATTAAACAGGTGGAGTACTTTCCTTAAGTGATAAATTATTATGTCAAAAGGCACTAGTTATAGAAGAATCTTTGAGGCCTTCACTGAATAATAAACCCTGGTTCAAACAGAACTAACTCATCATTATAGGGTTTTTGGCTATATCCAAGGGATGACTACTTTTGTCTGAGTTTTGACTGCTATATTCTTTTTATTGTTTAGATGGGTTGGATTTCTAAGGTAGCAGATGTACTCCTAATGTCCAATGATCAGATAATGTTCTGTAATAAGAAATATGTAAACGATTTTGAGAAAGCAAAGTTTGGTCAAACTCTGAACAGCAAAACCTAGATACTGGCATGATCTGAACATTTAATTCAGTTCATGTAGGACACTGGAGATCTGATTTTAATCAGACTGACTATCTGCATATAGGTATAAAAATGCAGCTTTATATATCATCAACATAAAAGCTATCAGGGACTCTTAGTCCCCACTACAAGCTAAGGGGGGTCAGCATTGGTACACTTCTTGGATTTTTTTTTGAATGGCCCAGAACTGCTACTAGGGACCTGTATTTATTGTCCCTCAAATCCTGTGATCCTTGGATGTATAAGCATTCCTAAGAGGTGAGGAAGCTCTGCAGAAAAGTTGCTGGTTTTGTAGAGTACAATACAATTTTATAAAGCATATAATCATAGGCTTTACATGCATGCCAGTATAATTGGTGGAGAAAGAAACCAGGAAGCAACTTGTAGGCTTCATCAAAATATCAGCATTGTTCAAGCCATGACTTAACTTGCATGGACATATTTGAGTAGCAGAGTGACCTGTAAATGGGAAGTGCCTTTGATCACTTGGGCACCCAGATTATCAACAACAATGAGTACATGATGTGACATCATTGCTAATGGAAATGACATTCTAAGCCAAATCACTAGGCAAGCCAGGACTGTCCTCTATTGAGACTGGGAGATGTCAAAGTGAGGCTGCCATTATTCAGAAGGGACAAATCCTAATACTGATTCTCCTAAGTGAATGGATTTGCTAATCCCTCCTAGATCATCTAGTAGGTGAGAGGCAGCCTCCCTCCTTTTTGCTGGCCCAGGTTGAAGGTGAGGATCTACCTTAACACAGACGAAAGGTCATTCATGGTGCTGGAGGTGGCAGGGACAAATCTCAGTTATCAGAAAGGGGAGGGTCCTCACATGCCATAAGGCTTAAAGGAGAACAAAGGGTGAAGGAAGTGATGAGCCATTCCCACCTTCAAGTTTGACTGGATCCCCATCACCAGACCAATAATGAAAACCTGATGCCCAGTGAATTACAGATCCTATACACCAGTTGAAGACCAATTTGGAGACAAAGATCTGATAGATAAGCCCACATCTGATTTATCTAATCTCAACTGCTGCTCTTTCCTCTCAGATATATAAGCGAAATGCACAATTCAACCAGAGCACCAACCATGAAATGGTAATGCTCATCTTTAAGTGTGAGGTGTAACTGGCTTTTAGGTGTTTCCCTTGCATGAAAGGGATCAACAACCTTATCCCTTACTAGAACTAACAGCATCATAAAGACCGTCTGGGCCTTATTGCAATTCACAAGCTGTGGAGGTTGCAGTACATTCTTGTTGCACAAGCAAGAGAACCAAGATCCTACTGGGGGAAAAAGTCAGTTATCCAATTAAGAAGGTCCTTTCTCATCCTTCTGCAAGGACAAAAGAAGCAAACACCCAATGGATACAAAAAAATTAAGTATATACCAAAATGAATTTAAAGAACAAAACCAAATTACAAAAAAAAAAAAACAAGACAAAAAAAGGCAAATTTATGTGATATAGCACATTTGTAATGCATATGTTGTTCAATAAAAAAAATATGGATAGCATTCTATATGGTGGCTGTGACAATGGAATCATATTCTTTTCAATTCTTGCTCTATTACAAATTGCAGCACAGTATAATTAGCTTAACTGGTGACGGGAGTCCTGGAAAAAGAAACCAATGTAACAGGTGATGCATTAATGCTATTAACCTTTAAATTTGATTGTAATTTTCATTCTGAATGGAGTGAATGCTCTACATCAATGATTCTCCATGGCAGAAAATGACAATGTTATTCAAGATCATGATCATCAATTTTGGACCCAAAAGTCAAGAGCTTTACAGGAGATTGGTAGCAGACCTTTAATAAATGAAAGCCTTCTTTCTCCTAGAAATGTACAAAATTCAAACACTTACATCAGCTTGGCTGAGTAGTCACAGTACAAGCACTGGTAATTCCTCACTCCATGAGATGTCATGTGGTTAAGAAGATTCTTCTTTGCAGCTGCTTTGTATGAACATTTGACACATTCATACAGTCTTTGATTTGTTTCTGGATCAAGACCAACTTTGTACTTCAGTGAGGCAGTTGACACAGAGTTTTCTAATGGGGCTCCTGTGTCCATTTTCATCTCTTTTGGTGGTGGGATGTCCTTAGTCTCTGTCTGTAATGTCCTTTTTGCTGGAGATCTTATTGGTTGTATGGTACCAGAATGCTTCCTTCTATCAGGTACATTTAAAACTCGGATACCATGCTTTAGTTCATAATGCTCAACAATTCTTGTCCTTCTGTCAGTCCTGTATTCACACTTCTTGCACAAGTAGTATGTATCTTCTTTCTTTGCTATCTTTTGCCAATCCACTGCTTTTAGTTTTGGCGACTTACTAAGCAGTTTACTCTTCTTCAACAATCTTTCAAGCTTTGCTTCAGTGCCTTCATCTCTCTGAACTGTGTACTTAAGATCCTTCCCACTGTGAACAGTCACAATGTGTCTCTTGACATTGTTTAAATACTGGACCCGAGCACCACAATATTTGCAAACAAAAGGCTTGTAATTCAAATGAGTGCACATATGTCCTCTCAATTTTCCAATCTGTTTACCTTCCCATTCACATAAACAGCATTTGTATGATGAAATATCATCGGACTCCGACACTTTTGAACTATGACTACTTTGTGTAGATCCGTGGCTCTCAACCGAAGGTCTAGGCTTCCGCAGCATTACTTGGGCATCATGTGTGGTCTTTGCCCTCAAACTATATCGAACTAGACTTTGCTGGTGGTCATTCTTGCAATGATTCAACATGTGTTTGAATAAAGATGTTTTGAATGGACATTCCATACAAAATAGTGTTTTACCTCCATGTTTTGTATTAAGATGAAACTGCATCTTCACATGAGAGCTTGTTTTGAAATCAGGGCATAAGTAGCAGGAGAGTTCAGAAACTAGCTCAGTTTCAACTTCTTCCTGGTTAACACTGTGTGAAATTTCTTCTGCAGTGGAACCTACATTGCTTAGATCCTTCATCTTGGAACTTGGATCAACGTTTACTTCTTGAACTTGACCAGACATTTTATGCTTCACTGGACATTTCATTTTTCTAATCTTGCAGGACAGTGGAAGTTGTGTCATTGATATCCTTATTCCTGGATGTCTCAGTTTAGTATGCTGAACAATGGCAGATTTGGCATGACTTGTGAATGCACAGTAATCACATTTATGCCAGGGTTTCTTGCACTGACTGTTTGTAAAATGTTTATACATGCCACTTTTACTTTCACGTCTTTCTCCACATTCTTTACATTTGAATGCCACCCTTATTTGGTATGGAGAGGAACCCGTGTCATTTTTTACTTCATTTTTGCCATCATCTTCTGCTATTTTGTTGCTGGTATCAGTATCATTTTTTCCTGCAAATTGTTCAGTCTTGAAAACAACATCTACCTCTTTCTTCTCAACTATTTTACTTTTGCTATCTCTGGTGGAGTTACTGAGTAAAAGAACAGTGATTGGTTTATCTGGATGACACATTCTTATGTGTCTCCTGACATTACTACTGTGATTTGCTTTGTATCCACAGGAAGAACAACCAAATTTCTTTTCAGCCTTTTGTCGATGACTTTCCTCATGACATGACATGACAACTGAGTTGGTACCCCTGTAATCACACTGTGAACATTTCAATAAGGCACCTGAAGAAAACTCTTTACTGTCTTGAAATGGCTGCTCTTTTGTCTCAGTAACGAGCTGTTCCTTGACTTGTGATGACTCTGGCTGCTTCTGCTTTGTCACAGAAACATTGCCATATGTTCTGATTCTTATTGATTGTCCTGCATGTCGCTTTTCAATATGTCTGGAAACATCACGTTTTATGTTAGTTTTATATCCACAGTATGAGCAACCAAAACGCTTTTCCTTGTCCACTTCATGGCAATCTAAGTGAAGCTTGAAGAAATATGATGTGGTTGCTTCATAGCTGCATATTTTGCAAACCAAATCTTCCCTCCTGCTACTCAAGGCTGATTGGTTTTCAATGTATTCTAAATGATCAGATTGCTGTGATGTTTCTGATGTTTGATTGGGCAATGATGGAAAAAAGTCCTCATTCTCCTCATCGTTCTGAGGCACATTTTCTGATTCTTCTTCTGAGTCCGATTCATGCAGTTCAAGAGCATGTATCTTTTTTTCTATGAAGATGTCAGCATCTTTTGCTGCAATACTCTGAAAGGTTAGTGGCTTTAGAGGATGATTCTTGTGGATGTGTGCACATAACATTGCCTGTTCTAAAGTTCCATGTTCACAATATTGGCATTTGAAGAAATTTATTTGTAAATGTTCCAAAATATGTCTATGGAGAACATATTTCTTTGCTATGATCTTTTTGCATATTCTACATTTGTTACCCTTCTCTGGCCCTTTATGAATAAAACTAGGTGAAAGCTTTACATCCAGGGTCTCTTCCCCCAAGCGATACTTTTCTGCAGCACTTTCTTCAATTACTAATGGATAAGGTTTCTTGTCAAGTTCAGCAACATTTGCTTTCACTATTGTGAATGGATTCTCCTCATTTACTTGTGAGATGTTATTATGAGGTAAATCTGATATGTTAGGCCTGTGAGATGAAGCTTCTGCCTTTAAGTTGCTTTTTCGCACTGTTGTTGATTTTCGAGCAACTGAAGGTCTTCTAACATCATGTTCTCTGCTTGGAGCTATACTACTTTCCCTTACTGGTACCAATGCAGGATGTCTTTTTATATGTCTCATTACATTGATCCGAATTCTATTGTTAAATGGACACTTTGGACATTGAAAAGGTACTTTATATATATTCCCATCTGGAATAGGTACTTCCTCTTTTGGCCCTGAATATTCATTTACATCAGAATTCAGCAAGCAGTTTTCTCTATTATGGTGTGATGAAACATGTCTCTCGAGATCACCTGATGAATTTGTACTGAATGGGCAAAAATCACAATGAAATAGATCGATTGTCATGCCATCGGGGACATTTGAAGAATTTGGCATTCCTGATGTGTCATCCAATTCCACTTCTTCATCTATGTTCTCAACCTTTCTAATTATGCGAGCAGCTTTCTCTGAATGTTTCCTGAGACTGTGTTTCAGTACCAAGTTCTTTTGTGTTGATGTGAAGTCACACAGTTTACATTGAAAAGTAACAAGGTTCTTGAACTGAATATCACTATGTTTACTTTCCAAGTGTTCTCTTAAAATGCTCCTGTGTTTGAACTGTAACTGACAATAATGACAATGGTATTTCAAAGATTTCTTTGAATTTTCTTGTAATGCTGAAGTGACCAAATCCTCCATGACAAAATTTTCATGCACATGGATAGCACTTTCATGCAAAGCTATCTCATCTGATCTCCTAGATTTATATTCACAAAACCTGCACGAAAACTCTGTACTTTTAATTGTCTCAACCCTTTCTGTGTAGGTTGCAATTTCAGAATGAGCATCTTTCAAATGGTCAATAATATGGCATCTTTGATTAGTATGGAAACCACAGGTATCACATGTAAAAATTTTGACTTTGTGTTGTCCAATATGATTAGATATGTGCTTTTTTAACTTTCCAAAGTTACTGGTTGTTTGTGGGCAAGAGGGACACAAAAATCTCATTTCCCTATTTGGTTCATGCTGATGAACCTTTTGGTGTAATGCAAGAAAATTTGTATTCCATGCTAGATATGTACACTGACCACATTTCAATGATTTATAAGACTCTGACTGTTTACCCTGAGAGGCCCCTGATGCCAGATTTGACTGCATGAATGATAAATCTATTTTGGACTTGATCAACTGATTAGGTTCTGTTCTGATATTGTCTATGAAGTCCTTTTGTGCATCATATTGATTACTTTCATTGGCCAAATCAGCATCAGGTGTAGCATACGACCTATTCATTCCAATCACAGGGGATGTAATGAAATCTTTCTCCTTGAAATTGTTTTGAAGTCTCTCCTTGCATATTAACTGAGCAGTGACCACAATCTGTTTCGGACGTTCTGGGTGGGAATGTCTCACATGCTTCAAAACATTGCTTCTCCTTGCAAACTTAAAAGTGCAGTATGAACAGCTTATGAACTGCAGCAGGTTTTCTCTGAAATGGGTAATCACTGCCTGGACTGATGAAAAAACTTGATGACAGAAATGACACTTAAAACCTTGTTCGTTTTGATGAATTTTTTCCAAATGTTGTTTAAACACTTGTAAAAGATTGGTGCTACACTTGCAACCTTTGAAGGGACAGATATAAAGTTCGAATGCTTTAGCACTGGCATGATTGAACATATGGCGATAATGACTATCCTCTGAATAGTTTTTGTGTCCACAATGGTCACACCTATAAATGGATTCTCCATGATGATATATTGTTAGGTGCTCTCTGTACTTCTGTGATACAAAACATGTGAAAGAACACTGTTCAAAGCCACATTTGTAAAATGAAGAACTTAGCTGTCTTACTGATTCCTTAGGTTTTTCAAAAATTTCCTTACTTAGTGCTATGATGTCATCTTTACTGCTTCTTCTACTGGGAACTTTCTGGAAAATATCAAGTGTAGATACCTGATATGACTCAATTTTATCAGCTAGATAATTTTGGCATACCTTGGCAGCATCAACATCTACAATCTCGTCACTTTCATTGTCTTGATTCTCTTCTACATCCCTGACAAGTGACATGTTTTCTGTCCCTGATGCTTTAACATATTCTGAATCGTTAAGAACACTAAGAATTTCTGGACTTTCATTTGTCATTATCTTTGTCACAATTTCAGTAATTAACAAATCAGTTCTAACAGCAGCCATTTTCTGACTATCTTCATTTGGTTTTGATGAAGCTTTAATTTCTTCCTCATTGTCTTTAAGTCGTTCATCATCAATGTCAATGGCACCATCAAATTCTTTCATGGTTGGCTCATTATTCTGCATCTTTGACTGGTCTTCTGAGGAATCAGACCCAACTGCTACTTCACCCATGTTTCCATCTTCATTTAATTTAACAAATTCTTCAACATTGTCCTTGGCAAGGCTGTATGTTGATTCTATCTGGATATGCATTTCCTTTTCTTCAGACATCTCTTGATCAATTACAATTACTGCAGGACCACCAACACTGCCTTTCTTTCTCTGCAATGATTCAGCTGCATCCTTTCTCTCCAATGGCATTACATTAGCTGAATCTTCCATATATTTATCTTCCTCATCATCACTGATGGTAATTAGCAGCTCTGTTGCATCCCTGGGAGTTTCCTGACTTTTTGTGTCCAAAGGCTGTTCAGTTTGATTTGCACAAGATTGTTTCAGACTCTTCACAACATCAGCAACAAGCGGGCACTGCATTTTTCTTTTATCACCTTCTCTGAAATTGCACTGCTTGCACAATGTCATTCCTTCTTGATGAAAATGTTCCCAGACATGTTTCTTGAAAGTGTTTTCTTCTTTAGTGTATTTTTTACATGCTTCACACATAAATCCATGACTTGGCTTGATTCGGAAAAGAAATTTTCGTGGACATGACTTTGGGCCTGAAACATCATTCTTACATACTTCTGGGGTTATTGACTGCATTTTTGTAGTCGGAGTTATGCAGCTGTTGTTTGCTTTTGTCTTCTCAAAGGTTATATTTGCAACAAAATCAGGTACTACTTTAGGCAATGCAGTGCTCACTGTGCCATTTTCTGTAATCTGTGTAACAGTATGTGGAATGACAACAGCACCTAAAGATCCATTTACTGAACTTTGTGTTGTTACCTTTGACAATGATGTTGGAGCTGAAGATGTTAGTTGAACTTGGGCTCCTACTGGAATAGCTTGTGCATATGAAATAGGTTTTGAGGTTGTACCCAACAACTGAGCAGGAGTATTCTGCATTCTAATATTATTAGCTGAGGAAACAACATGAACATTTCCTGGAACTGGCATCACAGTTCCACTAACATTTGGTAGGGGCATCAACATATTTGGCAATGATGCTGAAGAAGTTGGGATCAAAAATCGGGGTGCTGAGGAATTTGGTATTGTCCCTGTAAATGGTGCTGAGAGATTTGGTGCACATGTCACTGGTCGCAAAATGCTCCCTTGTGGCAAAGGAACTAGTACATTTGAAGGAACAGACCCATAGGACTGAACTGGAATCAAAAGAACAGGCTGAGAGCTAACAGTTGCTCTGGAAAGTTCTATTCTACTGGCAGTTGTGCTTACTGGTGCTTTGTATTCTGTAAAGTCTCTTACAAATGGTCGAACTTGCCCAACCCTTGAAGTGTTAGAAGCTGTTGTATTGGATGTACTAGCTGGTTGAGTGATTGGGACCTGTGATACTGTTATAAAAGGAACTGATGACTTGACAGCTGATGTTCCTGAGGATGTAGCTTGTACCTTATTTTGTGGAAGACTATTACTAGGAGAAACTGTATAGCTGAGTGTGGAGTTTTGCTGAGAATTTTTCTCCAAGCTTCCACTTTTTACAGTTGGTATGGCTGTTCTATTTTCATATGATTCTCTATTATTCTCTACACCTCTATCCTGCATGTCTGTGACACCACATTTTGGAACAATATATCTGCCATTGAATTTACAATACCCTAATAATTCTAACTGATCCACTACTTTTTTTGCTTTTTTAGTCCCTGATAGCATACATTTTGTCTCCCCATTTGGATGGTAATTTCTTGCATGAATTTCAATCACTTTACGACTGGCAAAACTTCTTTTACAGTTTATGCAACTATAAGGGTTGCTTATCAGATGACATATAACATGTTCTTCAAAATCAGCTCGTTTTGACCACTTAATCCTGCAAGAATCACATCCATATAAGTTATTTTTCAGTGAAATGGTAATTTGAATTTCTCCCTGTGGTTTGATACAAGTTGTTGTATGATTCATAAAAAGTGATTTGCTATCAGTTGTAAACTTACAGTTTGGGCACCTGTTAACACCCATCTTGTCCCAACTCACAGTTTTACTCAAGGTTTTATCTTGTATCTTTTGCTTAGATTTATCCACTTCATTATCAGTGATGGAACTAACTTCTGTAGGTCCCTGTTTGGTGTCACCTGATTCCTTTGTGAACACCTCATTAGATTCTGACACATTATGAACATGTTCTTCATCTGCTGCTTTCTGGATAATGCTGCTTTTATTTACTGGTTTGGGTAGCTTTATCACCAGTTTCATTTCTTTTAGTGTGTCTTTGAAACTTTCATCCTTCACCTTACTGAAATCTTTCTTGTCTATAGTATTCAATTCATTTTCCAAAGATGACTTCTCACAGTCTTTGGCTGCATTAACATCCAGCTTTTCTTTTCCATTGTGCAATCCAACTACACTTAAAACTGGCTTTCCATCTTCTGAAATGCCCATCTGCCTCTTTTCTTCACTTACAAATTTTACTACACTTTCTTCATCCTCTGAACTGTCTGCCAAATCTATAACCAACTCATGCTGAGAATCAGAGTCAGTTTCCTTTCCAACCTCACTACAATATGTATCTGTCGTTTTTAAAATACCCGAGGATAAGGAAGTATCCAAAGTTGGCAAGCTTCCTCCTAATTCAACTTTCTCCTCTTCATCTATAGAGCCATGCTGTGATTTTGTTTGCCTTGACAAAAGTCCTGAAATTTCTTTCATATTTTCTGTGCCAGATGACCCTAGCTTGGACTTGATCTCTGTTGATCCTTCTAAAGCTTTCAGCACAGCATTACCATCAACATCATCAGCCATTTTGGCAGGCTTTTAATCTGAAAAAGATAAATTCATATGCAAACAGAACTGTTCAATATACAACAACAAGCTTTATCTTCTCACACTGCGTTTCATACAAATTCTGATTATGAATAAAGACTAAAGCATCTGATACCAGAGAGATTGCCTCATTCAGACCATGACAAATATTAGCTGATTAACCAAAGACAATTACAGTATTAGGAGAAAAAGTACCATAAAACATGTCTTGTATAAATGCTTAGATCACGAATGTCAATAGGACAGATTTTACCATGTAAAGATTGTAATGAGGATGCTTTCATGTACTTTTCTGGAGCACATTATCATTACAAGTCAAGTAGCAGGGTTTCCTTTATCAAACAGGAAATACATATAGTTGATTTACATGGCTACTTTAACTTTACAACAGGCCACTATAAAATATAAAACCTGTATCCTCTTGAAAGAGGTCCAATCCCAATTATTGTGTATTCATTTACATTTCAAGTAATCATCCAGGAATATTCCTTGGATAGGCCATCAATGATCTGCAAGAACTCTTAACAAATTATTTCAGCTGATAAGGTTTTAGCAGGTTCCCTCTATAACTACTTTATGTTTGTTATTTGTTTCGCTCATTTGTCAGAATTAGTCTTGCATGACACATCAAAATTTTCATGATGGGACCTTACATTACAGAGTTTTCTCTTTTGCTTTAGAAAGTCAAGTGGACCACAAGCCTATCAAAACACAATGAGATGGTTTTCTGGGGATGAGGTGGTAGGTATCCAAAAAGATCCCTGCACTTCTAAAAATTTCATATCTTGCTAACAGCAACTTCAATCCAATACAATTTCAAAATGTAGTAAACTATTGTTTTTGGAGATGATAAGCTAGTTTTAATTATCTAAATTGTACCTACTAATATTGCTCCTATATCTTTTTTTTGACCAGTCCTCTGTCCAAGAAATTATTTCCTCTTCAATTAATAAATGGAGGTATATAATAAAAAAAATATAAAAAATACAAGCATTATCCCATTCTGATCCCTCCAACTTTTGACTAGTGGAATATTGTCCTTTTAATTTGATCTAGGATGAAAGGTCATCTGAGTGGTCAGGGAGCACAACATTAGGCAATGAAAGCAGTAAGTATTACATAATTAGCCTACTCCCACTGCCATGAATAAAAAATAAAAATAAAAATTGATAATAGCAATACACCACCTCCCAATACTGTTTTGCTGAATTTCCCAGCATGCACTAGGCTAAAGAGAGGTGTGGGTGAGTATTGGTTTTAATACATCCTTGGCTAGATCATGCCAAAGTAAAGGGTGCCAAGTGTCTTTACCAAAGACATTCCACTGCAACTGAGGTATCAAACCTGTAGCCCTTCAATTACAAGTCACATGCTATACCGATTGAGACACTATGCTTCCCACCCAAGAAAAGCTGTGAACTTACCTTTTTAGGATGTTACGTAGCAGGATGTTCTACCAGACAGGAGGATAGTTAAACTTTTTAAGATGTTACAATTAAGTCCAAAGCACAAATATTCTCACTCTGATGAGATGCTGACCAAAGGTAAATTATGACAAAGTAGAGTATGATCACCAGAAGTTGGTTGCTGTTGTTGGGCTTAACGCCATTTTTCAGCACACGATAGGCTATTTATGGCGGACAGTATTAATGGTGGAGGAAGAAACCAAGAAATCACCGGAAAGAACCACCAACCCACAAGAAGCTACTGGCAAGCTTTCTCACATATCCACATTCTACGAATTCTAGACTCAAACCCATGCAGACAGAGGTGAGATGGCAGTGATCCGTAACGGACATCGTTTTAGACCACTCGGCCACTCGGGGCCCCTATCCAGAAGTTGGCTTTCATGACATTCACAGAGTGATTCAAAACTGCACAAAATTAAGTTGTGACCTCATTGGCTTTGATTTTCAAAAAAGTGAGATATCTCTGAGAGTGATAAACTATTTTAATATCTATACAACACACTCTGAGATAGTGCCTGTGGAAATATTAAAAATACCTTCAAGAGGAAGAAAAAGATGGTTATGGTAAATCCTTTTCTCTTTTGATATTTGAAATAAATAATTAACCAGAACAAGAGTTTGGTAGGTAATACTTAGTGTTGTTTCAGTTATCGATTAAATTCAATAATCGGTTGGGTGAAGCAATTCACTATTGGATTGTGAAACTGTGTAACTGATTGTATGATAAGGGAGACAACTGTGAAGCACTTGGCACAGACTAGTTCCCTAACCTTGTTACTTGGGAAGAAAACCAAGAAATCCAAACAAAAGATATAAAACGCTGCTAAATATCATACACATGCTATAGATGAAAAATGATCCCACAACAATATATCCATACCCTGGAGGAAAAGTTCATTCTCGTGTTTGGACATACTGTACTTCAGATTCTACAAAGCACAGGAGGGTCCACCAAAAGAGATAAGTTATATTATGAAGGTCGTATGAAAACTTTACAAAAAGGAGTATGCAAATAAAGGTAGGTCCAGCTATTTTCATTGAAATCAATGATACATTCAGTTCTGTATTTATTAGGCAAACACGTACTCCAATACATACTGTAAAAAAAGGAACAGTATTCAATTTTTGTTTTGCTGCTACACCAAAACAAAATTATCATGATCTGTCTTATGTTGTACGACTGTGCAAACAGCATGACAGAAGCATTTCGATCCATAGTTGATTTGATTCAACTGATTTAATATACGTGTGCATAAATTCTTTGTCGTTTGCTTTCATTTCAATATAAAAATATTCAAATTCAAATACATTCCAGGCGATACTATAAATTTTGCCTTTTATCTTGATCATGACCACAAGGAAAGAGGATCAACAATGTTCTGATGTTCCATTCCCAGCCAAACAGACTAAAGAATGATCAATAATTAAAAAGCCAAAATAGAGACAACTTCAGCTAAAATGCAAAAAGAATTGATGACACTCTTGAAAGTCATTGATGGCAAAGTTCTGCTGAGCTCGTTGACCATAAATATTGAAGTAATTTTGTGATGCTTCTAAATCCCAAGTTTTGAATGATAACACTATAGGTTATTAATATTTATTTAAACTGACAATGAGAAAACAAAAACTTTAATACATTTGATCCTGGATGTCAACACTGAAAGGTTTGAATTTTCATACCTAATTTAACCAATGCTTCATTCAATATAAAATGCTGTCCTGACAGCATTATACATAAGTTCATTACATAAAGTTCATTGTTTTCACTATATTTAAATGCAAGGAATATTCCAAATACATGCATGCCTTGCATTATTTGACTACCATAACTAAATGTTTCAAATTTACATTTTCCAGGTATGAAATTCCAGGTCGTAAATCAGTCCTCCAAACTAGCTAAGAAGAAAGTCCAGGCTGAGAAAAATTTTAAAAAAGAGCTACATGATGTTCTTTATAAAGCTGTTACTCATGATGCACGGCCTTCATTAAACAGAGAAAGTTATAGTACAGTGGCTGCACATTTTATTTCCAAAGATTGGTAATTGAAAATTGTTGTGTTAGAAACACGAGATTTTGAAGGCAGTCACAATGAAGAAAACATAAATGAAATCCTGTTGGCCACTCAAAGGCGATGGAGTCTTTCAAGATTAACTGATGGTCACAGAATCAAACTTACTGTGAAAAAAGCTTTAGTTATACCAAAACAGGCACGAATCATTGCAAAGTTGCACAAACTTGTGACTTTTTTTTAAATAAAAGCACAAGCATAAATGATTTGCTAATGAGAAATCAAAATGTAGTTGTTCGCGTAGGTGCTAGGGGACACAAGTTGAAGATGGATGTTCGACTAGATGGAATAGCACTCATGACATGCTTGAATGGAGCACACACCTGCTTTGATAGCTATTATCAGCAAACCTAAAACATGCATGTCAATAGCACAAACATTGAAAATTATGTCTATACATTTGACAAACTGTATGAAAAACTTGTGGTGGGAGTTTTTCACCGTTCATGAATGCAACAGTGTTTGTGGAGACAAATCACCAACAATTTATGAATTTATCCGAATACTTCTTAAACTTGCTAAATGTGTAGAAACGAATGTCAATGATCTACCTCCAATTGCCAGACTTAAAGCTGTAATGAGACAAGAACTTGACAATAGAGCACAGTACAAAGATTTAGCTCTGTTGGGCTGTTTATTGAATCCTACTATGAAGGATCTTGAGTTTCTACGTGACAGTGAGCAAACAGATGGATATGCTCTGCTTTTGAAGGTTGCTCTTGATATGGCTGATGTCAAAGTAAATGTTAAAGTGAAGCCAGAGACTAGTGATGAACAACCTTCAGACATATTGCCTCCTCTACCAATAGTACCATCACTACTAAATGTCAGTGACGATGACGATAAAACTGGCTAAAGCGTAGTCCACCAAACAAGAAAGCAAAGGTCAATGTTTACATGGTTGATTGGTTGCAAGATGAAGTTTGCCTTGGCAAAAGCCAACAGCCAAAAACAGACGTCATCCACCAGGAGGTTTCCAGATATCTAGATGCTGCTTCATCTGATATGAATCTCACAATGTTACAGTTGTGGAAACAAAACTGCCAGTTCTATCCCCATCTTAGCTTACTAGCTCAGAAACACCTAAGTATTCCGGCATCATCTATATCCAGTGAGAATTTATCTAGACTGTCTGGACATCTCATCAGCAAGAAATGGACTCATTCAAGCTGTGATAATGTGGACTTGATAATATTCTTTAACAAAAACATTGACTACTGGTAGTGTCTGTGTAACAAGCAAAAGAATAAGCTGTATTCTGAAAAATGATTTATGTGTTCAGCACAAACATTTGATCTGTATTTTATTGTACCTTCTGTATCACTTGTAATAAGGAGAACATTTTAATCTAGTCTTAAGGATTCTAGTCTTAGATTTTTTTTAAATCATATGACTTTGTAAACAATTTCTGTTATTTTGTAAAACATTTTGTGATGTTTTGTTTCAATTTAAATGTAAAAAGTGAATTATTGGTTCATTGTTAGTGTAATAATCAGTATTCTGAAAAATGATATGATCTATACTAGGCAAACCTTTGATTTTGCTTAATGTGGATAAAATTTTAGTAAAGCTTTAAAAATTTTAGCTTTATATGTTCAAACTTTCCATAAATAGGTGATTTTGCTGATATATTGTTCTGATAATAAAGCTTAAAGTTTTTTTAATTAGTGCATTTTGTTTTGTTTAAATCTAAACTGCCTTGATTGAAATATAATGCCCAAAGAAAAGCATATCTTTAAACAACAGAAAAATCACATATGAATGTGTTCTGGGGGATTAGTACAATCTTTCCGTTGCAAAAACTGATACTCTAAAGATAGTTGCCTATGTAGAATAAAAATAACAATGCAATAAAAAAATGTAATATTCCATGAGGTTAAAGTGTGAGTGTATGTATATATGTATGTATGTATGTATATACATATATATATATATATATATATACATATATATATATATATATATATATATATATATATATATATATATATATATATAGAGAGAGAGAGAGAGAGAGAGAGAGAACTCCTGTACTTTTATTAACACTTGGAACTCTTGAACAAAGATATAACTTCATAATGAACAAAAATTAAAATTTACTTGTAGTAAGCAATTATAATCTATTATCAGTAACTAATGTGGAACCAATGATCAATTATGAACTTCTAACCGATTCCCATTGCTAGTAATACTTGCCCTTGCAACAGTTCCTAATAAAAGGATGAAAAACAAAAATGTATTTCTTACTAGTGTTGTACTCAAGACAAAAGCATTAGAATAACAAGGGATACAGATACAAAAAAATTATGTAAGGATAGTGAAAGAAAAAGAGAAAAAGAAAAAGGATACAATAAACAGCAGGAATGACAAATGATAACTTCATTGATGAAACATTAAGCACCAATGGGTCACATCAGAACTGGACCATAATTCTTTTTTGTTTCACACCTCAAATTGCTAACAAAAATAATAACTTTTTTTGGACTTGGGAGTAAGAACAGGAACAGCAAAGCAATAATAGTAGCATGTTATATGGTCCCCATGCTTTTCTCTAGATACATTTTCAGGTCATTTCCAGGATGAATTTTTTTCAAGGTTCACATATTACCGTTACTGAATGTAATCAAAATACATTATAGATCATAAAATGTGCACTTGTTAAATCGAAAGATGTTTCTCTTTCAAGTCTTTTCAAAACATCTAAGTCAGAAAAGATGATCATGCACAAAAAGAAAATAACATCACATGAAGCCAGGTTGATTACATTCCTATAATTTCACATGTAAAGTCATTATCAAAAACAAGTCCCCAAACCTGTATTAATACAGGGGCTAGTATTGTTTTTAATATATAACACAAGGGACTACAATTTCCCATTTCTCCTGCATTCTATTTAAGATCTGAAAGCAATGATTCAAGCTACATGCCACTGTGAAATAGTTTCACACCAAAGTTTAGCTCAGACATTCAACATTTTGAACAAAACATTTGGCTGACAAAGAACTGCGGTCTGTTTTCTAATCTGGACTTCCTCTGAATATTCCACACCATTTTTCACATTGAGACATTTAGGTTGGAGTGTGAGGTCAGAGCAATTGCATAAACAAAATTTGAATTTGCTGCCACTGTGCAGTAGTGTCATGATAGTTGTTTATAAGCAGGCCTAGAAAATTTAAATGGCATTTTATTGACTTGTATGTGCATGAAATCAAAATAGAAAAATTATTTATTTTCTCAGAAATGGCAAGGATTATAACCTTTATGTCTTTAACCTTTCATCACTAAGTAACTTTGTAGGCACAGAGTCCTCAACACTAAGTAACTTTGGAGTTGTAAAGCAAAATGACTTTTGGACTTTGAAACAACATAACTTTTCCAATGTTAAAGATATCTGGCTGGATTAGGTGTCAAAATCAAGGTTAAAAATAAAATTTTATGACTAATTCAATAAAATGTGCATATCTATTACAACTGTAAAAATGCAGGTACAAACAGGTAACACAACAGGTAAAATACAATTATTTTATTACCTCTTAGAAAACTTAGAAAGTTCTCAAAACTTGTTCAATTGACCCTAGATGTACTAGCGAATAATCACAGTAGCAACACAAGTCTTTCTTTCATGGTCTCCATAAGATATAAGATTCTATAAAATGAACCAAAATGATCTCCAAGGTGAGGTCTGTCCACACACCTATAAAGAACAGCTATATACTGTATGAATCTTAGCATGAATGTTGCTAAGCACATGATTATGGTAAAGAACAGCTGTATAGTGTAAGAATTTTAGCATGAACGGTGTGGAGTATATGATTATGGTAAAGAACTACTTTATAGTGAGTATAAAACAGCTGTATAGTGTAAGAATCTTAGCATAAATATTGCAGAGTACATGATTATCGTAAAGAAGAGCTATATAGTGTAAGAATCTTAGCATGAACGGTGTCGAGTATATGATTATGGTAAAGAACAGCTGTATAGTGTAACAATCTTAGCATGAATATTGCAGAGTACATGATTATGGTAAAAAAAACAGCTGTATAGTGTAAGAATCTTAGCATGAACAGTGTTGAAAATATGATTGCGGTAAAGAATAGCTTCATAGTGTAAGAATCTTAGCATGAATATTGCAGAGTACATGATTATGGTTATAAAAAAACAGCTGTATAGTGTAAGAATCTTAGCATGAACAGTGTCAAGTATATGATTACGGTAAAGAACAGCTATATAGTGTACGAATTTTAGCATGAACAGTGTAGAGTATATGATTATGGTAAAGAACAGCTGTACAGTGTATGAATCTTAGCATGAACAGTGTCGCGTATATTATTACAGTAAAGAACAGCTGTATATTGTATGAATATTAGCATGAACATTGTTGAGTATATGATTATGGTAACGAACAGCTGTATATTGAGTATACTAGTTGTATTGTGCAAGCATCTAAGAAATGACAGTGAATATGCAGTTGTAGTTGTTGCTCTAGGATTTAATGCCATTTTTCAGCACAAGAAAGACTATACATGGTGGCCAGTAAATATGGTGGAGGAAGAACCCTAAAAACCCTGGAAAGAACAATCGACTCATGAGAAGCAACTGTTAAGTTTCTCATGTACCTACATGGACTGAGCCTGAGACTTGAACTCATGCAGACAAGTGAAAGAGGTGCAGCATACCATTAAAAAACGTAATTTCATCTATTTATGCGAGTACAAGTTCCCATGGTTTTGCACACAACAAAATATATTTTTATCAATACTGTTACTCAATGGATAGGAAAAGAGTCAATCGGATTCCATAGCAGGATTAGTATTTTTGACTCTTCTAAAATTTTCTGTAATTTCATGTAACTCAAAAATTGGTACCCTGTAAGATAGTAAATTCATAGTACAGGTACAAAGGGCATATAATATCTTTTACATTGTTGTACCTACTTTGCCTGCTTTTTTGTCCAGGATCAAGCCATAAGCAATGTATTCCTTTTGGCCAACTACATCTTTTATTCCATGCAGACTTCTCACTGAAAAAGAAAGAGTTTAATGTGTTTACATTTTTGTCATGTTTATGTTTCTAAGCATCATGAACCATAATTTGTATGACAAGCAGCATGAGCTATTGCTTAAAAAAAAAAACAAACAGTGCTGCTGTCACAAGAACACCCACAATAGTAATTTTTGCAGGACATATAAAAGCTGGAACACAAAATAAAAACAATATTTTCCTGTACTCTAAATCTTGGTACACCTTGGAAATTTTTGCAAGTAAGTATTTTACAAACTGCAATGTCTTTAATAATAAAAATTGACTATGTGGTTCTTTTGGAACTATCATTGGGAATTTTTAGATGGAAATTACTTCTCACTACAAAGAAGTCTATCAAATGTTGTTTGAGCTGAGGAAGAATCTTTTATGACAAGGAGACGGGGGATAATATATTACAATGGCCTTTTGATTTTTATTTAGGTCCCTCTATGAATTCCGCAATCATGCCACAAACTTGTAGTGAGGAACTAAGAGCCATGTACATGTAGCTACCTATAAATCCTGCCACTCAGGTCACAAGGTGGCGCCACAGACTCCTGCTGCATCAGTGCTTACCATCCGGAATGATCTTTAAATGATGCAGCACCTGCTATTGCCAAGATCACTTTCATATCTAGTCATAATATGAGAGATCACATTCACAGTGTCATGAGATAATATCACTTTCATATCGAGTCATAATATGAGAGATCACATTCACATAGTGTCATGAGATAAAATCACTTTCATATCTAGTCATAATATGAGAGATCACATTCACATAGTGTCATGAGATAATATCACTTTCATATCGTCATAATATGAGAGATCACATTCACATAGTGTCATGAGATAAAATCACTTTCATATCTAGTCATAATATGAGAGATCACATTCACATAGTGTCATGAGATAATATCACTTTCATATCTAGTCATAATATGAGAGATCACATTCACATAGTGTCATGAGATAATATCACTTTCATATCTAGTCATAATATGAGAAGAAAATATGTGCTTTATCATGCAATAAATTGCTATTTGTGGGACAATTTTTCATAGAATCCCTGTAACTTTAACGTGATTTCAAAAAGTGATATTTGATCAGCGAATCAAAATTGGATGCTGAAAAACACGAATTTGAACCCTGATCGAGTTATACCAAAGAATGGTACTAACTATTGCCTCGATAGGTGTTCTGCATTAAGTGGTTATTGAAACTTGATTCCTGAGAGTCTATAGTGATGTCTAGCACTGGGACATCATGCCGTAGACATGTAGCATCATGTCCAACCCAGTCACATTATCCTGATACCAGGCCAACCAGTCCTAATACTTAAGTCTTAATGCTGAGCACCAAGTGAGACAGCTGCTAGTACCAATTTCATAAATCTCTGCAAATGTAATCATGAGAGACTAATATTGCAACATAAAAAGAGGGGGGCAAAGAAATAAGAATGGCTAAAGTTTAACCCAGGAAAGGCTGTGATGTTTGTACATTTTACATGTAGTATTTGTAGGAATTTGAAAGTGATTGGTGTACTTCATTCATTGATGGGCATAAAGACCTTCACAAATTGTACCTGGAATCAAGATCCTTAAACAAATGGCAGAGTTGATATCTTAAATTGTGAAACAGAAAATGAACAGGAGTGCATCTTTAAGCTTGAGCATAAACTTCCAACTTTTTTGCTGGTGAAATAAAGTTATTATTCTGAGTTGATACAACTGCAATAAATAAATAATAAATGCTAATTACAAATTGAACTGGCTTATGTTTGATTTCACTGGATTGGTGAAATTTATACTGTTCCTGCAAAAAAAAATTTTATTATGTTGATCCTGTATGTTATCCAAAAAAATCCCAATTTTGTGTGTGTATGTGTGTGTGTGTCCATATATTTTGGCCATGACTTCACATGGGCACATTAGAAACTATATCCTGTAAATCTAAGACCCAATATTATCCAATAAGACCCAATATTATCCAATAAGACCAATAATATTATTCAATAAGACCCAATATTATCCAATAAGACCCAATAAAACCCAATATTATCCTTTCAATGACAAAAAGGTATAAATGGTTATTCAACTGCAACTAGAATAAGCCATTTAATGTTACTACTTTTCAAAACTAATGGAAAACTTCAGTCCAAATGATTTTATTTAATGTTAATTAATAACTCCCAAAGCATGACCAGTGTGGTTTAAATGGAAGATAATTATGGTGTAATGACATCTGTACATAATCATAACAGCAAAGATTTAGTAACCGAAACCTTGACATATCGCTCATTTCATCATTGAAAAAGGTTGATTAAACCCGGAAATATAAATGAACAACATGAAATTATCAATGTTTAATGACTCGTGTATTCTATTAAAAATTTATTTCCAAGCATCATTATTAGTGAATTGTAAATAATATGCAATGAAATTTATATCAATGAAACTTACTAATGTCTACTTGTGAAAGCGATTTTATAAATAAATACCAATTAAAAAAGATTTCTCATCAAGTGAAATTTGTGTATTTCTATTATTTAGTTTGGTTTAAGTATAATGATAATAATTACAATTTTGTATTTAACTATAAATATGTAAAATCAATCATAACATCTATGTCCGAGAGTGTTTCTGTGATAATCTAATTGTGCCGATGGTTTTAATACAGCTTTGTATTTGTTGTTTTGTTACAATGACAAATGCTGACCTCCTTGTATTACCACATTAAGTCTTTTTTTTAAATCAAATAAATGGGGGTGGAATAAATAACAATTTAAAAGGCTTATAAATCCAACCTGTGTAATGGCTAGTGGCCCCTGTTGAGTGTCAGGTCAAGGCATTTCAAGTGAGCAATCAACACTTTGTCCTATAACTGTTTTGGCAAACATAATATAATCAAACTACATTAAATTAGCATACTCATTAATAAATGTGATCAAAAGACTGACTGAAAGAAATCCAAGTGAAAATAATAATTGATGAAATAAAATTCTGGATCACACACACATTGTCTGAGATGCTTGTTTCAGAGTTTGTAGTTCCTTGTAATTCCTGAATTTACATTCAGAAATTTCATCACAGGTGAGAATTTTCACTATTACTTGCAAAGAAATCATGGCATCAATATTTTACTAATAGAATAATAATAATAATAATAATAATAATAATAATAATAATAATAATAATAATAATAATAATAATAATAATAATAATAATGATAATAATAATAATAAAAAGATCAATTTAGATAATGATGACTGTTTGACAAGCTAAATATTCCATTGTTTTTTTAAAGAAAAGGAATCTTGTTTGTTTGAGATTTTGAACCGATAATTAGTCTGGTTCCCTGATTATAATGCTGCTTGTGCTGTTTTCCATTAGAGAAGAGAGTAATGAAAGGAATACAAGTGTCAGGAACAGACTAATCAGCAACAAAAAAAACAGGGATATAGCAAACAATGTAATGTGAAGAATAGTTGATACCAGCTAAAATGTTAATCTCTCAATGAGAAGGCATCTTGAAAATAAATGCCATTTTTACACAAAAACCAAAGCTGCCAACCCTCCAAGCTGGCAATTAGCTAAAATAGGGATACAAATTCTTGAATTTTGAGATGAACTCATGAATTAATATTTAAATATTTGTATGAATAAATGTTTAACATGGGATCCAGCTGATAAAGACAGAGAGCGTTGAACAAGAAAACAACAATGCTTCAGCTATGGTCGTTCGCCTGTCTTTCTTATAGAGCATAAAATATTCCTGAGCTGAAATCTGTGGAGTTCTTAATTTTCCCAACCTCTTTGTGTTTTTGCTATCATTGTTCTTCCTCACATCATCTCTGCCACCTAGTCTGCATTTCCTCTGACCATTTCTATACCATTTTTAATATTTGGACATTTATGCTGGGGTGTTGGATCAGAGTCCATTGCCTATGAAAAGTTAGAAGTTATTAGTTAGAATTCGACAACTCCATTTGGTGTCAGAATGGGGTAGCCGATAACTAGCCAACCTAGCAAACTTGAACAGTCTTTCATCAAGATAAACCTGCATGAAATCAATAAGAATATGATTTATTTTCTCAGAAATTGAGAGCATAGCATTGATTATATCTTTAATCCACTGACAGACAAGTTGAAAGTACAGCGTTGCTGAAATCAAGCCATTTGCATTTCTAGTCACATGCCTACACAAATCTGCAAGGTACAGTACATGGCAAGGTACAGTACATGTGGGTGTTTGATGGCTGAATGCACTGCCATATTCTGGTATATTCCAAACTTAACTTCACTTTTTGTGCAATAAATTCCTTCTTCCATGGTGGTGAAGACATCCTCAATACTGATGTTAAACAGTAATTAAAAACAGTGTTGGTGGCACATGCACTACAATGCTTGATACTGGGCCATCTGTGTCAATTGGCTATAGTTCAACTAATATCCAACTGCAAATAATCTGCGCTTAATCGGTCATTTTATTAAAGAATTAAAATATGACTTTTTTGCATGTTGTTTGAATCCATAAATCATGAGGGTTGGCAGCTATAAAATTAATATCTTTTTTAGAAAAAGTACTTTATTGACAATTATTCCCAATGCAATTTTAAAATGAGTATTCAGCCATTATACAGACCTGTTCAATACCCCTGCCAAACAGTTGTCTTAATGCCCAATGTTATAATGTTATATTGGTCATTGATAATTCAGTCACTCATTTATAATCTATATTTCTGGACCCCACTTTAAGTTATCAAGGAAGAGATTTATGAAAACACTGCTGCATATCACAAAGATACACATGTATTCTTGTAAAATACTAATTCCCTGCACAAAAGAGCAAGTCTAATTTTTTCTAGTAAAATGTTTATTTGATAATGCCTGATATAAAACCTTAAGAGAAGTATATGTACTACTACCTTGCAAATCAAACCCTCCCATATTAGAATTTTATTAGATAATAGAGATTGGCACCAATTAGTACTGGAGTGGAATGCATGCTTTCTATATGGATGTAACTGTTGTGGCTGTGTGTGTATTAGATTGAAAGTACTTGCAAAGGAGTCTATTTTACTGACAAAAAATTTCCTTTTCAAATGTTACCCACTCATAATACCATTGGAGAATAGGTAACAGGGATATACATCTCCATACCCCAGAGACCATCAGTGTTCCTCCAATGTGAGACAGCTTCCAGATAAACTCAACTAGAGAAAGTCTCCCAACATAAGGGAGATCCTTCAAAACGAAAAAATGTTCCCTCCTGCAAATAGCAAAGCCACATCCTTCTAAAGCTGTCAAAAACCTGAGAAGGTAATTTTTTGCACATTTGCCAATGGACCCACCACATAAAGGTGAGCCCTTTAGGATGAATGAGAGGGGATGAAGAACAATTACACTCGTATGTTTGGGATGACTTTGTGAGCTGTGATATAAAGCAAATTTTTTTGTCAGAACTGCATGTAGCTGATTCCAAAAACAGGACATGTATTTTCTGTCTGCCAATCTCCAATGCAGTTAAGAGGCATACTTGTAGGAGGTGAACCCACAAAACTCCTGACAGTAATTCAAATAATATATTTTTAGGCCAGGTTAGTACCAATGATTCCACTTAAGCAAGGACCAAATATCACTGGATGTGTAATCCAAAATAAAATGATTTGACAGGTCCAATATGCTCTATTCTATGAGACAATGCAGTGTGCCAGTGACCACTGAATGGCATGTTTGAACTGTGACTGCTGCTAACCTTTTCTAATCAAAGAGCCATTGGAAATTATCTTTTAAGGCATAAATGCCTGCAAGGGCATAAAGTGCTTTTATGCACATCATTGTGACAATATAATGCCTTGACTTCCACTTCACATGACTTTAAGGTGGAGGGGCCAATCTCACTCAAAGGATTCTCTACCACAGTTAAAACTGTTTGCTCCTTAGGGTATTATATAATAAGATCCAGACATGAAAGTTCAGGAGCAGTGGACTAGGAATAATCATTCATAGTGGACTATTATTCCTAGTGGACTAGGAATAATCATTCAATAATATTTTCAAATATTCTATTCAGATGAAGTTTTTGGAAAAATTATCCGTTTAACCAACAATGTGACACTGAACAATGTGACGATCAAACGTGGCAGAGGCAATATAGGTGTGTGGACAGATCTCACATTGGAGATCATTTGGGTTCATTTTATAGAATTTTATATATTATGGACGCCATGAAAGAAAGACTTGTATTGTTATTGTGATTATTCACTAGTACATCTAGGGTCAATTGAACAAGTTTTGAGAACATTTTAAGTTTTCTAAGAGGTAATAAAATAATTACTTGTATTTTACCTGTTGTGTTACCTATTTGTACCTGCATTTTAACAGTTGTAATAGATGTGCACATTTTAATGAATTAGTCATAAAATTTGATTTTTAACCTTGATTTTGACACCTAATCCAGCCAGATATCTTAAACATTGACAAAGTTATGTTGTTTCAAAGTCCACAAGTCATTTTGCTTTACAACTCCAAAGTTACTTAGTGTTGAGGACTCTATGCCTACAATGTTACTTAGTGATGAAAGGGTTAAGTGAAGGCTTAATTTTGTGAAAACAAGGGCAATGATTATGCCAAAAGCATAATGGTTGGCATGTATGGATTTAGTGATGTGAAATGGATTCAAGCTAATTAAACAAATTTAAAAAACTAATCTTTTCCTTGATTCCTTTGAGTGGTTACATCACAATGACAACTACCACTGAAATTCTTAAGACTTGCAGAATCATCAGGGTCAATAATCTGTTTTTAGTTGATCCCAATTTAATCATCTGGTGAGAAACATGGCTCAGGGGCTTGTTGCAAAATACATGCAGATCATCTCACTGCAGTCTGTATTTCAACTTACTTCAGACAATAATAAATTGTATGTTGTACATGATTTGTATGTACATTTACAAAAGGTCTCAAAGCACCTGTTCACAACATTTTGTCATACAGTTTTCAACTGAAAACACAAAAGAGCAACAAGTCTTAAAACATTAATGTGCAAAATGATTTGGCAAGATGAGCATCTTCCAGTAGAAACCAAAATATTTACCAAATTTTATAGCAATTCATCCAAATCAACCTCAAAAGGAGCTGATACTTAGAGTAAATACCAAATTACAAATAAAAGAATTCTTCCTAAAAAAGTTACCAGTTACTCAAGTTAAAAAAAATACATAAGATAAACCATTATTTCTGAAGAGTAATTTTTATGTAGTCCAGATCTTGTAAAATCTATTTCATATGAATGCCAATGCTTCAATTTTTTTGAAAATCTATGAAAACAGCCACATCATGTTTCTTCACATTATATTGAAATTAAAACACTATAAATTTTTTTGAAAGTTTCTGAGTAAAGTAAATGTTCCAAAACTTGAATTATTAACTTTACCTCATCAAACAATAAACAATGTCCACCCTGACTATATGTTGTTTGGGTTTACATCTAACTTCCAAAAAATAAACCATTCTGTAATATCTTCCTCATTCTTTTAGTTGGGGAATGCCAAAGTTGTTGCAGATGAAGCATGTTTATTTCAAAAGTGAAAAAAAAAAAAAACATTGAAAATATCAATAATGATGAAGATTGTGTGTGTGATTTGGATTAGTAATGCAGCTTTAACAATTTTTCAGTCATTTCGCTATGATGTATCTAGTGTGGCAGTTTATAATAACTAGCCATGGATCTTCATGCCGCATGATTTCCAACCAGTCCAGTCGCATTATCCTGGCATCAGGGTAACCAGTCCAAACACTACATCTTAATGCTGAACACCAAGCAAGGCAGCTGTTAGTACCATTTTTGTCTCTGGTATGACCCAGCCAGGGTTCGAACCCATGACATCCTGCAGAGACAGATGCTCTTACCACTAGACCACTAATTAGGTCAATAATGCTGAAGAATGTGATTAAACCTTTTCGTTTTATAGTGTATGGCTTTTTAGCCCTTTGATATGCAAGTAGCAAAGTTACACAATGCAGTCTGCTATGCATAGGCCCTTTAAGCAGTGAAGTGTATGTTATGTTTAACAGCAATTTTAACCATTTTATGTTTTTGGTACACATATATTACGTAAAGATTTAAAGATTTAAGAGTAAAATATGGTAATTATAGCTGTATAATTATTTTTAACAAAAGAATTTTGTATGTGTTTTAAAATCTTGAGAGAACTTGTTCACTATCAAATCGTGAAGCAGCGTGACCAACTGTATTGGCAATTTTTCATACTCAAAATTTACAAGTTCTTTGCATCTACATCACAAAATCAGTTGAATTTGATAATTTATAAAAACTAATGGCTTCCTACATCAGTCTTAGAGCATTTACCTAAGTTATTGAAGCTTTCATAGTTGTGATTTTACTGGTTCAAGTACTGAACGATATCAGAGACTGCCATTTTGTCAAATGGAGAATACAAGACATGTACGACCTACATACTTTAAATAACAGATTTCAACCAGAGCATCAACAGTGACCACATGATCTGATGTAATGATCATTCTCACAAATGAATGTAGTATCTAGTAGGGGATTTTCCCCGAAAATGGTGCTACGAAAACCCGCTCAATATGGCTACTGTTTTCAGAGTTGCCAAAAGGCACTTATATGGGCATTAGGTAAAGTGCCAAAAGGCAGATGGTAGAGATCCAAAAGGCACTTGTATGAGGTAAAGGGTTAAATAGCTTTAATTTGTTAAAAGAGACTTATCCATCCATTAACCATCTTCTGCATTCCACAGTTGCCATCTCATTTCAAATAACTGACATGTCAATATAACTTGAAAATGCATCCACTTGCTTCTTTCAGAATTTCATTTTATCTAGGGAAAGATAGCAAAGTATAAGCCAACAAATTACATGATCTGGAAAAATGTAATTATGTTCCTGAAAATAATTTGATCTCTGATACCTTTCAGTTAACTGGGAACTGCTGCTTATTTCATAAGGCTGCCATTTATTAAAGAAGTTTGATATGGACTTGACAAATGTAAATATTCCAATAGATGTGCATGTTGTAGAACTAGTCATTTATCAAACAACATGTATTACACTTAACATGGGCCTTTGAAACACAATCACTGTAAGAGATCTCTAAAAACTTGAGACAAAGAAAAAAATAATGTAATCATTAAAATCATATATCCAAGGTTGGCAACAGTTTCTTGATGCAAGGTGTACAGTATCAATATTTAATGCTTTCAACAGGATTCAGAATAATGTTACAATCATAACACTCCTAAGACAACAAATCCTAAACATCAAATTAGCATAAGTATAATCCAGAACTATCTTTTGTGAATTAAGTAGAAAAATCAGTGACACCACTTTGAAATGTCAAGGTCACTTTTTCTATGATGCAGAATAACCTCCCTTTTCTCTATGACAAAATTCACAACAATGTATTAAAAGAAATATACAGCTTTCCTTTTCTTTTCATTATTAAATCTATTAATTTAAAAAAATATAATATTTATAAAATTTGAATTTATCTAGTATCAAGGCTACTTACAGTACAACACCAAGGATGACACATGACCTTGACTTTATAAATGGTTTCTTAACTTCGATTCAAGCTCATTTGGTTAAGATTATTTCGGAATAAGGTCCTTACAGTCATGCAACCGGAGCGGGTTGATTCGCATTCATTCTATCAGGCAAGGTATGACTTGTAAATTTTTTAATAGCATCGAAAAGATATCAACAGATAATTATACTGCACCCCCGCCTTGCCTATTATACATTTTTGTAAAGGACTTTAAAAAAAAAAAATGACTTCTGACCTTCATCATTAGAATGATAAAATTTCAAAAGCATTTCACTGAATTGCCTCCCTTTCTGCATAATTCAATCAATAAATGCAAATATATATTTCCTTAAATGTTTGTCAAATTATTTTATTATTAAAAATGCCTTTTAATAACTCATACGTCCTTTCCATGTTACGTTTCTGTTATTTACATGTCCTATAACTTGTCTTAAAATAGTTAATCCTATGTAGTCTACTTAATAATGGCTGCTCTTCGCACGAGATCAGATCTGGCGTTAAATCTCTGCGACATATGCGTTTATATGATCTTTACAAGTGTAAAATACATATAGTATTGGTAATATAAACTTATAAACATCCTACCTTTGTGGTAATAAGTCGATCAAATTCGTTAATACATCCACCGCATTATAAATAAACACCGTTGCCCGCTATTTCTCTTCCTTTGTCCTCAAGGCGCATGAATTAGCGGGCCAAGAACAGTAACTCAAGTGCAGGAAATACTTTTATTGATCACGTGAAATACGTCATATTCCCTAATATGGAAAAGAGACTTGATATCGATTGCTCATTGGGTAATGACGTTGGCAACTACCGAGAAATCAATAGCATTTCCAGAACGTTTGGCGCATAACAAAGGATTGCCACATTATTCGTAAAGTATACCGGTACACCGAATTCATCTCGGAGAACCGAGTTGAGAACTGAATTACGCTGATTGCGTCAAAGCCTAATCTTGGTAACAATTCGTTGCGCAGTATCAAATAAACTGAAATTTATTATCGGGTCGTATGGTATTCGTCTATGCCACATCGACTACATACAACAAGGGTTTACGATACGCCTGAAATGTTTGGTACGAGCGACTTAAATTTATAGCAGTCCACGATAAGAGTATACGGGCTATGTCGAGTAGAGGAATTTGTAGGCCCTGATACTATATATATCTGGTAATATGAACATGCACTGTATTTCGATACGAGACATAACACACACGGTAAGCAGCGTAAAGGCAGTACAAGAGTCACCTATAACACTGAAGATTGTACATGTACGGAGTTGCACATAAGCAAAGCAAAACATGTTGATTAAACCAAAAATCTATCCATAAATACTACCTCACGCTCTCTCGACGAGTAGCTGCGAGTCTGTACATGTTAGTGAGAAAAAAAAGAGTAAAGGAAAAAATTATGAAAGTTTAACAGCGTTTAATATTAAAATTAGTGAACAAATAAAAGTATGAACTACATTGATTTTCTGATTTTAAGGATAATACGGAAGATGTAGCAGTATTTGTGGAGGTTTGCGCCACTGCACATTTTTGGTCACAGGATAGAAGGGATATTTGTAATAACTGGTCATTACTTGAATTTAGACGAATGAAAGTGGCATGATCTTTGCTATCCAAGATTCCGACGTGACAGCCATATCTTTACTTTGGCGCATCGAACAGATATGTATGTGCATCTGATCTGGCAACAATCAAAAGTAAGCTTTTCAAATTTGAACACTGTTCCTTTGTGATCGAGACAAGGCAAGCACACAACTTGTAAGGGCTGATACATAAGCAATTTTCCACTGCCAGACCGTGTTTCAACAAAATACATTACACTCAAATAGATACGTTAAACTTACAAGAATCTTTTTTTAGGTTAATTGCTTTCACAGCTGATGTTCAATGCATTGCATATTAAGCGATAAAACTTATGAAATCCAATAGATGTCGCAAAGACAAATCAATATATCTGTTCGATTCCCTGAGGTGTAGATAGGGTTATCATAGAAGAACCTTCGCCGGCGAACATGATGGAGCGTATATTTCTGCTCAGTCTCGTGTAAGGTGGTTAGAGATTATAGAGCATGGGAATTGATGGGAATGTGAGCGTGTGTGTCATTTAGATTTTTAACGTAGCTTTAACAATTTTTCAGCCATATCTCCACGATGTCGCTAGTGTGACAGTTTATAGTGGGACATCATGCCATAGATATGTTCCATGATGTCCCACCCGGTCACATTATCCTGACACCAGGCCGACCAGTCCTATGTAGAGCGCCAAACGAGGCAGATGTTAGTTTCATTTTTTTAAAGTCTTTGGTATGACTCGGCCGGGGTTCTAACCCACGAGCTCCCGCATACGAGGCCGACGCTCTAACCACTAGGCCACTGGAGCGATTTTGATGGGAACGCCATCCATAATTTATTTTCGCATCGGATATACTAACAGATTTCAAGTGGCTAGTTTTGACCGATATATCAAATGTCAATGTCATCATCCATTTTAGAGGCACACCAGACAGGCATGTTAGAGGTTAAATCAGATTCATTTTAGTGTAAGTCTAACTTCATTCTGAAAGAAATGTTTTAATGATACCCTTTTAGAGTCAACAAAACCATTTCTTGGAGTAAATCAAGGAAAGACTTTCACGATAACCGACGTGGCACCGATATTTAGAGACCATATATGCACTATTTTCAATCATCACAAGAAATATTTTTGTGAAAATCCTGTGTGAATATAACGTCGGTTAGGGATAAATAATGATAAAAAGATTTTCACTAGATATATATCAGATAGGAGTCTATTTTATTTGAAAATTTAATGAAACAAATCATAAGAAGTATTAAATGAAAACCACGCGTGGCAAAAAGTCATTAGTAAAACTCCCATGACGATATTGTAATCCGTCTGACGATAGCAAGAGTTTCCAAATGGCCACCGTTGGTAGCTATATTTAATGTTTCTTGGGTGCTATTTTCTTTACAACAAATTAGACTCAAAGATCGTTTCACGACTCTCCTCCAAATAGTTAAAGAGAGATAGCGAAAAAAGTACAACTTTGAGCCGACGATGGTTACGAGTCCATCGTTTAAACTATACTGTTCTACGGACAAAGCGAAGAAATACCAGAACGGCTCAGACACTTAATGGTCTACCTGTTCTTGTAGTTTTTATGAGAGAGAGAGAGAGAGAGAGAGAGAGAGAGAGAGAGAGAGAGAGAGAGAGAGAGAGAGAGAGAGAGAGAGAGAGAGAGAGAGAGAGAGAGAGAGAGAGGGAGAGAGAGATTATGCCTTAAAGGTAGTAAAGGATGTCTGAAGCTAATTTTAAGGGAATGTGGAGGGTTCATTCGATCACTATCTGCAGACCATGTAAGTATACTTTGCTCAGTGAATACAAAAGCAAAAGTGTGGCTATTTTCAGCAAAACGAACTCGAGTTGTAAGTTCGTACTCCTCAAAAAGATTAGAAAAATATACCCGCCTATGATTGTCAGATTAATATTGTCTTAAGAAACCAAATATGAAGTTTCAGAATAGCCTCAAAGTTGTAAGAGATTGTTTGGAATATGAGCGGGTATATAAGGAGGAAGAGGTAGTAATGCCTGGCAGTTTTTTCTCTAATGAGCGCAGCTTCAACCTATGACATTACATTGTCTTCTGTTAATCATGGGGGAGGGATTTGTTCTTTCATCATACTCCTGACATTGGCTTAACGCCGCATAACAGTTCCATTTATAACGATATCTTTTGAACCGCTCCTGTGGCCTAGTGGTTATAGCTTCCGCCTCGGATGCGGGAGGTCATGGGTTCGATCCCCGGTCGAGTCATACGAAAGACTTACAAAAATGGTATTAACAGCTGTCTCGCTTGACGCTCAGCATTATGAGGTTAGTGTTAGGACTGGTCGGCCTGGTGTCAGGATAATGTGACTAGGTAGGACATCATGCCACATGTCTGCAGCATAATGCCCCAATGCCAGACATCAGTATAAACTGCCACACTGCAGACATCATAGCGATATGACTAAAAAAAAATTTTTAAAAGCTACGTTAAAAATTATAAACACCACACTGTTATCTTTTGAGCGGTTAACCCTTTTACAACGTAACATTATGTAACTTGTTAAAGACCATTATTACCAACTTGGATTAAATAAATAATAGTTTCTTACTAAACAAAACTGGACAAGACGCGCAATGCACAAATCATGTATATAAAAGGCAGCCTAGTATAGTTTCAATTAATGTGGCTAAAAAGGCCAGAGGCGTAGCTAGGGTGCGGCAGTGGGTACATATGTCCCCGGGCGCCAAGGTACAAGGCGCCAAAATGAGGTTTACAACGTTACCTATATAATAAGTAAAATAGAAAAATGTGATTAAACGGGGAAGGGGCTGGGGCGCCATTTTTATAGTTCGTCCTAGGGCGCAAAATATCATAGATACGCCTCTGAAAAAGGCTCACGTGTTACCAGTAGATTATTCGATTATTAGGTTAAAATATTTCCGATTTTAGCAAATGTGAAAGAAAATTGCCGCCACCGTTGATGGCCATACTTCAAACACGTAATTATCATGTACCAATAGGATTTTCTACAAAAATTCATTGCAGGAGTTTGTGAAGCCTGATACAGTTGCCTTGTGTCGGTTTACATAGGTGTCTGAAATATCATTGGAAAACAGGGTACCAACAAGACCGGATATATAGGGACTCTTATAGCTCTACAAATACATCATAAAACTGTCTTTTATATGTGTGTGATTTTTATACCCAAGTAGTAGACGGTTTTGGCCCATATTTGGTTTATTTAGACACGTTATTGAACCTTTGGCAGTCAGCGGGGTCCCAATTACTAAGACTTTCTCCACTAACACGGTAGGTGTCCAAGGCGAAGCGCCACTGTAACAACAGAAAGGAGCTATTACGTCTGGATAAAAGACCAAGGTCGTATGGTATACAACCTAAACAAATGCAAATATAAGAAACACGGGTCTCCATATCCTCAGATGTGTTGAGCCATTTGAACCATACCAAACATTGCTCTGGTATAAATGAAAAGCCGCAGCGCGTGTCCTTACCGGTCGGAGGTAAAAACATCCTAACCTTACAGAACGACTATCACCAGACGTGCGTTCCATACATCATTTATGTAAATTTCGAGACGGGGTCATTTCCGCGCTACGTTCTACTAGCAATCTGGTTAAATGCAGTACGCAGAGAATCGCCGACCAAGTTACATATAGTTTATGCTTCATGTTTGTCCGCTATAACGGAGTACCAGGTGAGCCAGTGTCATGCACAGGCAACGAGACTGTTGCGCTTTCATGTATAACTTCGAGCGTGAGTTAGAAGAGATAGCAGATGGGCACTGATATCCTTCGGTCATATCGTTTAGTGAATAGGAATTGTCAGGAAGCGATAGATTGCCAAGTCTGCCGTAAGCAAGATAAAGTGAAGCGCTCATAACACGTAAATCTCAAGTTACTCATCTACCCAGAAAATATACAGGTATCTGTCACGATTCATAATCTGCGTGAACGCGATGGTCAACTGACTATAAGGGTCCTAGGAATAGCATCAGAGCCATTCCTAGTCCGAGTTTCCTCTGACCCTTGATACCCCATTTTTGATATCTGGTTTTTTATGTTGGGGTGTAGGGTCAGAGTCTATTCCCTATCAAAAACTTTGAATTTGCCGACACCATTTGGTGTCGGCATAGGGTACTCGCCAACTATAAGGCCTAAAAAACTTAAATGACCTTGCATTGACCCATAATTACATCAAATCGATAGGGAAATCATTTATCTTCTCAGAAATTACAAGCATAACACCGATTTTGTCTTTAATCCGTTGTCAGACGAGACGTAACTACAGCGTTGATGAATTTTGACCTCGTTCGCACCTTTTGAATTGCTAGTCATATGACTAACTAAATCTCGCAGCCGATGTACACAAACGTCATAGGTCAATTAGTCATGAACGTACAGATGATATTCGTGTGTTGTAAAAGGTGAAATCACCTTATCGTCACAATGATGAAAGAGCTCCTCTCAAAATAATAAACACACAAAAAAAAAATATTCCAATTGTTGGGAACTCGTTATTTTGATTTTACGATGAAAACTCCTTAACGTTGTAAAGTGAATGTGCAAGATATGTATTATACTTGCAGATATAGCCGAGTTGGTTCGAATGGGATTGTACCAACTGCTGCCTGTTTATACTATTCGTGCGGAGGTAGTACTAAAAGAAGGAAATTATTCAATAGTTAGCTTGCAAGTAACCAAAGTACGGGAGGGGGCCAGTATAGTAATAGCACTCTCCAACATGCTCGCTAATTAAGTGCCTAGTCTAATTGGATATAAATTTACTATTCAGTTTGGGATAATATTTAAACGCCGATCCACTCGACGGGAATGCATGTTAAGGTACCCAAGAAGTTTCAAACACTTCTCTTAAAAGTAATAATAATAATAATAATAATAATAATAATAATAATAATAATAATAATAATAATAATAATAATATGGACTTGTGCCTTAAAAAGCTCCGAGTGATTTACAATATTAGTTACAAACATATACAAAGACAAGATTATAAAAAAAACCCACAAAATTTCAAACCAAAACTTTACTAACAATAATTAAGGAAGTAAACATTATTAACTGACAATAATTACGGAAGTAAACATTCTTAAGTCTTTTTGTCGAAATAGATGAGCTTTAAGTGCACTCTTGAATGAGATCACAGTGCCATTGTGTTTCAGACCTATGGACAATTCATTCTACGAAGCTAAGCCCTGGTACGCAAAAGAATGTTGTCCGTATGACTTCGTTTTAACCCTGGGAATAAAGAGAATGCGAGCGTTGGAAGAGGAGCTTAAGTTTTTACATGGCATACACACATGAGTGAGATAAAATAAGTTTATTGGACTCGTGTCAGCAAACAAAAATCTAACATACTTAACAGATTTTGTGTTTTTGATTCTGAATGAAAGGAGTAGCCAAAGAGGCTTATAGAGCAGTGGGATGAGTGCCCAGTACTTCGTACTCTACGGATTATCTGAACAGTCGTGTTTTAAACGTTTTGAAGTTTTTGTAGTAGATAATGAGGCGAACCCGACAGAAGTGAATCAAATTAGACCAGTCTTAAAAGTACGAAGGAACAAACAAGTGTTTTAGCTGCATCAACCAAAATAAAATTAAAAATGGAGCTGATGCGTCTCAACTCCAGATATGTAGCCTTATTACTTCACTACATCTTAGTGTAATGAGAGCGTACTGTCGAGGGTGATACCCTGGTTTCATTGTTGTTGTTCTGGGGCTTAACGCCATTTTTCAGCAAATGATACATGGCGGTCAGTATTAATGGTGGAGGAAGAAACTTGGAAATACGAAGAAAGAAACATCGACCCACGAGAAGCTACTGGTAAGCTTTCTCACGTATCCACATTCGCCGAATCTTAGACTCTAACCCACGCAGAGGTGAGATGGTAGTGATCCGTAACGGAGAGCGCTTTAGACCACTCGACCCCCTGGTTTCGTACCGACTGTTGATATTGCTGATAGTTATTGTTTAAGGTAAATGATGTGAATGGGAAAGACTGCGTGGTGATCATGACTGCTCCAGTCTTTTCATCATTCATCTGCCGCTTGTAACATGTCATCCATGACTTCACATCGGAAATACACCAATCTACGGCTTGGATTGTATTTTCATCTTAAGATGGGCAGCTAGAGTTGTATTATTTGAGTTTCATGAACGTACAGTTGACGATATACTGGATGTAGATTTATTCTATGCCTACTTGAGAACCGCTAAGTGTTTAAAATAAAGAGAACAAGACCGAAAGCAAAGCCTTGAAGAACACCAAAGCATTTGGTCACTGGGTTAGAATGTTATCCATTTACAGGAGACAATTTGTGTTCTGTTGGCTAAATAGGACTCGAACCATAGTAAGGCTGTATCGTGAATACCAATCACATGCTGGAGATGGTGAAGTAATATATCATGGTCTATTGTGTCAAATGCAACAGACATGTCAAGGAAGGCGAGGACTGCAATCTTTCACTACCCAAAGCGGGTAGACGGTCGCTAAGTTAATGTCTTAATTATAAGTTAAACAAAATAAAATCCATAATTATAAAAAATGTGTTTCTGCAAAACGTAAAGTTGTACAGATATTGTGGGAACTACCGTTGTCAAATCTTTAGTTTTGCAGGTTGTCATGTTTTTCAGTGTCTGAGATGTTATAACGGTAGTCCGATAAATCAGCCACATAAATCTGTGTTGTTCTAATGGATGATATGTGGGTCTAATGTCATCTGTTCATTACATTGTGCAATTTTGCTGCGTGCAGATCTTTTCCTAGCAAACATGCGTACACTTCAGACAATTAAAGATACTTGGTAAAAGCCATATCTCGCGCGTAATTAAAGATGGCCACAGGAGTAGTATATGGCGACAATATGGCCCCAATGGGCCCAAAGAACGAAAAATAGCCTGGCACGATATGGCCCCACGATTTTTCCAAAACAATGGCACACCATGGGACGATATAACTCCAATGGGAATTTTGTATTAGTGATTAACATACCCGTGAACTGTATAGTGCCAAGAGGTAAGACACAGGTGGCATGACATCACGGTACTGGACACTTGGCAACAGTGTAGCAAGCAGCTGACCTAGTTTGACCTAAATACGCACAACTAGCACTACGACTCTATGGAGGAACATATGCACATATATAGGTAAACAATAGAGACACACAAACATAGATAAACACAAAAATAGAGATATGGCAATGTTTGGTTTTTTTTTTTTTTTTGAAAATTAAAATCTTTTCGAGGTATGGAAAGTGACCCTGAAAAGGCCCGTTGTTTGTTATGTTAACATCATGACTTTAACATACAGGACATCGCTACGCTCTTTTCTTTCTCAAATTTCTGAAAGCTTGTCTTAAACTGAATCTCGCTTCTGGTCCAAAGATGAGAGTCCGCCTGAAACAGCCTTGTCTTTCCACAAAGCATCTTTTTCAAACAGTGGCAACCTTAATCAGGATGACAGTACATTTTGTTTTCACATACATGGTTAAGTTCGTACGGAAAAACAGTGAAGATACCCAAGTAGAGGATTCAACATCGATCAACATCTTCTTTGTGACGAGAACAGGTGAAGGGAATGAAGAGAGCCTTATTTATTTATAGATGAAGACCGGATCGAAACAGTTTGAAATGGTTGATTAATCGCAACATAAGTTACAAAATTCAGTCACTTCGCGGAGTCTGTCTTTCAGTCGAAGAGAGCTACCGGTGACGTTACAATCTCTATATACGTGTGCTAACGTTTGTACACAGGGAATGGATGCGACATTGTTTTGTTTAACATGACAGAACATAGAAAAGATCATGACTTGGTCTTAACCGGCTGTGTAGACGAAAAGCGATGGCATAGCAGAGACTACTAAAGTGAAGACAGTGCAACTGCCCGAAGAATTTGATTTCAACTGGATTTAGTTGATTTTTTTTTTCTCTTCGCAAGAATTTGTACCGGCACCAGCACCTTCGCCACTTTCTCATTCTTTACCACGCGTCGACGATTTTAGACAAAGACAGAAAGAAGAATTATAGAAAATTTTACAGCAACATAAAGAGGCAGAACAGGCATTTCTCCTTGAACGAGAAGAAGAAGAGCAAAGAAGGAAACGACAAGAAGAAGAAGAAGAAGAAGAAGAAGAAGAAGAAGAAGAAGAAGAAGAAGCAGTAAAAAAAAAGAAAAAGTCTAGGAGAGAAAGAAAACAGTGAAAGTCAAAAGTTACGATACTCTTGGACATTTTAGTTGAGTTAAGAAGTCTGAAACAAATGTATCAGATTTCTTTATTACAATCCAAGAGAAAAAGACCTCGAGCCAAACAGCCTAACCCTGTGACTACACTAGAGATACTACCTTTAGTCATTTCTACTCGATAATTGACAGGAACAAGTCCACAAGTAGGTCTTGGCCGTGGCAAAGGCTTAAGACAGTTAAAGCGAATTGCTTCTTGTTCCTGAGTTTGTTCTTATTAAAAAGCCCAAACACTCAACGATCCTTTTCAGGGCCATCCATTTCCTTTGAAAAGAGTTAATATTAATTTTTACTGTGTGTGTGTGTGTGTGCGTGTGTGTGTACTCTTATTCTAAAAATCAAAACTAGAAGACACTTTTTCAGTTTGGTATATTCGGGTACAAATATTTACTATCTAATTCACAACACTTTTTTTAAAAAAAAAAGTTCATAAACTTCTCCTGTCTGTACTTGGTTCACACTGTTTTTTTTTTAAATTTCTATACTTTCAGAGTTTTTCTCTCCTCTTCTTCATCCTCCTTTTTCTCTCCTTCTTTTGTTCTCTTTCTGAACGTCTTGGGATTCTTCCCTTTCCTCTTCTTCCTCTTGCTCCTGTTGTTTCTTTGGGCACTCTAAAGACCAATGCCCTCTCGCTTGACAATGATGACAGGTATCTTGACTTTTGTCTTTTTTTACACCGAAATATTTGACGGTCTGGACATTCTGTAGCCCAATGCCCTTTATTCTTACAGATTTAGTAGGTATCTTGACATTTATCTCGAAAGGATGAAGAATGGTTCGTTGGATTCTCTAAAGAAAACTTTCGTATGACACCTCGCAAAGCTCTAATCCGATTTTCGATCTGTGTGGGTTCTTCCATGGTGCTGATCGGTTTGAGAGCAAAAATGAATACTAAGTGGGAATGCACTATATAAGCCGTTATATATGCACTGGTCTGACAAGAATATATAGGGAATAAGGCGTTTCAAATGTAGTCATTTGATGTTTTTCAATCAAGATGAAACGATCTCATCATTTTGAAAAGAGCGATGGTGTCAATAATAGGTCACTACCTCAGAAAAAGAAGAAAAGAAACGGTGCCAAGAGGAAGTCACCATTTCAAAAAAGGAAAAAGTAAAGCCCACAGAAAACAGTTCCTACCTACAAGATAGCATCTACAAAAATGTCTCATCCAGCGGTGACACCCTCTTCCTCTTTAGCAGCAGTTTCTGCTGCTGAAAGTACCTGCCCCTAAAATCAAAGTCCAAGAGAGATCAGGCATGCTACAAAGTTTAAAGGATTTGTCCAACCAAGAATTGGCTCAATTCAACCTTTTGCGAACTCATCCAAGACGCGTGTTGCCTGGCATCAAGGTTATACGACGTAAAGACAATCAGTCGCGACACATTCAAGTTTAAAAAAGACCTGAAGCATACCATACGAATCAGTGTTTTTGAGCTCCTGATCACCTCGCTTTGACCTCACTAAGAACTGCACACTGTTACCACCGTCGCTCTTCTGTGCTAAAAGGAAAGGGGAAATGAAAAGAAGAAAGAAAGGGACTGCCTCTTCGTTTAGTCAAATATTGGAACATGTTGTCTGTCCTGTACAAAGATCCTCCACTCATGCGAAAAAAAACTCATTCAAACTTCCTCCAAAGATGTCATCGATACCGTGTGCGAATGTTGTCTTAATGTTTCGAAAGGTACGATACTTTTGTCTCCACATCAGAAAAAAATGCTTAGCCAGACATCGACACGTTGTTCGCCAAATGGTCCAAAAGAAAATCCATATTCGTCAAAAGAAAACAGGAGATTGGGTACACATTGACAAAACAAAACGTACTTTTGACAAAGGTTACTTACCCAATTGGACCACCGAATTATTTCGTGTCAATGAACGTTTGCGTGGTCGTTATCCTCCCGTCTCTAAATTGGAAGACATGAACGGGGAAGTGTTAAAAGGAACGTTTTACTTACCCGAGTTACTTGTGACCAAAAAAGAAGACCACGTGTAGGAAATAGAAAGCATTACCGATCAAAGAACACGAAAAGTGGGAAAACGCCGTGTCAAAGAAGTCAAAGTACATTGAAAAGGATATCCGTCAAATTTTGACTCTTGGATTGACGCTTCTCGAATCATCGGCTATAAAAAGAAGTGACCATTATGCCCTTCAAGATAGCCTCAGCTCCTACTGAGACCGCTCCACCACTCCCCCCGATCTTCTCTGCAAGATCTACAAAAGCAACTCTTGTGGGTGTGGTGTGGTGAACGTGTGCCTAAAACGCAAATTGTCTTTTTATGTCAAATCTTTGTGGTGTATTGTGTCATCAGTGCTGCTATTGCTAATTTGAGTTTGCAACAAGGAGACAAACAATTGTGGACAATTTTACTCAGCAGTTGCGTTGGTTACCTTATTCCCAATCCGTCCCTAAAGTATTCCTCTAACTGAAAAAAAAACCAACAGGAATCTGGTGTCCAACGTGAGTTCTAATAGTCACCCTAACCAACCTCTTTTAGACACTCCTCTGTGTTCCAGTGACTCCTCGGACACCAGAACTGTGGAATAATGCACAACTAATTTTACTTAACGTTACCCAGTGACAGTTCCATGGAGGTGTTTCCTAATAACACTTTGCGCTGTTTCACGTCCGAATTACCTCAGGCCATCCAATTAGATCACGAAGCCCATTGGGTAGTGGCTTTGGTGGAAATGATTCACCCTACACAAATCAAAAACGTCGTCTAAAATAAAAATTCTGTGTCCATAGAAGTTTATGACCAAGAAGTGCAAAGGACCTTGGATGAACGCCGAGCTGTAGCTGACTTTATAACAACTAAAAACTCCGAAACCCAATTTACTTTTTGAAAATTACCGCGGGTTATTATTTTAGTCGTCTACATTTGGTGAACACCCTTGCTGAAAGGTTAAATTGGAGAGAGCTAGAAAAAGTGTCAGAATCGAGTACCACAAAATAGCTCTTCGCCTACGGATCAAGTTTCAGGAGGACAAAATATTGAACATTACATTTTGTCCTGAATTGTATCACATTTTGGGTGGAGACCCAAAGTTGATCTAGGTTGCAAGTGAAATATCTTGCTGTGACCGTTAATTTGGATTTTGCCAAATATTTTCGATAAACTGTAGAAATGAATAAAGGATTGAATTTTATCTTTGTGTACTCCGATGTAGTGGAGTACAATAAAGTGGGACCCACCTCTTCATCGTTACTGCGTGTCATTCCTTTCAAAGTGGATTCTGCCACGGTTGCTGACGAAGAAGGTGGAAACTCCTATCACTTTCACCGCGAATTGTACATCCTCACTATTTACCTGTCAGAACGTCGTATTTCGACATTGTCAACAATACTATGAAAGGAGATCTAGGACAAAATATTCCATTCATCCAATGGAAAGTCACCAGGAAACTCCATTTTCGAAAAAGAATACTCTAAACACTTCTTGTCATTCATGTATCCTGTCTACCATTGAGTCGCTCGACAACGAGGCACGGTTTAGGGGTATGCTCAAATCGGCCTTTCGTACAGTGGTTCTCGTGTTGAAACCTGTTGTAACACAGAAAATTGCCCGCCTTGAAAGATGCTGAGTTGGCACACGGTAAAGAATTTCTTTAAATTGTCATCATTGACAAATAAAACCCTAAAAAAAGCTTTCTTAAGAGCAGGCAAAAATGTTCTGCTTCAAACAGGCAAAGACCTTTTGGGCCGGCGAGACACTTCTATAAATGCCACGATTACTGCTGTATCAGACATTCCTGCTTCTCAGACACCACAGCTATGACAATGCTGAAAAAGACGAAGAAGAATACACCCGTTCAGAGAACATCACTCTCTCAAAGCTAGAAAGACTAATAAAAGAAAAACTGTTCGAGACTTAGACGTTTTTGATTATTAAATTGCACACAAAAAAAGAAATGAGACAGCCTTGTGCTTGTTCCAAGTCGGAACTGGACATATTTACCATGCCACCCACCACGATGACGATGCAAGAATCCCAATGAGTTGAATTTCATCCCGTCCCCTCTTTGACGGATTCCGCTCCCTTCGAGTTTGAAATCAAAAGACAATCTGAAGATTACATCAACTTGAATAGCAGTTACTTGTATCTAAACCTGAAAGTGATTAAAACGGACAACACCAATCCTGGAGCCAATGCCAGAGTAGCTCCCGTCAATAATTTCATGCATTCCTTATTTAGCGAAGTGGATTTGTACTTGAATAACAAACTGGGTATCAGCAGTATGGATACTTACCCTTACCGAGAGTATCTAGAAAATCTCTTGACGTTTGGAAAAGAGGCAAAGAACACTCATCTAGATGCGTGCATGGAATGGAAACCTGATACTGCTGGGGATATAAGTTTAAAGACACAGCCCTGACAGCCGATGACGATCCTCACAATGTGGGTTTTAACGATCGTCGAAAGAAAATTCTACAAGGTCGTAGAACTAATGGATCGTTCGCATTTGGACATGTGGTTGCAAGACAAGTATTTACTAAACGGAGTGGATATTTGCTTAAGACTTAATCATAGTAGTGCCGCTTTCCATTTGATGGCTCATGTCAACGAGTACAAAACCATCATCCAAGAAGCCAGACTTTACGTAAGTCGCGTAGAAGTATTATCTAAAGCTTGAAACGACATTAGTGACATCTTGAACAGAACGACCGCCAAGTATCTAATACGACGTGTAGAAGTGAAAACATTCACTATTGCTAGTGGACTCCGGTGACTTATCATTTCCTGTAAAAAAAAAAAAAACAAGAGATATCTTTAGCTGTTATTGAAATAAGGTAAATGTATCTATCAGACTAGACTATACTAGTTGCGGAAAATTTAATGAATACATTACCAAATATATAAAATCTATTTTAAGAAAAGTGACCGAGGTCTTTTGGAGAGGTGGGGTTATAATTTTTTTTTTTTTTACAGCCGCTCCGGTGGCATAGCGGTTAGAGCGTCCGCCTCGGATGTGGGAGGTCTTGGCATTGAATCCCGACTGAGTCATATCAAAGACATAAAAATGGTACTAACAGGTGATTCGCTAGTTTGCTCAGCATTAAAAGATTAGTGTTAAGATAATCTGCCTGGTGTCAGGATAATTTGACTGGGTGGGACATGATGACCTAGTGTTTGACATCACTGAACTGCGACATTACAGACATCGTATCGATATGACTGAAAAATTGATAAAGTTAGTTAAAAATCCAAAACACACACACACACACACACACACACACACACACACACACACACTTTCCTAAGTTCAGAAAGTGAAAATGAGCAAGCGAAGGTCTTACTGTATATTCTCTAACTCAAATTGCACACCAAAATACATTCAATTATAAGTTCCTTTAATAATAAGAAACTATTGAGCGCCACCCTAGTTCTCGACTGCACGGAAAAAGACTGAGGTGGTTCTGATTGCTCTGTTACGTTACATAATGGTCTTTTTTTATTTTTATATCTGCTGTCAGATGTGTGTGTGTGTGTATATATATATATATATATATATATATATATATATATATATATATATATATATATATATATATATATAAATCGGAGACATACTTTGTTGGTTTACTTCGATGGGACCCAAGGTGAAATAAATTCTAGTATGCGACGGAAAAGGCAGAGGATACCTCGATTGTAAGGTTCGTTAACTGCGTGATAATCGTGGCGAAACAACACATATGGCTTGTTTAGCTGTTCAGAAAGAAAAATTACATGTTCCATCCCTCAATGAAGTAGCTAAAGGTACATAGCTATATTACAAAAAAGCAATATTGGTGGTTTGCTGATGTGTGCAAATTATGTTTGTGTTTACACAGACAACGCTGGTTGCTGTCTGAACTTTGTACCTGCAATTAGTGTATAGAAAGATTGTTATCGTTGTTGTTGTTGTTGTTGTTGTTGTTGTTGTTGTTGTTGTTGTTGTAGGGTTTAACACCATTTTTGAGCAGAAGATATACAAGGCGACCAGTATAAATGGTGGAGGAAGAACCCGTGAAAACCCCGAAAAGAACCGCTGACCCACGATAAGTTACTGGAAGCTTTCTATATACCTACTTTAGCCGAATCACAGGTGTTAAAAAGAAACATGATTCGTTCTGAAATTGGACCCTCTCTATCATATTTATATAGTATGATAGATAGGGTCCAGGATCAGAACAGGTTGTGGGGATAATCTGACTTATTGTTGTATGACTTTTTACAGTCAGATTGATTTTTTTTTTTTTAAACAAAAAGCTCGCGTCGAGCACTTGTGGGCCGAATCCGAGACTCGAAACCACGCGGACAGACATGAAAAAGATTGCAACGTTTACACCTGTAAATAGTTCAATTTAGTTTCCTGCAAGTACTCGTTTGCAAAATCAGTATACATAGAAGTGAACATGCATATGGCTGCTATTGACACTGGATATTTAAAACTTTAATTTCCACATCGTTGGATATGACTTTTATGTTGATGTTTGATTGTTAATTCTTAAAGTATAAAAAGCAGAACGAAAATGGATGAGATTTGTTTATTATACAAATTACAAAGGTTTATATACTGATAATATTGATTATTTTTTTAAGTACAGTATTTTCTTTTAAACATATTTGTTGATAGACCCGTTCATTAGTAACATTTTATGTTAAGAAAAATCCTTGCAAGCTCGTAGGTAACTACATAGTTCCATTGTCAATGCAGATTCTACAATAGCATCAATGGACCTGAATGAGTTCCACCGTTTGAGGCTTTCATAATACTTGTATATCTGTAACAATTGGAAATGATATCAAAGGATGTCAGATATGTTCTGCAAAGACATGTCTTACATAAATAAATCCTTTTGTAAAAAGAGGTAATGGTAGATGAAGTTGAACAGTGTATGGCACTGAACAATTAATTAAATGGTTAAATAACTTCATTTCAATTATTGTAAATTTTGTACATGTATGATAAAATGGCTTGACTTCAATTCTAGTAAATTTTGTACATGTTTAAACACTGCGGTTAATATTGCAACCTCTGTATGTAATAACTTCATTAATCTCAGATCTGTTCATCAGGAAGATTAAAATTTTCATTACTTGCCAATTAGAAGTCAAGAACCTTAATCACAGTCTTGTAAATTTTTTAATTATTGAAGAGTTGTATTTTTCTGACAACCTCATTAATGAGATTGAACCAAAAATAAAGCCCATTACAGCATGGTCCAATAAAGTCCATTTCAGCATGGTCCAATAACTATATCCTTCAAGTTTTTTTTTGAGCAAAATACTTTTCCAGTTAAGAGACAATAACTGTATATCTTGACAGCAAGAAAGGTCACTGAATTTGCAGGGTTTGTTATGCTTGGTTCACTTTCAAACCCAAAGTTTGTTCTCTCATGATATACTCTATTCACTAGTGATTCTTTTTATTAAAGGAATAGGGAACATACAATTAAAGTTATGGTTATGTTACTCGTTTGTTGCCCAAGATAAAATAAATAGTTTGGGGTTACCCAGTTGCACCTAATACGATTTACAGTACATTATAGGGAATGAATTGCTTGAGCATTCTGAAATGCATATTTGACGCATAGAACTGAGGCTGAATTCACGTGACATCACAGGATCTTTTGCAGCTATCGGCCATTGCTCAGCATCCTGTTGATTCATTGTGCTTGTATTCGAGTTTATTTTTCCCAAGAATTTCAAAAATGCTCGCTGTGCAGTATTTGGATGTGACAATAATTTGACTGGTTATTTATCCCAATTTCCAAAAGACAAAATCTGGCGAAAGGCATGTATCCATTACTGTTGCCATGAGAACTTTGAGCCAGTAACTTGTAGACTTTTGCAGATTGCATTTTTCAAAAGATCAGTATGAAGTTGATCCAGGAAGATGTGCAGAATTGGGATATTTGAATGTCAGGGCAAGACTGAAACCGAAAGCAGTATAGGACATTCTTTTACTCTTGGGCCTGGGTAAAGATCTACTGACAGATCAGATCTAACTGCCAGTAGCATCACAGCTGTCAAATCACGAATAAGAGGAGCCACCTATAGCAAGTAGCAGAATGCAGAGGTAAATAAATATGTTGTATACACTCCAATTTCCATTAATGTAGTGTCCCTAATGTAACTGAGGTATTTAAACCATAATATCCGCATAAAATAGAGCTTTGTTTAACTTTGATTCTCATGCTTCTCCAGCATTATCAACACAACCCCACTCCATGTGCTGTGGAGAAAGAGTTGTTGCATATATTATATATTGTTGGAACATATTTATCTTGAAAAGTGTTGTTTAAGATGCTAACGTTAGAGTAATAGTATTATGTATTAAAAGTAGAGTGGAATGCATAATTTCAAGTTTTTTTGCCATCACCTGAGAAACATGAGCATTTGGCTATGACATGGGATAAACTTCTTTGTAACCCTCCCCCCTTCCTTTTCCCCTTGTGTGCAATCATAAATGTAATGTATCAGTTGTTGCCATGTGATTACTCAGATGTTTCATAAATGCTCTGTAGATACTACAAATGTTTGTTTTTTTGTCAATAATACTCGGGGGGGGGGTATTTTTGGGAGATTGGGTTGGTTGTTTTATTGGGTTGTAGCTTCTTGTGAGGACAATGGATAGCTTAACGTTGCCTAATGGGAATCACTTATGACCTATATCAAAAACAAGCATGAGAACCATTCTACTATCTTTTGCAAATGTGAACATGGTCCTGTTTGGAGAGAAAGGTTGAAGGATGGTATGCTTACAACTAGCATATGTATAGAAAAGTTTACATATGCTTACATTGCTCTTTTTCAATATCCAGTTACTAATACTATAAGTGTGTGTACATGTGAGGTATAACCAAACAGGACAAGATTGGCCATAATTTTATCAAGTTAAGATATTTTCCTAAACAGAGATATATATATATATATATATATATATATATATATATATATATATATATATATATATATATATATATATATATATATATATATATATATTAATATATCATAATATATGGTTGGGAAACACAGTGCTATTTATATTGAGGGCTTATTCTATAGAGCTTAAATCACAATAAGCCTTTGATTTAGCCAAACATATTCATTTTATTTAACCAAAGCTGTAAGCACAGACTGATACACTTTTTCATATACAAAATCATTTCTATTGATACATTAACTTATGGCTAAAGTCACTCAGTTCTCACATACTCCAAGACATCCAGAAGTTATCAAAATTCATCAAAATTGTGGCTTAGAAGTGTTCCACAATATCGTAAATCACCCAAGAGCACATGCTTCTTTTATGGATCCATGATTGCAAGGTTACTAGTATGCAGTTAGATTAGGCAAAAATGAGAACATGTGTTTCCAGTCAGTTGGTCCTGGCACTTGTTTCCTCCTTGGTGATTATGTTTCCCTCATGGTGTTTAAAAACAATTGTAGCAGAACTTGATTATTGCATGAAATTGCCAACACTTTGAAACATTAAATATATTAAATATTATTCATTATTCTATGTACAATGTTTACAAAATAAATTGATAAAAACCAGCCTGCCAATCCTAATCGTAAAACAAGCTCAGTAAGTAGCAAGAATCACTGATCATTTTATTCTGAATGGTTTTTTTTTTTTCAATTTTATTACTTCAGATTGCATATAGCTACCCTAAACTATAATGAATTTTCAAATCATGCATATGCAGTGACCAAGACTGGCCAGGAGCAGTGGAGAGTTGTTTATCCAAAACACAAGAAGCTGTTGTAATGTCCTGCAAAGTAGACATAACCTTTGGTAAAATGTTAGCCAGATATGTTGGTGGCATGTCTTTTATATGTTTTATCCTCCTCTCCTACATCAAAGTCATTGTGCATAAGCTGCTGTCACAACTTCTCACTGATGATTGATGTAAATTGTAGATTGACAATAGCTATTTTTGATGTATAAATGTAATGTCCAGTGTAAACAAATAATCTGTGCTGGATTAAGGTCTTCTAGGCACTGAAAATATTATGGTAAACCACCCATCTATAAAATGTGAAATTTAAAAAAAAAGCTATATTAAAAGCTAAAACTAAAATCAAAATACTAGTTCATGCAGATTGAAAGAGTCAAATATAATCCATTAATTTCATCATCAACACTTAATTTGATTTTTTTCTGGTGGTGTCCCTAATTGAGCTGGTTCCCTAAGCATGTACTTATTGTGCTTAGCGGGTAATCTGGTCCTGCAGTAATTAGAAGAAATAAAGAAATCTCGAAACAATTAAATATATTTATAACTCGTGGAATATTTTATTCAAGTTCATAATGTTGGGACACAGGTTACTCTATCATTTTGAAAAAGTGTAATAGTTCCAAATCTAAAAGGTTTATTGATTTCATATCTTGGTGCATTTTTATTCTTTAAGGTTATGATGCACTCTTGAAGTAGGTGATACTGGACTTGAGGCAGGACATGCATGCATCCACATAAGCAGTCATGTTCATGAAGAGGGCATCTCATTATCCACCACATCTCACAGCATCATATAAACAATTGCAGAATCTTCTTGGATTTCAAACATTTTGAAATCCAAGAATTTTTATTGGGTAGCCTATCTGAAGCCAATATATTCCTCTGAGGGAAATGATTCTCTGATTTTGGAAACCACACAAGATGGAGGAACTCTACTGCCTTGCCATTGTCAAATCCATGTGACAAAACGCTTATATGTCTGTATGTCTGTATGTTCTGAAACTAAAAATAGAATGCATGTAAATCCATACAAGAGTTAGATCTTCTTAACTATTTCTAAATTGTGCTTTTAGTACTTCTGATGAATTACTTTTTAAATGTTTATTTTTAAAAATTATTAATCTTCATTGAATATATATATATATATATATATATATATATATATATATATATATATATATATATATATATATATATAGATTTAATACAAGACAACATACATGTTAAATGACTCCTATCATAATAAAATTGTTCTATTTATTTCAGGTACATTGTGTTATATATATATTTTATTTAATGGCACATGAGCATATGAGCACAATCCAGGCTGTATAGTATAAACTAAGTTTATATATCAGCCCAAAGAAAAGACAATAAAAAAGGGCAAAAGTCTTTAAAAGAGAAGCTACACTTTGTTATCCACAATCACACCTGTAAGTCAAGTGCACAACATAATTTTAACCATCTATGAATGTTTTTAAAATCACTTTCAACATTTTTTAAACATTAAATTGGAAAGATGCGGATTAGAAATAGCATGTTGATTCTGCAACTGAAATAAATTTTGACAAAACAACATTAGTTCTCAGCATGTTGCCTTCTCAAAGTTTAATGAAAGCATTTTCAAATTAATGTGATATTATGAGTAGAATTGTACTTTATAGGGTAATATTTAGTAATTGTACTTAATAGGGTAATATTTAGTGGTACTTATTGATAAAATTTGACCTGTGATTATTGTTTATATATATATATATATATATATATATATATATATATATATATATATATATATATATATATATATATTACAGAAGGCATTAATCTTTGGTATGTACTGACATTCATTATCATTGTCCTGTATTATGAGATTATGAGTGGGTGAAAAAAACATCTACTTAAAAGTGTAAAGGATTAAATGTAGTTGAATTTTAAATAATGAAAAAAAAATTGATTACAGTGTACAGCATATCATTGTTTCAACTAGAACCAGTGCTCTGATACAATGCAGAAATTTTTATTTATAAAATCTACGTGTGGCTTTCCTTGTATTTAAAAATTATGAAAACTTGTACTTAATTTCGAAAATGTTTTATTTAGCAAGATAACAACACTAGGATACAGCTTTACAAGTATATATCTTGATTACGCACTATTGGTATATTTTAAAAGTTTTAGGCAATTAAGAGAGGATTATCAAAAAATGGGTCCACCCAAACTAAAGATTTATACACAGGAGTTGACAAAGTTCCAATTCGTTTTAGAAATGTAACGTGTGCTTCTCATTATTTATATGAAATGCATTCTGTAAATCAGCATAAACAACTGTGTGTTCTCGAGTCGTCCTTCTTCACTCTGCAAAATATGTTTATCATTTGAAGAACCTGACACAGTGTCATCACTACAGTAATCTCTTTGTTGTTAGTGTCAAAAAGTTCTTTAAACTGATAAATGAGAATCAGAGACTCAGAACTTGGCAACATTCATCAAAGATTACAGAAATTATTAGAATGTCTCGGATAAGTTTCAAGACCCCATTAATGTAAAGGACATTTTGTTGTATCAGTTATCTACTATGTTCTAACCACACTTGTACTGCTTTCACACCGTCATGTACTATTCAGATGTACTGAGTCTTAAAGACAAAACTGCCATTAATATGTCTGCCAGTTTATAGATTGAAAGATAGTTGTTTAAAATGACCTCCAAGTTTGTTGAGAATGTGTGTGTGTGTATGAGTGAGAGAGAGAGAGAGAGAGAGAGAGAGAGAGAGGAGGGGGGAAAGAATTGGTAATTGGTGTGCCAAAGACAAGAATAGGGAAATGCATCAGTTGATAGGTACTTCTACAATCAAGATCAGTCAGGAAGAGATGCAACTAACTTTGTTTTCAAACATTGCCATGCAATATCGTTGTATTCTCTCCCTTTTGGTTCCAGCTCCATTTTGTTCCATTTTGTTCATAGGCTGCATTGAGGAGAGCAGAATGCCGGTGGCACAGGATTTGCCACTTAAGCTGTCCCCTTGCTCATTCAGCCTTTGCTAGGGAATTTACCAGAAAAAGATGATTTTCAGCATCAAAATAAAACCCACAGAAGTACACAGCAGCAGCATCAATACTACTGTGGCAAGACAAAATTTAGTTAATTTTCACAGGAAGTCCAACAGGGAATTGAAACAAGTATTCTACTCTCTCATGCCTCTGTTAATGACTTACCAACAACAACTTACCATTCATCCTGCCTGCTGGGCATCCTCTTGTTGGGCAGGATGTCATCCTCAATGGCAATTGCAGTATACATAAAGATATTGTGAAAAAACTTGGTCATTTCAAGTGAATAGTCAGGGCATTGGAGTTGGCAGCTACATAATGTATATTTTGGCAAGGATGCTTCTCCAACTCCTTAGCCTTCTAAATAATGTTATTTCCTCTTTCTTTTTTCAAATTATTTGATTATTTTATACAATTTGATAATTTCACTATTTATTTGTTTATTCATTAATTTATCTTTGTTAAATGTTTAATAAAGTTATTGTCACAGAGTTAAATGGACTCCAATTTGTAAATATTTATAGATTGAATTTTTTTTTTCTCCACTTCCATGGCATACACCAGTTGGTATTCGCACATAATATTTTGCACACTGAAGCTAACATATATTTTTCATCTCACATTTATTTTTCTTTCTTTCTCTTTCTTGCTAAAGATTGTCAATGTTAGCAGTGTTATACAAACCTCAGCATTCAATCAGAATTCAGAATATCAAATTGGATGTGATATCACTGATTCCACATTAGCAGGATGTGATATCACAGTTCTCACAAGAGTATCAGCTTTGCCAGTCATCCCATAAATTAATCAAATTGAAACAGTTCAGCCATAAATGTGGTGGTGTTGCAATATCATTTAAAAGGGATATAGGATCATTAAATATATATGATAAGAAAAAATGATAAATGCCAAATAAAATGAGAATGATTGTCCTTTTTTTCATAATTTACAACAGGTGTTAAAAATTGACAAAATAGGTGGCAAAACATACTGGTCCACATTCTTGGCCACTGCTCTCCCATTTGGCTGTTTGGCAATATCAGCCTGGTGAGCAATTTCAGGACCACTTTGGCCTCTTGATTATTTTTGACATTACATAAAATTATTTTGCATTTTACTTTGTTTTTGAAATTTCAGATTTACAATAACAAAGTTTTAAATCAATAAACAAGTATACATTCCAGTAGTGAAATGTGTAAAACTAGTCTTTATATTAATTATTTGAGGTTTAAGATTAATTTATATAATGTTTAATATATATGTTTTATTATATAAATTTGTGTGTGTATATATATATATATATATATATATATATATATATATATATAATATACTTGTTAATATTTAATCTCTCTTAATTATTGTCTTGAATTGGGATCACCAAAAAAATTCTTTTTCTAAGGGCTATACCAAGCATATGGGACTTTGTGATGCAGTCATCATTATTGTAAAGCTCTTCAGTTTTACATTTTTATAAGTTTAGTTTTAATTGGCACCATATTAATGTGCTGAGGTGCTGTTAAGTGCTAATACATACATGCAGTTGTCTAGCTAGTCTTAAACTTTACATGGTTGCTTGAAGCAAAAATGAGTGTTTTGGGAATTACATCCGTGTATTTTTCAGGCCCAGTAAAGGAGGTATGTCCCTTCTACACATTTCATTTTTAATGCAGGATATGTTTTGTAAAAGACTATTAGAATCAATCCATATATTATTTTTATTTTTTTAAATTATTTTTGAACATTTTTAAACAAAACTTTGAGTTCCTCACAGTTTTATAGCCATTAATGTGTTTAAAATGCTAGCCAGCAAAAACAAAATAGCTAACTTCTTGATATATCACAATTTTTAGTATATTTAAGAATGGTATGTTCTGTTTCAGAAGTTTCTCTTGCATAAAAGATTTGTGTGGGGTTTGGGGAAGGGTTGAGATTGGTGGAATCAGTTACAGAGAATCAAGACATGTACACCTGTCATGACACCTATTGTTTGTGTTTGGAGCTTACATCCACCATAACAGTTTTAGTAATACACTGCTTCCACAATAACTCGAGCCTTGATAATTCGATAACCAACTTATAATGCAAGATCAGGCACGGTTCCCATTTTTTTTCTAGCAGTTGCCAGAAAAATTTCCTGTATTTTTTGATCATGAAGAAAAATTGGTAAATGAAACCCTGTTATATTGTTCATTTTATGATAAAAATGATGGTTAGTATCCAGAAATTTGAATCAACCTGATTGGACTGTTTTGCTATTTAGAAAAACAAATAATTTCTTCTTCCTTTCTTCTGTTAAAAACTATACAGTTCTTACTATTTGGAGATAAACAGGAATAATTTATATTTTTACCATTTACCATTCAGAGATATGCATAAATAATTCCTTCATTTTCACATTTTATACATGTAATAGTTTTTACATTTTTTGTACAAACCTGTAAAGAACTGGGTGGTCATTCTTCACATAATGATTGCATATAAGAAATCACACTACATATATAAAGGGCAACCTGGCACAGTGATATCATGTGGACAGCCTTGCATAGTCCCAGTGTGACTAAAGAATCAGGACTCTGGCCAAAATTATTTTTGAGCAAGCAAGATTCATACATTGTTCAGGAATATATTCATCAGAGTTCTGACATAGATGCCTTTTAATGTGCCATTCATCAGAGTTCTGACATAGATGCCTTTTAATGTGCCATTCATCAGAGTTCTGACATAGATGCCTTTTAATGTGCCATTCATCAGAGTTCTGACATAGATGCCTTTTAATGTGCCATATGGTTCTTTTATAATTCTTTAATTTTTTTCTAACATTCTTCTTTTTGTTATTTCTGCAGTACTTCAAGATGGAGTATCCAGAAACTTTGCAAGTGTAAGCGTGAATGTGGTTGATTGTCCAGACTTGACACAGGATCCTTTTTATCTGTCCTCTGCAGGTAATTAATATCATTGTTCTTTTCTTGATATGCTTAACATAGGGAAGAATGTATTGTCATGACTCTATGGTCTTAAAAAGAGTAACAGAAAGAGCAAAAAGCCAACAAGTTTTGTAAAATTCAACAGATAATTTATTTCCCTAGATTATAAAGTGAAAATGTCCTTAAAAAATAGAACTTAACAGTATTGAGAATTAAATTCCAGATAATCCAAGAATTTCTAACACAAAACCTAATGAATAAAGTTCTGAATGATCCTTGCTGATATTCCAAATAATTTTCAATGCTTAAGGTGTTGATGTGGCTGTAGTGGTGAGTAGTCTCAAATGTACATTTGCACTAATGGCTTGAATTGTATTGATTTGCTTACAGACTTGGGTTGAATCACAGTAATATATGATCCCAGGATTCTTTGTTTCAATTCACTGTAATTCCCAGTTAATGTCTCTTTTCAATAATATTATAGAGCACATTGTATTTCCAGAGAAAAATAAATAATTTCACCCAAAGCAAAATCTGAATATGAATGATTCCTGCTAGATGTTATCATAGGAATGAATTGTATAAAATTCTAAGTCATAAAAGAATAACTCGGATGAGAGGGCCAAAAGTTCATTTCTGAAAAAATCTTAGTTATAATTAGACAGTCTGTTGTTACTTACATTATAATAAAGAACATGTTAACATGTTGTCCTTTATTCAGAACAAGATAAATATGTTGATTTGTATTGATAATGATTTTAATATTAAACCCACTCCCATAGAGAAAATATTAGCTAATTATTTGTTGTTTACAGAATTTTTAAAAATCAGTGATTTTGGTCAGGTAAATAATGAACTTAGTTTTGCATAAGTTCAGCTACAAGATACAATTTTACATAGCCCATGGCATATAATAAAAAAAGAAACTCCTAATAAACAATGCAAATAAAATATACATCATAATGTTTTGATGTCTGCCCATCTGTTATCAAAATTTGTTTTCATAATATAACTCAAGCTGTCCATCATCTGCAAATACCATGCTTTATGGATGGATTGCACTTTGGTAAGTCTTGGGGTCAAAATATCAGAGGTCAAGGTCACTGACTCAAAACTGTGACTTGTACATTAATGGACCAAATCTAGGGCCAACCTAAGGAGATGTTATTCCCAAATTCTGTAATGTATTGTGGAATTACATAGACTAAACCAATTCTTAAAGTACAAGATCTTTTTTTTTTGTAATATGTACCCATAATATGGATGCTGTCCCCTAAGTCATCAAATACCCTTTTACTAAAACTTTACATCCTTCTTTTCTCAGGTTTATGTGGAAGTCCCCGGCTGGCAGATATTGGAGGACCTCCTTATCTTCTTCCTCTTGTACAGAGAGGAAAGGTCAGCCCTTGTATCAACACCCCAAATTCCATTTTGCTGAATCTTACTCTAATTTTGCTGCCACTTCTATTGTTCTCTATGATTATTTATACAAAGGGCTTTGTATATGCAATATATATATATATATATATATATATATATATATATATATATATATATATATATATATGGGCCCCAGTGTCCACTGGTCTAATGCACTGACCGTTACAGATCACTGCCATCTCACCTCTGTCTGCTTGAGTTCAAATCCAGACTCGGCTAATGTGGGTAAGTGAGAAAGCCTGCCAGTAGCTTCTCGTGGGTCAGTGGTTCTTTCCTGGGTTTTCCAGGGTTCTTCCTCCACCTTTAATACTGGCCACCATGTATAGCCTATCTTGTGCTGAAAAATTGTGTTAAACCCTACAACAACAAAATATATGCATGGTATAAGAATGGTCAGCATTTATTTAATTTAATGTTTTTATAAGGGGCGGTCTCTACATTGTTTTGTATCATAGTTTCATTTGTCATTGGAGAGGCAGCACTTTCAAAAATATAATATATGAATTGCTTATTCTCAGTATCAGAGGCAAGATAAGGTTATATAATTAATAATTATGAATGAATACAGTTCATTCTGAGGGTCTTCATTTTGTGGTTTAAAGGGATGAAAAATTAGGTAGATTGAAATTAACAAACCTCTATTTACTTTAAATCACATATGTTAGACAATTTTTGAATAAGATGATTTTAAATCCATTATTTACAAATTGGTGAAAATATGAAAATATATATCTGTATATAATACCTTTCTTGAAAAAGTCTGTATTTATAATAAGGAATAAGTGTTTTGATTGCTCATCACATGCTCATTCAATTATGAAACAAAATGTTTCAAGTTTAAAGGCAAGAAATCATTTTTGCAGTTTATATCATAACCTTTTAAAAACCTCAAAAATTGTTTGTTGGTCATTTAATGTTACTGTTTTTAATAAATCTTAGTAATTTTTATTTTTTATTGTCCAATAATTCATTACAATTATTGCAACTCATGAATACTTAATTTTTTTTAAAAAATGACACAGTTTAAATAATAATGTGTGTGATTTGGATTTTTAATGTAGCTTTAACAATTTTCAGTCATATTGCTATTCTATGTGCAGTGTGGCAGTTTATAGTGATGTCTAGCACTGGGGCATAATGCTGCAAACATGTTGCATCATGTCCCAACCATTCACATTATCCTGACACCAGGCCAACCAGTTCTAACACTAGCATCTTAATTCTGAGCACCATGCATGGCAGTGGTTAGTACCATTTTTATAAGTATTTGGTAAGACTCAGCCAGGGATCAAACCCACGATCTCTCACACCTGAGGTGGATGCTCTAACCATTAGGCCACAGGGGTGGTAAAAAAATTAGTCCCATCCAGGAGAGTTTTTTAGATGATTATAAAAGGCACTGAAATTGTCATTTTACTGTATATACTTGCTTATAAGTTGAGTTCAATGGCAAACTGCAAAGACCAGCCCTTGCATATTGCACCAGCAGATCTATTTTTTTAAATAGGAATAATCAAAAGAACAAACAGTATAAACCCTGATCTGTTGTTGAAGGATGCAGTGGCAAATTAAGGTCTTTGTTTGCAGTTGTACAGGACATATAAAAGTAAACATGATATAGTGCACATAATAATCAACAAAATTGTTGAGAAAAAATGTACTGCAAATTTGTGTTGAAAAGTACCATAATTCTGTGATATTAAATTATTCTGAAACAATGTGTATTGCAGAGTGAACAAATTTTCTTCTTTGGTTGCTTAATGAATTTTAAAACAAAATATTCTGATTTCTTTCCTATCAGTGGACAGCTGGAAAATTAAGTCTACCAGTAGTGTTTTCTAATTGCTGCACACAGTACTATTAAAAAATAGAAGACTGTTTAAATGCATTTCTCTTTATGCAACAATTTGCCATGAAAGTTTCCATAGGTATTGGAAAATCAGTTTTAGATATGGAATGTTTCAGAAGGACATTAAAATTGCCAGGTTCAGGGGCCTGAAGTGGCCGAGTGGTCTAAAGTACTGTCCGTTACGGATCACTGCTATCTCACATCTGTCTGTGTGGGTTCTAGTCTAGGATTGAGTCTAGGATTAGACGAATGTGGATATGTGAGAAAGCTTGCCAGTAGGTTCTCGTGGGTCAGTGGTTCTTTCAGGTGATTCCCGGTTTCTTCCTTCACCATTAATACTGGCCACCATGAATAGCCTATTGTGTGCTGAAAATGGCATTAAGCCCAACAACAACAACAATTGCAAAGTTCAGCAGTTTACCAGAGTTTTCATTTATATTGGTAGCAAATCTATACCATATCATTGTACTTGTGTTGTCTTCAAAAATATCTGCTTATATATTGGAAAGCTTTTGCTTAAGAACAAACCCATCAAACCTGTAATTTCAACATGCAGTTTGAAGGTTGATAAAAGATGTATTTCCAAAATTTGCAATAAATTCACTGAGTCGTAGGATTTTACCCTGAAATGAAGCTGTTATAGCAATAAAACTACTACAGATTAGGACTTCAGTGGTATTGACTAATTAGCAGAAATAAAATACAGAATTTGAAGCTTTAAGATATGATTGAAATATATTGATTTTAAAAATATGATTATTCTAACCAAGAAAGTTGCAGAGGAGGTTTATGGTGGTACTAGAGTGCAAAAAGAGTGCAGAGTCTTATTTGGTTCAGTTTTGTTTATATCCATACTGTATTGTTAAGAGTGGAGATTAAAAACAGTTTACCTTACATTGGTTGGAGATGTCTCCTATATTTTTTCAGTGACAGTGCAATTTGTCACATATTTGGTAATAGGTTACATATATACATTACAGTTAAACAGTTTACTGGTATATTGTCATCAATCTGTCATGTTATTAGTATTTGGGACATATTTAATGATGGAAGACTATATTAACTGGAAGATATATTGTCATCAATCTGTTATGTTATTAGTGTTTGGGACATTTAATGATGGATATCTCTATTAACTGGAAGGTATATTGTCATCAATCTGTCATGTTATTAGTGTTTGGGACATATTTAATGATGGATGGCTCTATTAACTGGAAGATATATTGTCATCAATCTGTCATGTTATTAGTGTTTGGGACATTTAATGATGGATGGCTCTATTAACTGGAAGGTATATTGTCATCAATCTGTCATGTTATTAGTGTTTGGAACATTTAATGATGGATATCTCTATTAACTGGAAGGTATATTGTCATCAATCTGTCATGTTATTAGTGTTTGGGACATATTTAATGAAGATGGCTCTAATAACTGGAAGGTATATTGTCATCAATCTGTCATGTTATTAGTGTTTGGGACATTTAATGATGGATATCTCTATTAACTTGTAGGTATATTGTCATCAATCTGTCATGTTATTAGTGTTTGGGACATTTAATGATGGATATCTCTATTAACTGGAAGGTATATTGTCATCAATCTGTCATGTTATTAGTGTTTGGGACATTTAATGATGGATATCTCTATTAACTTGTAGGTATATTGTCATCAATCTGTCATGTTATTAGTGTTTGGGACATTTAATGATGGATATCTCTATTAACTGGAAGGTATATTGTCATCAATCTGTCATGTTATTAGTGTTTGGGACATTTAATGATGGATATCTCTATTAACTGGAAGGTATATTGTCATCAATCTGTCATGTTATTAGTGTTTGGGACATTTAATGATGGATATCTCTATTAACTTGTAGGTATATTGTCATCAATCTGTCATGTTATTAGTGTTTGGGACATTTAATGATGGATATCTCTATTAACTGGAAGATATATTGTCATCAATCTGTCATGTTATTAGTGTTTGGGACATTTAATGATGAAAGGCTCTATTAACTGGAAGGTATATTGTCATCAATCTGTCATGTTATTAGTGTTTGGGACATATTTAATGAAGATGGCTCTATTAACTGGAAGGTATATTGTCATCAATCTGTTTTGTTATTTGTGTTTGGGACATTTAATGATGGATGGCTCTATTAACTGGAAGGTATATTGTCATCAATCTGTCATGTTATTAGTGTTTGGGACATATTTAATGATGGATGGCTCTATTAACTGGAAGGTATATTGTCATCAATCTGTTATGTTATTTGTGTTTGGGACATATTTAATGTTGGAAGGCTGTATTAACTGGAAGATGTTACTCATATATTCCTTCTTTTTCAGTCTCAAAACAAGTCGCAAAAAACCTATTATGTATATATGAAAAATAAAATAAAAGAAACGCTTGAACATTTTGACTTTTTTGGCCCATCTCAGCTACTTTGAATCATGATCACACAACTAGTGGGGATCAATTGAGTTGCCCATCATCAGTTGCCCATCATTTGAGTTGCCCATCATCTGTTAGATCTTCCCTCTGTTGGTTTGTTATTTCATCTCTTGAACCGCCTGGTGAAAATTTGTTTGGTAGTTATCCAGGGCTCAAACTACTTGGCAGAAATGTTCTGTAGGTACTGAAATCCAGGGTTATTGGAACACCTTAGGTTTTTTTGCATGAGTGAATATCTCCTAGGGTCTTAATATGTAATAATTTCATTTTCCTTTTGCACCCATGTTACAGTGACTGTCATATTAGTCATAATTGGTCCCATTTGAAATTGTGCTGGTAAACATAATTACTAATTCCCATTATGTGATTATCCACTTCTGTGCACTGTTATGTATTGAGGCAAAATGATTTGATGAAACAAGATTATTTTATGTAGATTAATTTATTCCTAAGAGTGAGCTCTTGAAATGTCCACAGGAAAACCTAGCTATGTGCCAAGTAACATGTAAGTTATTCCCCTTGGTGAATCTTGTTCAGATTCCATAGTTTAAGCAGGTTTTGGAATTGTGATCACAAGAAACTTTTGCATTACAAACTTACAAGTAAGTAAATAATTTAATAATAAAACAAATAAATAGAGAAATAAATAATATACATTTTTTACTTTTTAGTGCATTTTAAGTTTTAAATCTCATTTTGTCTGACAAAATCAAGGCTAGCATGATGCATAAGTTTGAATTTCAGCTTGTTTCAGAATAGTGCAAAGTGAGTTTGAATGTTTTAAGTGGAAGTCACTATGGTCCCTCTCAATATGGGACCTCAGTTTAATGTATTATCATAAAGCATGCATCATCATGTATGACATTTTTTTAGGGTAAATATAGTTAATAATAAAACAAACTTAATCATCTTAAACCTACAGGATAATACCACCTCACTTATAACATGGTATGTTTCTTTACACCACCACCCAGTACCATAGTGAGGGACAACTATCTTTTTTTCAAAACACAGATGCACTATAGGGAGGGACAACTATCTTTTTTTCCCAAAAATAGATGCACTATAGGGAGGGACAACTATCTTTTTTTTTTCAAAAACAGTTGATCTCAATACAGTTGGTCTGTGTAGTGAGGTAAATTAATTAAATTATGTGACAGACTTGATCAGCTTTAAATGACAGGTTGTTTTCCAGAACAATGGTCTTTCAGGTCTGGTTTTACTGCAGTAAGACTTTGAATTCTGATGCTTTATGTATCTCTCATCCCACAAAATCAGTCAGTTTTTATCCTCAGATTGTGATTTAATATGATTTTACTGATGATTCTTTTATGACAGTCTTGTTTGTTTTCTTTTTGTTTGTTTTGTTTTGTCAGAAGCAGAGATTAGTAGAAAAGTTATTATAACATCATTTGCATTGTAGAGATGTGAATCTCTTTATTTTTAAAACAAACATTAAGAAATCCTTCATGTGTTAAAGAAATTAGCACAGGTTGGTGAAAGATAAATTAGACCATTTCCAGTAGAATTGGATATATACATTTTTGAATGCCTTGATGCCTTGAAAGTTAATTGTTGCAAGCCAGTCAATAACATCTTTTTTGAAGAGGGAAATTTGATCTGTTAGTGAAACTAGATGATATACTTTTGTAATGTTATGTGATATCTCATATATGTTTTATCTTTTTCAGAAAAGTTGTAGAAGCACAACATCAGGCTGAGTGAGATATGTGCATTATTGATTTTCATTTTTTAATATTTTATTAGGTCCCTGCATCCATTTCTTTTTTTTCTCTTCAGATTTATTCATTCCCAACAATTGCAGAGTTAGTTGAGCTGCCAAATGCATTCATGATTGGAGCTGGTGCTGGGCCAGCACATTTGTTAGGAGTCAACACAGAGGTAAGTCTTATTGAATAAACTGGGGCCCCGAGTGGTCTAAAGCGCTGTCCGTTATGGATCACTGCCATCTCACCTCTGTCTGCGTGTGTTCGAGTCTAGGATTCGGCGAATGTGGATATGTGAGAAAGCTTCCCATTAGCTTCTCGTGGGTCGGTGGTTCTTTCCGGTGATTTCCCGGTTTCTTCCTCCACCATTAATACTGGCCGCCAAGAATAGCCTATCATGTGCTGGAAAATGGCGTTAAGCCCATCAACAACAACAACATAATGAATAAACTGAAGCAGATTTTTATGATGATTACAAGGTTATGTCCCTTTTGCATTGCTTGTTTTTATGCCCCTGACTAAAGGTTTGTGGAGACAAGTGATAGCAATGTCCACCTGTCGATTTATTCATCCATGTACCCTTATACAGATTGGTTCCTCAGCAAACTTTAGTTTTCAGTTGTCCTTTTTTTCTCTATCTTCATTTCTGGCTTATCCATGGATAAGGAAAGATGCCTATTGAATTTAAGACTGCTAGGTCAAAGTCAGTGGTACTAAAAATATGAAATTTTTTGTTCTTTCTGCTTGGCAGATCATGTTTGGCATAATTTTCATCAAACTCCTTAGGTAGACTACACATGGGCAGCTCCATATTCATTCAATAGGTACTCTACACTAGTACTGAGGGACATAACCCTATTGATTTTTTTATCAAAGTGATCAAAGGTGGTTTCTGGACACTAATGGAAGTCTATCAACTAGTTATCAAACTTTGTCATGGATTTTAACAAAGAAACCTACAAAATTTTGGTTCAGAAAGTCAAGATCCAGGTCAGTGGATGAATAAAGAAAAATGGTTTCTACAAAATATTGGTTGTTCTCTGCCAAATGCAGTCACCAAACTTTGTGTATAGCTTGCACTTGTATGGAAGAACACAATAGATTTCAGGCAACAAAAAAAGCAAAAGCTCCTTGTCATCAATACATAAAGAAGATAAATTATATCTGCACAAAACATTTGAGTTTTTTCATCATCTGTGGTTACCAAGTATTGTGAATGGTCTGCACTTTGGGGTCAAAGGTCAAGGTCATTGTGGCTGGTAAAAAGAAAAAAAATGGTTTCTATACAAAAGTTTCAGTCATATACACAGAGGACTATTAAACATGGTACTCTTCATAGTCTTCATAGTCTTCTTTGTCAATGCATTAGTTACTGGAACATACTTGTGCAATGAAAATTGAATTTATTTTTCTTCCTTGTTTACTTGCCCTTGTAGAGAAAATGTCATTCACATTATGTCAGCTTGCATCTTATTCTTTGTAACTCACAAAATCTCTCACTGGAGGAATATTACAGGTTAGTTAGTTTTCCAAAATTTACCTTAGGAAAAAAATGAAATTCAATAATTATACCATGACTAAAATAAGTCCGAAATGTGTTTTTGATTGATATGTCTGCTGTAGGTGGATTGTATTATGTAATACTATCCTACCAATCATCCTTATGTTTGTCTGTCTGTTTGTTTTTTTGATAATAGTTTTAGTTCTAATGTCCAGCCTGGACAGAACTTTGTGGATGGTTTGGACTTTTAATAAGAAAGACGACTAAAGATGATGCTCTTTTCAGGTCAGATATCCAGGTTCTCTTAACTCTGTTAAGACCATTGTAGTTTGTATAGAGTAAACATAGACCTATTGTATTCACACAGCCTTCTGTTGTGCATAATTGAATCCCCTACCAATTCTAACACAAAAAGCATCACATAAAAATGCACAAAACTGACTTATTTCATTCATCAGTTGATAATTTCTAACCTAATTGTTGCCAAGGGGTCCCTAACACTGTCAGATTTTTTACATTTCAGTCCAAATGGAAGCTTTTGATGCTAACAAGCAGACAGATTGCCCACTGTCCTTTTCTTGTTTGTGGAACAGCCCATTTCAGTAAACAGTGTATCTTCTGCATCCAATATTTGCATTGTCTATTTTTAATATTTCTATTTTTAAAAAGTTGGAATTAATTACAAAGAATAACTCTTGTGCATATGTGTTCAAAGAGATGTAACTCCAGAATACAGAATAGATTGTTGAGATGATGAAACTGTATCACATCGGTAGCGTGAAACACAGACTCACCTATGCAGCTATGATGACCATGTTTTTAAAGAAGAATGAAGTGGGAAGGAAATAAGCCACATATGTTAGTTTAATCAACATAAAGGTCAGGGTGATACAATTATGACAAAGATATTTACTTTTCAAAAAAAATCTCCCAACAAAATTTACCAATGCTTTGCCATATAGACAGGGAAGGAATCTTTGAACAATGAAAATGTCAAGATCAGTATCACAAAGACCCACTGGTAAATATGTCCAGTCAGCTGTACATTTCTAGTATCTAAATGACTGTTAAACACAATGATTTAAAAAAAATCTCCCAACAAAATTTACCAATGCTTTGCCATATAGACAGGGAAGGAATCTTTGAACAATGAAAATGTCAAGATCAGTATCACAAAGACCCACTGGTAAATATGGTCCAGTCAGCTGTACATTTCTAGTATCTAAATGACTTAAACACAATGATGGGATGTAATATTCCATTAATTGTACTGTTTATTTCAAAGGAAATAATTTATGCCAAATCATTTATCCATGATGATTGCAATAAATCAAATCAAGCTGCCTTGACTCAGAAGTTAAGGCAGTTGGCTGTTGATCAGAAAGATGTGATTTTAATTTTAAAATTATATTTTAAAATTTTAAAATTATATCAGCCAGGTTTGGTAAGGAAAGTATGTCCTTGGGCAAGGCCCTTTAATTCACTTGCCTTTGCTTGATATGTGAATGTGTTACTGTGCCATAAAACCATACCAGGCCTTTTAATATGAAGTGATGAAAACAATTTTTGTTGAGGCATTAATTTGGTCCATCTATGAACACAAATTCATCAGAAAACTAAATTTTGAGAGAAATGGAAGTTGTAAAAAGTTTGAGTAAAGTCTACTATTTGCTAATTTGCTCCAATTTTGTGATGTTTATTTGTGTATATTGATTCTCAACATTCATCAATTTTTATATAAATTATGTCTTGCTAAGCTTCAGATAATCTTAAGTTTTGGTGAAACTGTTTATGTGACAGTTTTAGAAATTCATTAATATCATGCTTGTTTTTTTTTTCTTCAGCTTATCAACAATATCAAGCTGTCTGAGACACCTGTCAACAATGCCCACACTGCAAAAGTTGATACAGAGGTATTTTAACTTTACTTGGAATGGTTTTCAGTTTTAATTCCTTGGATTCTGTCTTCACACATGTTTAGCATGTTCCCATCTGCTGACAGTTGACAGCAGGGACCCATATCTGATGTCATACAGTACATCTGCAGAAAATTTTTGTGCTAATTGATTCTCTTCTGATTTTTAGTTCACCTGGCTGTAAGGACTGTTGAGCTTATGGTATGGTCCTTTCTGTATTTTGTATCGTCCATTCACAATCAATATTTACAATTTCTTGACCAAAATTGCTTTGTCAATTTGCTCCTAATTATACTGGGACACTATGGCTTCAAATCCTTTAAATTTGTTTAGATTGACACTGATCTATGATCTAGTGTTGCTGCCATTGCTAACAACAGAAAAAAACTTTGAATAAGTCAAACAAACTTTGCCAATTTCTACAGAAGGAATGCTGGCATGAAGGTCTTTCAGACTTGTGTAAATACAGAATGAATGCGGGCATGAAGGTCTTTCAAACTTGTGTAAATACAGAATGAATGCTGACATGAAGGTCTTTCAGACTTGTGTAAATACAGAATGAATGCTGGCATGAAGGTCTTTCAAACTTGTGTAAATACAGAATGAATGCTGACATGAAGATCTTTCAGACTTGTGTAAATACAGAATGAATGCTGGCATGAAGGTCTTTCAAACTTGTGTAAATACAGAATAAATGCTGGCATGAAGGTCTTTCAGACTTGTGTAAATACAGAATGAATGCGGGCATGAAGGTCTTTCAAACTTGTGTAAATACAGAATAAATGCTGGCATGAAGGTCTTTCAGACTTGTGTAAATACAGAATGAATGCGGGCATGAAGGTCTTTCAAACTTGTGTAAATACAGAATGAATGCGGGCATGAAGGTCTTTCAGACTTGTGTAAATACAGAATGAATGCGGGCATGAAGGTCTTTCAAACTTGTGTAAATACAGAATGAATGCTGACATGAAGGTCTTTCAGACTTGTGTAAATACAGAATGAATGCTGGCATGAAGGTCTTTCAAACTTGTGTAAATACAGAATGAATGCTGGCATGAAGGTCTTTCAGACTTGTGTAAATACAGAATGAATGCGGGCATGAAGGTCTTTCAAACTTGTGTAAATACAGAATGAATGCGGGCATGAAGGTCTTTCAAACTTGTGTAAATACAGAATGAATGCTGACATGAAGGTCTTTCAGACTTGTGTAAATACAGAATGAATGCGGGCATGAAGGTCTTTCAGACTTGTGTAAATACAGAATGAATGCGGGCATGAAGGTCTTTCAAACTTGTGTAAATACAGAATGAATGCTGACATGAAGGTCTTTCAGACTTGTGTAAATACAGAATGAATGCTGGCATGAAGGTCTTTCAAACTTGTGTAAATACAGAATGAATGCTGGCATGAAGGTCTTTCAGACTTGTGTAAATACAGAATGAATGCGGGCATGAAGGTCTTTCAAACTTGTGTAAATACAGAATGAATGCGGGCATGAAGGTCTTTCAAACTTGTGTAAATACAGAATGAATGCTGACATGAAGGTCTTTCAGACTTGTGTAAATACAGAATGAATGCGGGCATGAAGGTCTTTCAGACTTGTGTAAATACAGAATGAATGCGGGCATGAAGGTCTTTCAAACTTGTGTAAATACAGAATGAATGCTGACATGAAGGTCTTTCAGACTTGTGTAAATACAGAATGAATGCGGGCATGAAGGTCTTTCAGACTTGTGTAAATACAGAATGAATGCTGACATGAAGGTCTTTCAGACTTGTGTAAATACAGAATGAATGCGGGCATGAAGGTCTTTCAGATTTGTGTAAATACAGAATGAATGCGGGCATGAAGGTCTTTCAGACTTGTGTAAATACAGAATGAATGCTGACATGAAGGTCTTTCAGACTTGTGTAAATACAGAATGAATGCGGGCATGAAGGTCTTTCAGACTTGTGTAAATACAGAATGAATGCGGGCATGAAGGTCTTTCAGACTTGTGTAAATACAGAATGAATGCTGACATGAAGATCTTTCAGACTTGTGTAAATACAGAATGAATGCGGGCATGAAGGTCTTTCAGACTTGTGTAAATACAGAATGAATGCTGGCATGAAGGTCTTTCAGACTTGTGTAAATACAGAATGAATGCTGGCATAAAGGTCTTTCAGACTTGTGTAACTACAGAATGAATGCTGGCATGAAGGTCTTTCAGACTTGTGTAAATACAGAATGAATGCTGGCATGAAGGTCTTTCAAACTTGTGTAAATACAGAATGAATGCTGGCATAAAGGTCTTTCAAACTTGTGTAAATACAGAATGAATGCGGGCATGAAGGTCTTTCAGACTTGTGTAAATATAGAATGAATGCTGGCATGAAGGTCTTTCAGACTTGTGTAAATACAGAATGAATGCTGGCATGAAGGTCTTTCAGACTTGTGTAAATACAGAATGAATGCTGGCATGAAGGTCTTTCAGACTTGTGTAAATGGTGCCAATCCAGCATAAGACATGGTCAGTGCTACTAAAATAAAAACATTTTCAAGCGATTTCTTGTCAAAAACCACTCAGCAAAATATGGCCAAACATTTACAGAGCATCTTGGATTTAAGAGGCCTTTCATAGTTTTAAAAACTTTGCTGATTCACCATTAAATATATAGAAATTCCTTTAAATGACTTCTCAAAAATAGCTCTTAAGAATTTTACCAAATTTTAAAGAACACATTCTTGGATGAAGAGATTTCAATTCAAGTTTATATATTTAGTATTGATCCATTATTAAACATAACCACCATTTCTGATATAGAAAATCCTTTAAACAATATTTTTCAAAAATCAATTAACAAAATTTAATTCAATTTGACAGTATTAAGGTTTTAAAGGCCATTAGATATTGGAACCGTTACTAGAAAATGAAGAAAAAACTTTGAATGCTTTCTTTTCAAAGCACACAAAATAGAATTTGACCAAAGTAGAGAAAATGCATCCTGTCAGCTTTCAGTTACATGTAAATGTTATGAATCAAATATGGCCACTGTCACTGAAAATATGAAAACTTTGAAATGATTCTTTCCCTTCAAACATTTAGCAGAATGTGGCAAAAGTTAACAGAAAGTACTTTGGTATGAAGGACTTCAATTTGTGATACCAATCCAGCATCAAATTATGGTATGGCCACCATTACTAAAAATAGAAAAACTTTAAAAGATACATATAGCAGAATGTGGTCAAAGTTAACAGAAAGTACACTAGTATAAAGGACTTCAGTTTTTACAAGTGATACCAATCCACTTTACAATTATGGCCACCATTACTAAAAATAGAAAACATTTAAACAACTTCACCTCAAATAACCTGCTCATCAGAATTTGATGAGCTTCCAAAGAAGTACTTTGGCATATAAAAGCTGTTGAGCATTGGACAAAAAATACTGTTATGTCATCAAATATGAATGAAAATACACAAAACAGAAATCTTGAAACAACTGTTTTTCTTAATATGTTCAACTAACATCATTGGAAGACTTTTACAGAAACCATCCATCTCTCATATTTCTTGCTCAACTGCTCATGCAATTGCCAGTTAGATGTCAGCCAGGTGAGCAGTCTCAGACTCACTTTGGTCTCTGGTTCATTGAATGACATAGACCCTGAGTTTCCAGCACATTATACACTGATTGCAGATGGATATAAGTCATACACTGCTAATAAAGATTAAAACTCGTTTGATTGTTTTCTAGTATACTCTTTATTCTCACTTCTAAGTAGAGTTCAGCTGCAAACAGTTGATCATGGTCTATGTTCATTGTTCTACTGATTACTCCCAGTTAACTCCACTCCATTTGTCTAGTGGTTAAGAGTGTCTGCTTCAGATGCAGAAGGTTGTGGTTTCAAACCCCAGCCAAGTTGTACCAAATACTTAAAAAAATGATGCTAACATCTGCCTTGTAAGGTGCTCAGCATTAAGTGGTTAGTGTTAGGACTAGTTAGCTTGGTATCAGGATAATGTGTATGGGTGGGACATCATGCTACATGTCTGTGGCAGAAAGCCCTTCTACTAGACATCACTGTAAACTACCACATTGCAGACATTGTAGTGATATGGCTGAGGAATTGTTAAAGCAGTGTTAAAAATCCAAATCATGCACACTCCCATTTAACTGCAGAGATTCATATTTGCCAACACATTATGTGATAGATCTCTGACTGCACTTTGCAATTAGACTCAACTTACAAACAAGCATACTAGGCATTTCAACTTCAAGTACTGAACAATTATTTATACAACATCTTGGAATAGTATTAAAATTTTATTTTGTTCAGGAAGTAAAACCATAAATTATTTTCTTAAAAGAGTTTTCTATAAACAAATTGTAAGGGGAATATGGTGTGCTGTCAATGAATTTGGTTAACTTTATTAAGAAGATTTTTAATTGGTGTTGGACTCTTAACTATTCAGGCTTAAAGATAATTCAGTACTAGCAAACAAACATGAAAATGTTAATTAACATTTGTGAAAATCAATATTAATTAGCTACCTTGACAAAATATAATAATATTGTTTAGCTTGTTTAGCAGGTTTCAGAATCTAAACAAAATATAAATTTCTTCTATTTTAAAAATATTACTGTTTCAAGCAGAAGTTATTAGGAGACACTTAAATAGTGTTACCACTTTTAAGTATAAATAATTTAGTCCACTGATAATCTATGTGCTTCATTGTTAGTATATATATATATATATATATATATATATATATATATATATATATATATATATATATATATGTATATGTATATATATGTATGTATGTATGGCCTAATTCCATTCCTTGCAGAATGGTGGCTGTATTTTGGAAATGTTGACATCACATGAGTTTTGTTTGATGGGGAATTTCCTCTGTAGCGATGGACATCCAGGCAAGGTAACATAAATGGATAAAATAGAATGTAGAATATTATTCCAGATATATTGAGATGTATGTTGAAGATTTAAACCTGATAAATAAAGACCTGTTTATGGCTTCAGTGAAATTTCCTAAAGTTTTTTTCTTGGTGAATTTTATACTAATTTGCATAGGATATCCTTTTTATAATTATAATAGTTATCTGATTTCCATTTCTGTTACAGAATTAAAATTCTCATTCCACAATCTACTGTTAACTCTGGTAATTAGCAACATTTTGCAGAGTTTATTGTCAGAAGGGTAGTACTATTATAAGGGTAGTACTATTATTTCCTCTGTTTATTTGGGCAGATTCAAGATTGCCCAAGTAAATTATGGGGGCCATGAGTGGTCTAAAGTACTCTCCGTTACAGATCACTGCCATCTCACCGCTGTCTGAGTGGGTTCGAGTCTAAGATTTGGCAAATGTGGATATGTCAGAAAGCTTGCCAGTAGCTTCTCATGGATTGGTGGTTCTTTCCGCAGAATTCCCGGGTTCTTCATCCACCATTAATACTGGTTGCCATGTATAGCCTATCATGTGCTGAAAAATGGCGTTAAGCCCCAGAACAACAACAACCAAGTAAATTACAGTGTGAAATTTCAGTAAGAGAAATGTCGGACAATAATTAACCTTCTTTGAAAGTAAAATAAAATGAGGCAAGCATCATGCTGAAAATACCAATAATCAGAAGGCTTGTTTTAATAAATTTACACTTTTATGTGTAGGTGTTGGAAGTGAAGGCAAGCCAACGTACAGGTGAAGAAAATTTCATGAGTTGTTTAAGGAAAACACTTAACAGTTACTATGGTACAAAGCCTGTGGGACTAGGAGGAGTATTCCTGCTGGAAAAAGGAAAAGCAAAGATTCATATAATGGTAATTCTAAATGGCTTGTTACGGCTCTTTATACTCGTGATTTTATGAACTCCATACAAGCTTTTGTGTATGCATTTGATAAAAAAATGGCATTGTCTTGCCTTGAAAGCATGGGCAAGACAGGCATCACTTTTCCAATGGCATAGTAGTTGTTATTTCTGGCATAGGCAACAAAATTAAAAGTTCAGCTTTAGCTTAGTTTCTCGGACACCCTTGCATACCGATATGATATTGGCATAAGTCTTAGATTTACAGGGGTAACCTATTTGATCATGATTTCCCTCTTTTCCTTGCAAATTTCACTAAAAGTCATAAATTCCTATCTGAAATTAGTCATTTTTGTTTAAATCTGGTATTAGTTTAACCAAATATGGCAGCCAGAAAAATGTGTTGATAAAGTTGACCCCAATAATGAGCCATTAAGAAAGATTAAAGGAAAATAATCGGCACAGATAATCAAACCAGAATATTTGCAACTCCTCCCTGAAACCAATGTCTTTTGTAATACGTGTAGCCAGTATTTCAGCATTGCACTTGGACATAAGGGTGATTGCAAAAAACATTTCCACAAAGAAATGGACCACCCTGGTGGCCTAATGGTTAGAGCATTGAACCTCGGCAGACCTGCCAACTCTTACAGTTTTGCATTAAGTCTTAAAAAAATTACCCTTAAAATATGGACATGGGCATATAAGCAAAAACTACAGAAAAATGATCTTTGCGGAAAAATGCGGATAGTTTATCTTGTTTTATTTGGAACTGGGTTTCAAATTAGAATTTTGAAATTTGTTAGGGAACCAGACTAACTTTACAGTATCCCAGATGCTTTAAACTGCACCTATTTATTCATGAAACATCTGCATGATCAAACTAATGATTATATAATTTTTTTACAATGGTATCCCAAAAGTGATGCATATGTTAGATGAAAGGGAAAATAAGCCTCTTGAAAGTGTTAATAATCAACACAATAAAAAAAAGGAATATTCAAATTCTTGTGAATAAAAGATGGAAAATACACAATTACATTTTTTAGACACCACATGCCAATTTGATTACATCTCATGCTGGGAGATATAATTGCCAACATCATATGAAATGGGTAAAAAATTTCCAAGAATTACGTCAAGTTGAGTTGCATAGGGTATGGAACTAAAGGTTGTGCAACTATACTAATGGTAAAAATGGTCTATGCGTACTTTACAAAATTTTCAGTTGAACATAATGTTATCATCGCTGTGTCAAACTTTGTTTTCTAGCTTTACAATAGAATTTTTTATATTTTATTACACCTTACTGAAAAGTGGTCAATTTTATGGGGAAAAAATTAGTTGCCCTACTGAGAATGACTTGTCAAGGTTGGTAGGTCTGCCTTGGATGCAGGAGGTTGCAGGTTTGAAACTCAGGTAAGTCATACCAAAGACTTAAAAAAGGTTCTAACAGCTGCCTTGCTTGGTGCTCAGGATTAAGAGGTTCGTGTTAGGACTGGTAGGCCTGGTGTCAGGATAATGTGACTGGGTGGGATATCATGTTTCACGTCTGTGGCATGATACCCTGTGCTAGACACTATAAACTGCCACACTGCAGACATCATAGTGATATGAATAAAAAATTGTTAAAGCAACATTACAAATAAGAATCACACACAGGAACATTACAAATCAGAATCACATATCACAATCCAAGAAGAAATGCAGGCATTACATGTAAAATATACTGTAGATATATTCATTTCAACTGAGGTTAAGTTAAAGCTAAAAATATATATATATATATATATATATATATATATATATATATATATATATATATATATATATATATATATATTCTTTGCCTGCAAGGAGTAGTTAATTGTTTAGAATTGAAATCGAAGTTTGCCAGAAGAATGCAGATGATGATGAAACGAGTCAGTGGAAATCTTATCCATTAACAAAGTTGCTATAAATAAGGTTTTTTCTATATTTTTAAAAATTATTTTTGATTTCCTATAGCATTTAAAGCATCTATCTCTATATTCTTGCCTTACTTACTAATTTTGATTGGAAGGAGTAGGCAACACTGGCTGTTGTCATAAAACTTAATGGGTGTATTTCTCATTGAGGAATTTCATTGAGACACTGTAGCTCAGTTAGTAGAGGGACACAGATGCAGTACTTGCCTTAGCCAGCCTGGTTTATCTGCCCTGGGAACTGCACTGAACTCTCATTATCTCTGCATGATATAACCAATAAAGTGTTATAAGAGCCATTAAAACCAGCAAAAATCATTGGAAAAAAGTTGATCACAGTGACCTTTTTTTTTCTTGTGCAAGTGACTTTGCAGAGTTGTGGAAATGTAATAGTCTGCATAATTCCTGGCTTAATTTTGTCTTGAAAATCTGGCTGTCACTAAGTGTATGATGACATTGGGTTTTCATCAAAAGACTCCAAATGATATCTGCTTGGTCAAATGAAAATAGTACCAGTCTTGCATTTAGCATGCCTACCATAGCAGCTTAATTGAACATTGGCAATTAAAAAGAAATTATTTTCAATACCTGAAAATTCTTTTTGCAAAGAAGACAACAATTTCTAGTGACATTTTTTTGACTGCATGATAATGGCTAAGAAGTTCGTATCCCATGAAGCCAATTAATTTAGTAGCTCATTTGCTGGCATTTGAACTGCACTGAACAGCAGGCTTTATTAACTGTAAGCTGTTTTACTTTTCTACCTTTTATGGAAGATAATCATGCTTTGGACAACTTAAAGACCATGCTTTAAACAACTTAAAGACCATGCCTTGAACAATATAAACTCCATGCCTTGAACAACTTAACGACCATGCCTTGAACAACATAAACTCCATGCCTTGTAGATGTCTTTAGCACAATACTGAAATAACATGTAGATAAATAAAATAAGGATCACATTAGTTTTTATTACCAGCAATATGTAGTTTATTCCTGTCTGGCTAAGTTTACTGCAAAATGCCAGTATTTCACATCATTCTGCAAGGTGAAAATCATGAGAAAAATTCTCAAATGACTGCACATCCTGGTAACTGAAAAATATCACAGGTTTATATAATTTAGATTTTAACAAGATTTTGGAATTGTTCTTGGATGTTCAAAATTAATCGGCAGATTAGTTGATCTCAGCTTAAAGTCTCACATATTTTAAAGGTTACAATCCTTCCAGAAACAAGATGATAAATAGAAAAAACATCAACATTGTGTTCTTTATTCCTTGGACTTTCATAGAAATGTTTATGGAGATATTCCCTGTCAGTCTGTATATCTGTCTGTCTACATCTGCACATCTTTTATTCCTTCACCCTACTGTTTTGTTCCATACTATTGAACTATAAATCGTGAAAATGCGGTAATATATATGCTATTATAATTATGACATGTGGTTCCCTCAAGAAAGTCCACCTTCATACAGCTACCAAGTGTCCCATTTTTGCCATATTGGTCCTGTATTGGACCTGACTATAGGTGTTATGTTTTTCACGTTAAGAATATGTTTTCTTTTGTTTTCTAATTAAATAAAAAATTTCCTTGCAATTTTCTGTTTAGAACAGGCACCTAGTTGTATTTTTAAAGTTAGTTTATTGTTTATTTAAAAGGATAAAGAGTTTGAAATTGAGGCTACCATGCCAGTCTTTAACCACCATATTGGATTGTGCAGAGTATTAGCTGCTATCACTATATCTCATCTTAATAGCCAACTTTTTCCTGTGTCAAATAGGAAAGCAGAAGATTCAGTATTTTCTCCAGCAAATATAAGAAAAAATATCTGGAAGGACAATTATGTTATCTAGATTTGTGAAACCATCTAATAAAGGATAAAACTGCATTTTGCAAATTGTGTAATTGTGATTTTGCTATTGAGCACGGAGGTGCCCTTGTCATAAAAGAGCACAAAAAACTAAACTGCATCAGCTTGCTGCTACATTATCAGCAGCACATTTAAAAATACCAGAGATAACTTTTAATGTAATTTGATAGGAAGTTCATTTTACTAACTTTCTCTTAAAAAAAACCCTTCCTTTTTTAGTTGCTATTGATACTGATAATTTATTTCTTGCACCAGTAAAATGGAAAAGGACATCTTGTTTGCTAAAATGAAGAGTTTATTAAGAAAATTTTCGCAAAACTCAGCTTATTAGTGAAAGATGGTACATTGGATAATAATACCACTCCGGTGGCCTAGTGATTGGAGCATCCACCTCCAATGCTGGAGGTCGTGGGTTTGATCCCAGGCCAAGTTATACCAGAGACTTGCAAAAATGGTACTAACAGCTACCTTGCTTGGCACTCAGCATTAAGAGGTTAGTGTTATGACTGGTTGGCCTGGTGTCAGAATAATGTGACTGGGTGGGACATCAGGTTACATGTCTGTGGCATGATGCCCAAGTGCTAGACATCACTGTAAACTGTCTCACTGCAGACATCATAGCAGTATGACTGAAAAGTTGTTAAAGCTACATTAAAAATATAAGTCACACACACACACACATATTTAATAATGATTGAAAAAACGAGTTTGGAAAAGGCTGATATAAGCAGTCTGTGTTTGATGCCTTAAACTCGTTGGGTGTTATAGTGCAAAACTTGCATCTATGACATTAAATAATTAAGTTATTTTCCTACTTTACTGATAGTTGTAGATGTTGTAAATTGTTATATTCACACTAAAGTTTTAAAAATCATTTTTTTGTTCCTGAAAATAATTAGTTTTGTCATTAGCAGTCAGTAATTTTGTACTCTGGGGTTGGCTGCTATGAAATAATACATTTGCAAAAAGGACATCTTTTTATTGTAGAAGAGGTGGTTTCACATGATATAAACCTCCATATTGCTTCCAGTCCAGCTTCTAAAAAAATGCCACATTTATAGAAGTAGTAAAACTGTGAGAACACTACAATATTGGAATTCATTGCAAGTAGGTAAGTAAATACATAGATAAATGAATAGTTTTATATTCTCTTTCAGCCTGACTTTTCCAAGACCCCATTGAATTCAGAAGAAGCTGTGCACAATTGGTTGAAGTTCTATGAGATGGATTCCACTCTTATCTGCTTAGGAGAACTGGTTTCTCATGATCCGGTAAGTATGCCCACCTCTGAATAGTCTTATGATCCACTAAGTATGCCCTCCTCAGTACAGTCATTTCTAAGAGAATGCTCCTTCTGGGTGACAGAGGTTTGATGCTCAGCATTTCCTCCTCCTCCTCCTCCTCCTCCTCCTCCTCCTCCTCCTCCTCCTATCCATTCTCCTCCTAATACATTGCACTCGGGTAATGTATTTGCAGAAGAAAGCAATTTCTTTAGTAAATTGCATTTCTCAAATAATACCTGATAACATTATAAATAATCCCTCATACCCTCTCGCTCAAGTAAAATACTGGTTTAAAACATACTGGTAGCCACCTAGCAGATAGAAAGGGGAGATAACCTATAAGAGTTTCTGCCATCAATCTTTATGTAGACAGATAAACATTTTTCTGTCATTTTGGGAGGGCTAGATTTGGAGGTAGCAAAGAAAGTTATCCCTAATGTAATGTGATCAGGTAAATATTATAAGAGAAAATAATTGACTAAAATGTTTGCTTTTTTGGGAGGTGTTAACTATAATCATGAAATCATGAGGCTATGCTTTTTGATGAGTACTGCATCCTTATCAAAAAAGTTGGTCACAGTGACCCATATTTAATGCTTCACAAACTTGGGTTCAACTTATTTTTCAATCATGCTTGAATCTTGCTGGAATCATCAAACTATATGAATTTATGTCTCAATTAAAACCATAACCTTGAGACAAAAATATACAGTTCATATTTGACACACATTTTTTTTAGTTTGTTTTTTGAGTATGAGGATAACTATAAGAATAGAGGACATGCTACTCTTCTGAGATTCACCCTCCTTGCACTTCTGTATTACTTGTTTTCCTTAATCTGTATCTGTAGTGTGAGTGAGACTACACCATATCGGGCGATCCTGTGTGAGATCTTCCAAAGATTCAAGGTCAGTGTTGAAGTGTTTCACTGATGACTACAGAGACTCCTTGAATAGTGTTTACTGACAATCCTAAGATTGCTTTCCGTCCATCGACTTACCATTAAAGATTATTGGTAGTCGTTCTTCTGACATCCTGATTATGTGGCCTGACTCTCTTATCTGTGATTTCATCAGTGATGTGTGGATGCTTGAAATGCATGCCTGTGTGAGAACCTTAGACTCTGGGACCTTGTCTTGCTGTCTTATCTTCATCAGTTCCCTCATCTAGCTGATGTGAAACTTGTTGGCATCATGTCTATATACTGACCAAGTTACACATGCATACAGCAAGGTCAGCATAACAGCAGGTTTGTGGACTGTCACTTTTGTTTTTTTCACTGTTTCCTGTGTGCTCGAATACATTTTTGTGTAGTCTGCCAAAAGTCACACTTGCTTTAGCAATTCTGGTTTCATGAGTGATGTGGACTGCACATAACAATGTACAAGAACTTATTCACTGCAGGGAAGGTTTGGCCATAGACTATTATGATGGAAGGTAATGCTGTCAGGTTGATGCATCACCCGTGTCTTCCTAATAATGATTGAGATACTGATATTATCACAAGATAATTATGTCAATACTCTGTTGCATGTCCGACTCGGATTTGGCATTCAGAGGACAGTCATCAGCAGAAAGGAGATCATCAAGAATCACTGCCTGTAACACTTTGGCCGCATTTACATTGCCAGAGGCTTTTGTTAGATCGATGAATATCATGTACAGGTTAGAGTTCTGTGCCTGGTATTTCTTTTAGAGAACATGAAAAGCAAAACAGTCAGTCTGTGATTTCTCATCTTTTCATGAAGCCAAAAGGACACTCAGCCCTTGATTGATGTGATGCACAAAGCTATTCAGCAGAATTTGGGCAAGAATTTTGCCAGTTATTGACAGAAAGAAAATGCCTTAATGGTTGTCACAGGTTATTCTGTTGCTTCTTATATAAGTGGACAGTGGATGCTACATTTTATTCCAGGAGTATAGTTCCTTTACTCCACATTGATCAAAAGAGTTTAGTCAGTTTCCGTGCCTTGTGCAAGCCTCTGTCTTTGTACACTTCTGTTGGTACAACATCTGCTCCAGGTAGTTTGTCATTTGATTGCAGGTCAACTACTGTCATAGTTTCAGTCAGCATGTGATGTTTATTTCCACTTTAGACAGTGAGTGACTGGTCATTTGCCTCCTAGCTGAGATATGACTGTTGCTTGAAGAAGTTGAAGTCTTCTGCTTATATATGAAGTATCTTTCCTTTGTCAGTGAGCAGTGTGGTCTTGTCGGTATTCAGTATTGGAAATGGTCCTGAAGTATCTTTCCTTTGTCAGTGAACAGTGTGGTCTTATCAGAATTCAGTATTAGAGATGGTCCTGAAGTATCTTTCCTTTTGTCAGTGAGCAGTGTGGTCTTGTTGGTATTCAGTATTGGAGATGGTCCTGAAGTATCTTTCCTTTGTCAGTGAGCAGTGTGGTCTTGTCAGTAATCAGTATTGTAGATGGTCCTGAAGTATCTTTCATTTGTCAGTGAGCAGTGTGGTCTTGTTGGTATTTAGTATTGGAGATGGGACTGATGACTGTGGCCTGAAGATGTCTTCAAAGAATCATAGAAATTCTTCACATCATTCCTGCCTGCTTAAGACTGATTCTCATCTGCCTTATTGCTTGGCCATCAGTCTTGCTACTCTTTCAGTTTGCATTGGACAGCCCTCTTGATGTTCTTAGATGTTGAAGTGCTATCTTATAAATAGGCCTTCTGTGGCCAATGTTTCTCATTCAGAATTCTTGTAGTATCATTCTCATGAAACCAGTCTTGATGTATAAGTGTGGTTGGACTGAGGGTTTCAGATGCAGTTAAGTACACAGCATTTTGAAATACACCCAGTTTTCCTTGACATTTGCAGTTCATATTGATTGTATTTTGTTTGGCTGCACATTTCTTCAATAAATGAAAATGTCATGTTTTCCTGTTTAAATCTGGAGACATAAATTTTTTAGATACTTTTTTGCCTTGTGGTTGTCTGCTTGGCTGAATCTGGAGATTGAGTTTGGAGACATGACAACTGTCCAGTCTAGCATCCTGCATTTCACATTTGGACATCTGTCACTTGGACATCTCTTCTCTTCTCCTGACAATGACATTGTCATTGAGATGCCAACAGCATAGGTGAATACATGGCATCTTATTGTGGTTTGACAGGTGGAAGAATGATTAGGAGGCTATGTTTTCAGTACCTTTCCTCAGTTGGAGGAATCCATTGATGTTGCATTTGCCGAGTTGTTGCCCTTGACACTTAGCCATGTCTGGTGATCTGCGCCAACTCTAGTTTTGAAGTCAACAACGATGATTAGCTTGTCTGCCTTTGGTACTTCTGTGATAAGAGACTCCAGGTCTTCATAAAATATGTCCTTGATCTCATCTGGCTTGGTCTTGGTGGGCGCATCATCACTGATGATAGTTGCAGGTCTATTTCCAGACAGTGCATGAGTCATTTGCATTAGAGTGTTATTCATGCTTTTTGGGAGATTTGTGGGCTTGCTTACTAACTGTGGTTGGATGGCAAACCAAACGTCAACTTTGCACCACTCTTCTTTGCTTTGGCCACTCCAGAAGAAGGTATAGCCAGCACTTACTTTGGTGAGTTATCCTTCATCAGCATGGTGAGTTTCACTTAGAGCTGCTATTTGGATGTTGAATCTAGCCATACCTGTACCAACCTCTTCCAACCTGAGCTGTTTGTCTATCTGTCTGTCTGCTGATTTACTGTTCATTAGTGTGTGCATGTTCAGAGTACTGATGGCGAATTGTGTAACTCTTACTTTGTTTGACTTTTGACCACTAAGGCAGTCTCCCTGTCAGATGCAGTATGCTGACTAGGTGAAGCAGGCGTTGTTTAACTTTTGACCACTAAGGCAATCTCCCTGTCAGATGCAGTATGCTAACTAGGTGAAGCAGGCAATGTTTGACTTTTGACCACTAAGGCAGTCTCCCTGTCAGATGCAGTATGCTGACTAGGTGAAGCAGGCAATGTTTGACTTTTGACCACTAAGGCAGTCTCCCTGTCAGATGCAGTATGCTGACTACAGGCGATGTTTGATTTTTGACCAATAAGGCAGTCTCCCTGTCAGATGCAGAATGCTGACTAGGTGAAGCAGGCAACGTTTAGGGTACCTTTTCTAGCTCCTTCTGAGCTCAATGAGGTGAGCAGTGTAATCCTAAAATTTGGTGATTTGGTCAAGTGCTACTGAGTTCCACTGCTGATTTGGTCCAGTGAAATACAACCCTATGCCCCAAGCCACCTGTGTGCAGCTTCACTACATTGGCTGCTTTGCCACTTTCTCAACACCACCAGACTTACAGGTATCTGGTGGGGATGGGGAATGATGTCATGCAGAGCCTGACATGTGTACAAGCAAGGAAGGTCACAGATCTATAGCAGAGGGAGAACTATATAGTAAACAGTGAAGCACATAGGGAGAACTGGATGGTGAACAGTGATGCACATAGGGAGAACTGGATGGTGAACAGTGATTCACATAGGGAGAACTGGATGGTGAACAGTGATGCACATAGGGAGAACTGGATGGTGAACAGTGATGCACATAGGGAGAACTGGATGGTGAACAGTGATGCACATAGGGAGAACTGGATGGTGAACAGTGATGCACATAGGGAGAACTGGATGGTGAACAGTGATGCACATAGGGAGAACTGGATGGTGAACAGTGATGCACATAGGGAGAACTGGATGGTGAACAGTGATGCACATAGGGAGAACTGGATGGTGAACAGTGATGCACATAGGGAGAACTGGATGGTGAACAGTGATGCACATAGGGAGAACTAGATGGTGAACAGTGATGCACATAGGGAGAACTGGATGGTGAACAGCACTTCACAAAGGGAGAACTGTATAATGAACAGTGATGCACATAGTGAGAACTGGATAATGAACAGTGATGTACATAGGGAGAACTGGATAATGAACAGCACTGCACAAATGGAGAACTGTATAATGAACAGTGATGCACATAGTGAGAACTGGACAATGAACAGTGATGTACATAGGGAGAATTGGATAATGAACAGCACTGCACAAATGGAGAACTGTATAATGAACATTATTGTGTAGATGGATAATTTTATAATGAACAGCATTTCATAGAGGGAGAACTATGAAGAACAGCATTGCAAATAAGAGACATATAATGAACAACATTGCATATTGGGAAAACTATAACAAATAGAATTGCTCAGTGGGGATAATTGTATTGTGAACAGCATTATAAAGATGGAGCATTGAATAGAGGGAGAACTGTATATTGTTGTTTGTTTTGGGATTTAATGCCATTTCTCAGTGCAAGATAGTCTACATATGGTGGTCTCTATAATTAGTGGAGGAAGAAACCAGGAAACTCCAATTAGAAAAACCAACTCGAAGAAAGGTACTGGCAGCTTTCTCACGTATTGGCCAAGCCCAAGCCTCAAACCCATGCAGACAGAGGTGAGATGGCTGTAATTGGTAAAGGCAAGCACTTTCAACCACTTGACCACCCAGGGCCTTGAAGAACTGCATAATAAACAGCATTATAAAAAGAAAACAATGTATGATGAAGGGTGTTAGAATAAAAGAGCACTGTATATGAACATCATTATAATGAGAAACCACTGTATAATGAACAGCATCGTAATGAAAAACCACTGTATTGAACAACATAAAAATGAGAGAGTATTGTATAATGAATGGTTTTAAAATGAGAAATCACTATATAGTAAACATCATTATAATGAGATATTGTATAATGAAACAGTGAGATAGCACTGTAAATTGAACAGCATTATAATGAGAGAGCATTGTATAGTGAACATCATAATTATTAAAAAAGTTTATACATTGAGAAAGCACTGTATAGTGAACAGCATTATAATGATAGTATAGTATAATGAAAGTGCTATAATGAGAAAGTATAATGAACAACATTATAATGAAAATGAACTGAGTAATGAACATTATTATAATAAGAGAGCATTGTATCTTGAACAACATAATAATGGGAGCATTGTATGGTGAACAGTGTTATAATGAGAAAGCACTGTATAGAGAACAGCATTATAATGAGAGTATTGTATAATTAACAATGTTTTATTGAGATGGCAGTGCATAATGTTTATTTAGTTAAACTTTAACAGCCAAATGAATCTTCTCCTTTTATATAAGACATCTGTCTGCATTGTTTCACTACCTGTAGTATGACTTGGATTATTTATTGGAATTTTTTTGAATTTTTACATTATACAATTTAATTTTATTTGAGGATTTACCCATTTTCAGGGCCTAGATTTGAGAGTGGAACATTTCCATTGCTTCAGTCAGCATGGACAGGGTGGCCATTACCACTATGACACAACACCAAATGATGTGCAGTATCGTGGTTACTTTGTCTTACCAGAATACATCTATCGCATTGATTCACCAAAAGAGACGAATCAACTGGGGCGATGAGCAGTTCTCTCCATGGAGCGATTCTTCATTATATAGTAATTGAAATGGCAATGAAATGGATTACTTTTAATCATGATTTTTTAATGATACTATTTTTTTTTAGAATTGAGTAATAAATCAGAATTTGTATTATATTTATATTCAGAGTAATACAGTGAACCATATTTATAAAAGACACTTAAACAGCCATTAAATTTTGTTCTTTTTGAACAAGTTTCTTTATATAGAGTTTTGTTATGTAAGGAAACATGACATGGGCTTTTTAAATGTTTACCTAGAAGTGGAGAAAAAAAATCACTACATTTCGTCAGTCAGGCTTTTACAACTGATATTGTTAACAAGTAACACATTTCATATAAAGGTGAAAAAGAGAAGATTTCAGAGTAAAATGTTTCTGTACCAGTTGTGTTCATTGTAAAAAATATACATCTTGGGATTACGCCTTCATTGGTTCCCATTCAAATAATCCCTTGTTCAGATTTTCTCTGATTTTACAGCAGCAATTGAAATAACATGGCATAGCAGTCATCAGGAAAGCTGCTACACTTTTCACAAAATGGTAGGAATCACTTTACAATTTTATTTTTAAATCGATTTCTTTTATTCTACAATTAAAAAATTATGGGAACCTGAAAAGCTCCAAAAAGAAAAATTAAAGGCTATACTTGATTCTGTATGAAATTCATTCATGTTAAGTATATGGTCATTTTTTTGAAGTTCAGGAGGTGTGAAACTTGAATGTGTTCAGTTGATGCCTATATTTTGCTGTGATAAAAGGTGCTAAGTTAGATAATATTGAATTAGAGAGTTGTTGTCAGGGGGATATATGGGTGTTCAAATGGGTTATATTTTTCACCATGAATTTTTGTATAGTGGAATCTTTTTTTATGCCTGGCACTCCATTCATTTCAAAACTGAAGTCAGATACCTAATTGTTAATAAGGTAAATGGTGATCACTGAAGCCAGATGCCTAATTGTTAATGATGTAATGCATGATAAAAATGAAGCCAGATGCCTAATTGTTAATGAGGTAAGGAGTGATCAACTGAAGCCAGATACCTAATTGTTAATGAGGTAAAGAGTGGTCAGACTGAAGCCAGATACCTAATTGTTAATGATGTAATGCATGATAAAAATGAAGCCAGATACCTAATTGTTAATGAGGTAAGGAGTGATCAACTGAAGCCAGATACCTAATTGTTAATGAGGTAATGCATGATAAAAAAGAAGCCAGATACATAATTGTTATTGATGTAAAGGGTGATTAAACCTAAATCCAGACACCTAATTGTTAATGAGGTAAAGGGTGATCAAACCTAAATCCAGACACCTAATTGTTAATGAGGTAAAGCATGATAAAAATGAAGCCAGATACCTAATTGTTAATGATGTAATGCATGATAAAAATGAAGCCAGATACCTAATTGTTAATGAGGTAAGGAGTGATCAACTGAAGCCAGATACCTAATTGTTAATGATGTAATGCATGATAAAAATGAAGCCAGATACCTAATTGTTAATGAGGTAAGGAGTGATCAACTGAAGCCAGATACCTAATTGTTAATGATGTAATGCATGATAAAAATGAAGCCAGATACATAATTGTTATTGATGTAAAGGGTGATTAAACCTAAATCCAGACACCTAATTGTTAATGAGGTAAAGGGTGATCAAACCTAAATCCAGACACCTAATTGTTAATGAGGTAAAGCATGATAAAAATGAAGCCAGATACCTAATTGTTAATGAGGTAAGGGTGATCAAACTGAAGCCAGTTACCTAATTGTTAATGAGGTAAGGGTGATCAAACTGAAGCCAGTTACCTAATTGTTAATGAGGTAAGGCATGATAAAAATGAAGCCAAATACCTAATTGTTAATGAGGTAAGGGTGATCAAACTGAAGCCAGTTACCTAATTGTTAATGAGGTAAGGCATGATAAAAATGAAGCCAAATACCTAATTGTTAATGAAATAAAGCATGAAGAAATGAAACCTGATACCTAATTGTTAATGAGGTAAAGGGTGATCATATAATTAGATACCTAATTGATAATAAGGTAATGGATGATGAAAGACTTCTAGTTATAATATTATCCTCATCTACATTTCAGCCAATCATATTATTGAATTTTTATATGCTTTTGATATGGTTAGTTTTAGTGGCACATTTACCACAGCATTAGCAATATCATGCAGAGGAAATGGAAGATAAGATCCTTTCCAAAGGACACATTAAGACAGCTGTCCTGATTAGATGCACACTGAGGCATTTGTCCAAGTTTTTTAATTATTGTTATAAATGGCAGTTCCAATACAAATAAATGGTGAAACATTGATAGCTACCAGATTCTAATGAATCCCCTATGTCTGTTTCATTATCAACAGGTTTTTTTTTTAAGGCACTTGGCTGTCATTTTCTCAGCATGATATACCAGTACTGTGTGCAAGAGTGTCTTTAAAATAACCAAAATGATTTTTATTCATTTGAAATGAAATAAAAATGATTTTACCACAGCCTGGTTTTCCTGTTTAGAGTGTTAAAGGGAGATAACTATTGCCGTTATATCTTGTGTTGTTAAGAGGGTGATTTTTTTTGTGAAAATAAAAGCCATAATATGTAAAAGATTATTGATGCAAGATGCATAAAGGTGCAGCTACAATAAATGTAAAAAGTACTCTTGTAAAATATTTGTCAGGAAATTTTCTTGTTTTATTTCATTCAGATATCTAGAGGTGCAGCGACTGCTCTGGTGGCCTAGTGGTTAGAGCGTCTGCCTCTAATGTGGGAGGTCGTGGGTTTAAACCCTGGCCAAGTCATACCAACGACTTATAAAAATGATACTCAGAGCTGCCTCACTTGGCTCTAAGCATTAAGAAGTTAGTGTTAGGACTGGTTGGCCTGGTGTCACGATAATGCGACTGGGTGGGATGTTGTGCTACATGTCTGTGGCATGATTCCCCAGTGCAAGACATCACTATAAACTGCCACACTGCAGACATCATAGCGATATAACTGAAAAATTAATAAAGCCTTTGTTAAAATTCCAAATTGCACACACGGGTGCAGTGAGCAACAATATCACATCAGTGTCAGTCTTTGTGTTAACCTCTACATTAACAATATTACAGCTTGCAGGCATTGAAAAATTGTCTTTGTACAGAATCTAGCACCAGTTTATTATGCAAAGAAACCTGTACCGCTTTCAACATTCCATGACTACTGTCGCATTTCAATCAGGAAAAAGACATCAGGGTAAGTGAAGTCTGTAGTCTGACTAAAGCAATCAGGTTTTACTCTAGAAAAGTGTTGATATGAACTGCCAAGTGTGTGAGATAAACCAGAAAATTTTGCCTCAATCATTGCAGCCAACACCTTTGGCAGCTTGTACCCAGCTATAAACAAAAAGCATCAAGGATATAAATAATGTACAAAATTTACTCATTTCAATCATTGATTTTTTATTTTTAACTCCGTTGCAACCAAGCAGTCATTTCCATTACCATCTAAACATTTTGTTGCTTTTCATTTTTAAAATTGGTAGCTGGATACAATCTGCCAGGCTGAAACTAGTTCCACACTCAGTCAACTGGGGAATGCATCACATAATACCATTATTGTGGATGTACGATGTCGATCCAAACAAGAAATATCAGAGTGGTTCTCTTACATTGTAGGACTAGAAGGCACTAAGATGCCTACGTGTCACATTCACTCCTTGTAAAATATAACATGTTGCACATTACATTGCATAACTAAGTTTTTTACTGGCATTTGTTAGTCCTTTTTCAGTGATTGCTGATGTTAATAAACTCATTTCATAATTGCAAATATTCAGTATTTGACAACTTCATTTTTGATTTCTTTATTTTTAGAATTCAAGCAATTCTAATGTTCTCAATAGAGGTATTTTTAGGGGGACATCTTTTTCATAAATATAGTTTGTCTTTTACATCATGGAACAGAAATTAATGCATGCAATAGACAAAAACTAATTTGGTTATTTTATTTCTCATGTAAAATAAAAGTATATAATTTTTTTGTGGCTATACAGTGAAAGTGCTTTTAAAGGTAACTCACACTGGCTAAAGCGTTGATGTGATAAACATAGTTATATTGTTTTGTTCGGGTAAATTTGCAGTTTACTTACTTTTCTTCAGGAAATAGAAATGGTTCTTTTATTCTCATCTTAAACCATAGTATTCAATACTTCTTTGTTATGATAGAGTTAGTGGGCAACATTTCATTGGCATACCATCATGTTTCTAAAGGTAATCAGTTCAGGCTGAAGCTTTTTGATGTGCCAAACACAATTACCATGCATTGTCTTGACAAGTAATTCACTCAGATGTATTTTAGAAGGGTCATGATGGTCCAAATAAGTATAAATACTGAACCTAAACTTTCGAATAAAATCTAATGATTTGAATCTGAATTGTCAAGCATGAACACCACCAAGAAAGTGAGGATGAAGATGAGAGTTTTTGCACAGAAATGTTGGAACTGATTACGGATGTGTGCATACAGCACACTTATTCATAGTGATAAGAAAGAGGAATTTCAGGGTATGTGTTAAAAATCAAAACAATTTATACACAACAAAATGCAGCATAAGGCTGCAGTAATGTGTACTGTGAATGTTGAGTGTGTGTGTGTGTGTGTGTGTGTGTGTGTGTGTGTGTGTTTTAGAGTTTTAATATAGCTCTAACAACTTTTCAGCCATATTGCTTCAAAGTCTGTAGTGTGGCAGTTTATAGTGATGTCACATACTGGGGCATCATGCTGTAGACACGTAACATGATGTTCCACCCAGTCACAATATCCTGACACCAGGTCAACCAGTCCCAAAACTAACCTCTTAATGCTGAGCACTTAGCGAGGCAGCTGTTACTACCAATTTTGTATGTCTTTGGCATGACTTGGCCAGGGTTTAAACCCATGACCTTGCACATCTGAGGCAGACGTTCTGACTACTAGGCTATTGTAGTGGTTATATATGAGTATTGAAACGTTGTGAATATTTTGTCATGTGTTTTAATGTTTCTTGTTCCGATTTAATGTTGATAGACGGACAAAGTAAGGTTCTGTACAATCATCTGCACATCAACTCACTGGACGGCTGCAAAATATGCATGTGATGTAACATAAACAGATGACAGTTATGTCAAAACGATCAAGAAAGGGAACCATTCTGTTAGTGAAGAAAGAGCATAAAATCCAGACACTCTCTGACTAATATCAAGGTCATCTTGGATAAACCTTATGGTTGTAATTATATGTCATAGCCTTCTATTTTGAGGCTATTTCAGCATTTTGAAGACGGTTATGAATTCCTGGAAGATGACTCTTATTCAAAGATGTAGTGAATGGTGAACTGTTAAAGAGTCTGCAGTGAAATTATCACTGGCAATAATTTGTCAATTGTTTGCTTTTTTTTAATTTATTGAAGTGTTATTGGAAGGTCGGAAAGGTTTTAAAAAAGCTGTGTCCCACATTTGTTGACATTTGGTCAAAATCAGTTTGATTCAAATCACCAAACAGCTACTTGTCAGACATGAAGAGAGGGACTGGAATCGTTTGAATAAGATTGCTACAGATGATAAAACATTGACCTAATAATTTTAACCCAAATCAAGAGAAAAAATTTTGGAGAAAACAAGCAGGGACCACAAATTGATCGAAGTAGAGAGTTTTACATGCATTATTTTCTTATGCAAAAGGCTTGGTCATCCATGTGCATGTGCCTGACTTGACCATTGTCACTGGACATTTGTATGCCTCCAGAGTGTTGAACAACAAACCAAATGAATATCACTTGTTATTTGAATACCAAACCAAGCATGTGAAATCGATTTTGGTACTGAAAGGTTAATTTGCCAGAACGCTTGTTTAGCCAACCATGATCGCCCAACCCAATGAGTGACCTTTTAGGCACATACTAACTTTTCCACGTCAGCTTCACTTTTCCAATATTCACTCGGACTGTAAAATATTTTGATAAATATTCAGCTTTTTGTGTCCATTCTTTATAACAGTATTTAATGAGAGCTTCCGGACGCAATCTCGGCTTTCATATCTCCTCTGACGACCCATCTTGCAATTCGTTATATAGCACCTGGTCTCACAATCACATTCAAGTCATGGATAAGATTCTCGTCGGCACGTTTACGTTAACGGATATCGTTTTATATGAAAGCAGAGGTCACATCGGTAACACGTAGCATGAACACGATTCACGAGAGCTTCACGAAGCTTTGGTTGTTAGAATCAAGTCGTTTAGTGTAACCGTGTCCACAGCAATTGTACCCAGGAATGTTTTTATCAGGATATTTATTTGATGGTGTTTCTGGTAATATTGTAAATGCAGCTGCGACATCACTCACGACTTTTGTTTTAGTGAACTTTAATTTCTTTGCTGCACATCGAAGAAAAGTTGTAGTAATCGTTGTTCGTCCATTACGTGTTTGAACTTGAATCGGATCTGCCGAACGTGTTTTAATGTGATATCGTGCATAACTATCTGGACGTAATTTTATTGTATACTGTAGTATTCAATTGCATCACAAAATGTGAAATTCTTTGATGTTTTCAAAGATTTGTTCGTCATTGATTTGTCAACACATGCAATGCCTAAACAATTATAGCATGGCGACGAAACTCAGTTCGTGCAATGAACACGGGTCCTGCTGGATCAGGAAGAACGTAACTGCTGTTGAATATGATTTCACGCTGGATGAAGTTGCATCGATTATATATGATTGCACCATCAGCTAATGGCCAGCCCTGTTATGATGTTTAAATACTCAAAAAGCGCTGCTGCTACCGTCGATGTTTCCCCACAATCGCAGAAGCACATGATTTGAAATAAATCGATAAGTCTTGTAGTGCACGACGATGTGATGCTGAAATCAAGTCAGTTTCGAAATAATATTTTCACGAGGCTGGCATAAAACACTGATGCCCTCTAAATGAATAAGCTAAACGCACATTTTCCTTAAAAAAAACATTAGTAACATCTGTAACATTTTTATAGTATTTCGTGGTCTTGATGCTCGTGGTCTTGGAAATATTCGTTGGAGCTGGGATGAATTTCGTGACATGTTTGCTAGGCTCACTAAGGATTCGTATAACTTTTTCAATTGATTTTACTGGAACTTGTAGGATGTATATTGTGCAGGTTTGGATTCATCAATTTATAAAAATAAAAAAAAAAACAACTCACAATCATATAAACTGTCTGCCAATGATGTCATATACAAGTATGAGTAGCAACGCCGTAAAGCCGCTCGTGAACACCAGGAATTGATTCTTAGTTTTACTGCAGGTCGAAAAAGCACCAGAGATATGTTGTAGAGTTTGAACAAACATTTGCACCATTGATTACTCAAGGAAAGGAAGTTGCCGAACGTGCTTCGGCTATTACAAATTTCGTAAAATAGACTTACCAAGGCTAGCAAAGAAGCGGCGGCAGAGACTCTTAACGAGCTTGCCACCGAGATGGCTATAGTCAACGAAGACGTTGAGGAGGCGTTGATACATCTTCCACAAATGTGCGTGTGTGTGTGCGTGTGTGTGTGTGTGTGTGAGAGAGAGAGATTTGGATGTTTAACGTAGCGTTGACAATTTTTCAGTCATATCGCTACGATGATTATATGGCAGTAAATAGTGATGTCTACCACTTAAGCATCATACCACAGACATGTAGCATGATGTCCCACCCAGTCAAATTATCCTGACACCAGGCAGACCTAACCTCTTAATGCTGAGCGCAAAGCGAGGCAGCGGTTAGTACCATTTTTATAAGTCTCTGGTATGACTCGGCCGGGAATAGAACCCACGACTTCTCGCATCTGAGGCGGACACTCTAACCACTAAGCCACCGGAACGGTCTCGTCTTCCACAAGTAAAACTACCCGAACTCAAATCAGGGTTAATAGAACCAAAATATTGTTAAAAAATTAAAGAACCATCCCTTCAGGAAATCTATGATCCAATACCTGATGAAACACAGCTAACCGAGTAATTGTTTGAAAATAAACTACCATCGAATAGAAATTGTGTATGTATGGAACAGAACTGGGCTGTGTGGGTATATAAGAAGTGGACTGCACAAAACAAACTGAGCATTAGAGATCTTATATGACTGAGTTTACAGGCTTTTTAACCTGAGTTGAATCGTTGTTAAAGAAAAGACTAAACCATGTGTAGAAAAAAAAATCTTTATAAAAGTTTTGAAGTGGCTCTAACCCAAATCAGTAGTAGGCAACATAAAAGAGTAGATATACTGTTGAGGAAGCATAATTGTTCCCATCAGAAGAGAAACCGCTCAAATATACATCCACGGTCGAATCTCAACTTGTAACGTCAAGAATGATTTTTAAAAAGTAAATAAAAAGACTTGGTGGATTGCGTGACAGTAACGACTTCGCGTATCGACTGGAAACTTTTATGGGATCAGTTTAATGCGGCAGTAATGAATTTGTTATTGAAATTACATCGATTTGTCAGCGACGGGTCACCAATGACCTCGTGGACAGAAACACATCGCGCTCTAATGCATTAACTTGCTGAATATATGTGATGTATATTACTACGACACCGATGGTGAGTTGTGAAACGATTGAGACAGTGCGTGTACTACGCAAAATATATGCTGCATGCAACAGGATGTATTAAATACAACACAGAACGTTACCTGGAAGATTACAAACTCATCAACGAAACCAAAGTTCAACGTCACTCACGAGGTATTAGACAAAACGAATAATGTATAAACAATATCCCAGTTCAAAGACATATCTGATCCTGCATTTGACATGGGCGCGCATAAATCTAAGAAAATTTCATATTACTCATCCGTCCAGAGACTCTAGCCAATTAGAAATACAAGTTATGAATTCTTGGAAATTTGGGGAAATATGGTACTTGCCGACAACAACGCTAACTAGACGCTAATGTCCATGCGGGACCTGTCAACAGCCGTATCATGGCGGTGTTAAACAGTGCACGTTATTGCAGTGATGAAAAGGAAATCGGATTGATTTTCGGTACGTAGTTACAGCAATTCTTTGATATGCCAGATACAGCGATGATCGTACAAGTACAGCTAGCTCAGCAGTGGTAATAGTTAAAGCTCTGATCATAGATGCTTATAGTTAGAAATAATGTTGGTGTTGCTGATGCTAATGTAGAAAATTTACCGTTTCCTGATCCTGATTTCAGCATTGGATTTGCGCAGCGTCGATCACAAATCATTGTTGTATCATTGAAGTTTTCTTATGCAATTTCCCTTTATCATATATTTGGGGTTTTGTTGAGATGTTCGCAAGGTTATCATTGGAGCAAAACAGTCAGCTTATTCCATATGAACAATGCTAACGATGCACTTTAGCATACATGAGGTGTTGATGGCAAAGTTGTGTTGTCAACACTGACTTTGTGGATGTCTGTGCTAACCTCTTCGCAGATTACAGAATCTGGTACTAACAGTTGCCTCGCTAGGCGTTCAGCATTAAGAGGTCAGTGTTAGGACTGATTAGCCTGGTATCTGGATAATGTGACTGGGCGTGACATCGTGCTACAAGATCTCTGCGGCATCATGCCTCAATGCTAGACATCGCTATAAACTGCCACACTGCAGGCATCGTAGCATATGACTATAGAATCACGTTATCGTTCATGCATTTGGGAAGCGCTTCAACACTGTCATTTCTTGCGCACACCACATATGCATACCTACCAAACTGGTATTGCAGGCCACAGTTGAGATGGCAAATAAGCACTCGACATAGTCTTACGGCACCACAGAACGTGTCCAAAGTATAACGTGAGAGCATAACAAAATAGAACTGGACCATTTACAATTGTATTTCGACTCGTATGGACTTGCACTAGCAGATGAAGTTGTTAGTTATTTAACCAGGCACGGACGACAACTACTGACTAGGCTAGTACAAACACGGTTGGATAGCCCCATTTGCTGTCATCTTGTTGAAGCGTTGCGTGCACTTGAGCGTTCACCAACACCGCAAGCACTTATTGATTTCACAATAAAGTACGTTTAATATTATAAAAAATGTCAGTTAACATTTATGGAAGTTACTCGACGCGAGGACACGGTGCTAATATGCATCAGAGCAGATTTGCCACTATGCGGACTTGACTGAGTTTATTAGCCGTGGTAGTGTTGTTGTTGATTCAGGTGAGTTTGTAATTTTTGAAGATGTGTCAGTTACATTTATTAAAGATTATGTTCATACAATGCGTGGATGGATCGCAGATATTCCTCACCATCAGGTGTACTAACTTTATGGACGTCATTAACGGGAACATTAATAAAAGGAGAAAATTCAGACGACGGGCTAACCTAAGTAAACAATCAATATGTTTCACTTCTGGTAGAAATAGTTTTGATACACATAAATTTTACATTTAAAGGTGCGCGAGTCTGGATTATATTTACTATATGGTAACTGGAATAAAAGATGACAAATGGGAATATTGATAAAAAAAAGTCATCTTGATCGTATTTATGTAGCACTAATATCACGTATTAAAAAGCCAGGCAAGTTATGTATAATTTTAATAGTTTCAGTTTCAAAACCATTAGTTACCAGATATGAAATTTTAGTTTGAAGCACACGACGTTTATCCGGACGGTTACACTTAATAGTCTTTGGCGTTTGTGTTTAGGATTTGATATCGTGTTGGCACCAGATTTGATCAGGTAAAGGAGGCGATCACCAGTTATGTACTTATGAGAGAGAGAGAGAGAGAGAGAGAGAGAGAGAGAGAGAGAGAGAGAGAGAGAGAGAGAGAGAGAGAGAGAGAGAGAGAGAGAGAGAGAGAGAGAGAGATATGTTAGGTGAAGTTGTTTGCTTTTAAAACATGGAGCGAATGTTGTCATACCACTTTCATACTTTGATGTAATGTGGCTGACATTTCTTTGGATATTGTACGTTTGGAAACTGTAGATGATCTTATCACACTGCTAAATAAAATGATTGCTCCCTTGTGCTCCAAAAATCAGTATGAATTTGTCTTAAAAGTACACTATCCTTAGCACCTATTAAAATAGAGAAAATGAATTTTTCCAGACTAGACAATAACAGCTTTTGAAATTGCAATGAATTAATTACCAAATACATAAAATGTTATATATATATATATATATATATATATATATATATATATATATATATATATATATATATATATATATATATATATATATATATATACACACACACACACATACATACATACATACATACATACATACACGTATCTGACCGCCGTCATGAGGTTAAGGAATATACCGACAAAGTGTTTGACCAGCTGGCAACGGATGCTAACATTGATAACAATTTTTGCTACACTTGCCGATGAGTATCTGCCTAATAGTAGTGTTACCTAATTTAATAATTTGCTATGGGTCATGTAAAAATTTTCTTTTGGAACCATCCTGAGGTACCACATCCAATGCGAGGTCAGCTTGGAATCGTTGCACAGGCAAAACGTCCAAAAGATGCAAAAACACTCCGGGTTTGTTTCAATAACAGCGAAGTGTTATTCAACGCTGTATGCACCCCGGTTGAGATCGCCAATAAATATTTTTTTCATCAACAATAATTCGGTCGAGGAAAGAAAGGTCTTGACCGCTATTCAACAAGGATGCACTTGTTCAGGAAATATTTATAAAACGAAAAGCGTGTACAACAGCAAGAACACACAACAGCTGAAAATTTAAATTTTCCCAAGGCAGAGATTTTCTTTTGTATGACACTTGCATCAGTGAAAATAAGTAACTGGCTAGAGTGCGTATTGCACCTAGACATCATGAGAACGGACTTGGTCTGCAATTCGAGCAATTAAAGTACCAACTTATATTATTAATTTAGAACTATGATATACTCTCACTGTTACAGACGTGAAAAATAATCGAAGCGGAACAACAGATGCGAAATAAAAAAACGAAAAGAACTGCATTAATGGTAAAATGCAAACGCACGTGTTTGGTGGTAGATGTTATGTGTTGTCTTGCCGCAGCGACTCTTCAGAGCTGCATGCAGTGGCACAAAGCAATGTCTACACGATTAGTAAACTGCATTCGGTGGCTATTAAGGATAAAAATAATTAGCATGGCTGAATTTGAGATAGTGCTGGCTGGTATGGAAAATCACCGACCACTCCGACCGCACATAAGAAATTGTGCGATTGCATATTTACAAACAAGACAACAATTTGCCTATGTATCAATCTCACAGCAAATACCCCACGGACTATCGATCGAGTAGCCTGTAAACAGCGTAAAAAAATCTGAATATATTTTGACTACGTTAGTGAATTAATTATTCACATGTTGTGCATTTATGTATTTATATTACTTGCAAAGTCATATGGGACAGAGGCTGTAACTTTTGGTTAGGACCTGTGAGGTAAAACTTTTAAAGCCACATAATAACACTATTAAAGGTGGGTTTATAATGTCACATTCATGGAACTCTTGTTAATGTGTTCTCATATTTATCCATACAGCTATTATCCACATTTTCATTTCTGAGACATAGAGAAAAGATCATTTAAATATTCTAAAGGAATTTGGTTGACATACACTTCATCCTCAAAATTGTCAACTGAAGGACGTTACGGATCCAACGCGGTAAACCCGTTGGTTATAGATCGGATTTATAATCCATATACAGACTCTTAAGGGGACCAGCATATCAGTGGCAAATATATGGGACTATAAATCTTAATATTTTAGCTCTACTGGGCATATATCAGAAAAGCGCATGAAATAATCTCTCATTCTGTGTCACAAACACGCTTATCCCAAAATCAAATCGGTTTTAAACGAAAATGGTATCACTTGGATAACAGATATGGACACCATAGGAGCCATTTGGAAATGTTGTTGTCGCTACTTCTACTGAATTAATATATGGTCCCATCGACATGGGGTTTTCACCGAAGGATGTCTCATAAGTATAGTTGGTATATAATGAAACTGGTGTTTAACAGATGTTTATATGGACTGCCCATGTGGTCACCTTGAAAATCTTGTTACATGTATCACTACTTCTTCTAACCAGATCATTAAAATTTCACTAAAGGACTTCTTACAGTACCTAGTTAGTCTTGGTGAAAATGGCCCCTGTCACACTGGTAGCATGGCAATCGCCTCACCACTGTGGTGGCCAACTCGAAAATCTTATTATTTTTCCTCCAGAATCGACGAGCACCCCGGGTGGTGGAGTGATATAAGGCCGTTACATTTACATACCACTCGCATATCATCTCTTTCCGCGTGATTTGAGTCTTTACTCTACCAACATGGGTATGTGAAACCGCTTACCATGAACTTTCTGTGGTTCGGTGGTTCTTCTAAAGTATTTGGAGTTCCTCAACGATTCATAGACATTTTCAATACTCAACCGTTCAACAGAAGAAATAGACTTCTCATGGATTCTTGAAAATTACTTTTGGACATTGTGCTGGTCTCAGTGAGGAACTATTGTTTAGCTAATGTCCCAAAAAACTTTTTTCAGTCGAGCGTTTCGAAAATGTTTTGGTCATTCAACAAAGACTCCAAAGAAATTTCCTGAAAAGTGATATAGGCAGGGTATTAAATACGCGATATGCGAAACGAAATATTTTCCTGTTTCAGCTGAGACCTCGTCAAACGCATTACAACGTGAAATTGCTTTCTCCCAGGACACTGTAGACAAACTGGATTCTCTTAAATTTCTAAAAAATTGTTTTGCTTTATTATACAACAACGTCAAAGAACTTAAATAAATTGTTTTAATGTTGAAATGTGGTTGATGTTTACATTGAAAAAAAAAACCCCAAAAACAAGAGGGTGGCTAAGAATAACTGTATTTGTGTAAAACTCGTATGCCCCTACTCCAATCATAATGATCCAAAAGTCAAACTCCAAAATATTCAAGCTTTTATTTAATTTTTTTTTTTTAAAAAAACTGCTAACTCAATAAAATAAAATCGTTTACATGTGCAATTTTCTTTGTTTAGCTACCCAAAGTGTGTGTGTGTTTGTGTGTGTGTGTGTGTGTGTGTGTGTGTGTGTGTGTGTGTGTGTGTGTTGATGCGAACAAGGATTTCGTCCAAAAGGTCCAAGTCCAAAAAGTTTGAAATTTGTACAAAAACTTGAGGGGAAAAAAATCTGAAATGTCCTGAAAATCTCATTGGATTTTTTTTTCATATGTATCAAAATAGGCTTGCCATGTTTCGTTTGTCTATACTGACTGTTAGCTCTTGCTAACAATCTTTTGAACAGAATGATGGACCGGACCAAATAACCCCCTCTCTCTACAAGCATTCAGAGGTGTTGAAACTTGGATACAGTGCATACATATATATTCACGCCAGAAAATATATTAAACTCGGAATCACCGACGAAGCAAAACAGAATATTACTACCGAACCATCCGATTCAATTAAAAATACGTAGCTTTCAAGGTTAAAGAAGTCAGAAAAAGTGCCGTATCTCGATATAACCCTGCTTATGACCATCATGAGAAACTTGTCAACAGGATCTTACAAACACCACTCCGAGCAGGATGTGAATAGTACATTTAAACTAAGTCACAGATGGATGACTTGATTAAATTATCATGGAATTACAGCAGTCATTTTTATTTGTAGGCAGATTTTTAAAACTTTTCCAGACTTTTATTTACACAACCCTTGTAATCACACTTAAGTACTATCCTCTTATGGCAGACATTTGGTAAGCATATTTGTCTTTATAAGTAAATGACCTGGTAAGATCTTGATGCAGTTTGTAGTGATAATAAATTACTTTTTTCTTTTTTAATTTTATTTTATTTGTTATTAATTGGGGTATACATGTTTTACAGACACAAAGCAAGATTGATAGAACCGCTCTTTAAGGGATTTTTATGAAGGGGATGCATATAAATGTATGTGGGTTCATGAAATTCAGCTGTTCATTCATTGCTGGAATGGGCTTTAGATTCGAACGATTGTTCCAAGATCTATAAGAATACACAATATGATATCAAGAGACAATTTTTTTTTAAAAGGAAAGAATTAGATAATAAAAAGTGTGAAAATAATGAATGGTACTGCTGAAGCTTAATGTCTAAAATACAGTCATCCCCATCTTGGCAAAATAATCCATTAATCGTACGTACATACATACATACATACATACATACATACATACATACATACATACATACATACATACATACATACATACATACATACATACATACATACATACATACATACATACATACATACATACATACATACATACATACATACATAGGGTCTTTTTGAGGTAGCTGCCAAAACTACGTGCTCTTCAAATTTTATTTTGCATTGAATGCATACGCTAATGTGTACACGTATGTCGTGCAGACGATTTTATCCCAACCTTTCCCGAGAAATTTAATGCGTCATTTATTTATTTATTTATTTATTTATTTATTTATTTATTTATTTATTTATTTAGTGCAAGGACATTAAATACAACAATTTTAGGCGAAACAGAGCCCCTCGATGATCTGAATAGACCAACTTACCTTTGCCGCCTTTCAGTCGGGGAGTACACAAAGTCTTTCCGTCTGGAGTAAACAATTAATTGTGATCACTCAGCCCCAGTGTTATGTTACCGAGCCATCAACATGTCATTTTAATTGTCAGTATGTCATATGAAATGCCCAAGAATTATTACTTGGGCTGAAAGATACAACCTGTCAAAATTCCCAGTAGTTGCTATCTCTATTCAGAAACGAAAACAGTCAAAGAGCATTTCTGTCATTTTTATTTACCACATTTTTTCTAAAATAACATAACTTTTTATAACCATTGGAATATTTCCGTTTGCTTCTATATTTACTCTTTAAAACAAAGTCTGTTTATGTTATTGTTGCTAGTTTTTCTTTTGTTTTTGTTTAAGTGATATAGTTTTTGCACAATGCGTTACTAGGTAACTGCGTTTCCACATCAAACTTGATAATGGCACAAAGATCGTTCCAAGATAATGAACATACACGGTAGTCTGATAGGGCATAGCTGATCCATTTATGTACTTTTGAAAACTCTGTGTGAGAGAGAGAGAGAGAGAGAGAGAGAGAGAGAGAGAGAGAGAGAGAGAGAGAGAGAGAGAGAGAGAGAGAGAGAGAGAGAGAGAGAGAGAGAGAGAGAGAGAGAGAGAGAGAGAGAGACTTTAACCTTTTATAATGCTGAGCGACAAGCGAGACAGCTCTTAGTACCATTCTATGTCTTTGGTATGACTCGCCCGAGGGTCAAGCCCACGACCTCCCGCATTCGAAATAAGTGCGTAACGCCTTATTGTGTGTATTTTTCCTATAGATTTAGCAAGACTGGCTATCGGTATAATAAACCCCAGCTTTCAAAAATATGTAAATGTGTTGATGAAATATAATTATTGTTTTAAATGTTGAATAATATTATACAAGACGATGACATTTTCATTTTAATGCCATATTTGACGAGGTATACCTTCAGGAACAATGAAAAGTATTGTTAAGTATTGGAGACATCCTTTATGACCTATTCGAATATCAATGATTTAGAATTGTCCTGTAGTACCTGGAAAATATTGATTACTAACACATTTCATTGTATATTGTAGTAATGCTTCTTACAAATAAATTTTGAAAATACTGTTAGACATTTCTAGGGAGCTAAATTTGAACCCAGCCATCATTCTCAGCTTTGGTAAGATATTAGCTTCTGTTTATGAAATACAGAATGAGGTGCTTTCGTATTTTGCAACGGGGCAAAATTTCATATTTTAAACATTTGTGCCCCACATATTTTAAAAAAAATATTTCGAAAACAATAAGCCCCATAAAATTAGCTCAGATATGAATAAAACAATGTTATTCCACAGGTTAAAAAAAAGATTTTGCTTTTATTTTAATTTCATTTTTTTATGCATTCCTCTTAGTATCATTCGTGTTTGATATGTGCCAAAAATGTTAGAAGAATCAATAATATCAAATATTAACTCAGAGTCTCTAAAAATAAATTACTTTACCAATTAAACCATATAATTTATTTTGTTGTTCCACGTTAATTGTTAATAGAGAACCACGGATGGCCTAATGGTTATCAATTATAACATTAACAATTTCTTTATATGGTAAAAGTTGTCTATTCCTACATTAAGTTTATATAGATGGCGACATATACCAAAATGCAACATTAACAATTTCCATAAATGGCTAAAGTATTCTATTCCTACGTAAAACTACCATAAATCGAAATAGTGTCCCATTTTAATGTTAAATTTCCAGTGGTCCTATTTTCCCAGCAGTTCTCAAAGAATCTTATTGTTGTTAGTATCGCAGACACAAAGAATAATAAATGACTAGCATATAACTGCTTTATTTTCAACCCTTAGTTTGCCCACAAACAAATAGAATTAATAAGAAGGCACGTGTAAGAAGCAAAGACTGTTTCATACTTCTTTGATATAAACAACTGACTGGTTGATAAAATTCTTACTGAGGGACAGTTATTAAAAACCTAAGTAATATATTTTGATTTTTAAACCCGTTCTAAATTTTTTCAAAAGCTAAATCAAACTGAGTTTTTAAAATCATTTGTAACTTTCCCAGTCCGAAAAAAGCTTACATGTAGACGAGTTGTGCAGATATTATTTGCTATTGTTTCAGTCTTATTATTTGTTAATTGGAAACCAAGTCACTCTGTCATCGTAGAAACCTTGTATATCACCCAGTCCACTATTATAATTCTTTCTGATTAATCTGTGTACCTAACATTTGTATTTCTATTGCCCATTAGTCCCTGTCACCATTTTTTGGCAGGTCTTTGAACATCAGTAATCAATAAATAAAAGTGGGCATCGACGGTCAGTATAAACAAATAACATGCACTAAATGTTTTGCACATCAACCTGTCTTGTTAGCATCCTTTTATGACCAATTACACAATCTGGTTATATGCCCGCGAATGATTGATGAAATGTGCATGTGACGTGCGCGCTGGACTATATATATATATATATATCTCTGTGTAGCTGGCCATTGCACCGATACATCAGCAAAGCTCCCAAAATAACCTCCGGTGCTGCCATACAGAGGAAACGGGTGAGTTAATGTTTTCAATCAATAATAAATTATTTATTCATTAAACACAACAGTTCCATGCTAAATCGTTAGCATATATAGTTTTGTATATAATGCTTCAAGCTGTGTATTTTGTCAAATCTGTTTTGATACAAAGAATGATGCGATTTTTTAAAATTTTCGTTATGACATATCTTGTGCGGATTGATACAAGACATATTGTTGGAACGTAGATACTATGAAAAGATAATAAAGGAGAGAATTTAGAGCGTAGTGTCTTTAAACTAAAATGTGTATTGATTGTTCGTTTTTTGTGTTGGTTTTGTTTCTTGTGTTGTTGTTTTGTTGAGGGAAGGAGTGGGGTGAGGTGGGGTTAATTTGTGCATCAGAACTTGAATTATTGTTTCCTTTGTAAACTTGCTATCGAAGTCGGTAATTATCCTAGCACATTAATCTTGATTCTCACTTAATTTTGCTTTGTAATTAACGCTTTTCAATACCTGTTTTCTCCATCGCTTTAAGAATGACTCAGGAGTTGAAATTTGCTACTTGGAATTTTTTTTAGTATACTTAATTCAAGGTTTTTGTCTTAATCCTGTATACCGTTTATCGCAGTGTTAAAGATATACGATACTGCATGACACATTAGAATATCAAATAGCAATTTCAGACACTTGACAATTTGCATGATTAATTAATTATTAAAACGGTAATACTTGAAGCTCTCTTTCTGTTGCCATGAGGTCGATTTAGGCATTTCCTGATGATTCCTACACACGGATACTAGAGAGTCTATAGTCTTTACACATGTTAAGATCTGTTCATCAAGAAAGAGCGGTGGTAAAGAAGGGAAGGGGCAGAAGATGAAATTGAAATAGGCCTAAATACGGTAATACATGTTTGAATAACATGCATACGGGTAGATATGTTTCCTAAATATATAATTAAAAAACTTTTTTTCATTGTTGCGAGGATGTATTTTTAATACATATTAATAATGACAAAGAAGATAGTCGTATCGCAGTTTCAAAGGGGTAAAAATAGAGCGTAGAGATATTTCACACATCGTTTGAAATGTTGAAATGATACACAAAATATCAACCGAGAAATGCTCTAAAATCGTTACAGAATAATTATTGTAATAGAAAACAATTCTACGGACTAGTCTCGAAGAACTGTTAGACTTTTGATCCTGTTACACAGAAAGGGAGTTAATTTGATGAAAGCTTTCCGTTTAAAATGTTTAACATTTTTTTATTTATATAATATATGTTATTAATCCACAGTTGTTTTGGTAAGTTCTCGTCTTTTGCAGCCTCGTGGGATTGTACCTTCGCTGTTTAAAAAAAAGAGAAAAACACGCAAATCACTTGACAGTAACACTACGCAGACGATAACATAAAAGGCACGCTTTACTTCAGTTCCCCTAATGTCATCAGAAGAACGCTGCTGATCTTTATTGCCTGTTCATTAATATCGTTAGTTAACGCATTTCTACTCACGTTTTAAAACATATGAACTTATACGATTTTTAAAGCTAGTAATTGCTTTCGTTTTTAAGAAGAATATCTTTGTTTTGTAATCTTTAATTCATTCGAGGCGATCAAGCAGCAAAATGTCGAAAACTTTGATCATTTAAACGTAACAAGAAATCACAGTTAAACCGTTTTTAAGTACAGTTGCTTAATTATAAACTCAATCACATGCATAATTTACGTACGTTTTACCGTTTTTCTAATTCTTGTGGAAAGTAAATTTAGATACAGATCGCAGAAAAATAAATTGGCACGTACATCACGTTTGTAGAGCCTAACAATCTTCTCGTTGCTTTGGAATATAGCAAAACGTTCTATTGATCGGCTTGTATATATCCCTGCTTCGTTAAGCAGGCACAATTGAGCATTCACTAAAATAGTATGTTTGTCAGTTTTTGCATGTATTCGTTCGTGCGTTCGTTCGTCCGTCCTCTCGGTCCGGTTTGTAACTCTTACTGCAATATATTTACTGATCCTAAACTTCCTGTTATATGCATCGTAATGTCACGCAAAAGATGGGTTGCTGCGACCTACTTCGTGTTTGAAAAATAAAACTAGTTAAAATTGCTTGTTGGAGATCAGCAAAATTAATTTTTACCCATCTCTACCTAATTTGCTATGTTGATAAATTTCGGGATGAATAATGTTAAGCACCGTTTCCGGTCTACCGTGACCAAGTATCCAAGCTTTGATTCCGTATTGCTAAAAGAAATACCGATTCATACCATCAATGAGAGACAGAGGCAGAAACACAGACAGACAGACAGACAGACAGACAGACAGACAGACAGATTAGAAACAAAGTTGATAAAGGTTTACTCATGTCTATTTACATTTTTAATTCCAGTTCTAAAATGAGTCATTCCACGTACATGCTACTATCCATAATAACTTTCTCATACGTCCATTGTCACGGGTTCTCTGGAGGTGAGTTGTCTTACTATGCAAAATACTATATAAAAAAGAGAGAAACTACGTATGAAAAGCATACATCTTTTCAAACACACACATAAATCTTGTATTGGGGATGCAGGGGTATTAATTCATTGACTTTACAAACACGCACATCAGTCTTCTAATTTAATTTAAAAAAAATAAATGCTTCATTAACTTTGCAAATGTAACGTATTAATCTTATTTTTGATTAAGTAGAGTCATTACCTCATTAACAAAGCAAACATACATTTTTCTATTTGAATTTGTACAGTCATTACCTCATTGACAATGCAAACACATACGTGTTTCTATTTGAATTTTTACAATCATTACCTCATTAACTTTACAAAAACAAATCTTTCATTTGAAAATGGTACCATTGCTTCAAAAACGTTGCACACACACACATACACAGACAGACATACACACATACAGAGAGAGAGAGAGATTTATAAATATACACCAGACAAAACGGAAAGTGTTATCCCTGGATTCTATAGAGAAATGCTTGATAATAATTGGCAGAATTAATATATAATACAAACAATACCCTGATACAGGTTTGAGAATTTTTAATTCTGTCCCTTCATGTGTGTGTGTGTGTGTGTATACATACATACATACATACATACATACATTCATACATACATACATACATACATACATACATACATACATACATACATACATACATACATACATACATACATACATACATACATACATACATACATACATACATACATACACACACACACACACACACATATATATATATATATATATATATATATATATATATATATATATATATATATATATATATATATATATATATAATACTTCATTAATTTTACTAACAAGCTAACACAAATCTTCTCTTAGAATATGTAGAGTCCTTGTTTCATTACCTTTAAAAACACATGTCAATATTTTATATCTGAATATTTATAGTCATTTCTTCATAAACTTTGCTTCGTTTACCATAAACATTTCTTTCTTGCCAGCCTTAATGGTAAAATGAAGGTGCACTGCACACTAAAATTTCTGTTGGATTTAATACACGCAAATAATAAGTTTTTTTTTTCATTCCAGATAATGGCGTCGGATTCGATGACGGTGACTATGGAATTGGTAGGTTTGCCATTAATGGTACTGGATGTAAGCTACATGAACCTACTACAGTAATCCTTACTCGGTAGAACAGAATAAAACAATGATATTTTCGGAAATTACATGTTTTCCCGAATATTAAGAAAACAGAAATTCCGCTATTGACAAGTTGACTTTACAATAATAATTCGTGCATTTGTTTCACCCAAAGTTTTGGCGAGATTAAAAATGTATTTCTATTACGTTGATTATATAGGTTCTCCATAATATATAAAGGTTTTCTTTAAGATAACAATGGATGTTCTTCCAATATACAAATACAAGATTTTTTTCATTAGTTCAAATAAATGTTATCAAAAATTTTACAAAATAGAAGTTCTCACAAGGTATGAAAGGTTTTGTCAATGAATCAAAGTTGTACAACTGAAAAGCAACCTACCTCCCTTGGAAGGGTTAACATATATCATAGCATTTGCTGGTACCTCGGATTGAATCCGGGTTAGAAGGGTTGCAAAGCATATCTAGAATTGATATAATTGATCAACGTACTTACTGGATTAATACGCATGAATTATAAAAGACACAAAGTCTTGAATCAGTAGGCCATTAAAATTGGTAACGGCATGTTCATATATGTTAACTGCAGGTATCGGCGGCGGAATTGGCGGTATTGGCGGTATTGGAGGTGCTGGTATTGGAAGTAGCATAAAGAACGCTGGATTTAGCCAAGGAAGCTTTCCGATGTTTGGTAGCAGTAGTTTTGGTGGCATCGGTGGTGTTGGTGGAAGCATAGGTGGAATAGGTCATGGAAAAGGAATGGGAAGTATTAGTGGTTTTGGTGGAATCGGAGGCTCTGGAGGACTGGGAGGCTTTGGTGGTACTGGTGGCATAGGTGGAATTAGTTATGGACAAGGAATGGGAGGTTTTGGCGGCAATGGCGGATTCAGTGGGATAGGAGGAATAAGAGGGATGGGAGGAAAAGGATTGGGCGGTAGTGGTGGTACTGGAGGCCTCGGTGGAATTGGTCACGGGCAAGGAATTGGAGGTATTGGCGGAATTGGTGGGATCGGTGGGATGGGAGGTTTTGGTGGGATAGGAGGAAAAGGATTTGGCGGTATTGGTGGTGCTGGAGGCCAAGGTGGAATTGGTTTTGGACAAGGAATAGGAGGTTTAGGCGGTATTGGTGGAATAGGTGGAACAGGGGGTTTTGGTGGGATAGGAGGAAAAGGATTGGGCGGTATTGGTGGTGCTGGAGGCCAAGGTGGAATTGGTTTTGGACAAGGAATAGGAGGTTTAGGCGGTATTGGTGGAATAGGTGGAACAGGGGGTTTTGGTGGGATAGGAGGAAAAGGATTTGGCGGTGTTGGTGGTGCTGGAGGCCAAGGTGGAATTGGTTTAGGACAAGGACTTGGAGGTTTAGGCGGTTTTGGTGGAATCGGTGGAATGGGAGGTTTTGGTGGGATAGGTGGAAAAGGTTTGGGCGGTCTTGGTGGTGCTGGAGGCCTAGGTGGAATCGGTTTTGGACAAGGAATGGGAGGTTTTGGCGGTATTGGTGGAACAGGGGGTTTTGGTGGGATAGGAGGAAAAGGATTTGGCGGTGTTGGTGGTGCTGGAGGCCAAGGTGGAATTAGTTTAGGACAAGGACTTGGAGGTTTAGGCGGTTTTGGTGGAATCGGTGGAATGGGAGGTTTTGGTGGGATAGGAGGAAAAGGATTTGGCGGTATTGGTGGTGCTGGAGGCCAAGGTGGAATTAGTTATGGACAGGGAGCTGGGGGTATCGGTGGCATTGGTGGGATCCGAGGTGGTGGAAAGGGAGGACTGGGCACCATTGGAGGCTTTAGAATGCAGACGGGTGGATTTGGAGGAAAGAAGCAATCAGGTAAAGAGGATTATCTTTCAGTTTTTCTTTAAATGCATCTACAGTGACACCATTGATTTAAGTTAACGAATATAAATAATTTGCATGTTATTGGCTTTAACTATACATCATATCTAAACATTCTGTTATTATGCTTATACTCTCTCTCTCTCTCTCTCTCTCTCTCTCTCTCTCTCTCTCTCTCTCTCTCTCTCTCTCTCTCTCTCTCTCACCACACACTCAAACACACAGACTATGCCTAATATTATCCTTAAGGTGTAAGGACATCCACACACTCTGGGGACTTTGTCTATGCTTTTGTTTTCACGCGACGTATACGAGAATAATCATTCACCCTTCCACTTCGTACCTAAGTAAATGTACACCTGCATTGTTCTGTGTAAACTATTTATTTAATAGAAACTATCTATTTAAAACGGATTGCTAGTTAACGTTCTGGACTCGATGATTTTCCTGATATTTCGTAACATGATGACTCGTTTTATTTGCTATGTATTATTTTATTGTTTTTATTGTGTTTAAAAAGATACTTCAGCACATTGATATCGATATCAGATTAATTGTTTCATATCTTTCAGGTTATTATTAAAATGGGACCAATCCAAGCCTTCCAGAAGACAAATGATGTCGTAAAACCATACTTTTTTAGTTTTGATAATTTATTATATATGATCTTGACTAATACAAACGTACTGTGATCTTACATAAACAGTGTTTTCTCGTTTTCAACCCACCTCTCCTTAATGATCCCACGTCTGTCTGTCTGTCGGTCTGTCTCTTTCTCTCTCACACACACATGTACCCACCCAGCCAGAGGAAAATAAAGTTAACTCTCAACCCAAATTAATCGTCTAAATCATTTACCATATTAATCGTTTATATGATTTACTGCTTGCGACACTTGGATGAGGCACAAAGACATTGGTTTGTCTGTTTAATACAACAACTTTTTGTATTATATAAAATTACAGGATTATCATATGCATGGAAAAAACAAAATGTTGGTGTGTCATACTTCCTTGTTGAGTTGTTCTTTTAGATAGTTAACACCATTGTCAGCCACGGGCTTCGTAAATATTAGCTTTTGCTGTTGTTTTTGTTAATCAGAAAGTACTCGAAAACTGAAGACATACCGTTTATGGGTAATGACGTCTGAACAATACCGTCAAGAAAAATAAAAATATACCAAAAACAGAATCTAAAGCGGCATTTCATGTTTAATTTGTCTTGATTGCCGACAGAACACATTACATTGTTTGAACATTTACAATATAATTTACATTATAATATACTTTCCAAAACTTTTCGTATCCTGCCAACCATACAACAAATACTTTTGGAAAGATAAAAAAACAACTTCAAGTTACTTCAAGCAGAAATAATAAATACCAAAGCAGTAGCGTAAAACACTCTTCGGGTGGGGTGGGGGTCTTTCCTTTCATAAGTTTTCTCAAAATTGTTTTCCAAACAGAAATAAAATGACTAATGGTTCTCAAACTTATTGCGGACAACAGACAACACAATAATCCTTCTTGATGTTGACTGTACCGTTAGCTATTACAAGCTTTCCATGAAGCCACCTGAATGGAGTTTGTGGACCACCAGATTGCGCGTATATAGAAGTCGGCATAAGAACTTGATATTCTTGATGACTTTATATATATATATATATATATATATATATATATATATATATATTTATATATATATATATATATATATATATATATATATATATATATATATATAAATATATATATATGCAATAAACTGACGACGAACAGTACGAAACTAGTAACTAACTAGCCTAAGCGCTTTCGACTCTTAATGAGTCTTTTTCAAAGGCAAATACAACACAGTTACGACAAACAAATAAACACAAAAACGTTGTGTTTGTAAACCTCTACATTTCTGTCTTCACATGTGCTAAAACTATATATACAACCAGCTTGTATAGACTAGTTGCGGAAACTGAAAACGTTGTATAATTCCCTAAAAGTCTACAAGCCAAAGCGACATCTATTTTTACTTTGTGTACATATGTAACGTAGATTATATCCCGGATATTTGATTCTATACCGGTTATTCTTATAGTAAAAAATGAAGGATAATAAGAAGATTTAGAAAATGTTAAATTCGACTAGTGCATAGTTTTCATTTTCTAGTCTTCTTGGTTTAGACCGCTTGGTTTCAATGTTCTAAGGCGACGTATCCAGTATGATTCCTTTTCCTTCCTGGTTTCGGAACTCCAGCTGTGGTTGTTAGCAATAGCGATAAGTAATATACCACTGAAAGTGTGGCCAGGGGAGGAGAAGTGTTCTGCGACCGGGCTTCTGTACAGCTTTTTTGTCATCCAATCAGATCTATGAAGGTTTATCCTTTTGTGTAGCTTTTCAGTTTCTCCCACGTACTGAAGGCCACAGATCTTACATGTGATGAGATAAATCACATTCTCTGTTTTGCACGTTTTGTTTGGACCATGTATGTTTTAATTTACCGAGGCTACGACAAAGACCTGATTGCGGAGGCAATCCAAAGGGCCAAACAAACAAACCGTGATGACCTTCTCAGATATGGACAGAAAGAAAAGGTTGATAGGATACCATTTATTCTGACCTATCACCCAGACAATCCCAAAGTAGGTAAAATCATCGCAAACCACTGGCCAACCGTGCAATCGTCAGACATATTAAACCTAATACTTCCGAACAAACCTGTAATAGCTTACCGGAGACCAAAAAACCTAAAGGACATCCTAGTCAGGGCCAAGCTAACGCCAATCGCTAGTCGAAATCAACCTAGTCAATCTGGACCCTGTGGCGACAAAAGATGCAAAACCTGTCAACATATGATAGAGACCAAGACATTCACTAGCCCAGTGACTATTATCCTTCAATTTTTACTATAAGAATAACCGGTATAGAATCAAATATCCGGGATATAATCTGCGTTACATATGTACACAAAGTAAAAATAGATGTCGCTTTGGCTTGTAGACTTTTAGGGAATTATACAACGTTTTCAGTTTCCGCAACTAGTCTATACAAGCTGGTTGTATTTATAGTTTTAGCACATGTGAAGACAGAAATGTAGAGGTTTACAAACACAACGTTTTTGTGTTTATTTGTTTGTCGTAACTGTGTTGTATTTGCCTTTGAAAAAGACTCATTAAGAGTCGAAAGCGCTTAGGCTAGTTAGTTACTAGTTTCGTACTGTTCGTCGTCAGTTTATTGCATATATTTTAATTAATCCCTGACACACGTGATCCCTTGGTGGATCCAGTACGCTTGAGAGGGTTGTTATTCGCCATATGATTTGTATTCTTTATATATATATATATATATATATATATATATATATATATATATATATATATATATATATATATATATATATATATATATATATATATATATATATATAGATATATCTATATATATATATATATATATATATATATATATATATATATATATATATATATATATATATATATATATATAGTTACTATGTTCTTGAATATTGACGCCAAGGGTACGGGGAGTCTCTGGAGTGATTTCTGTTTTTCTGTGTATTTCTTATTGAAAATGAATCGTAAATCGTAATGATAACTGATTATTTAAAAATATTCATTTTATAAGGCTTATTGTGTGCAATGGGAAGGAAAATAAATCCCTAACCCGCGTCCAAAAGTTCAATGTCGTTTCTAGTCCTACGGCAAACTTTAGCATACAGAAAACCGTGAAGGAGCCTTATTCATGTATAGCGGTGCATTAATGCATTAACGTTCGCGGTCTACACACTCGGGTTAAAATTCTTTTCTTGTGCTCTTTTTAAACATTTGCGCACATAAAGCACCATATGGTCGCTATAGACTTGATATTACATTTATGATCAAATGAACACTATGTTTAGCTTTCCTGATTCAAGTCGATTACATATACCATAGCAGCAGGAAGGGTTACCAGCCCTCTTTCTGTAGCACTTATTTCGTGAAATTAAGCATCTCCAAAACATATGAGCAAACAAGCATCAATAACAGGAGGGTGAAGAGTCCACTCTACAAAAATGAAAATACAAGGTCAATAACGCTAAACCGAGACTTCAAACCGACCAAGACTTCTAACCAGGTGATCTCTTTTCTTTTCTTGACGCTTATATTTTCAAATTTAGTTACCGATCTCTAGTGTAAACTCCTGTTGGTAGTCTCCTTGCTGCTACTGTTTGCATAATTAATTCATTATTATATCAATAAAAACGCTAAACATGGAATCTCACACAGCTAAACTAGCTCGACAACAACTAGAGGCAATTAAAAAAAATATATTTCAGTCGATGATTCTGCCAAGCAAAATTTGCAAGATCTTGATGAATCTCGAGTGGAATTTGCAGAGGTTACAGCAGAATTGTTCAAGCCATTTTACAAAGTCTACCAACGGTCTACTTTACTCGTTGGAACAAATCGCTATAGCAACTGCAAAAATAGCAAAAGAACCAACCAAACAAAAACGATTCTAAAGAACTTTTAGAAGAAATAGCTGTTCAGCCAATGCAGGAAATACTTGAATGTGTTGACCAAGCTCGTACTAATATGGGTGATATAAAGGACCTTATACCAGAACCAAGACCAAAACTAGAACTAGAATTAGAACAAGCAAGAGTCAAAACTGAAGTGAATGATAAATTTATCGAAAAGAGTATTGCTTTCATAAAACATTTACAGCGTGGAAGATTTACATGCTTTTGCCATTTATAGTTTTGATCAAATAAAAAATATTTTGAAACCCTATTAGGCTCATCAGATTGTAAGAAGTAGTGACTGGTATAAATGGATATATAATATACACTACGGAGTTGATCAGGCTCGAATAATGATACAAGATATACTGTATTTATTAATGGAATAGATAACTTAATTGAACGGTTAAAACAATAAAAAAATAACAACAAAAACCCCACGAAAAAACAAACAATTACCAGTCAAAACAACTAGCGAAGAAGAATGGCAAGATGTAAATCTTGCCTTCCCCGGTGCTACCGGAAGTGGTCTCATATTGCTACATGTCCCAATAATGTTCTTGATGATATTGAACGACTAGAAATTTTCATTGGCGGAAGACGATCCGGCAATAATTCCCAGGAAATTATTAATGAAGCAGCTGATATTTGTCAGAGATTATTTACAGGGATTATCATGTACATTAATGTTTATCAGTCACTCATTGATGAAATCGTTGATGATTACCGCAGTGATTGATGTAATGAAATCAGTGACAAGAAAATTATATGATCATACATAATTTTCAGAGTAGACCTTTAATGGTCGGGGTGATAAATTTGCGAATACCAACCTATAAAGTTACCTACGGAGATGAACTCGGGGACTATTAGGGACTATTTAGAAGGATAGCCCAAAAACAATATCATTTGCAAAACAATTATCAATGAAAGCTATTGATGTTGTTTCTTGATAAGGTAATGGTACTGTCGGTGATGTTGCTAGTAAATCATTTTTGGCAAATATATATGTTAGTCTGATAGCAGGAAGTGGTCTTGGTGTTAGATGGTAACAAGTATAATAAAATGTTCAAGCATGTCATGAGTATGTCATCCCGCATTCGACACGGATGCGCAAGTCTTCAAATATGAATCGGTACGTTATTATCAACATTATTCGTATGGCACACGAGAGCCAAAATCAGCATGGGCGAATTGAGCTGCAAGTTCAGGATACTAGCATATATTACACTCTGAAGCATTTTTTGAAGTAGAAGGTGAAATTCTAAAAACGGATCATACTGAATATGGAGCTGATGTTAGAGTTGGTCTTGTTAATAATGGCATCATGGCATTGTTCAACAGTGCTACGTATAAAGTCGATGGAAGAAGCATTTAAATCATGCCTAGAAAACGTCGATGTTGCCACGACGAAAGTTAGTCTAGCAAGACAAAAGGATGATTATTAAAAATCGGATGGTCCGTCAACGATATTTTTTGGTTGGTTGGTTGAGATTTTACGGCGCACCAGAACAAAGAGGTCATTTAGCACCATACAAAAGGTTACATCTTTCATTATGTACAAATGGTAAAAAGGTTCTGTATTGGCCAGCGATACGAAACCAAATAGCTAAAGGTAAAATAATAAAAATGGTAAGGGTGATAAAAAAACATAAAGTTTCCCGATCAACGGGGATTGAAAGTAATGTATGACAACGAAAGCATAGGGAAGGTAATTAAAATATTTTAAATTTTTTTCAATGATGTTTGTAAAGGATGCTTCTGATAACTCTGACAACAGATCAAGAAACTTGGCCGATGATGAAATCTGGTGCCCTATCCATGATTCAAGTAAAGTATTGCTGACAAAAACTTCTTTGTGGATGCCAACAATGTTACCATAACTCGTTGAAAAACAGAAGTTCCTCTCTTGTATGGATTCCGGTGGTAAATCAACATTGTCATGGCTAACGATGATCACAGATAGTGTTCATAGTACCACTAATGGTTTATTCACATGGCAGATAGCGTCACAGCAAGGTGTCTCTGCACCGCGACATACATTTGTTGATTTCCAAAATACTGAACCATTAAACTCACAATTATCCAGTATAATGATATTTGAAAAACTTGATATTACTGAAATTTCACTGATAATTAATGGACATCAAGAACCAGCTGAGGATATATTACTGAATTTTGATAACAATCATGTAGCATGATGACATTTATGGCACGTGACCAAAATGTTGATTCTGGTCTAAATATATCACAACTAGATTTTACAACGCTGTAACCGATTCGTTACTTTTCGCTATAACACCTGGATTTATTTAGACAATCTGTCGTTGATATACACTTTTGAGCTCGTGTGGCAAGAGGAGCTATTGGTAATCACAGAGCAATCGCTGTTATACTCTCAGATAATTATGTTGTTTGAAGGTGTTGGTGGACGAATGAGTCATTGATGCCCCAGTGGAAAACATGTAACTGGATGACTCGTGATCAGTAATTAAATCGCTCATGATAATATGATACCATATCATCATGCTAGTGTTGCTCTGACTTTAATCAAATTAAAAAGCTACAATCAGTATCAAAAAAGAATTTTGGAATAAAAATATTGCTGGAATAGGCAGGTGATTAAACTAAACTATCCCCAACAGAACGTTAACTCAGGCACTTCAATGACACCAAACGATCAAATACCGGCGTTAGACTTCATCTTTCTGTAGGTGCTATTAAATACATTTTCGAAACGGGTGGTATATTTCCATTTCATGCTGCTATACTAGACCCAGCTGTCGCAAAAGTAGCTACACTTGGTGCTGTTGGAACTGCCGCTGAGATGGCATTAAAGAAATCAAGAGGTCACGAACTAATGATTTCAATAAAGGACGAGATTTAAGACTGCCAAGAACCCCTAATTTATGGTACAGTCAAACTGAGAGCTGATACGGTCTGAGACTGCCAGGACATTTCGCTAAACATGCTTCCCGTGTCTAATATTAATTTACTTGATGGTGCTAAAAATTAAACATTAAAAACTTTAGAGGTATTTATATGCGTAATCAATTACCAAAACAATCAAAGTGTGGTGAAATTGGTATCATTAATCTCGATGAATGTTCTGGTCAAGTTACTTATTGGGTTACACATGTTATTGATCGACGTCTAGTTGATTATCTTGAGTTTTATGGGTTGGTGCCTCAAAAGTAATTTTTAAAACAGGTAGGCGGACTTCAAAATAATCCTGTCTGGTAATCAACATTACCAACACATACAATAACTGATCCACAAATATGTGACCGTGAAGTACGTGCTGCGCTCGACGCTGTTTCAAGGTAGCTAAGACCGTCTCTTAAAGTCATGCATGAGTATAACATATGGTCCAAAAATTTAAACAGGCGTTAGTGAATATATACAAAGCTATTTACGGAAGATCTAATTAGTGCAAGCTCTAAAGTGATTTGTCCAAATAAGCAACCCTCACCAATGCATGGATGACTTCGCTAATCTTTTGTGTCTGGTAGATGTGGACCAAAATGAAGTTGTTGTTTCTCAGGATCAACAAGGACGATTAAAGACGAGCAATATCTCGTTGACAGATATTTTCCTACGGGTTCAAGATGCGACCAAGGATAGCGTGGTGGTGTTTGCTAAAAACAGTAAAATTAAAAACTCGGAGGCATCCGTTCTAACACTCGCGGTAGAAATTGTTGGACGCTTCAGAAGAATTGGAGATTGTTATCCATGGCGATTTCAACATGAGCAAAAATAATGTGAGAAAACCAAAATCAGACGATGATGTTGTAACAAAAAATATGGACATCAGCAACACCACGATCGGAACTGAGATCAATGATCGTTTACTATGCACCGGTGATATAACGACTGGTTCTCTCAATATGGCTACTAATACAATTACTGGTCTTGAAAAAACAATATCAAGCAATAATTTTCTAACGAAGAAATAAGTCAACAATAGCAACATGCCGGTGATGACCTCGTTAATGACAATAAATGATGGAATGAGCATATTTAGATTAGAATATGCTACTTATGTAGGTCCGTTTGTAAATCTTCGTAGAAACACAAATAAAACCATTGATCAATTGTTTGGAAGTCAAGAAGTCATCGACATTTTGCTCTTTAACATTAAATAGATTACTGATAGTGTAGTATATGCAGTAGCGTCTGAATTATAATTATGGACACTATTAAATGAATCGAGTGCTTCGGTTAACGTCATATACAGGTCCTCTGTTCTCGGCACGACAACATTAACAATATCTACCACAATTTCACGGCTTTATTCATTTAACGGATCTTCTGGATCTATGTTAGTAATAGTGGATCAATTCGACGAGGAAATATTTGCGGTGGAACCCGAAGAAAAAGACCTCGCAGTTTTCTACTATTGGTGTCTTGAATTCGTCGTCAAACTACCACTTACTTAAAATGTTAGCAATTTATATAATGGACTAATCGATTGACGTTCATCTTACTTAAAATGTTAGCAATTTATATAATGGACCAACCGATTGACGTTCAACTTACTTAAAATGTTAGTAATTTATATAATGGACCAATCGATTGACGTTCAACTTACTTAAAATGCTAGCAATTTATATAATGGACCAATCGATTGACGTTCAACTTACTTAAAATATTAGTAATTTATATAATGGACCAATCGATTGACGTTCAACTTTTCCGATACGAGCAATCATACTTTAGGCAATTTAAGCTGACAAATATCATTGATGCGTATACAGTAAAACTAAAACAAAATACTGCAGCCGTGCCATATTTTGCATACACCGTAGTAGCTGGAACAGCAATTGTAATCGGATCATTATCCGCCGCATTGGTGATGAAGTTATAATCGGTGTTGTTGATTTTGCTAATATTATCGCAAAAGGATATCTAGGTGTTCAGCTGATAAATTACACAAATATACAACGCTGCTATCAGCGGCAACACATGGACTTTAATTATAATTCTCAAGAATTGTTGGAACAAATCTTCGCTAATACAACACCACCAACAACCACAATGATATCAGAGAGCTCAGCCAAGCCTGATCTTTCCAAAGGCAATTCCAGCCAAAGAAATAGCGTTAGCGCAATTGCGTGTATATTACAACTGGCCAAATATTAGATCAAAATAGTTCGGTGGGTTACAAGCATATAATTCATTGGTATTTGTATATAAAAATAAATCTGATGTAATTACCTATAGGCAAGTTGTTGGTATTCCTACAAGCAATTATCAAATAGAACAAACCAGTAGTGAATTCCAACGAAGGATTAAATCTATCACAATCTATTGCGGTGCATGAGCCAACATTATCAAACGATATTAAAATATCAACACAAGACTACAGAGTAGATATATCTCAATCATCGATTCGAACTGTTGTTGTTCCTAGGAGTGCTGTTGAGAACTCGTTAACGATGGATAAATCTCCATGGACTCTAGGTTATGTTATAACGATTTGTTCGTCACAAAGATTAATATCTAAACATATATCTGGATTGTCGATGATTGGATCGAATGATCAAATTTAGTTTATCTAGCAGTGTCTAGAATCAGAAGATTGTTACAGCTTCGGAGGGTTATCATAGACTGTGCAATAAATAATAATCAAGCTCAGTAAACTATACCTAGCAATTGAAATTATACAGTAAGGAAAAAATAGCTAATTATCAGCCGTTGACAAAAATAAACATGACTTCGATCTTGATATTGAATTTATCATGATACTGAAACAGCTTCAAAATAATCACTCTGATTGCTGTAACACAGTAGAATTCTTCTAATGACCCAGGCATAGATTTAATAGTAGTTTTGGTCGCATACCAAACAAAATGTAATGCTGGCCTGTCATGCGTGTAATCGACGTCAAGAAGTCAGTGCCTTATTGCTAGCTAATAATCCTCACAAGAGTCAAATTGTTGGTAATTGTGTATCTTCAGGAATTAATTGTAATTGTTCACGTACAAATTCACGTTGAGGAGCAGTTGAAACATGTCAAAAGATTGCGGGTCGAACTGTGGATCTTACCACGGTGGAAATTTTATGTGTAGTTACACTTCAAATAGGAATAGTTGCTCTTTTCTACCACCTTCAAGTTCACCAGGTTCATATAAATATCTGATAGTCACATTACCTAGTACTGGTTCATTTTAGAAAGAGTTATGTCGGTGTAATGGACTTCAGAGAAAAGAATTCCACAATTAATTTCATTTTTTAACTCAGCTGTCAGAGATGGTAATCGTGCTATCCATTCACTAGATTCCATGTTTTTCTGAACTTTGTTCAGGGATATTTCCTGCGCATACTGATATCAAACTATTGCTCTGCAAGTGTTCCATTAAATCGCTCAACGACTGCCTGATAGCGATGAATTAAGGTGTGTCCTCGTCTGATTTTGACATTATGTAATTTCATCAGAGATGTTGCTTCACCAAGTAGTTATTTGCCTGTATCAACCTGTACCAACTGTGGCCACCGCAAACCATCTCGTTGATAAATTCGATCAAACGCAGATGAAGCTTTGGTTTCTGTTTTTGTTAATTGTTAATAGTGATTCTGCTTCTTTATATCCACTTGTAACTTTAACGACAGTTAACGCGTATTTGTATATAAATCGTTTCACGTTGACGTGTTTTAATCGTATCATGCTGTAGAAACAAACTATCTGCTTGATTAACTTCATTTGGAGTGCTTAAATCCAAATGTGGGTACTGAATTGTTTTAGGTGGTTGTAAATCAATTTGCCATATTGCTTGTCGTGCTAACCAATAAGCTGCAACATATCGTTCGGCACCTGCTTCATCAGCAAGTTTACTAATTCCCTCTCTACTCCTTCAATATTCTCATGGGTTAAAATCAATTGATTCCATTATAATATTTATCTATGATTAATTACCAGCTCCTAACACTAGTAAACTTTTCATCGCAGATTTAACCAGCCAATTAGGAACCGTTTTTTTTGAGAGATTTATTTTTACAGACTTTAAAGTGTGATTCAGCTTCACGTCAGCATTAAGTCATTGTTGTAAATCTTTTTTCATTTTAAATATGCAGCATTATATTAAATAACTTAAAGAAAGTATTTAAAAGTGTATCTTAAAATGGTAGAAAAATTCATCAATAATCATATCAGTCCAGCACGACCTTCTAATTTTATCTGAATATACGCCTTTAATACCTATTCAAGGGAAATATCATTTTGTTCACGAAAAATGACAATAAAATCACCTATTATATATAATTCATTTACATATAAACATCTTTATCTGGTCTTACAAAGTAATAATTGCCACTGTTGTCAGCTTTTAAGTGTTTTTCCAATGTGCCCATTGTCTGGTTTAGTGATAATCATATATTGTTCTTGCTTTGACTTGTCGCTTTTAGAACTCGATAATAATTCAATATCGTCATAAAAGTAACCATTATTTTATCGATTTTATTAAACCAAGGATTATCTTTTTATTTTCATTTTTTCTTCAATTTAAAGTGACATTTAAAAAATGGCAAGCAAACATAACGAAAATATCATCTAATGATGAAAAATATTTCAATAGTGCCAGCGTACAATGTTAATAATTTACATATATTCGATTATAAAACATCACTTAAATTTCATTCTTCAACTCTAGTCCTCATACATATTTACCGTCTATAATTTAATTTTCTATTTCATTCATGCATGATTTTACGACCTCATTACATTTTTCAATTCAGGAGTAAAGTATATGGCATTATGTTCGACTCACAAGCATCAAGAGATAATACAATACAAGAAGCAATACGATTATTCTATTACAGGAAATTTAGTGTCCAACGTGCTCGTTATTCATTGTCCTACATGCCAGTTCATTATACATAAAGTTGCTTGCGTGCAACAGTCAGGGAACTCAATTCTAAAATAATTCAGCTGTACAGTATCTTGTGAAAAATGTAATTTTATATATATATATATATATATATATATATATATATATATATATATATATATATATATATATATATATATATATATATATATATAAAGGTCCATTGAACTTTCAAAATCATTCGCATCGTACTCAACTAAATTTAATCTTCCATGAACACGGAAATCTGCAATGATTTTCGCCTAACGAGTAAGAAATTGTTATATTCTAATTGGAAACCTTGCACCAAATCACTCTGTCAATGCAGAAAACTAGCGACTCTCAATGTACACTGCAAGCGTTTTTCTTAAATAGTGTCCCTAATATTTATATTGTTCTTGTCAAGAATCCCTACAACATTTTTGGCAGGTTTTGGAACATCAGTAATCAATAAAGAAACTTGTGCATCGACGGTCAGTCTTTACCAATAGCACGCACTAAATGTTTTGCACTTACAGCTGTCATGTGAATATTTTTATGACGATTGGCACCCACTTGCGAATGATCGACACCGATTGCATGTGCCATGCGCGTTAAGCTCTATATATAGATAACAGGTACATCGATAAACTGTCAATCCCCACCAATACCTACAGTGATGATAAACTCAGGAATTGGGTGAGTTAATATTTTCAATGAAAGATGTTTTTTCTAAACAAAAAATTATTTCATCACAACAGAGTGAAATGAATTCTTATGCATATATAACAACGGACTGTACACACACAAACTGATGCATTTTAATTTTATGTTTTTATTATTTAACTTAAAATGTAATTAATAGATTAACTGTATCTGTTGTTTTTACTTTGTAGCATATCTGCAAGTACCTTTTCTACTTATTTCCTTTACTTTGTAAAGTATCATGACCTTTGTGGTCTTTACGAAGATTCTACGTTGCTCACAAATGCCTTTAATTTCAAGATTGGCTTTAATGCATAAAAATGACGCAAATATAATTCCAGAAACTAAATAAATCATCAATAATTGTAAAGCACGTATAGAAAATATTGAAATGTACCATGAAGAGGGTTAGGATTATTTTTAAATAAATTTTTTTACGCAGTGGTCCAATTTAATATCTCCAGGTACAGTAAAAGATATATATATATATATATATATATATATATATATATATATATATATATATATATATATATATATATATATATATATATATATATATATATATTCTCTAAGTTCGAAACTCCGTAGAGTACGAATTTAATTTCTCTAACCTGTATGATAGTATTGTTTATATTAAACAATTAAATTCTGCATACTATTAACAAATTAACAAGATTCTACTGCAGAATCCAGGGACAGCACCGTCTGTTCTGTCTGGTATATATTTTTAATTTTTGCAGTAAAAAAAATATTCTATATACCTTGATTTCTTTCATAGGAATCTGGAACATCTGTGCATATATATGAAAATTATTTACTAGGTCGTCATGCGAGTGTGTCTGCTACGCACGAGCTCATAAAACAGCGACTCAGTGCCATCATTTTTTGGTGATGCGTGCTTAGTCGTTGCGTTATATGAGTTGGTACGTGCAGGCAAGGCGATGGGTTGCATTTACTCGTGGACCAGGGTTCCAAACTCCGTAGAATACAAATTTAATTTCTCTAATCTGTATGATAGTTTTGCTTTTATTAAAGTTTAAATTCTGCCCAATATTATTAAGATTTTACTACAAAATCCAGGGATAACACTGTCTGTTCTGTCTGGTATATATTTTTATTTTTTGCAGTAAAAAATATTCTATATACCTTGATTTCTTTCATAGGAATCTGGAACGTCTGTCCATATATATGAAAATTATTTACTAGGTCGTCATGCGAGTGTGTCTGCTACGCACGAGCTCATAAAACAGCGACTCAGTGCCATCATTTTTTGGTGATACTTGCTTAGTCGTTGCGTTATATGGGTTGGTACGTGCAGGCAAGGCGATGGGTTCCATTTACTCGCGGACCAGGGTTCCAAACTCCGTAGAATACAAATTTAATTTCTCTAATCTGTATGATAGTTTTGCTTTTATTAAAGTTTAAATTCTGCCCAATATTATCAAGATTTTACTACAAAATCCAGAGATAGCACTGTCTGTTCTGTCTGGTGTATATATATATATATATATATATATATATATATATATATATATATATATATATATATATATATATATATTGAAGAGTTACTACGCTTTAAGCAATAAATATCTTTTTCCATTTCAGATAATTTTAGTTTGATTCTATTCAAACTGTGCACTAAACATTATTATATATAAATTTAAACTCGGAACTCTGACGGAAAGGAAATTACTATTATTGCTTAACATAAATGTTATTTCCTTAGCACACATAAAAATTTGAGTAACAAAATGTAAGGGAATAGTCTTGCCAAATTCTTATAGTCACAAACTTGGAAGTATTATGACAACGGCTTCTTATATAAGCATCCAAAATAAAATAATTGTCTCATGTAACGGACTAAAATCTGTATATATTAGACCAAACTTACCCTAAAGTAAGTATTAGGATGGTGTTGTGATCCACACTAAAATTGGGTCGTTGTAACATACTTCTCATGTTATTGATCAAATTACGCAAACGAGTGCGCAGAATAAAACTTAAAAGACATTCTACCCATTTCTACCAATGATGACATGCTGATAAAATTTGGGATGAAGATATGTCGCACGCCATAAGTGGTCCACCTTAACTAAGTTTCTAAGCTTATGATTCAGTATTGCTAAAATAAATATGGATTCATACCACTAATGAGAGGCAGACAGACAGACAGATTAGAGTTAACGCCGACTAATGTCCACTTGTTAATTCCAGATCTGAAATGAGCCATTCCACGTATATCATACTCTGCATCATGACTATTTCATACGTCCATTGTCACATGTTCTCTGGAGGTGAGTTGTGTTACTATGCAAATTAAGAACTATATCAAAAAAGAGAAAGTACGTATGAAAAGCATGAAGACTTGCAAACACACACACATAAATTTTATGTTTTAATATGCAGTGTTATTAATTCATTAAATTTGCAAACATACATAAATCTTATATTTTTATCTACAGGGTCATTAATTCATTAACTTTTCTTACACACACATAATCGTATATTGTTATATGTAGCGTCATTAATTCATTAACTTTACCAACACACACACACACCAATCTTTTAAACTAAGTATGCAAGGTCATTTTTTTCATTAAATTTGCAAACACACACATACGTCTTCCATCTGAATGTAAAGAATTATTACTTCCCTAATTTTACAAGCAGAACTATATCTCTTTTTTTTAAACTTGTAATGTTATTACCTAATTAACAATGCAAACACATATAAATCGTTATTTCAATAGGTGAAGTTATTACTTTGCAAACACAAACAGATATTACATTTGTGTATGTATAATCATTATTGAATTAATATCGCAAACATACATACATATTACATTTGAAAAAATTGCGTCATTACATTATAAACATATAAATAAATTTTCCGCTTGAATATGTGCAGTCCTTACTTTGCTAATACACATAAATGTTACATTTGATTATGTGGCATCCTTACTTTGCAAGTACACATAAATATTGCATTAAAAAATGTGGCTTTATTTGCAAACACATGTAAATAATTTTTCCATTTGAATATGTGTCGTTATTACATTTCAAGCACACACCAATAATACATTTGAATATATGGTATCATTACGTTGCAAACATACACAAATAATTTTTCTGTTTCAATATATGGCGTCATAACTTAGCAAACGCACATAAATACTTTTTCTATTTGAATATGTGGCGTCATTACCTTTCAAATACACATAAAAAATTTATTTGAATATGTGGGTCATTGCTTTGCAAACACATGTTACATTTGAATATGCGGCGTCATTACTTTGGAAACACATATATGATTTTTCTGTTTGAATATGTGGAGTCATTACTTTGCAAACACTCATAAATATTACATTTGAAGATATGGCGTCATCACTTTGCAAAGACTCATAAATATTCCATTTGAATATGTAGAGTCATTACTTTACAAACAGAAATAACTAATCTTTTATGTTTGAATATGTGAAGTCATTCAAACACATAAATATTACCTTTGTCCACGAATGAACATTGCACACACACACACACACATTTTTCATTCGAATATGCAGAATGATTACTGCATTAACTTTGCAGACATGCACATAAATTGTCCATTTCATTATGTAGTCATTGCATCATTAACTTGTCAAACACATGAAATATGGGATGATCATGCATTGATCAGTTTTATGAATATCACGCGTAAATTGTTGGCATCCAACCAGATTTTGTCAACAACAAAAATACCACTGTTTCATTTTTTAAAGACAAGTCTCTAAATGTTGTTATAAATTTAAGAAGAAAGTTAATTTACGTTTCTATTTACAATGAGCGACTTTATATGATGAATCATTAATGAAATCTTTTCATTATATTTCATATTTCATATTTTCACATTTCTAGAAGTAGCTGTTATTGGATCTACTCTCTTCATATAATTAAGCAGTTCACGTCAACCATATTTATTGTTCTGTACTATATTTTTTGTGAATGTACTATATTGTTTTTACCAGAATATCAGATTATAGTGACTATATTTACGTACCCTTTACATTCTTAATTCGATTCAAAGTGGTGACTATATTATAATGCTCGGTTGATTTAGAAATGACTTTAGTCCCTATTCAAATGTTTACAAAGGGTGAATCCAAAAGTAACATTAAACTGACGCTATTTATTGAATAAATGCTTTGTTGACATTTATTGTATTGTGGCTGATTCAATCTCTCAGTACATATATCTGTATAGGCGAACACAATATGGAAATGTAATATAACAATTAATATTATGCATGCAGCTCTTCAGAGCGTTTCCCCTCCCCACACTTTAAACAATTCGAAGCATACTTCTGCAAAGAAGACTAATTCGTTGAAACTTGTGTTATGTATGTCTGTCTTGGAAATAAGCACGTTTGCAAATTGACATTGATCTTCGAACTTATATTTAAATTCGCTAAATGCACATTTCAATATAATTTTCAAAATAAGTACTTTCTGAGCAAGGAGAACATGGTGCGAAAAAGGAACAGTAAGATACTTGTGTCTACTTTATATACAAATGAGAATAAACTTAAATTTTCCAATACTGTGTTTATCAACAGCAACCTCTTACTTTCATTGGTGGTATTGAGCGTAAACTGCATGAAACTGTTATAGGTTCTCACAAAGTATAAAAGATTTTCTCATTCGTTCAAAACGAAGTTCTCTCAAATATAAAACATGTTCTTAAAATAAACAGTGGAAGTTCTTACAGAATATAAAAATATTTTCATTGGCTCAGTGAAAATTCTCGCAAAATCCAAACACATGTTCTCATAGTGTGAAAAGGATCAAAGTCGTACAACTCAAAGGAAATCTACATAATTTGAAAGGGTTAGCATATCTCCTAGCACGTGATTAAATTCGGACCTGAAGGGCTGCGAAGTGTGTCTAAAGATGATGAAATTGATAAACGTGCTTACCGAAAAAACACGAATAACTTAAAAAGACACAAAGTCTGAATCATGAGGCCATTAAAATTATTATTAGTATGTAAATTTATGTTAGTTGCAGATATCTCTGCGGGATTTGACGATGTTGGAGCTGCTGGTATCGGAAGTAACCTGATTTACGCTGGATTCAACCAAGGAAGCCTTCCGATGTTTAGTAGCAGCGGTGATGGTGGAATCGGTGGTTTTGGTGGAAGTGTAAGCGGAATACGTTATGGACAAGGAATTGTAGATATAGATGGCATCAGCGGTTTTGGTGGAATAGGAGGCACTGGAGGACTGGGAGGAAAGGGATTAGGTGGCTTTGGTAGTACTGGAGGCACGGGCGTAGTTAGTAATGGACAAGGAATGGGAGGTGTTGGCGGCATTAGTGAATTCGTTGGGCTAGGAGGCCTCAGGGGGATGGAAGGAAAACAAAATGGCGGTTTTGGAAATAGTGGAGAGATAGGTGGAACTGGTTATGGACAAGGAATGGGAGGTTCTGGCGGTATTGGCGGTTTTGGGGGAATACAAGGTATCGTTGGGATGAAAGGAAATGAAATTGGTGGTATAGGAAGCATAGACAGAAGTGGTAATTGGCAAGGAATGGGAAGTCTTGGCGGTATTGGTTTAATCGATGGAATAGAAAGTATCGGTGGGATGGGATTCGGTGTGGGAAGTACTGGAAGCCTGGGTGGAATTGTTAATGGACAAGGAACGGGAGGTGTTGGCGGCATTAGCGGTATTGATGGACTCGGTGGAATAGGATGGATCGGTACGTTGGGAGTAAATGGTTTTGGCGGTATCGGTGGTACTGGAGGGATAGATGGACTTGTTATTGGACAAGGAAATGGAGGTATCGGCGGTTTTCGCGGTATTGATGAAATGAGTGGAATACGAGGTTTCGGTAGGATGGGAGAAAAAGGGTTTGGTGGTATTATTGGTACAAGAGGTACAAGTGAAATTGTTAATGGACAAGGAATGGGAGGTTTTGGCGGCATTAGCGGTATCGATGGAAGCAATGGAATAGGAGATATCGGTAGGTTGGGAGTAAATGGATTTGGCGATATTGGTGGTACTGGAGGGATAGGTGGAATTGTTAATGGAAAAGGAATAGGAGGTATTGGCGGCTTTAGCAGTATCGATGGAAACGATGGAATAGGAGGTATCGGTATGTTGGGAGTAAATGGATTTGGCGATATTGGTGGTACTGGAGGGATAGGTGGAATTGTTAATGGACAATCAATAGGAGGTATTGCTGGTGTTGATGGAATCGGTGGAATTGGTGGAATGGGAGGAAATGCATTTGATGGCATTGGTGGTACTGGAGGCATGGATGGAATTGTTTTTAGACAAGGAATTAGATATGGACAAGAAACTGGGGGCATCAGTGACATAGGAGGTCTTGGAATAGGAACATTGGGCAACATTAGAGGCTTTGGAGGAAAGAAGCAAACAGGTAAAACTATTTTTTCTCAGTTTTTCTTGAAATTTATATACAGTGAAATCATAGATGATAGTTAACGTCTATACAGTATTTGTCCGTTATTGGTTTCCTCAATGTATCGTATCTGAACATTCTGTCAACATGCACATACTCTGTCAAACACCCCCATACACACAAACACACAAAGACGCAGACCATGTCAAATAATATATTTAAAGGTGTATGGATATCCACATACACTGGGGACATTGCCGTTGCTTTTATTTTCGTGCATTAATAATCCTCCACACTCCACGTCCTACCGTAGTAAATATGTACATGCATAATACTGTACAGCTGTTTCTTTAATAGATCCTATTTATCCTAAAAGCTTTATAGCTGGAGCCAGGATATTCCTAATATTTCGTTTCATGATAACACGTTTTCTATGTTATGGACCATTTTGTTGTTATTTAGTATTCAAAAAGATACATTAGAACCATTGTTTCGATATCATGTTAACTATTTGTCTTTCAGGATATTATTAAAAGTTGACCAATCCAAGCCTGCCAGAAGGAAAACGGTGTCACAAAAACAATTGTTCTCTTCTTTTGATTTGTTTGTTTATTATAGATAATTTTGAATAAAGCAAGTGGTGTGCTCTTGTAGAAAAAAAGTGTTCTCTCGTTTTCAACACAATCTCTCTCTCTCTCTCTCTCTCTCTCTCTCTCTCTCTCTCTCTCTCTCTCTCTCTCTCTCTCTCTCTCTCTCTCTCTCTCAACCACACTCCACACCATGTCAATTGTCCATATTAGTAGCAGATAAACATGATTAACACAGCAACTTTTAAAATTTACAGGATAAACATCTCCATCGACAAAACTAAAACAATCGGTGCCTCATATGTCTTTGCTCATTTGTTAATTAAGGCCATTTTGGCAACGGGCTTCTTATATAATAGCTGTTGTTACTTTTGGTTATGATGGTTGTGGGGCTCGTCGTGTTGGTGTTGATAACCAGACAGTCCACAAAAACTGCTCTGGCCCTCAAAATGATTGACATCACAAGGTTTCATGAGAGAAAACAGGTGGTGCGACCCTTGGGCCATCGAAAATGGTCTCATGCGGTCTCAAGGTGGTGTGTGGTTGAGAAATCTTGCTTAGACTCTCCAGATGTCTGATCATCAGCGTCTTCAAATGAAACAAAATAGAATTTCTGGTAAGATTATGTAATTATTCATTTAAGATCGATTGGATAAAAGTGATTTGTGACGGTAAAGCCGCCTTAAATGGAGGTAAATAGAGGTACGCCTGTAAGCTAGGTATCAGTTGGATAATATCCGGTTTTTTTCACTAGGCTAATAACAAATTAAATTAGTCATGGAACCAGACTGCAAATAATGATTTATATCCTGTTTGCCAGATGTATATATATATATATATATATATATATATATATATATATATATATATATATATATATATATATATATATATATATATATATATATATATATACATATATATATACATATACACACATATATATATATATATATATATATATATATATATATATATATATAATTCTTCAATACAGTAATATTATTCTACTTAACAAAATTCAAGGGATCGTGATTAAAATTTTTATTGAGGTTACCTTAAAGAAAGGTATAATCCCACAGAGAGTTGGGATGATAAAAGTACACGTGTTATAAGGGAAAATATACAGTTAATGAGAAATGACGTCGAGATAATACCGTCAAGAAAGTATGCATACCAAAGACAGACATTTCAGTGTAACTAAATTTTGATTGCCGACAAAGGATATTGCATTATTTTAAAATTTACATTATAATATACATTCCAAACTTCATTATCCTGCCAAACATCCTACCAATAATTAGGGAAATATACCAAGCTGACGTGAGCTGATTACAAGCAGAAATAGCAATGCAGTAGCGTGAAATAATCTAACATAACTGTATTAATACAGAGCGTTGTGTGTCTTTCCCATTTTAATGTTTTATCAACGTCATGTTTTTTTATCAAACAAGGATGAATGAATCATCTTTTGTCATTCGATCTTCAGCAATGGTTAACGCAGAACTTTTGTGCACCACTTGATAATTTAGGAGGGTAGCGGCGGACCGCTTACTTATCTTTCCTAAAGTTGATTGTCCCGCCAACAGTTACAATGTCTCAGGGACCATCTTTAATGCAGCTAGCGGACCATCAGTAGTTTGCGTACCACATTTTTAAAACCTCTGGTCTTCAGTGTTAGTCTTTGATCCAATAGTAGAACGAATGCTCATACATGGTTTGACATGTACTGATTACAAGCAGAAATAGCAATGCAGTAGCGTAAAACATTCTAACATTACTTCATTACTTCATTGCGTTGGGTGTCTTCTCGTTCTAATGTTTTCTCAACGTCATGTTTTTTATCAAACAAAACTAAAAGAACAATCATTACTCAATTAATCGTCAACAATGGTTGACACTGTTTTTTGCGCTCCACTTCATGATTACAGAGGGTAGCGGAAGATCAGTTAGTTATATTTCCTAAAGTTGATGTCCCGTTTGCCAACTGTTACAATGTCCCACGGACCACCTTTAATGGAGCCAGATGACCATCATTGGTTTGCGTACCACATTTGAAGAAGTTATTCTGAGATCCTAAGTAGAAAGAATGCTCATGCATGGTTTGACATTTGCATTTTTATGATTAAACTATATCTTTAAATCCCAGAAATGAGTGCTGCTGAGCACAGTGTTTACTTTTCTTATGCCTATTTCTAATAGAATTTATGCTGTGCCGAGAGGAGAGACATATATTGTAACGCTTTCACTGGGATTTTCTCATCTAGGTACAGACACCAACATAGATTCATTTTCTTACCCAACATTTTCTAATCCAATAATTACCCTTTCTATTTGCAATATATTAGCAGATTCAATTCAAACTGTTAATCAGAAAACAATTTTTTACCTCTCTTCTTAATACAGGTCATCCGGTCTTATACTGTTTCATAGGAATTCGAATAATGATGTTGAACAATTTAAAAATTGCATCTAATAATGTAATACTTTAAAGCAGAACATTTCTACTATCAATTCGTTCACCCTAAATAAAATTATTTTGTGTTGTCTTTGTCACTCCTACTATATATTTGCGAACAAAATGTACTCTTTATATGGGTTTAGTTGAAGTAAAGGACAAACTTGGCAATAATAATGTCAGGTGGGTTTTATCTCTTTGTGATAAATTTTCATAAGATGCTTGTATTAAGGATGTAAATTTTTAAGAAGCCATTTGTCTAGTAAAATGACACATTTTTATTCCGCACAACCAAAGTTTTCTGCGCTTTGGTAAAGAAACTAACAGACAGAATAACGTATAAAAGATATATAAACTTCATTCAGATATTTTTGTTCTTCATTATAAGAGATTTTTATATTTCTAGGTTAAGTACCACCTTCACTAAATTTCAAGACTTGTGTTTTTGAGGTGTTAAACACAAGGTATCACAGAACACAATAATATTTCAAATTATTTAGACCATCCCGACAGCATAACGTAAAACATGACATCAAGAATAAAAGACAATTCATCACCTAATCTATTATAATGTTTAACTGTTTACCTTACTTTGCTGTACATCCATTTCATTACTTCTAGAATAGTTGTCATTTTGTCCTGCGTTATTCCTTACTGTGTAATTTGCAGTGTTGGTGAAAAAAGCATCAACTGTATTCATGCCTTTAATTAAACACTGCATGTGCCTCAATAAAAACATGACAGCTGTCTGACGAGTCAGCAAATCTGAATTAAGTATGTGAGAATCATTCATCAATGCACTTCCCCGATATTATACTTCTATATAAATTAACATCATCTCAGGTAAACGATTCCTTTGACGGACCACATTTCTGGCAAGTGATCACTTTTATATGCAGCATTAATTAACTTTAAAAAAAAATGTACTTAGAAGTGTATCTTAAAATGATAGAAAACAATTCATCAATAATCATATCATTCAAGAAGGACCGACTAATTTTATCTGAATAAACGCCTTTAATACCTATTTAACGGAAATATCATTACTTTGTTCATTAAAAATGACAATAAAATCTCCTATTATATATAATTCATTTAAATATAAACATATTTATCTGGCATTACAAAGTAAAAACTGGCACTGTTGTCAGCTTAAAACTTTTTCTTCAAGGTGCCCATTGTTTATCTTTGTGATAATTATTTATTTTTCTTGCTTTGACTTGTTGCTTTTGCAACTCGATAATGAATCAATATCCTTATAAAAGTAACCATTATTTCATCGATTTTATTGAACTAAGGATTTTTCTTTTCTTTTCATTTCGCCTGCACTTTATTGTGCCATTACAAAAGTGGCAAACAAGTATAATTAAAATATCATCTAATAGTAAAAAATATTCAATTGTGCCAGCGTACTCTGTTAATAAATTACATTTGTTCAATTATAGAAACGCTTATCGATAACCTATAAGAAAGTCCATCACAAGTAAAGTTGCTCGCTTGCAACAGTCAAGGAACTAAATTCCAAAAGAATTCAGCTGTACAGTACCTTATATTATATACATTATTCTTTCATGAACACCGAAATCTGCAAGGATTTGCGCCTAATGAGTAAGCGGTTGATATATTTTAATTGGAAACATTGTACCAAATCACCTTGTCAATGCCTAAAGCTAATGAATCTACACGTACACTGCTATTATTTTTCCTAAACAGTGTCAATAACATTTATGTTTTTGTTTTCATGAATCCAAAGAACCTTTTTATCAGGTTTTGGAATATCAGTAATCAGTAAACAAACTTGTGTATCGACGGTCAGTCTTTACCAATAGCACGAACTAAATGTTTTGCACTTACACCTGTCATGTTAACATTTTTTTATGATCAACAACCACTTGTTATCTGTCCTTGCGAATGATCGTCACTAAATGCATGTGCCATGCGCGTTAAACTCCATATATAGATAACAGGTGCATCGATCGACTACCAAACCCCACCAATACCTACAGTGGTGTTAAGCTCGGGAATCGGGTGAGTTAATATTTTTAATCAATGATGCCTTTTTCTATAAAAATAATATTATTTCCTCACAACAGTCAAATCAAATTTTATACATATATACGAACAACCTGTACACACTAAGACTTACGCTTTTTAATTTTATGTTTCTATTATTTAACTTAAAACATAATTAATAGATAAACTATACATGTCGTTTTTACTTTCGTAGCATATCTGCACGTACATTTTCTTATTGTTTCTTTAATTTGTATTATCATCATGACTTTTTATGGTCTTTCCGAAGCTTCTGCGTTGCTAGGAAATGCCTTTAATTTCAAGTTTATTTTCAGTCTTTAACCGAAATGTCTCACTTTCTTCGATAATATATTTGTTATGTGCCTGTTAACTATCCTCATCCGGTCTTTATTCGCCTTCTATATTTGGTTTTCAATGTATGAGACTGACTTAGGCTTTATTACAGAAAATAATGATATCATCAATAATTGTAAAGCACGTGCAGCCAATATTGATATGCATTATAAAAGGAGTAAAGGATTATTTTTAAATAAACATTTTAAGACTATTAAGTAACTAATATCTCCAGGTACTGCAATATATATATATATATATATATATATATATATATATATATATATATATATATATATATATATATATATATATATATATATATATATATTGAGGAATTACTAAGATTTAAACAATAAATGTATTTTTTTCCATTTCAGATTTTTTTTCTTCAATCGATTCAAACTGTGTACTAAATATTATTATATTTACATTTAAACTCAGAACTGTGACGGGAAATGGAAATTGCTATTATTGTCTAACATAAATGTTGTTTCCTTAGCGCACATAAAATTAAGAGACACAAAGGTAAAGAGATAGCTTTATAAAAACCACTTTTCTTATAGCTATGAGTCATAGGTATAAATTCGTACTTGTATTAAAAGGCCAAAATCGTTGTGGTTTTCTTAGCAACGAGAAATCAGATTTGTATTTACAAAATCAAAGCTTGTAGTTTTTGTATCAGAAAGATGAAGTCATACTTTTATAAAAGTCAAAACTTGTAGATTTGTATCAGAAACTTCAAGTCATGTCATTATAAAAGTCAAAAGTTATGTAACATAAACGTGAAGTGATACTTTTACAAAGGTCAAAGCTTGTTGTAGGTTTGTGTCAGAAACGTAGTCTTACGTTTATAAACGTCAAAGCTTGTAGTAGTTTCGTATAAAAATGTGAAGTTATACTTACTAAAAGTCAAAGATTGTTGTAATTTTGTATCAAAAACGTAATATCATACCATTATGAAAGTCAAAGCTTGTTCCAGTTGTGTATCAAAACTTGAAGACATACTTTTATAAAAGTCGAAGCTTGTTTAAGTTATGTATCAGAAACGCAAAGTCATACTTTTATAAAGTGAAAACTTTTCGTAGTTGTGTATCAGAACCAAAATATTAATTGTTTTATGAAATCAAAAGAAACAGTCTTGCTATAGTTTGACAATTGTTTTATTATTTATATAAATAGCTAATTATCTTTTTTACAAAACTTAATATCAGCACTAAATTAGACTTATTGTTAGATGTATTTTTACCATGAGATCAATATTTTCTCAAAATCTTTGCTTGATTTTATTCTGCCTTGCTTTCAATTTTGCAATGAATCTGTTGTCTTGTTGTACTTAATTTATGCAATTAACCTCAGAAAACATAAAATTCGTGTTTTGATTCACTATTCCCCAGGACAAATGTAGCACTGTTTAACAAATTAATTTCAGGCAGGTTCGCATAGTTAGGTTTGGCAGTATTCTGACAAGGACTGCATATATAAGCAGCCAAAATAAAATTATCGTCGCCAATCACGAGCTAAAATCTGTATATATTGAGACCAATCTTACCCTTGGGTAAATATCTGAGTTGTGTTATGATCCGCACCAATATTGGGTCGTTATAACCTAATTCTATAGCTATTGATCAAATTATGCAAACTGGTGCACATAATATAACTTATATATATATTTCTACCAATGATGATATGCTGATCAAATTTGGGACTAAGAAATGTAGCACACCTATAACTGGTTCTCCTTGACTAAGCTTAACGTTCAGTATTGCTAAAATAAATATCGATTCATACGACTAATGAGAGAGAGAGAGAGAGAGAGAGAGAGAGAGAGAGAGAGAGAGAGAGAGAGAGAGAGAGAGAGAGAGAGAGAGAGAGACGCATAAACACATACAGACAGACTGATTAGAGGGAACGCCGACACAGGTTTACTAATGTCCACTTGTTAATTCCAGATCTAAAATGTACCATTCCACGTACGTCGTACTGTGCATAACTGCCGTCTCATACGTCCATTGTCACATGTTCTCTGGAGGTGAGTTGAAATAAACTAACCTTTTTATTATATGCTCATGTTCTTGTTCTTCCCAAGGCTTAAATATATAAACAAAAATACAATACAAGAATTAAAATAACTCAATATATGCCTTATTCCAAACTAAATACATAAGCGTTGATGAATCATTACACAACATTATTAATGAGCGCATAACTCTAGACCTAAGTTTTTCAAAGAAAATGGCGCTTGGTCTACTTAAAATTGAAATTTGGAGTAATAATATTTATAAATACACATTGCAACAACTTTTCCATTTCATTTGGAATGAATATATTATGGTATTTTTGTCGATTCAACGCAACCTTTTGATTATGGTCTGGATTTATCTACATGAAGTGACTTGCATCGGTTTTCAGCAGGGTCTACCAGTTGAATCGAATTGAAGTTTGTTGACATCGGCATACGTGTTTCTTTTCTGTCATTGAATGATTCCTGTCATAATGTGGGGAAAATTATGAAGCTTTCCCATTGCAATTCTCGAAAAGATGCTGTGAAATTTAATGTTTATTTCATTTTGAGTGCGGTAAGGAGGATGTATCTGCACTTGGAATATACTCGAAATTATATCACAATTTCAAAATGTGTAATCAGTCTTGAGAACCCATGACATGGCTCATGTAATTCAGATTTACAGAACTTCAAAAGTGTATTTTCGAGGTAATTCAGGATGTAAAATTTGCCAGCTAAAGAAGACAGTTTATGTGTATAACTTGCGTGTTATTGACGTCTATATAAAAAAAAGCAAACGCGGAATGTACCAAAGCAGTTTGTATGTGTCGGTTTATGAATCATTTGCTGGTATGTGGCAGTCCATGAAATATCTGCTTTAGTTCATTCATAAAAATTTGTTTACGTTAGAAAATAGTTCCTTTGAATTGAGCGCAAGGAGTGCAATGTGAAGGTGTGCAATATCGGTAAATACTAAATAATTCGGACAATGTAAAGTAAACAGAGAAAACAATGAGCATATAATAAGTAAAGTTATTACCCTATTAACAATGTAAACACACAAATCGTCCATTTCGATATGTGAAGTCATTACTTTGCAAACACGCATAGATAATACATTTCTGTAGGTATAGTTATTAGTTAATTAACTTTTCAAACACACATAAATATTTCATTTGAATATGTGGAGTCATTACTTTGGAAACACATAAATATATTTTACGTTTGAATACGTGAAGTCACTACTTTGTAAAAACTCATAAATATTGAACTTGAGTATGCGGCGTTATTACTTTGCAAATACACCTAAATAATTTTTCCTGTTACAAATGTGGCGTCATTAATTTGCAAACCCACATAAATAATTTAATAATTTGAATATGTAGAATCATTACTTTGCAAACACATATAAATAATTTTTTCGTTTTAATATGGGGAGTCATTGCTTTGAAAACACATAAATATTACGTTTGAATATGTAGCGTCATTATTTTGCAAACACACAAAAATAATTTTTTCCTATTGAATATGTGCAGTCATTAATTTGTAAATACATAAATATTACATATGAATATGTAGCGTTATTGCTTTGCAATTACAAGCATATAATTTTTCCGTATAATTATGCGGTGATATTGCTTTAAAACACTCATAAATATTACATTTGTATACTAAAGTCACTAGTTAATTACCTTTACATGCATACACACACTGCACACTCATATTTTCCATTCTAATTTGCAGAATAATCACTTCATTAACTTTGCAGACACACACATAAATTGTCCATTACATTTTATAGTCAATACTTTGTTAACTTAACAAACACATGAAATATGGGATGATCATGCATTGATCAGTTTTATGAATATCAAGTCCTGGTTTGCAGCCTTTGTTTCATCCATGAGAAAGGATCTATCTCTAACTTCCTCGGTTTGATATAGCTAAGAATATGTTAATATTGTCGTCAAAGTCAAACCAAACAGCAACAAAACACGCACATAGGCATATATATATATATATATATATATATATATATATATATATATATATATATATATATATATATATCGTTTAATACAAACAATACTATCATACAACATTTCTTTCCTGCTAACCTTATTAATCAAAACCAGTTTGTTCCGCACATCGAATTTCTGTTGGTGTTAACAAATGCAAATAATAAGATGTGGGTTTTTTATTCTCGATAATGGCTTCGGATTCGATGATGATGACAACGGAAATTATAATGGTATGTTTACTACTGGTGGTACTGGGCGTAAGCTATATGCAGCTACTATAGGTTGTATGAAAGGTTTTTTCATTTGTTCAAAAAAGTTTTCACAAATATAAACGTGTTCTTAAGATAAACAGAGAATGTTCTTACAAAATATAAATATTTTTCATTGGTTCAGTGAAAATTCTCACAAAATCCTAACGGAGGTTCACAGAGTATGAAAAGATTTTTCACTGAATCAAAGTTATACAACCCAAATGAAAACTACCTTGTTTTTGAAGTGTCAGAATAAGTCATAGCACATGCTGAAACCTCAGACTGAATCCTGGTCGGAAGAACTGCAAAATGTATGTCTAAATACGATGATATTGATAAACCTACTTACCAAAATAACGCGAATTACTGTAAAAGACACAAAGTATGAATTAGGAGGCTTTGGAAATTGTTATTGGTACTTTAAATTTATGTTAGTTGCAGGTAACCCTGGCAGAAATAGCGGTTTTGGAGATGCTGGTAGCCTGATTAACGCTGGATTCAACCAAGTAGGCCTTCCGTTGTTTAGTAGCAGTGGTGATGGTGGAATTGGTGGTGTTGGTGGAAGCGTAAGCGGAACACGTTATGGACAAGGAATGGTAGATATAGATGGCGGTTTTGGTGGAATAGGAGGAACTGGAGAACTAGGAGGAATAGGATTAGGTGGCTTTGGTAGTACTGGAGGCATGGGTGTAGTTAGTATTGGACAAAGAATGGGAGGTGTTGGCGGCATTCGTGAATTTGATGGGCTATTAGGCCTAAGGGGGATGGGAGGAAATGAAATTGGTGGCATTGGAAATAGTGGAAATATAGGTAGAATTGGTTTTGGACAAGGGATAGAAGGTCTTGGCGGAGTAAATGGGTTTGGCGGTACTGGTGGTCCTGGAGTGATAGGTGGAATTGTTAATGGGCAAGGAATGGGAGGTGTTGGCGGCATTAGCGGAATTGATGGAATCAGTGGAATAGGAGCTATCGGTAGGTTGGGAGTAAATGGGTTTGGCGGTATTGGTGGTTCTGGAGGGATAGGTAGAATTGTTAATGGACAAATAATGGGAGGTGTTGGCGGCATTAGCGGTATAAACGGAATCGGTGAAGTAGGAGGTATTGGTAGGTTGGGAGTAAATGGGTTTGGCGGTATTGGAGGGTTAGGTGGAATTGTTAATGGTCAAGGAATTGGAGGATTTGGCGGCATTAGCGGTATTGATGGAATCGGTGAAATAGGAGGTATTGGTAGGTTGGGAGTAAATGGGTTTGGCAGTATTGGAGGGAGAGGTGGAATTGTTCATGGACAAGGAACGAGAGGTATTGGCAGCTTTGGAGGTATTAATGGAATCGGTGGAATGGAAGGTTTCGGTGGGCTGGGAGGAAACGTTTTTGGCGATAATGTTGGTACTAGAAGCATAAGTGGACTTGTTAATTTACAAAGAATGGGAGGTATTGGCGACATTAGTGGAATTGATGGAATCAGTGGAATAGGAGGTATCGGTAGTATGGGAGCAAATAGGTTTGGCGGTATTGGTGGTCCTGGAGGGATAGGTGGAATTGTTAATGGACAAGGAATGGGAGGCATTGGTGACATTAGCGGAATTGGTGGAATCGGTGGAATAGGAGGTTTCGGTAGGGTGGGAGGGAAAGGGTTTGGTGGTATTGTTGGTACAAGAGGTACAAATAGACTTGTTAATGGACAAGGAATGGGAGGTATTGCTGGTGTTGGTGGAATAGGAGGAATTGGTGGGATGGGTGGAAATGCATTTGATGGCATTGGTGGTACTGGAGGCATGGGTGGACTTGTTATTGGACAAGGAACGCGAAATATTGGTGGCATTGGCAGTACTGATGAAATGAGCGGAATAGAATTTATCAGTGGGAGTGGAGGCATAGGGTCTGGCCGTATTAGTGGTATTAGACCTATAGGTGCAAATGGAAAAGGATTGAGAGGTATTAGCGGTATTGGTGGAATCGGTGGAATAAGAGGTATCGGTGGAATGGGAGGGAACATATATGGAGGTATTGGTGGTAATGGATTCATGAGTGGAATTAGACATGGAGTAGGAACTAGGGGCATTGGTGTCATAGGAAGTCTTGGAATAGGAAGAATGGGCAACAACAGAGGCTTTGGAATACAGATGGATGGATTTGGAGGAAATAATAAATCAGGTAAAATGATTATCTTTCAATTTTTCATTTAATATGTCTAAAGTGAAAACATTAATTTAAGTAAACGTCTATAAGGAATTTTACCGTTTTTGGCTTCATCAATGTATCGTATCTATGCATTGTGTCAATATACTTATACTCTCTCTCTCTTACACACACACACACAAACACACAAACACACAGTCATACACACGAACACAAACACACATACATGCCTAATAATGTGTTTCATGGTGCATGGATATACAAACGCGCTGTGGACATTGCCCATGCTTTTATTTTCATGCTGGAATAATCATCCACCCCTCCACTTTGTACCCAAGTAAATATGTTTATGCCTGGTACAGTACAAATTGTGTCTTCAATAGAATTATTTGTTCAAAATGCTTTTTAGCTGGAGCTCTGGACTTCATGATATTCCTAATATTTCATATAATGATAACTCCTTTACTGCACGATGGACCATTTTGTTGTTATTTTTGCGTTTAAAAAAGACACAATAGCACCATTATTTCGATATCAATTTCATGTCTTTCAGGATATTATTAAAAGTCAACCAATCCAAGCCTTCCAGAAGGAGCATCTTATCACGAAAATCCCCATATTTTCTTTCTCTAATTTTGATTTGTCTATTATATATAATTTTGAATAAAATAAACGTGTTGTACTTTTATAGAAACAATGTCCTCTCGTTTTTCAACCCTCTCTCTCTCTCTCTCTCTCTCTCTCTCTCTCTCTCTCTCTCTCTCTCTCTCTCTCTCTCTCTCTCTCTCTCTCTCTCTCTCTCTCTCTCCAGAGTTAATTCTCAACCAAACTTTATACCATGTTAATCGTCTATATTAATAGTAGCGGCAAATGCTTAACCTATCAACTTTTAAAATTTGCGTTGATTAACAATTTCAATGGATAGAAACAAAACATCAATACCTCATATGTCTTTGGTCATTTGTTAATTAAGACCATTTTGGCCACTGGCATCTTATAAAATGGATGTTGTTTGTGGCGGTTTTGGTGATTGTGTGGTCTTGTTGGTCGTGTTGGTGTTGATAATCAGAAAGTCCACATAAACTGGAAACAAGTGGAGTTGACATGGAATATTATATGTGGCGAAGAGCAGTGGTTTCACACATCTGGCCGGCCAGGCCGTTTGCACTGGCCCTCAAAATGAATGAAATTACAAGGTGTTATGAGAGGAAACATAGGTGTTACGTCCCTTGGGCCATCGAAAATGTTCACATGCTGCCCTCAGTGCAGTGTAAATTTGAAGCCCTTGGCTTTGACTGTAAAGCGGTCTGATCATTAGCGTCTTTAAATAAAACATACCTAGCATTCCGTGTTAGATTATGTAAGTATTCACGCAGGACAGGCTGGTTGAAAGTTAGTGACTTGTGACGGTAAAGCCGCCTTCAATGGAGGTATCAGTTTTATAATACTCGGTTATTTTCTCTAGTCTAATAATATACAAAATTAGGCAGAGAACCAGACTTCAAATAATGAGTTCTATCCTGTCTGGCAGATATATATATATATATATATATATATATATATATATATATATATATATATATATATATATATATATATATATATATTTATATATATATATTTATTTAAAAATGTGATTTTATATATATATATATATATATATATATATATATATATATATATATATATATATATATATATATATATATATATATATAAAATGCCATTTTGAAATACAAGAATATCATTCTATTCAATAAAACTCGAAATGTTTTGGCATGACATTTTTAATGAAGTTACCTGAATGGAAGGAAAATTCACACACCAAGATGATAAAAATAAATGTGTTAGAAGGGGAAATATATAATTTATGAGTGATGACGTCAAAAACATACCGTCAATAAAGTATGCATACCAGAGACAAAATCTAAAGCAACATTTCTTGTTTAATTATATTTTGTTTGCCGACTAAAGACATTACATTGTTTTAACATTTACATAATAAATTTACACTTTCCAAAACTTTCTGTATCCTGCCAACCATTATCCCAATAATTAGAAAAGTATATCAGGCTGAAGTCAGGTGACTTCAAACAGAAATAGCAATGCAATAGCGGAAAACATTCTAACATCACTGTATTAATACAGAGCGTTGTGTGTCTTTAACATTCTAACGTTTTCGCTACGTCAGGTTTTTAATCAAGCAAAAATAAAAGAACCATATTTATTCATTTCATCTTCAGGAATGGTTAACATGGATTTCTTTTGCGCACCACTTGATAATTTAGTAGAATAGCAGAAGACCACTTAACTATCTTTCCTACGATTGATTGTCCCGCTCGCCAACTGTTAGAACGTCTCAGGGACCATCTTTAATGGAGCTAGCAAACCTTCAGTGGTTTTCGTACCACATTTTTAGAACTTCTGGTCTTCTGTGCTAGTCTTTGATCAAAAGTAGATAGCATGCTCATATATGGTTTGACTTGTTCGTTTTCATGATTTATTGATAGCTTTAATTCCCAGAAATCTGAATGCTGCTGAGTACAAGTTTTACTTTTTATTCCTACTTTTAATAGAATTTATGTTGTGCTGAGTAGAGAGACAAATAATGTAACTCCTTCACTGGGATTTCCTCGTCTTCGTCTTGGTACAGACACCAACATAGATTCATCTTCTCACGCAATATTTGTTTATTCAGAATTACCTTGTATTTTTGTAAGATGGTTAGCACATTCAACACATACAGAATTAATCCGCAAAATTTTTTACCTGTCTCTTTTTAATACATGTCATCAGGTCTTATACAGTTTCATGGAAATCTGAATAATTATTTAAGAAAAATATACCCATATACACAGATCTTATAAAAAATAAAAGAAGAAAACAAAATCCGTTTATAATATGTATGTATATATTGCAAGTATTGCGTCAGAAACGTCTAGAGCCACGAGCTATTACTCCTGAAGGCGCATCAATACGAATATGTTAATGAGAGCAGAGGAGTCACCACTCGACTCTAAGCACATACGCTGTAATCATGAGATAACATAAACATAAAATCATCTGATATTATCACTGTATTATCAAATTTAATATGTCTATGTCCTAAAAAAGATAATAAATAGTTCAAGTATTTTAAAGAAATAACTTTTCACTTGTATAAGTTCTAATTTGGAAAAGATCGTTGGAAGTCATTAATGTTCTTGAAATTTATATTTTCTGTCCTAGAATTACGGTGATATTTACGCAGAGTTATCATTTAGCATGTCTGAAATTGTAACGCTGGTATAATTATGCCCGAAAATAAAATGGTTGGGAGGAACAATATGTGTTGATACTCCACATTCATCGGCATCATTTAGAAAAATATCCGGCTATGCCCTCAAGTTCAAAGACTTTTCTAGTGCTTCGGCAAACGTTGGCAAACAGCAAACCGTGAATTAGCCCTGTAGTAGGAATCCCGTTATAAATGTGAATTTCTGGCCGACGCCCTTGGGTTCAAATTCTTATCTTGCACTCCAGCAAACATTTACACACAGGAAACAATGTATTGAAACTTGCTTTAGCTTGCTTAAAACTCGATTCTCACATTTATTATTTAGCTTCCGGATTCTATAAGGTAACGTATTATATCCTTTTTTCCGACGTTACATGCACTAACATTCATGTAGTCTTAGGATGGGATGGAGGTAGAACAAAGACTAGGCTTTATAAATTATATGGGGAGAAAAACGTCAAGCACAGGCAATACCATACTCCGAGGTAAAATTACAGGGGTATAATCTACGGTGATTTGGGAAAGTGGGTGGGTACTCTTGGTGCCTAGGTCAGATTTTGAACTGGTATGAAATAGTTTGGAGGAAATATTTCTGCTGTTAAAGCAGATCCCTCCGTTTCGTCTTTAAAGACTTTGGCTGCCCACCCAAATGGGATGTCCTCTATTCAAAAGTGTGCATATAGCAAACTGTATAGCATCCCTATTGTATAGACCCAACTGCATTGAACGTCCTCACACTGAGTCATCATTTTGAAAGTCTTATCTTTTACTTCGGATAAGGTTTGCATAACGCAAATTGAATATGATCATTTTTGTACAGACCCAGAGATGCCGGTACCTTTTTCGACGTATATATTGGGTTATTCTTCTTTTAGACTGATGTGCATTGTCCATGGATAGGAGGCAGTTCTCTCTCTCTCTCTCTCTCTCTCTCTCTCTCTCTCTCTCTCTCTCTCTCTCTCTCTCTCTCTCTCTCTCTCTCTCTCTCTCTCTCTCTGATTGGGATATGTAATGTAGCTTTAACGGTTTTTCAACAATATGGCTCCGTTCTTGGTGACTTAAGGCAATTCCACTTTCCACCAAGTGTTTCAAACGAAACAGGACACCCTATCCAGAGATTTTAGCAATCACGGTAATGTACCGGTATATGTGACAGTAACGATCAAAGTCTTTCTTATTCCAGTCGTCATTAGTTGTCCAAAACCCATTTTACAAAATGATCGATCCACTGGGATGACAGCAATTTGCTTGATTCTTGCTGCGTATATTTATATTTTAAGTGAAATGTAGATCTTGTCATTCAAAATATGCATTTTTGTTATATAATGTATCAATAAATCAGAATAGATATTGATTAATCTGAATATCTCTTGGCCAGTTAAAATGAGTGCTAATAAGTTAAAACAAATGTTTGTCTATGACAGTAGGTGGTGGTCAGTCCTTGTTTGTCCTTAAATGTGGTTGAACCACTCGGTTTTAATTTCATAAACCCAAGAGTGTCACATCAAGTTAAGATTCAATAAGGCCCATTATATCATACGCACAATTAAATTCTCTCAAGAGGTAATAAACTACTAAGGTTATCACAAAGATCAATAAACCACTAATGTTAATTTACATTAGGGTTCTATAGCGACCCTCGGTTGGTAACTGTGTACATGGTCATCGTATCCCCTACTTAGTTTTAAATTCCTATAGATGGCTATAGCTACCAAAACATAAAGTTACAAGGGATAGGCACCAGAAGATCTCCTTTTAACCCCAAAATTTTCAAATGAGCAGTAGATCAGAAAATATCATTGAATACGTTTAGCAACATTTGAAATTTTTTAAATTGCAATAGCTGTTTCATTGTTCTAGTTATGATATGAAGTAATAAATACGTGCGCATGGTATCACAATATCCATAAAACGACCATTTTGGAGATATTTTTCGAACATACAGGTGATCCCTATATGATAACCTATCTCAATTTTATTACAGAATAAAACAGATTGGTTTGATATATTACTAGGATATCGTTTTGACTGTGGCAGGTGGACCATGTGAAACACGAGACAAGTCCATCAGCGCTGACTGATACCTTGCACCTCTATAATGATTAAGTATTAGAAACATCCAAACTGACATGTCTGCTACAACAAATATGTAAAATGATTTTGACACAATGACATTAGAGATAACCAATTCTAGAGATGAAGTATTTGTTACAGACAAAAGTATCCGTCGACATGTTGTAGGATTCCATTGAGACACCACTTGTTATAATATTTACGATTATGTTATCAAAGTAACAATTTCAAGGAGGAACTTTTAGTAATAAAGATTAAATGCTGTACCGATAGATTCTTCTGTAAGATTATTTCAGCATGTTTATAACTGTCTTCTCAACACTGATTGCCAGTAATCAAATATATTATCATCAAAAGCAACAAAATAATTATATATACCCTATTTATTATAATGGCCCAAACGAACCATGTTGACATGTTCCAACAGCACAAATGGACTGTGTTAACACATTCCAAAATTCCAAATTGACACTGTAGACATGTTCAACATCCCAAACAAACTGTGTGCGTTCAGATTTTACACTGAATGCGGATATTATAATAAACAACAAGATATCATCATCGTTAGTGAACACAATACGAAAAAATATAGAAAATAAACGAAATTAAAATTACATGCAGATGCACATAAAAGCAAATGAAATAAGTAGATTATTTGCAGGATATCTCCATATCGAAAAAGATATATATATATAATTAAAATTAAAATTATAATTAAAATTATATATAAATAAAATTACGAAAATAAAATCAGAAAAATTATGTTTAAGAATTAGTAATCAAAAATGTTTAGAATATATTTGAATATAGAAAACACTTTCTATTAAAGAAAAACATTTATAAATGTAACAGAATAAATGTTTCAAAATTCTGGTAATCTTGATATTTATATATTCTAAAACAGTAAATATATTTGGTCTTAATTTTAAATATTTTCTTATAGAGCTTAATGAAATAAATTTTCAATGACGAAATGAAATTTAATTTTCTTAAATATTGCTCTATATAATTTGGCTCTTAGATCTATCTTTATATAATAAAATTTAAGGACTAAATGATATTCATCTTCAATATCGTTACAAATTGAGATGATCCCACCCATCTACAAGTTTCAATTTCACATATTTGCGAGAATAATTAAAAATTAAATTCAAAATTCCTTTTCTGTAATAGATGTAATTTATACTTCTGATAGAAATTTGCAAAAGTGTCATATATATATATATATATATATATATATATATATATATATATATATATATATATATATATATATATATAATGTTCTAGTACTATTCTTACTACGAACCATGCAACTTTGAATAAAATTTTCCGATAGCCTTACTTTGAAAAACTGTAAATATCTTAATATGGCTTATCATTTTGATTAACTCTGTCTTCATAGAAATCTAATCTTGACAATAAATCTTTAAATAATTATTGCATAATTCATTTTATATGATAAAGCTTCCAAATTGTTCAACTCGATTAATAATAAATGATCTTAAATAATTTATAATTTGCATATAATAATTTAATATTTTAAAACAGACCTGTCTAATATAAGACAACATATCTACTATCAATTTGTACACCCTAAAAGATTATTTTGTTTTGTCTTCTTCACTCCTACTATATATTTGCAAACAAAATGTACTCTTTCCATGATTTTTGCTTGAGTAAATGTAAAACTTTGCAATAATAATATAAGATGTGTTTTATATCTCTGTGATAAATTTTCTTAAGATGCTTGTATTATGGAGGTAAATTTTTAAAACAAGCATTTGTCTGGTAAAATGACACCTTTTTAGTGCGATCTACCAAAGTTTACTGTGATTTAGTAAACAAACTAACAGACAGCATAAAGTGTAAAAGCATTTCTAAACTTCATTCAGATATTTTGTTCTTCATTACAACAAGTGAATTATATATTTCTAGGCCAAGTACCACCTTTACTAAAATTCAAGACTTGTTTTTCAGGTGCTATACACAAGTCTTCACATAGCGCAATACTATTTTGCATTATTTAGTCCTCCCCGAAAGCCGAAAGCGTGAAAAATGAAGTAATAAAATTCATCACCTAATCTAAAATAGTTGTTCTTATATCCTGCGTTATTCCTTACTGTGCAATTTAAGGTGTTAGTGAAAAATAGTATCAACTGTAGTCATGCTTTTTATCAAACACTGCATGTGTTCCAATAAAAACGTGACAGATTTCTGACGAGTAAGCAAGTCTGAATTAAGTATGTGAGAATCATTCATCTATGCACTTACCATGTGTTATGATTCTATATGAAATATTATCATCTGAGTTGAAAGATTCCTATGACAAACCACATTTCTGGCAAGTGATCACTTTTATATAACTTTAAACAACTAGAACTTATCTTAAAGTGTATCTTAAAATGATCGAAAAATTCATTAATAATCATATCAGTCCAGCAATAAAGCCTAATTTTATCTGAATATACGCTTTTAATACCTATTGAACTAAAATATTATTTTGTTCATTAAAAAAAACAATAACATCTCCTATTATCAATTATTTATTTAAAAATAAACATCTTTATCTGGTATTACAAAGTAATAATTAACACTGTTGTCAACTTTAAAAAAATTACTCAGGGGTTCCGAGTGGCAAAGTGTTCTAAGATTCGGCGAATGTGGATATGTGAGAAAGCTTGCTAGTAGCTTCTCATGGGTCGGTGGTTCTTTCCGGTGATTTCCCGGTTTCTTCCTCCACCATTAATACTGGCCGCCATGTATAACCTATCGTGTGCTGAAACATGGCGTTAAGCCCAACAACAACAACATAATTTTTTTCTTGAAAGTGCCCATTATATGCTTTTGTTATAATCATTTCCATTCTTGCTTTGACTTGTCGCTTTTCCAACTCGATAATAATTCAATATGCTCATAAAAGTAACCATTATTTTATCGATTTTATTAAACCAAGGATTATTTTTTTTTTTCATTTCGCCGGCACGTTATTGTGACATTACAAAAATGGCAACCAAGTATAATTAAAATATCATCTAATGATAAAAAAAAATTCAATAGTGCAAGCGTACAACGTTAATAAGTTACATATATTTGATTATAGAAACGTCACTTAAATTTCATTTATATTCATTCCTGAACTCTAATCCCCATATTTACCCACTATAATTTGATTTTCTCTTTCATTCATTCATATTTCTACCACATCATTACATTTTTTAAATTTAAGAGTAAAGCATACAACACAATGATCTGACATTATGTTACACTCACAAGCGTCAAGAGATAATACAATAATACAAGAAGCAATATCATTAATCTATTACAGGAAATTTAGTGTCCAACGTGTACATTATTCATTGTCCTACATGCCAATCCATGATATATAAAGTTGCTTGCAAACGTCAAAGAACTAAATTCCAAAAGAATTCAGCTTTACAGCCTTATAAAAAATATAATTTAATATAATTATCATCAATAATGCTCATTAGATTATATATGGAGGATCTAAAATGTGTAACGATTTAATATTGATTTATAAACAAGTTGAATAATGTCCAGCTTTCGCGAGCCTTGGCGAACAAAAGCTGGACATAATTCAACGAATTTCATAAATTTAATATGAAATCGTTACCCGTTTGAGATTCTTTTTGTCACATAGTTTTTATTTCAATGGAAATTATTTAGATAGATAAAAGAACAAATAATTTCATTTATTCTGTCAGACGGTGTACCTTTCATTTGTTGTGCATAAAATATAGTCCCAACAAAGCGGAACTGATAAAAATAGATTGTACTGTTTTACAAACTATAAATCAAAGAATAGGCTTCCGTCCGAATAAACAGAACATTTTATAACCACAAAATCATTTTTCAAAACAGAATTATAAATGCGATGTGATGCTGCCACATTGTTTCATACTGGACAGCTGGCCGACAGTAGAATATACGTGTATTTCTAAAAGTGTTTATAAACGTTACATTGTTGCGATTTTCATGTGAAATAGGATTACTGGATGCGAAAGTCCCACATTTACTCCAATGCATTTGTAACCTGATATTTGTAGTGATTGATTTCAAAAATAGACTGTACAGAAGACGTAAACAAATTTATTTTCGTTTAGGATTTATATCCCATATATGCAACGTAAAGATGCTATGGTTGGATAAAGATTTGTCATTTAGGAGACCCATTCATGTCCAGATTATTTTCCGAACAGAGGTGAGTTTATTTACTTCGTTAACTTAACATTTAAACGGCGCTTGTATATACGGTGGATTCTATAACTTTTACTGATATACGCACCCCCACCCCCCGGTATCCCTTTAGGTTTATTTCTTATTGTCGCTTTTGTCTTGTAGTTTTATGCCATTTTTCTTATGATGATATTGTTAAACATGACATAACGAACCACTGTGGGAGTAGCATATCCATATTGAGACAGCCGATATGATATTTCCTTAATTTCAATTTGTGAGTCGAGTTTTAAAAAAATGGCCGCCAAAATAAATGTTAATCCAGATCAAAACATTCTAGAAGGCGGGATTAAAAACGTTTTCCAACGGTCTCAGCCAAATATCTAAGACGTTAATGCACAATAATTTCATGATCTCATCTGGACCAATCAGAAAAACATAAAGTGATATGCTCACATGTTATAATAGCAAAAATATGAACCTGCACGCACTATAGGAAAACAGTACCGACTAGGTGATATATATATATATATATATATATATATATATATATATATATATATATATATATATATATATATATATAAACGTTTCCTGAATGTCTAAAATCATATATATATATATATATATATATATATATATATATATATATATATATATATATATACACACACACACACACACACGTCCCCTGAACGTTTAAAATCATTCGCATCGTTCTCAGCCACAATTATTCTTTCTCGAGCACTGAAATCTGCAAGGATTTTCGCCTAATAAGTAAGTGGTGGTTCTATTTTAATTGGAAACCTTGCACCAAATCATCATTTCAATGCAGAAAGCTAGCGAATCTCAATGTACACTACAAGCTTTTTTCCTAAATAGTGTCTCTAATATTTATATTGTTGTTGTCATAAATCCCTACAACATTTTTGGCAGGTTTTGGAACATCAGTAATCAATAAACAAACTTGTGCATCGACGGTCAGTCTTTACCAATAGCACGCACTAAATGTTTTGCACTTACACCTGTCATGTGAATATTTTTATGGCCATTGGCACCCACTGGTTATCTGTCCTTGCGAATGATCGACACTGAATGCATGTGCCATGCGCGTTAAGCTCTCTATATAGATAACAGGTGCATCGATATACTATCAATCCCCACCAATACCTACAGTGGTGATAAACTCTGGAATTGGGTGAGTAAATATCTTGATGATTTTTTTTTTATTTAAAAAATATTTCCTCACAACAGATTCAAATGTAATTATATATTTTTTTATAATTTTATAAAAGTAAAAGCTTGTAGATTTGTACCAGAAATTTGAAGTCATGCCTTTTTAAAAGTCAAACGTTATGTATCCTAAACGTGAAGTCATACTTGTAAAAACGTCAAAGCATTCTGTAGTTTTGTATGAGAAACGTGAAGTCATGCTTAATAATAGTCAAACTTCTTTTGTTTTGTGTCTGAAATGTGAAGTCATACTTTACTAAAAGTCTTCGATTGTTTTTGTTTTAAATCAGAAACATGATGTCATATCATTATTAAAGTCAAAGCTTGTTGCATTTGTGTATCAGAAACTTGAAGTCATAGTTTTATAAACGTCAAAGCTTGTTGCATTTGTGTATCAGAAACTTGAAGTCATAGTTTTATAAACGTCAAAGCTTGTTGCATTTGTGTATCAGAAACTTGAAGTCATAGTTTTATAAACGTCAAAGCTTATTGCATTTGTGTATCAGAAACGTGAAGTCATAGTTTTATATAAAGTCAAAGCTTGTTGCATTTGTTTATCAGAAATGTGAAGTCATACTTTTATAAAAGTCAAAGCTTGTTGCATTTGTGTATCAGAAATGTTCAGTCATACTTTTATAAAAGTCAAAGGTTGTTGCATTTGTGTATCAGAAATGTGAAGTCATACTTTTATAAAAGTCAAAGCTTGTTGCATTTATGTATCAGAAACGTGAAGTTATAGTTTTATAAAAGTCAAAGCTTGTTGCATTTGTGTATCAGAAATGTGAATTCATACATTTACAAAAGCCAAAGCAAGTTGTAGATGTGTATCAGAAACTTGAAGTCATACTTTTACAAAAGCCAAAGCAAGTTGTAGATGTGTATCAGAAATAGTCAAGCCATACTTTGACAAAAATTATAGCTTGTTGTAATTTTGTATCAGAAACGTGAAGTCATTTCACTATAAATGTCAAAGCTTTTTCCAGTTGTGAATCAGAAACGTGAAGTCATATTTTTATAAGATTCAAAGCTTGTTTTAGTTATGTATAAGAAACGTGAAGTCATACTTTTATAAAAGTGAAAGCTTTTTTAGATTAGTGTATCAGAAACATAAAATATCAATTTTTTATTAAAAGAATCAGGCTTGTTGTAATTTGACAATTCCTCTATTATTTACATAAAAACGAATTAATATTTTACGAAACTGAATATCATTTTTATATTATATTTTATTGTGTTAGATGTATATTTTGTTACCATAAGTACAATACTTTCTCAAAATCTTTGTTTTCAATTTTGTAATGAATATGTTGTCTTGTTGCACAGATGCATTGTATTTAATTTATGTAATTTCCTCAGAAAATACAAAATTCGTGTTTTGATACACTAATTTAAAGGACAAATGTAGTTCTGTTTAACAAATTATTATCAACCAGATTCACATAGTTAGGTTTGGCAGTATTCTGACAACGATTGCATATATAAGCATCCAAACAAAATTATCGTCGCAAATCAATATGTATATATTGAGACCAAACTTACTCTTGGTTAAATATCCTAGTGGTGTTGTGATCCATACCAATATTGGGTCGTTATAACCTAATTCTATAGCTATTGATCAAATTATCCAAACTGGTGCACAGAATATACATTAAAAAACATTCTACCCATTTCCATTAATGATGATATGCTGATCAAATTTGGGACTAAGAAATGTAGCACACCTATAACTGGTTCTCCTTGACTAAATCTCTAAGCTTATCATTCAGTATTGCTAAAATAAATATCGATTCATAAGACTAATGAGAAACAGACGCATAAGCACAGACAGACAGATTAGAGGGAACGCCGACTAAGGTTTACTAATGTCCACTTGTTAATTCCAGATCTAAAATGAACCATTCCACGTACAAAGTACTGTGCATAATGGCCGTCTCATACGTCCATTGTCACGTGTTCTCTGGAGGTGAGTTGCCTTACTATGTAAATTAAGAACTGAAACAATAAAGAGAAAGTACGTATGAAAAGCATGAGTCATTGCGAACACATACATAAATTTTATATTTTAATATGCAGGGTCATTAAATCATTAACTTAGCAAACACATACATAAATCTTATATTTTTATATGCAAGGTAATTAATTCATTAACTTTACAAACACACGTCAAGCTTTCATCTGAGTATGCAAGGTCATTAATTTATCAAGTTTACAAACTCGCATATAAGTCTTCCATTTGAATATAAAGAATTATTACTTCATTAATTTTGCAAGCAGAAATATATATCTTCTTTTCAGTATGTAAATTTATTACGTCATTAATAAATACAAACGCATAGAAATCGTCCATTTTAATATGTGAAGTCATTACTTTGGAAACACACATATATATTACATTTCTGTTAGTCAACTTTTTAAACACACATAAATATTACATTTGAATAAATAGAGTCATTACTTTGGAAACACATAAATATTTTCCGTTTGAATATGTATAATCATTACTTTGCAGATACACATAATTATTACATTTGGCTATGTTGCATCATTACTTTGCAAATACACATAAATATTGAAGCTGAATATGCGGCGTTATTACTTTGCAAACACACATAAATAATTTTTCCGTTTCAAAATGTGGCGTCTTTAATTTGCAAACCCACATAAACAATTTTTTATTTGAATATGTGGCGTCATTACTTTTCAAACACATATAAATATTTTTTTCACTTTTAATATGCGGAGTCATTGCTTTGCAAAAACACATAAATGTTACGTTTGAATATGTGAGGTTATTAATTTGCAAACACGCATAAATGATTTTTTTCCGATTGAATATATGGAGTCATTAATTTGCAAATACATAAATACTACATTTGAATATGTGGAGTCATTACTTTGCAGATATAAACCAATAATTCTTTCTTTTGAATACGTGGAGTCATTGCTTTCATTCATAAGTATTATATTTGTGTACGTACAGTCACTAGTTAATTAACTTTGCACACATACACATTTTTCATTCGAATATGCAGAATGATTACTGCATTAACTTTGCAGACATGCACATAAATTGTCCATTTCATTATGTAGTCATTACATTATTAACTTTTCAAACACATGAAATATGGGATGATCATGCATTGATCAGTTTTATGAATATCATGCAATGTTGGCATCCAACTAGATTTTGTCAACAAGAAAAAAAAGTCACTATTTCGTTTTTTAAACCCAAGTTTTTAAATGGTGTTATTAATTTAAGAAGAAAGTTAATTTACCTTAATATTCACAATAAGCAACCATTTACTCTGGTTTATCACTACAATCCTGACATATAGGCCATTTCTAGAAGTAGTTGTTATTGGACCTAATCTGTTGATATAATTAAGCAGTTCACGTCAATCATATCATTGGGACTGTACTATATATTTTGCAGATGAACCATATTGTTTTTAGCAAATTATCATATTACAGTGACTATATTTGCTTATACTTTTTCCATTCTTAATTGGGTTCAAAGTGGTGAATATGTTATAATGTACGGCTAATATAGAAATGACGTATTAACTGACATCAGTCCCAATTCAAATGCTTACAAAAGGTGAATCTAAATATTACATAAAGCTGACATTATTCATGGAATATATGAATTGTTTACATGTATTGTATGTAGCTGTTTCAATCCCTACGAACATCTGTCTGTATATGTGATCACAACATAGAAAGGTAATATAATTGTAAATATTGTGCACGCGTTTATTCAGAGCGTTTTCACCCTACACCTTATGCCACCCCAAGCATACTTCTGTAAAGAAGATTAATTTGTTACAACTTAAGTCATGTAAGTGTGCCTCGAAAATGGGCACGTTTCCAAATTGATATTTATCATTACTCTTCGTATTTATTTTAAGATTCGCTAAATGCACAGTACAATGTAATTTTAAGACTGTGCTTTTTGAGAAAGGAGAACAGGTTGCGAATAAGAAACAGTAAAACTATGGAGCCTATGTTGCAAACAAATGAAAACAGATTAGAAAATTTCCAATGCTGTTTATCATCAGGAACTCTTACTTCCAGTCAAGTTCTTGTATATTTATTTATTATGTATGTCGATGGTAGCTCATATGGGGAGCATTGGACTCGCTATATAAAGGTTCCGCGTGTTCGATATCCTCAAAGGCCAGTCCTGGTCTGCAGTCTTTGCTCGTCCTTGAGAAAGGATCTATCACCAACTTCCTCGGTTTGATAAAGCTAATGTTAATATTGCCGTCAAAGTCAAACCAAAACAGCAACTTAACACGCACACAGGCATATATATATATATATATATATATATATATATATATATATATATATATATATATATATATATATATATATATATATATATATATATATATATATATGCGAGCTTACCTCCATTTAAAATCAACATTTCTTTCCTGCCAATCTTATTGGTTGAAAAGAGTTTGCTCCGTACACTAAACTTCTTTTGGATATGACACATGCAAATAATAAGATGTTATTGTTTTTTTTTCTTCCAGATAATAGCTTCGGATTCGATGATGAAGACAACGGATATTATAATGGTATGTTGTTTACTTCTGGCGGTACTGGGCGTGAGCTACATGAAGCTACTATAGGTTGTATGAAAGGTTTTCTCATTTGTTTAAAAGGAGTTCTCAGAAATATAAAACGTGTTCCCAAAGTAAAGAGTGGATGTTCTTAACAAATATAGATATTTTTTCTATAGCTTCAGTGAAAATTCTCAAAAAAATCCAAAAGGATGTTCTCAGAGTATGAAAATATTTGTTACTGGATCAAAGTCACACAAACGAAAAGATATTTTCACAGTTTTGAAGGGTCAGAATATATCCTAGCGATTGCTGGAACCTCCAACTGAATCCGTGTCAGAAGGGCTGCAAAATATGTCTAAAGTTGATGAAACTGATAAACCTACTTACCAAAATATTACGTTTGACCGTAAAAGACCCAAAGTATGAATTAGGAGGTTTTTGGGAAATGTTATTGGTACGAAAATTTATGTTAGTTGCAGGTATCCCTGGTGGAATTAGCGGTTTTGAAGATGCTGGTAGCATGCTTAACGCTGGATTCAACCAAGGAGGCCTTCCGATGTTTAGTAGCAGTGGTGATGTTGGAATCGGTGGTGTTGGTGGAAGCGTAATCGGAACACGTTATGGACAAGGAATGGTAGATATAGATGGCGGTTTTGGTGGAATAGGAGGAACTGGAGAACTAGGAGGAATAGGATTAGGTGGCTTTGGTAGTACTGGAGGCATGGGTGTAGTTAGTAATGGACAAAGAATGGGAGGTGTTGGCGGCATTGGTGAATTTGATGGGCTATTAGGCTTAAGGGGGATGGGAGGAAATGGAATTGGTGGTATTGGAAATAGTGGAAATATTGGTGGAATTGGTTTTGGACAAGGTATGGAAGGTCTTGGCGGAGTAAATGGGTTTGGCGGTATTGGTGGTCCTGGAGTGATAGGTGGAATTGTTAATGGGCAAGGAATGGGAGGTGTTGGCGGCATTAGCGGTATTAACGGAATCGGTGAAATAGGAAGTATCGGTAGGTTGGGTATAAATGGGTTTGGCGGTATTGGAGGGATAGGTGGAACTGTTCATGGACAAGGAATGAGAGATATTGGCGGCTTTGGAGGTATTGATTTAATCGGTGGAATAGGAGGCAACGGTAAATTGGAAGTAAATGGGTTTGGCGGTATTGGAGGGTTAGGTGGAATTGTTAATGGACAAGGGATGGGAGGTATTGGCAGCATTAGCGGTATTGATGGAATCGGTGGAATGCGAGGTCTCGGTGGAATGGGAGGAAAAGGATTCGGTGGTATTGGTGGTACTAGAGGCATAAGTGGAATTGTTAATGTACAAGGAATGGGAGGTATTGGCGGATTTAGCGGTATCGATGGAAGCGATGGAATAGGAGGCATCGGTAGCTTGGGAGTAAATGGGTTTGGCGGTATTGGTGGTTCTGGAGGTATAGGTGGACTTGGCAAAGGAAATGGAATGGGAAATATTGTTGGTATTGATGGAATAGGTGGAATAGGAGAAATTGGTGGGATGTTAGGAAATGCATTTCATGGCATTGGTGGTACTGGAGGAATTGGTGGGATTGTTTATGGACAAGGAATGGGAGGTATTGGAGGCATTGGTAGTAATGATGGAATCAGCGGAGTAGAATTTCTCAGTGGGAGTGGAGGCATAGGGTCTGGCCGTATTAGTGGTATTAGAACTATACGTGGAAATGGAAAAGGATTGAGAGGTATAGGTGGCATTGGCGGTTCTGGTGGAATCGGTGGAATAAGAGGTATCGGTGGGATGGGAGGTAAAATATATGGAGGCATTGGTGGTACTGGATTCACGAGTGGAAAAAGACATGGACTAGGAACTAGGGGCATAGGTGGCATCAGAGGTCTTGGAATGGGAAGAATGGGCAACAAAAGAGGCTTTGAAATACAGATGGGTGGATTTGGAAGAAATAAGAAATCAGGTAAAAAGGATTATATTTCAGATTTTCATTTAATATGTCTAAAGTGAAAGCATTGATTTAAGAAAACGACTCAAAAGAATTTTACCGTTTTTGGCTTCATCATTTATATGATCTAAATATTATTTCAACATCCTTATACTCTTTCTCACAGACCCCTCCCCATACACACGAACATAAACACACAGACCATGCATAAAAATGCGCTTAAATGTTTATGAATATCTTAAGCACTGGGAACATTGCCAATGCTTTTATTTTCATGGGAAAACAATTATCCACCCATCCACTTCGTGCCTTTATATATATATATATATATATATATATATATATATATATATATATATATATATATATATATATATATATATATATATATATATATGAATGGTACTGTACAAATTGTTTCTTAAATAGAAATTATTTATCTAAAACGTTTCATAGCTGGAGCTCTGGACTCGATAATATTCTTAATATTTCATTCATGATAACTCGTTTCCTATACTATGGACCTTTTTGTTCTTTTTTGTGCATTTAGAAAAGATACATTAACACCATTGTCTCGATATCAAGTTAATTGTTTCATGTCTTTCAGGATATTATTAAAAGTCGACCAATCCAAGCCTTCCAGAAGAAGCATGGTGTCACAAAAAGTTCATTAATTTTTCTCTTTTTTGTATATGTTTGTGTGTGTGTGTGTATATATATATATATATATATATATATATATATATATATATATATATATATATATATATATATATATATATATATATATAATTCTGAATAAATTCAATGTGTTTTGCTTTTGCAGAAACGGCGTTCTCCTCTCGTTTTCAACACCCCCCCCCCCTCTCTCTCTCTCTCTCTCTCTCTCGATCGATCGATCGATCGATCGATCGATCGATAGAGTTAACTATCAACCAAACTCCATACCATGCCAATCGTCTCTATTAATAGCAGCCAGCAAATTAACAAATCAACGTTTAAAATTATAGAATTAACATCTCCATGGACAGAAAGAAAATATCAGTGTCTTATATGTCTTTTATCATTTGTTAATTAAGACTATTTTGGCCACGGGCTTTTTATACAATAGCTGTTTTTGGTGGTTAGTCTGAGATCCTAAGTAGAAAAAATGCTTATACATGGTTTGACGTTTGCGTTTTCATGATTTAGGTTATACATTTCAATCCCAGAAATCGGAGTGCTGCTGTGTACAGTTTTTACGTTTCTTATTCCTACGTCTTTTAGAATTTATGCTGTGCCGAGTGGAGAGACAACTAATGTAACCCGTTCACTGGGATTTTCTCGTCTTGGTACAGACACCAACATAGATTCATCTTTTCACCCAACATTTTCTATTCCAAAAATTATCTAGTAGTTTTGCAATATAGTTAGCATATTCAATACATACATCATTAATCAGGAAACTATTTTTATCTTTTTCTTTTTAATACAGGTGATCGGGGTTTATACTGTTTCATGGAAATCTGAATAATTATTTGAGCAGAATATAGTTATATACGCCGCTCATAGAAAATAATAAAACAAAAAAAAATCAGTTTATATGTACATGTTGCAAGTATTGTGTCAGGTGCATCTATAGCCACGAGCTCTGTTACTCTTGATGGCGCATTAATATGACTATGTTTATTAGGGCAGTGCGGTGACCACTCGACTCTATGTCCAAACGTTCTACGCATGAAAAATAAACAGAAACATAAAATCATTTTATATTATCACTGTATTTTCATATTTAATCGGACGATGTCATAAGAAAAAAACAATAAATAGTTCATTTATTTTTAAGAAATAACTTTTCACCTTTATCAGTTCTAATTTGGAAAAGTTATTTGGAAGTCATTGATACGAAAACGGACACAGCTCTAATGATTTTCTTTAAATTTATATTTTCTGTCCTAGAATAATTACATGGTTTGGCCAGAGGCATCATTTAGATTCTGAAATTGTAACCCAGGTATAATTATGTCCGGAAATAAAATTTTTGGAAGGAACAATATGTGTTGATACTCCACATTCATCGGCGTCATTTATTTATGCCCTCAAGTTCAAAGACATTCCTAGTGCTTCGGCAAACGTTAGCAAACATCAAACCGTGAATCAGCCCTGTAGACGGAATCTCGTTATAAATGTGCATTTTCGGACTACACCCTCGGTTTTAAATTCTTCTATTGCACTCCAGCAAACATTTGCACACAGGAAACAATGTATTGAAACTTGCTTTAACTTGCTTAAAACTTGATTGTGAAATTTATTCTTTAGCTTCCGGATTCTTAAAGATAACATCCTTTTTACCGAAGTTACATGCACTAACAATCATGAAGTCTTAGGATGGGATGGGTATAGAATATAGACTAGGCTGCAAAAACACCTTGTGGAGAAAAACATCAAGCCCAGGCAATACCATATTCTGAGGTAAAATTACAGGGGTATAATCTACGGTGATTTGGTGGAGTGGGTGTGTGTTCTTGGATCCTAGGCTTATTATGGCCTGGTATGAAATAGTTTGGAGGAAATATTTCTGCTGTTTGACCAAAGCTCTCCGTTTTGACTGTAAAGGCTTGGGGTGCCCACATAAATGGAATGTCCTCTATTCAAAGGTGTGCATACAGCAAATTGTATAATATCCCTATTGTATAGACCCAAATGCATTGAATGTCCTCACACTGGGGCCTCGGATTCAAAGTGTTCTCTATAGCTTCGGATAAGGTATGCATACATCAATGGCATATATGGGTCTATTATCTGATTGAAGTGCGTTGTACGTGGATAGGAGGCAGAGCTCTCTCTCTCTCTCTCTCTCTCTCTCTCTCTCTCTCTCTCTCTCTCTCTCTCTCTCTCTCTCTCTCTCTCTCTCTCTCTCTTGGATTTTGAATGTAGGGGTTTATCAGTTTTCTGGTCCTATCGCTGCGTTGCAGGTGACTTGAGGCAATTCGACTTATTTTTTCCGGCAAATGTTTCAAAAATAAAACCATACTCATTATCCAGAGAGTGTGACCAATCACGGTAGTGTATCGATGAGAGTGACAGGAACGCATCGTCATTTGTAGCTCAAGTCCCATTTTGTAATATTACCAAAAATATTGGATCCACTTGGAGAACTGCAATTTGCGTTATGCTTGCTGCGTATATTTGATTTTGAAGTTAAATTTAAAACTTGTGTGCTTGATTTTACAGTGTATCAATGTCAGCTCTCGCTTTTCCGGCTAGTGCTGTCGAACCAGAACAGAAACTATGTTTGAAAATAAGAATGCTCTTTATACTTGCTGTTTACATTACGCCAAATTTAGAACCTATCCATTTTTGGCGTTAGTTAGTTAGAATACGTATTGGTGAGTCAGAAGAGGTGTTGATATGTTAGAAGTTTTGTTGCTCGGTAAAATTTAAGTATAATCAGTGTTTGTCAGTCAAATCAAGTTTTGAAGAATCATGTTATGTGTTGGTCAGTGAGAAGACTAATTGGGCAGTCATGATATGCTTTGCAGGAACAGAATGTCATTAGTCAGCTAAAGAATATACTTGTTATTCATTATATTTCTCCATCACTATATTTGTTGATCAATCAAAATTTGTATTTTTAGTTACATTATCTCTAGGTAAGTGCGGGTAGATATTGATTAATTAGGATATATATATATATATATATATATATATATATATATATATATATATATATATATATATATATATATATTGGTCAGTTACAATGAGTGCTGATCAGTCAAAATTACAATAGGTGCTGGTCAGTCCTTTTTTGATCTTAGATATATCTCAAACACTATGTTTGCATTTCATAAACTCAAGAGTGTCACGTCATGTTAAATTTAAATATGGTGCATAGCATCACACGTAAATATAAATTTCCACAGGAGAATATAAGCTGGTAAACTTATCAAGGAGGTCAATAAACCGATAATGTTAATTTCCCGTATGGTCCCAAAGCTACCATAGTCATCGTGGCCCAAACTTAATTCGTATAGATGCCCAAACGTGACGTTAAAAGTGGTCGGTACCATAAGACCTTTAAACCCCAAAATTTTCAATTAAGCTGTTGATCTGAAAATATCGAGGAAAACATTTTTATTAACATTTGAAAAATTTAAAATTGCAACAGCTGCTTCATTATACATTTTCATATATGACGTCATACACATGTGCTCATGACGTTACAATATCCATAAAATAATCATTTTGGATCTATTTTTACAACGTTGAGGTATTCCTCATGTGACAGCTTATATTGATTTTATTACAGAATATAATGTAATGGGTTAATAGCACATTACTGGGGTATGCCTTTGCTGTGGCAAGTGGACCATGTGCAACACGAGACAAGTCCATCGACGCTCATTGGTGCTTTGCACCTCTATAATGATAAAGCATAGGCAACATCCAAACTAACGTTTCTGCCATAACGAACACGTTGAATGATATTTGAATAATAATATTCGCTCGAGATAACAAACGTTATAAATGCAGAATTTGTTACAGTCAATAGTATCCGTCGACAGACTGTAGGATGAAATGGAGACAACAGTTGTGTTATTTGTGATATATCATCAAAGTAACACTTCCAACGAAGCACTTTTAGCAATAAAGATAAATTCTGTATAGGCAAATACTTCTGTAGAGCGGCATTTTTAGATCTATCTTTCTAGCACTGATTGCCATTAATTAATTAGCAAACGCCATGAAAAATAATTAAAAGAAGAGATTGTATTAATTCGAATAGCATTAATGACTGTGTGAACATATTCCAATAGCCTAGACGGACTGAGTAGAAACAATCCAAAAGCACAAATGGACTGTAAATGTATTGCAGTAGCCCTAACTGACTCTGTGGACATATTCCAATAGAAATTTTAGTTCGTTTTTTCTACTCAGTGGCGTATAAAATAATATACAAGAAGATATCATTTAAAGTGCCCACCATATAAAGAATATTTAGAAAGAAACGAAATTAAATATACATGCAGATGCATATCAATGTAAATAAAGTAAACATATTAATTTACAGAATATATTCTTATGAAGAATGGACTATCTGTATAATTATGAGTATAAAAAAAACGAAAATAAAATCAGATGAACGCCATTTTTGTGCCTAAAAGGTTTTGAAAACGTAACTGAAAAATAATTAAAAATTCCAGTATATTTGTTATCCATGAATTCTATAAAGTGTAAAAATATTTGCTAGTTCTCTTAAATATTTCTTCATTTATTTGGCTCTTGGCTATGTCATTGTCATCCATTCACTTAATTAACCCAGATTTCATGTTAAAAAATTCTTATTTTGACAATAAATCTTTAAATAAATATGACCTAACTTAGTTTATTAGGTAGAGCTTCTAACTTGTTCAACATCATATATATATATATATATATATATATATATATATATATATATATATATATATATATATATATATGTGTGTGTGTGTGTGTGTCTTCCTTTGTAGCTAATACTAATACATTAAACCAATACTTCCAGCATAATACAGTCTATTAAAATTATTTTGTGTCGTCTTTATCATTCCTTCTATTTTTGCTACAAAATATAAGAATACTTTTCCGAGTGTCCTAGTGGTCTAAAGCGCTGTCCGTTACGAATCATTGGCATAGCACCTCTGCGTGGGTTCGAGTATAGGATTCGGCAAATATGGATATATGAGAAAGCTTGCCAGTATCTTCTCGTGGGTCGATGGTTTTTTCCGTGGATGTCCCGGTTTCTTCCTCCACCATTACTTCCTCCACCATTAATACTGGCCGCCATATATAGCCTATCGTGTGCTGAGAAATGGCGTTAAGCCCCACAACAACAACAGCAACACTTTCCATGTATATAGATGGAATAAATCGCAAACTTGGCAACAGTAATGGAAGATGGGTTTTTTAAGTCTGTGATAAAGATTCTAAATATGCTTGTCTTAAAGATGTAAATATATAATGGTCTTTTTCGCGTATAACTGCCTCTTTTAGTCCGCACCATCAAAGTTGTCTGTTTATTCGGTAAGGAACCAACTAACGGAATAACTGGTACAAGATACGTAAACTTATTTACAATCTTAAGTTTTTCATTACAGCAAAGCCATATTTTTACATAAAGTATAATCATTTCCGAAATTCATGACCTTTATTTTTGGTGTGTTAACAACAATTTTTCACTTAGCACAGTAATCATTCAGATTATTCAGCCCGGTAAATGGTCTCCTTCGATGACAAGGTCAGGTTGGCCCAGGCGATCGATGTAGATGCAACTGTCTGTGTCAAAATACAACACACAATCTCCTAACAGTTCTAAAGCTTCGTACAGTTTTAAGCGAGCTTAGGCTGTCATGTAAGCCGCAATGATGACATTTCCAAATTCGTCAGCTTCTACAAAATCCATATCTTCTTCGTAATTAACTAAGATCAAGTATTCACGAAGGACCTCCACGTGTTTCGTGTATTTGGTTTTGTCGTTAATCATCCGAAGGTTCTGTCAAATACTCCGTTTTGGGTAAGCACGATCGTTGTGCCATTTTGTCCCACAAATAATTCAACATCACTTTGGCAAACAATCGCCTTACTTCGTTCTACTCGAAGTGGTCTAAAGTGATGCATTCCTGCTCCCAGTATTTGTCTTTGAATTTCTTTTTGTCTTCGGGAGTTTCGTACCAGGAAGGATAACTATCGGATTCTTGTTTCAGTTTTAAAAAGGCATTCACGAAGTCTGCAAAAAAATGCCTTTTTGAGTCTCGTCGCCATAGTGGTATATTTCTGTCTTGGGAAAGCTATGAACAATTCCACGCTGACCCACGTCGTTCACGTCAAAACGCGTTCTTCCTGAATGTGCAGATAAGGTCGCTCTTGGTTGCATGTATCGGCACAAGCACGGCACAAGGTAAACATCAGTTATCCTTGGCAAATATGTGTTAAAACGGGATGGTACAAGTTCTAGGGAGGCAAGAATTTGCACATGATCAATCTTTCGTATTGTCTAATGTTGTCCACGTCGATATGTTCGGTCAGCAATTGAGGATGCCTTACGGAACAGTGACAATATTTGCACATGTACGGATGCAGAGAACACACGTCCAAGTATTTGATTTCTTCTCCTTTTTCCTCGTCGGCTTGGTACAGCAGACAGGTGGCATTCGTCCGTCCTCCGTACAATCTGTCCCACTTGTTCAGAGGGTCAACCAGTTTTTATCTTTCCACGATTCTGGATCGGTTTTTAATCGATGATTGTACTCATGTTCCTAAATTTCTACCACTTGGCATCTTTGTTCTTCTAACTCCAATCGTCGCTGACAAATAGCATCGGAGAAGACTTCCATGGTCCGTTGTAAAAATTGTTAAACTCGTACACGATCTGAAAGTTTTCAAAGTCGCAACCAGCAACCGAATTCATCCCGATGGTCGTTTCGCCTCCTACGTTGCAGGCATGTTCGATCGATTTGTCTTCCTTGTCGCACAAGTAATATAGTCTGCGTAGGGCTTTGACGGAGTACTGGCGTTCGACAAAATTGGTCGTTTGAGGGCTTATGACAGCTAGGGTGTTTTCGGGCATGAATCCTTGGCGGTAGACTAAGAAATAAGCTTTGAAAATGGTGCAAGCTTCTTTCAAAGGATCGATCCCTCCGTGCTCCATGAACAGTTCTCGAAATTTTCCATAGCAACGCCGTAAAATGTTCACGTTGGTACGACAATATCTTAACATTTCTTCCTTAAAGGTGAAAGGGCATGAGGTATGAGTCTTGTACCATCTTGTTCTCATTGTTCGGTTCGCGTGTTCCCGGGGGAGTAATAGTGAGTCTCAGGCAAATGGGATATAACAGTGTGTGGACTGACTTCGGTACTGAAAAGGTGTGGAAAATAGCCTTTGGCTATTTCTGTCATTCCAATCGTTTTAGGAATGCGACTCAAAGGCATGGCCAAATAACTCATCAAATCTTTCGGTTGCACTTGTCTTATTTGCATGGAAATGATTTCGGCTGCGTTCAAAATGACTTTAGGACATTAGCGATGACAATCTCTGTAACGTTCGATGTCCTCTTGACTCCACGCCTCATTGATAAAGTTTAAGATCCATTGAGCAAAATTGGCCAGAAAGATTTTTTTTCACATCCTGCAGCAAACTTGCTACAGTGAGGGCAATGAGCAGGCTCCTGAATGAACTTCTCATGCGCTCTGTGAGCCACATAGAAATTAGAAATGTGAATGCCAGTCTCTTGCATACATTCAAAATCGAAAAAGATGAAATTACCTTTCTTCTGGTCATTATCTTCTTCTTCTTCTTCATGTTTCGATTGGTAATTTGAATGTAGTATTCATGGTCCAAGTTCACAATTTGGCGACAAATATGACATCGCTTCTTTCCAAGTAGACGTGAGTCTTGGCACTATTGGTATGTATACCTTGTCCACAAGTAGGCCACGATCTCAGGAGTTGTCAAGCACATTTCTTCTGTGAACCTTGCGTCTTCAAATGTTGTTGGTAACAGGTTGGACTGACAAAAGTGCGCTGACAAGCTAGGCAATGCACTCGTTCTTGTCCTTCGTCTAGACAGGGTTTAGAGGCAAAACATCCCTCACATTTCGATCCGCAATGCTTGTGTTGCTCTCGATTGTTATAGCCATAGTCACATTTCTCAAAATGATATATGTATTCCAGGAATTCAGTGATACTGGCAATGGTATCAAAATGTTCATCGTCATGATAGACATGAGTGCACTTTCCGTCTTTGAAATCTTTGCCTCGAAATAAAAGAGGTCCACACACTTCTTGAGGGTGCACTTTCATGGTGTAGCTTGGAGCCAAGACGTCTTGCAACTTTTTCATTTCAGGAATGCCGCTGGGTGTCTTTGGATATCATCGCTTGCTGTAACATGAGTTCTGCTTCTCTTCTTTGTTTTCCAGGCTCCTTTCCATTCTGCTGTGTCGTTTTTGTCGGCATACGTTCATCCCACAGAGATGACACGAGCTAAACACATCATGTCATGAGGATTGTTAATTTGGATGAAGCTCTTTATGGTGCTGCGAAGGTTGTCTACCATTAACATATTTTGTGCGTTATGTCCCTTGGGGAAGAGTCACGTGAGTCATGAATAGTATCGCTTTTCCGTTGGTGATGTGAAACTTGTGGTTTTATTCTTGTTAAATCTTTGGAAGATGTCAATTTTGATGGGCTGCTAAACTTGATCAAAACAGGGGACTTCGAACTGTCATGATGAATGGAAAGTCTCATGACATCGTCTTCTTTGGCTTGACATTGCTGTTTTAGTATGGTTAGCAAAGAATCCCACACACTGGCGATGAACCCTACTTATATTTGGTGAACATTCACCTTTCGGAACACACATAATAAAAGAATTTATCACCTTATATATTGTAATATTTAACTCTTTCCTCGATATTGCTGTTAATCCATTTCGTTACATTTGTAATAATTGCCTTAAGCAGTGTGTTATCAATGTTAAACATACCTTATTCCTTACTGTGTAATCCAAGATTTTGGTGAAGTCAATAAACACAAAATAATTTGTTACCTTCATAAATAATAAGTGAGATATGCTTATTTAAAATAATACATATTATAAAAAGTATGCATGCATTTTATCAAAATGCTTGTCCTTTATACAAAACATGATCGTTGTCTGTCGAGTCAGCAAGTCTGTTATTAAACAGTACGTATGAATCAGTTGTCAATCCTCTTCCGAAGTGTTGTTCTGCTGTTTTTGATTAGTATCATCTAAATTTCCCTGCAATGAAACACATTTCTGGAAAGTGATCACTTTTATATAAACAATAAATAACTTTCAGAACGCGTTTAAAAGTATATCGTTATAGTCTTAAAGAAATTCCATTTTTAAAAGTATTTTCCTTCCAACACTAAGATCTAATTTTATTTCATAATGTGCTTTTTCTACCTCTTCAGAAGAAATATATTTACTTACATCATTAAAGATGACAATATACTTTCATTTTGCATACATTTTCATTAAAGTTTAAGGATTTTAACTGGTATTAAAAAGCGAGAATTAGTATAATAAGCACTTTGTACAACTTTAAAGTGTTTTTCAAAAGTGACCATTGTAATATTTGAGATTGTCGGATTCACAGCATCTTTGAACAGTATAACTTTACACTTCATTAAATGTCATTGTTTTAGTCCATATATATTTTCGCAGACGATTTGTATAGTCATGATTTTTTATAGTATAGTTTTGTGTAGAACAGTTTTTTTTAAATTTATATATTTGCATATATTTGTAAAGTCTGGTTATGTATAGTATAGATTTTTATAGAATAGATAAGTATAGTCTGGTTTTACTGTTATCATTTTTTTTAAATTCTTTTTTGGGGGGTGTTTTTTAACTCGATAATGATTTACTCTACTCATAAAATTTAACCATATTTTTCACAGATCTCATCAAACCAAGAGGTTTTTTTCTTGATATTTCTTCCGCACTCTATCAAGACAAGTTTTAAATCATTAAACAAAAATAGCAAACAATACATTCTGAGATATATATATATATATATATATATATATATATATATATATATATATATATATATATATATATATATATATATATATAAAGAATACAAATCATATGGCGAATAACAACCCTCTCAAGCGTACTGGATCCACCAAGGGATCACGTTTGTCAGGGATTAATTAAAATAGATGCAATAAACTGACGACGAACAGTACGAAACTAGTAACTAACTAGCCTAAGCGCTTTCGACTCTTAATGAGTCTTTTTCAAAGGCAAATACAAAACATAGTTACGACAAACAAATAAACACAAAAACGTTGCGTTTGTAAACCTCTACATTTCTATCTTCACATGTGCTAAAATGTAAATATACAAACGTGTGCATCGAGGTTAAGTCTTTACAAATAGCACGCACTATATGTTTTGCACATACACCTGTCATGTTAGTAAAATGAAGATAGAAATGTAGAGGTTTACAAACGCAACGTTTTTGTGTTTATTTGTTTGTCGTAACTATGTTTTGTATTTGCCTTTGAAAAAGACTCATTAAGAGTCGAAAGCGCTTAGGCTAGTTAGTTACTAGTTTCGTACTGTTCGTCGTCAGTTTATTGCATCTATATATATATATATATATATATATATATATATATATATATATATATATATATCTATAACTCACAAATAAGTTTCAATGGAGCCAGCATTATCATTCTCAATTAATTTTTCGTCAACAATTTATATATGTTCGATTACAGAAACGTAGAAAATGTGCCTCTTACCTCTTTACTTTTTAGTTGTTCACTTTCTGGACTTTTTCTGGGAAAGGTACATAGCATCCAGCAAACCTGGAATTCGTCATCAATGATAGTTTCATTGATAACAACCTTTGCTGGATAATGGAGAGAAAGTTTGGCCCAGATTTATTTGTAGTAGCACCTTAATTTGCAACCGTAGTCACACTGCACATATAATCCAAATCGAGCTGACTGAAAATTCAATTTCTCACCACATCAAAATAGTTTTCTCTGTAAAGTATCATCTATACCCCAGAAATTCAAATTGTTTCTTCTAAGTTGTCCTATCTATACATGTATGTTTAACTTCGATGACTTAATCAGCTACTTTGTATACGAAAAACATGACATATTTACAATATGTTCTTTGTCCCGACTTAGAAATAACTTCAGTTTAATCGCCAATCGAAGCTTATTCAAAATATGTGGTTCTTATAATATTTGCTCCTATATCTACACGCCTCTGTTAACCAGTCGCTATTTGTAAAATGCTTTTTTACACGTCATTGTCATCTAGCACAGAAAATCTATTCTCCACCAGCAAATTAAATTGAATTTTGAAAACCATGTCCAACACAATAGCACATACCCTAAATAAATAAGACTGCATGAGACTGCAGTATTTATATTTTGAATGTTGTATTTTGTCTGTTATAAATTGCACCAAGGGAAGTATCGGACTGTTACGAATGAGAAAAAGAAAGAAAAGAAAGACAAACAAATGCTAACGCAGGAAAGAAACAATGCACGGAAGAAGGAAAAGGGTGTGGAGTCTTATGTCCATCTTCTTAAAATCCTTGAAATAACTGTTCACATTGTCTCAGCGATTTGCAGTTTACTTTTTTAAACAGTTTTCAGAAGAAACAAAATATATCTATAGCACAAAGGATGAATATTAACATCACGATTGCCAATATTTTCAACAAACAGAATTACAATGTGGCTACGTGTATCAAGGCTACTATGTTGATACCAACTACCGTGTGGTTCATAAAAACATGGCCATGTGCCAATTATTACAATCATGCTGTTCTTTTTAAATTGATTTTAAATTGTCCGAAGTAAATAACTCCTTCTTTCTCAACCAAAAATAATCTTTCACGAAAACTGAAATCTACAAGCAGTTTAGCCGAATTAGTAAATGGTTGTTATAAGGTAATTGTAAATCTTGTACCAAATCACGTTGTTAATGCAAAAAGAGCAAATCTACGCTTCAACTTTTATATTACTGTTGTCATGAATCCCTACAACCTTTATGGAGGGTTTTAGAACATCAATAATCGATAAACAAACGTGTGCATCGAGGTTAAGTCTTTACAAATAGCACGCACTATATGTTTTGCACATACACCTGTCATGTTAGTATCCGTTTATGACCACTGACACCAAATGGTTATCTGTCCTAACTGTATGCATGCGCCATTCGCTTCAAACTATATATAGACAATCGGTGCATCGATACATTATCAAACAGCATCATTACTTCCAGTTGCGACAAACTCAGACATCGGGTGAGTTAATATTTTCAGTTCAGTATATATATATATATATATATATATATATATATATATATATATATATATATATATATATATATATATATATTAATTTAAAACTCGGAAATCGGAAATTTGTTGGAAAAGAAATTACTTAATATAAATGTTGTTTCCTTAACTCACAGTGAATTTTCACCGTAAAGGCATAGTTTAAGTTTTGTGTCAGAAATGTAAATACGTACTCGATTTAAAAACGAGAATAGTTGTGGTTTTCTATCAGCATCCTTAAGTCACATTAAGAAAACCAAGCTTGTTCTAGTTTTGCATCAGAAACGTGGAGTCATACTTTTATAAAAGTCAAAGATTTTTGTAGCTTTGTATTAGAAACGTGATGGCATACTTTTATAAAGGTTAAAGCTTGTTGTAGTTGTGTATCAGAAACCTAAGGTCATACTTTTATAAAGTCGAACCTTGATGTAGTTTTGTATCAGAAACGTAAAGTCATACTTTTATAAAAGTCAAGCTTGTAGTTTTGTATCAGAAACGTTTAGTCATGCCTTTATATAAAAGTCAAAGCTTGTAGTTTTGTATCAGAAACGTAAAGTTATATTTGATAAAAGTCAAACCTTGTTATAGTTGTGTAGCAGAGTTGTCATACTTTTATAAAAGTCAAAAGCTTTTTGTAGTTTTGTATGAGACACGTGAAGTCATACTTTTATAAAAGTCAAAGCTTGTTGTTTGGCATGTAGCAGAAACGTGAAACCATAATGTTATAAAAGTCAAAGCTTTAAGTTATACTTTTTATAAAAGTCAAAGCTAGTTGTAATTTTGCATATAAAACCTGAAATCATACTTTTATAAAAGTCAAAGATTCTTTCGACTATATATCAGAAACGTGAAGTCAAATCGTTATAAAAGTCAAAGCTTGTTGTAGTTTTGTATTAGAAACGTACATCACTAATCTACTTTTAAAAAAAGTCGACCAATCCAAGCCTTCCAGAAGAAGCATGGTGTCACAAAAAGTTCATTAATTTTTCTCTTTTTTGTATATGTTTGTGTGTGTGTGTGTGTATATATATATATATATATATATATATATATATATATATATATATATATATATATATATATATATATATATATATATATATAATTCTGAATAAATTCAATGTGTTTTGCTTTTGCAGAAACGGCGTTCTCCTCTCGTTTTCAACACCCCCCACCCCTCTCTCTCTCTCTCTCTCTCTCTCGATCGATCGATCGATCGATCGATCGATCGATAGAGTTAACTATCAACCAAACTCCATACCATGCCAATCGTCTCTATTAATAGCAGCCAGCAAATTAACAAATCAACGTTTAAAATTATAGAATTAACATCTCCATGGACAGAAAGAAAATATCAGTGTCTTATATGTCTTTTATCATTTGTTAATTAAGACTATTTTGGCCACGGGCTTTTTATACAATAGCTGTTTTTGGTGGTTAGTCTGAGATCCTAAGTAGAAAAAATGCTTATACATGGTTTGACGTTTGCGTTTTCATGATTTAGGTTATACATTTCAATCCCAGAAATCGGAGTGCTGCTGTGTACAGTTTTTACGTTTCTTATTCCTACGTCTTTTAGAATTTATGCTGTGCCGAGTGGAGAGACAACTAATGTAACCCGTTCACTGGGATTTTCTCGTCTTGGTACAGACACCAACATAGATTCATCTTTTCACCCAACATTTTCTATTCCAAAAATTATCTAGTAGTTTTGCAATATAGTTAGCATATTCAATACATACATCATTAATCAGGAAACTATTTTTATCTTTTTCTTTTTAATACAGGTGATCGGGGTTTATACTGTTTCATGGAAATCTGAATAATTATTTGAGCAGAATATAGTTATATACGCCGCTCATAGAAAATAATAAAACAAAAAAAAATCAGTTTATATGTACATGTTGCAAGTATTGTGTCAGGTGCATCTATAGCCACGAGCTCTGTTACTCTTGATGGCGCATTAATATGACTATGTTTATTAGGGCAGTGCGGTGACCACTCGACTCTATGTCCAAACGTTCTACGCATGAAAAATAAACAGAAACATAAAATCATTTTATATTATCACTGTATTTTCATATTTAATCGGACGATGTCATAAGAAAAAAACAATAAATAGTTCATTTATTTTTAAGAAATAACTTTTCACCTTTATCAGTTCTAATTTGGAAAAGTTATTTGGAAGTCATTGATACGAAAACGGACACAGCTCTAATGATTTTCTTTAAATTTATATTTTCTGTCCTAGAATAATTACATGGTTTGGCCAGAGGCATCATTTAGATTCTGAAATTGTAACCCAGGTATAATTATGTCCGGAAATAAAATTTTTGGAAGGAACAATATGTGTTGATACTCCACATTCATCGGCGTCATTTATTTATGCCCTCAAGTTCAAAGACATTCCTAGTGCTTCGGCAAACGTTAGCAAACATCAAACCGTGAATCAGCCCTGTAGACGGAATCTCGTTATAAATGTGCATTTTCGGACTACACCCTCGGTTTTAAATTCTTCTATTGCACTCCAGCAAACATTTGCACACAGGAAACAATGTATTGAAACTTGCTTTAACTTGCTTAAAACTTGATTGTGAAATTTATTCTTTAGCTTCCGGATTCTTAAAGATAACATCCTTTTTACCGAAGTTACATGCACTAACAATCATGAAGTCTTAGGATGGGATGGGTATAGAATATAGACTAGGCTGCAAAAACACCTTGTGGAGAAAAACATCAAGCCCAGGCAATACCATATTCTGAGGTAAAATTACAGGGGTATAATCTACGGTGATTTGGTGGAGTGGGTGTGTGTTCTTGGATCCTAGGCTTATTATGGCCTGGTATGAAATAGTTTGGAGGAAATATTTCTGCTGTTTGACCAAAGCTCTCCGTTTTGACTGTAAAGGCTTGGGGTGCCCACATAAATGGAATGTCCTCTATTCAAAGGTGTGCATACAGCAAATTGTATAATATCCCTATTGTATAGACCCAAATGCATTGAATGTCCTCACACTGGGGCCTCGGATTCAAAGTGTTCTCTATAGCTTCGGATAAGGTATGCATACATCAATGGCATATATGGGTCTATTATCTGATTGAAGTGCGTTGTACGTGGATAGGAGGCAGAGCTCTCTCTCTCTCTCTCTCTCTCTCTCTCTCTCTCTCTCTCTCTCTCTCTCTCTCTCTCTCTCTCTCTCTCTCTCTCTCTCTTGGATTTTGAATGTAGGGGTTTATCAGTTTTCTGGTCCTATCGCTGCGTTGCAGGTGACTTGAGGCAATTCGACTTATTTTTTCCGGCAAATGTTTCAAAAATAAAACCATACTCATTATCCAGAGAGTGTGACCAATCACGGTAGTGTATCGATGAGAGTGACAGGAACGCATCGTCATTTGTAGCTCAAGTCCCATTTTGTAATATTACCAAAAATATTGGATCCACTTGGAGAACTGCAATTTGCGTTATGCTTGCTGCGTATATTTGATTTTGAAGTTAAATTTAAAACTTGTGTGCTTGATTTTACAGTGTATCAATGTCAGCTCTCGCTTTTCCGGCTAGTGCTGTCGAACCAGAACAGAAACTATGTTTGAAAATAAGAATGCTCTTTATACTTGCTGTTTACATTACGCCAAATTTAGAACCTATCCATTTTTGGCGTTAGTTAGTTAGAATACGTATTGGTGAGTCAGAAGAGGTGTTGATATGTTAGAAGTTTTGTTGCTCGGTAAAATTTAAGTATAATCAGTGTTTGTCAGTCAAATCAAGTTTTGAAGAATCATGTTATGTGTTGGTCAGTGAGAAGACTAATTGGGCAGTCATGATATGCTTTGCAGGAACAGAATGTCATTAGTCAGCTAAAGAATATACTTGTTATTCATTATATTTCTCCATCACTATATTTGTTGATCAATCAAAATTTGTATTTTTAGTTACATTATCTCTAGGTAAGTGCGGGTAGATATTGATTAATTAGGATATATATATATATATATATATATATATATATATATATATATATATATATATATATATATATATATATATATATTGGTCAGTTACAATGAGTGCTGATCAGTCAAAATTACAATAGGTGCTGGTCAGTCCTTTTTTGATCTTAGATATATCTCAAACACTATGTTTGCATTTCATAAACTCAAGAGTGTCACGTCATGTTAAATTTAAATATGGTGCATAGCATCACACGTAAATATAAATTTCCACAGGAGAATATAAGCTGGTAAACTTATCAAGGAGGTCAATAAACCGATAATGTTAATTTCCCGTATGGTCCCAAAGCTACCATAGTCATCGTGGCCCAAACTTAATTCGTATAGATGCCCAAACGTGACGTTAAAAGTGGTCGGTACCATAAGACCTTTAAACCCCAAAATTTTCAATTAAGCTGTTGATCTGAAAATATCGAGGAAAACATTTTTATTAACATTTGAAAAATTTAAAATTGCAACAGCTGCTTCATTATACATTTTCATATATGACGTCATACACATGTGCTCATGACGTTACAATATCCATAAAATAATCATTTTGGATCTATTTTTACAACGTTGAGGTATTCCTCATGTGACAGCTTATATTGATTTTATTACAGAATATAATGTAATGGGTTAATAGCACATTACTGGGGTATGCCTTTGCTGTGGCAAGTGGACCATGTGCAACACGAGACAAGTCCATCGACGCTCATTGGTGCTTTGCACCTCTATAATGATAAAGCATAGGCAACATCCAAACTAACGTTTCTGCCATAACGAACACGTTGAATGATATTTGAATAATAATATTCGCTCGAGATAACAAACGTTATAAATGCAGAATTTGTTACAGTCAATAGTATCCGTCGACAGACTGTAGGATGAAATGGAGACAACAGTTGTGTTATTTGTGATATATCATCAAAGTAACACTTCCAACGAAGCACTTTTAGCAATAAAGATAAATTCTGTATAGGCAAATACTTCTGTAGAGCGGCATTTTTAGATCTATCTTTCTAGCACTGATTGCCATTAATTAATTAGCAAACGCCATGAAAAATAATTAAAAGAAGAGATTGTATTAATTCGAATAGCATTAATGACTGTGTGAACATATTCCAATAGCCTAGACGGACTGAGTAGAAACAATCCAAAAGCACAAATGGACTGTAAATGTATTGCAGTAGCCCTAACTGACTCTGTGGACATATTCCAATAGAAATTTTAGTTCGTTTTTTCTACTCAGTGGCGTATAAAATAATATACAAGAAGATATCATTTAAAGTGCCCACCATATAAAGAATATTTAGAAAGAAACGAAATTAAATATACATGCAGATGCATATCAATGTAAATAAAGTAAACATATTAATTTACAGAATATATTCTTATGAAGAATGGACTATCTGTATAATTATGAGTATAAAAAAAACGAAAATAAAATCAGATGAACGCCATTTTTGTGCCTAAAAGGTTTTGAAAACGTAACTGAAAAATAATTAAAAATTCCAGTATATTTGTTATCCATGAATTCTATAAAGTGTAAAAATATTTGCTAGTTCTCTTAAATATTTCTTCATTTATTTGGCTCTTGGCTATGTCATTGTCATCCATTCACTTAATTAACCCAGATTTCATGTTAAAAAATTCTTATTTTGACAATAAATCTTTAAATAAATATGACCTAACTTAGTTTATTAGGTAGAGCTTCTAACTTGTTCAACATCATATATATATATATATATATATATATATATATATATATATATATATATATATATATATATATATGTGTGTGTGTGTGTGTGTCTTCCTTTGTAGCTAATACTAATACATTAAACCAATACTTCCAGCATAATACAGTCTATTAAAATTATTTTGTGTCGTCTTTATCATTCCTTCTATTTTTGCTACAAAATATAAGAATACTTTTCCGAGTGTCCTAGTGGTCTAAAGCGCTGTCCGTTACGAATCATTGGCATAGCACCTCTGCGTGGGTTCGAGTATAGGATTCGGCAAATATGGATATATGAGAAAGCTTGCCAGTATCTTCTCGTGGGTCGATGGTTTTTTCCGTGGATGTCCCGGTTTCTTCCTCCACCATTACTTCCTCCACCATTAATACTGGCCGCCATATATAGCCTATCGTGTGCTGAGAAATGGCGTTAAGCCCCACAACAACAACAGCAACACTTTCCATGTATATAGATGGAATAAATCGCAAACTTGGCAACAGTAATGGAAGATGGGTTTTTTAAGTCTGTGATAAAGATTCTAAATATGCTTGTCTTAAAGATGTAAATATATAATGGTCTTTTTCGCGTATAACTGCCTCTTTTAGTCCGCACCATCAAAGTTGTCTGTTTATTCGGTAAGGAACCAACTAACGGAATAACTGGTACAAGATACGTAAACTTATTTACAATCTTAAGTTTTTCATTACAGCAAAGCCATATTTTTACATAAAGTATAATCATTTCCGAAATTCATGACCTTTATTTTTGGTGTGTTAACAACAATTTTTCACTTAGCACAGTAATCATTCAGATTATTCAGCCCGGTAAATGGTCTCCTTCGATGACAAGGTCAGGTTGGCCCAGGCGATCGATGTAGATGCAACTGTCTGTGTCAAAATACAACACACAATCTCCTAACAGTTCTAAAGCTTCGTACAGTTTTAAGCGAGCTTAGGCTGTCATGTAAGCCGCAATGATGACATTTCCAAATTCGTCAGCTTCTACAAAATCCATATCTTCTTCGTAATTAACTAAGATCAAGTATTCACGAAGGACCTCCACGTGTTTCGTGTATTTGGTTTTGTCGTTAATCATCCGAAGGTTCTGTCAAATACTCCGTTTTGGGTAAGCACGATCGTTGTGCCATTTTGTCCCACAAATAATTCAACATCACTTTGGCAAACAATCGCCTTACTTCGTTCTACTCGAAGTGGTCTAAAGTGATGCATTCCTGCTCCCAGTATTTGTCTTTGAATTTCTTTTTGTCTTCGGGAGTTTCGTACCAGGAAGGATAACTATCGGATTCTTGTTTCAGTTTTAAAAAGGCATTCACGAAGTCTGCAAAAAAATGCCTTTTTGAGTCTCGTCGCCATAGTGGTATATTTCTGTCTTGGGAAAGCTATGAACAATTCCACGCTGACCCACGTCGTTCACGTCAAAACGCGTTCTTCCTGAATGTGCAGATAAGGTCGCTCTTGGTTGCATGTATCGGCACAAGCACGGCACAAGGTAAACATCAGTTATCCTTGGCAAATATGTGTTAAAACGGGATGGTACAAGTTCTAGGGAGGCAAGAATTTGCACATGATCAATCTTTCGTATTGTCTAATGTTGTCCACGTCGATATGTTCGGTCAGCAATTGAGGATGCCTTACGGAACAGTGACAATATTTGCACATGTACGGATGCAGAGAACACACGTCCAAGTATTTGATTTCTTCTCCTTTTTCCTCGTCGGCTTGGTACAGCAGACAGGTGGCATTCGTCCGTCCTCCGTACAATCTGTCCCACTTGTTCAGAGGGTCAACCAGTTTTTATCTTTCCACGATTCTGGATCGGTTTTTAATCGATGATTGTACTCATGTTCCTAAATTTCTACCACTTGGCATCTTTGTTCTTCTAACTCCAATCGTCGCTGACAAATAGCATCGGAGAAGACTTCCATGGTCCGTTGTAAAAATTGTTAAACTCGTACACGATCTGAAAGTTTTCAAAGTCGCAACCAGCAACCGAATTCATCCCGATGGTCGTTTCGCCTCCTACGTTGCAGGCATGTTCGATCGATTTGTCTTCCTTGTCGCACAAGTAATATAGTCTGCGTAGGGCTTTGACGGAGTACTGGCGTTCGACAAAATTGGTCGTTTGAGGGCTTATGACAGCTAGGGTGTTTTCGGGCATGAATCCTTGGCGGTAGACTAAGAAATAAGCTTTGAAAATGGTGCAAGCTTCTTTCAAAGGATCGATCCCTCCGTGCTCCATGAACAGTTCTCGAAATTTTCCATAGCAACGCCGTAAAATGTTCACGTTGGTACGACAATATCTTAACATTTCTTCCTTAAAGGTGAAAGGGCATGAGGTATGAGTCTTGTACCATCTTGTTCTCATTGTTCGGTTCGCGTGTTCCCGGGGGAGTAATAGTGAGTCTCAGGCAAATGGGATATAACAGTGTGTGGACTGACTTCGGTACTGAAAAGGTGTGGAAAATAGCCTTTGGCTATTTCTGTCATTCCAATCGTTTTAGGAATGCGACTCAAAGGCATGGCCAAATAACTCATCAAATCTTTCGGTTGCACTTGTCTTATTTGCATGGAAATGATTTCGGCTGCGTTCAAAATGACTTTAGGACATTAGCGATGACAATCTCTGTAACGTTCGATGTCCTCTTGACTCCACGCCTCATTGATAAAGTTTAAGATCCATTGAGCAAAATTGGCCAGAAAGATTTTTTTTCACATCCTGCAGCAAACTTGCTACAGTGAGGGCAATGAGCAGGCTCCTGAATGAACTTCTCATGCGCTCTGTGAGCCACATAGAAATTAGAAATGTGAATGCCAGTCTCTTGCATACATTCAAAATCGAAAAAGATGAAATTACCTTTCTTCTGGTCATTATCTTCTTCTTCTTCTTCATGTTTCGATTGGTAATTTGAATGTAGTATTCATGGTCCAAGTTCACAATTTGGCGACAAATATGACATCGCTTCTTTCCAAGTAGACGTGAGTCTTGGCACTATTGGTATGTATACCTTGTCCACAAGTAGGCCACGATCTCAGGAGTTGTCAAGCACATTTCTTCTGTGAACCTTGCGTCTTCAAATGTTGTTGGTAACAGGTTGGACTGACAAAAGTGCGCTGACAAGCTAGGCAATGCACTCGTTCTTGTCCTTCGTCTAGACAGGGTTTAGAGGCAAAACATCCCTCACATTTCGATCCGCAATGCTTGTGTTGCTCTCGATTGTTATAGCCATAGTCACATTTCTCAAAATGATATATGTATTCCAGGAATTCAGTGATACTGGCAATGGTATCAAAATGTTCATCGTCATGATAGACATGAGTGCACTTTCCGTCTTTGAAATCTTTGCCTCGAAATAAAAGAGGTCCACACACTTCTTGAGGGTGCACTTTCATGGTGTAGCTTGGAGCCAAGACGTCTTGCAACTTTTTCATTTCAGGAATGCCGCTGGGTGTCTTTGGATATCATCGCTTGCTGTAACATGAGTTCTGCTTCTCTTCTTTGTTTTCCAGGCTCCTTTCCATTCTGCTGTGTCGTTTTTGTCGGCATACGTTCATCCCACAGAGATGACACGAGCTAAACACATCATGTCATGAGGATTGTTAATTTGGATGAAGCTCTTTATGGTGCTGCGAAGGTTGTCTACCATTAACATATTTTGTGCGTTATGTCCCTTGGGGAAGAGTCACGTGAGTCATGAATAGTATCGCTTTTCCGTTGGTGATGTGAAACTTGTGGTTTTATTCTTGTTAAATCTTTGGAAGATGTCAATTTTGATGGGCTGCTAAACTTGATCAAAACAGGGGACTTCGAACTGTCATGATGAATGGAAAGTCTCATGACATCGTCTTCTTTGGCTTGACATTGCTGTTTTAGTATGGTTAGCAAAGAATCCCACACACTGGCGATGAACCCTACTTATATTTGGTGAACATTCACCTTTCGGAACACACATAATAAAAGAATTTATCACCTTATATATTGTAATATTTAACTCTTTCCTCGATATTGCTGTTAATCCATTTCGTTACATTTGTAATAATTGCCTTAAGCAGTGTGTTATCAATGTTAAACATACCTTATTCCTTACTGTGTAATCCAAGATTTTGGTGAAGTCAATAAACACAAAATAATTTGTTACCTTCATAAATAATAAGTGAGATATGCTTATTTAAAATAATACATATTATAAAAAGTATGCATGCATTTTATCAAAATGCTTGTCCTTTATACAAAACATGATCGTTGTCTGTCGAGTCAGCAAGTCTGTTATTAAACAGTACGTATGAATCAGTTGTCAATCCTCTTCCGAAGTGTTGTTCTGCTGTTTTTGATTAGTATCATCTAAATTTCCCTGCAATGAAACACATTTCTGGAAAGTGATCACTTTTATATAAACAATAAATAACTTTCAGAACGCGTTTAAAAGTATATCGTTATAGTCTTAAAGAAATTCCATTTTTAAAAGTATTTTCCTTCCAACACTAAGATCTAATTTTATTTCATAATGTGCTTTTTCTACCTCTTCAGAAGAAATATATTTACTTACATCATTAAAGATGACAATATACTTTCATTTTGCATACATTTTCATTAAAGTTTAAGGATTTTAACTGGTATTAAAAAGCGAGAATTAGTATAATAAGCACTTTGTACAACTTTAAAGTGTTTTTCAAAAGTGACCATTGTAATATTTGAGATTGTCGGATTCACAGCATCTTTGAACAGTATAACTTTACACTTCATTAAATGTCATTGTTTTAGTCCATATATATTTTCGCAGACGATTTGTATAGTCATGATTTTTTATAGTATAGTTTTGTGTAGAACAGTTTTTTTTAAATTTATATATTTGCATATATTTGTAAAGTCTGGTTATGTATAGTATAGATTTTTATAGAATAGATAAGTATAGTCTGGTTTTACTGTTATCATTTTTTTTAAATTCTTTTTTGGGGGGTGTTTTTTAACTCGATAATGATTTACTCTACTCATAAAATTTAACCATATTTTTCACAGATCTCATCAAACCAAGAGGTTTTTTTCTTGATATTTCTTCCGCACTCTATCAAGACAAGTTTTAAATCATTAAACAAAAATAGCAAACAATACATTCTGAGATATATATATATATATATATATATATATATATATATATATATATATATATATATATATATATATATATATATATATATATATATAAAGAATACAAATCATATGGCGAATAACAACCCTCTCAAGCGTACTGGATCCACCAAGGGATCACGTTTGTCAGGGATTAATTAAAATAGATGCAATAAACTGACGACGAACAGTACGAAACTAGTAACTAACTAGCCTAAGCGCTTTCGACTCTTAATGAGTCTTTTTCAAAGGCAAATACAAAACATAGTTACGACAAACAAATAAACACAAAAACGTTGCGTTTGTAAACCTCTACATTTCTATCTTCACATGTGCTAAAATGTAAATATACAAACGTGTGCATCGAGGTTAAGTCTTTACAAATAGCACGCACTATATGTTTTGCACATACACCTGTCATGTTAGTAAAATGAAGATAGAAATGTAGAGGTTTACAAACGCAACGTTTTTGTGTTTATTTGTTTGTCGTAACTATGTTTTGTATTTGCCTTTGAAAAAGACTCATTAAGAGTCGAAAGCGCTTAGGCTAGTTAGTTACTAGTTTCGTACTGTTCGTCGTCAGTTTATTGCATCTATATATATATATATATATATATATATATATATATATATATATATATATATATATATATATATATTACTGACAAATAAGTTTCAATGGAGCCAGCATTATCATTCTCAATTAATTTTTCGTCAACAATTTATATATGTTCGATTACAGAAACGTAGAAAATGTGCCTCTTACCTCTTTACTTTTTAGTTGTTCACTTTCTGGACTTTTTCTGGGAAAGGTACATAGCATCCAGCAAACCTGGAATTCGTCATCAATGATAGTTTCATTGATAACAACCTTTGCTGGATAATGGAGAGAAAGTTTGGCCCAGATTTATTTGTAGTAGCACCTTAATTTGCAACCGTAGTCACACTGCACATATAATCCAAATCGAGCTGACTGAAAATTCAATTTCTCACCACATCAAAATAGTTTTCTCTGTAAAGTATCATCTATACCCCAGAAATTCAAATTGTTTCTTCTAAGTTGTCCTATCTATACATGTATGTTTAACTTCGATGACTTAATCAGCTACTTTGTATACGAAAAACATGACATATTTACAATATGTTCTTTGTCCCGACTTAGAAATAACTTCAGTTTAATCGCCAATCGAAGCTTATTCAAAATATGTGGTTCTTATAATATTTGCTCCTATATCTACACGCCTCTGTTAACCAGTCGCTATTTGTAAAATGCTTTTTTACACGTCATTGTCATCTAGCACAGAAAATCTATTCTCCACCAGCAAATTAAATTGAATTTTGAAAACCATGTCCAACACAATAGCACATACCCTAAATAAATAAGACTGCATGAGACTGCAGTATTTATATTTTGAATGTTGTATTTTGTCTGTTATAAATTGCACCAAGGGAAGTATCGGACTGTTACGAATGAGAAAAAGAAAGAAAAGAAAGACAAACAAATGCTAACGCAGGAAAGAAACAATGCACGGAAGAAGGAAAAGGGTGTGGAGTCTTATGTCCATCTTCTTAAAATCCTTGAAATAACTGTTCACATTGTCTCAGCGATTTGCAGTTTACTTTTTTAAACAGTTTTCAGAAGAAACAAAATATATCTATAGCACAAAGGATGAATATTAACATCACGATTGCCAATATTTTCAACAAACAGAATTACAATGTGGCTACGTGTATCAAGGCTACTATGTTGATACCAACTACCGTGTGGTTCATAAAAACATGGCCATGTGCCAATTATTACAATCATGCTGTTCTTTTTAAATTGATTTTAAATTGTCCGAAGTAAATAACTCCTTCTTTCTCAACCAAAAATAATCTTTCACGAAAACTGAAATCTACAAGCAGTTTAGCCGAATTAGTAAATGGTTGTTATAAGGTAATTGTAAATCTTGTACCAAATCACGTTGTTAATGCAAAAAGAGCAAATCTACGCTTCAACTTTTATATTACTGTTGTCATGAATCCCTACAACCTTTATGGAGGGTTTTAGAACATCAATAATCGATAAACAAACGTGTGCATCGAGGTTAAGTCTTTACAAATAGCACGCACTATATGTTTTGCACATACACCTGTCATGTTAGTATCCGTTTATGACCACTGACACCAAATGGTTATCTGTCCTAACTGTATGCATGCGCCATTCGCTTCAAACTATATATAGACAATCGGTGCATCGATACATTATCAAACAGCATCATTACTTCCAGTTGCGACAAACTCAGACATCGGGTGAGTTAATATTTTCAGTTCAGTATATATATATATATATATATATATATATATATATATATATATATATATATATATATATATATATATATATTAATTTAAAACTCGGAAATCGGAAATTTGTTGGAAAAGAAATTACTTAATATAAATGTTGTTTCCTTAACTCACAGTGAATTTTCACCGTAAAGGCATAGTTTAAGTTTTGTGTCAGAAATGTAAATACGTACTCGATTTAAAAACGAGAATAGTTGTGGTTTTCTATCAGCATCCTTAAGTCACATTAAGAAAACCAAGCTTGTTCTAGTTTTGCATCAGAAACGTGGAGTCATACTTTTATAAAAGTCAAAGATTTTTGTAGCTTTGTATTAGAAACGTGATGGCATACTTTTATAAAGGTTAAAGCTTGTTGTAGTTGTGTATCAGAAACCTAAGGTCATACTTTTATAAAGTCGAACCTTGATGTAGTTTTGTATCAGAAACGTAAAGTCATACTTTTATAAAAGTCAAGCTTGTAGTTTTGTATCAGAAACGTTTAGTCATGCCTTTATATAAAAGTCAAAGCTTGTAGTTTTGTATCAGAAACGTAAAGTTATATTTGATAAAAGTCAAACCTTGTTATAGTTGTGTAGCAGAGTTGTCATACTTTTATAAAAGTCAAAAGCTTTTTGTAGTTTTGTATGAGACACGTGAAGTCATACTTTTATAAAAGTCAAAGCTTGTTGTTTGGCATGTAGCAGAAACGTGAAACCATAATGTTATAAAAGTCAAAGCTTTAAGTTATACTTTTTATAAAAGTCAAAGCTAGTTGTAATTTTGCATATAAAACCTGAAATCATACTTTTATAAAAGTCAAAGATTCTTTCGACTATATATCAGAAACGTGAAGTCAAATCGTTATAAAAGTCAAAGCTTGTTGTAGTTTTGTATTAGAAACGTACATCACTAATCTACTTTTAAAAAAAAAACCAAAACAAAACAAACATTCTTATTGTAGTTTTACAACTCCTCCATAGTTTATATAAAAGTCGAGCAATATTTTATGAAATTTAACATCATTATTACATTAGATTTTATAGTGTTAATGTCTATTTGTGCCAGGAATTCAATACTTTCTCAAAGTCTTTGCTTGATTTTTATTCTGCATTTCTTTTTCATTTTTATAATAAATATGTTGTCTTGTTGCACACATGCATTGTACTTCATATATGTAATTCCTCAAAAAACACAAAATTCGTGTTTGGATTAATTCATCCACCGGCCAAATGTAGCTGTATTGAAATGGTTTAAAACAGCTACCAAATTAATATGAACCAGTCATACTGGAAGGTTTGGAACTAGTATAAGACAACGATCACGCATATAAAAATCAAAAATAAAATCACCACCGCAGGCCACGGGTGAAAATCCTTTACGCCGTCTTTATAACAGTGGCTGTGTGTGGTACGAGTTCGTACTTTCTAAGGAACGTGCTTTAGCCTATTTGTTCAATCATTTCTGAAAACTTTGACTTACCATGATCGTCGTACTAATTGTGCTAGTGATATTTCTTCTTACTAATACAGTCATTTTTCAATCGCTAAAATGTTTCTTTTCGACCTGGTAGATATTTTGCTTCTGTTAAGAAATATTCATCACAAAGAGGAAATCTTTTTGGAGATTTTCAAGAGTAGAGATGGAGTGTAGCAGGATTTCGTCGGTGGTTTATGACCATGCACAAAACTATAAACTGAGAAATTCTTCAAAATTAGATTAACTCAGTTGAATAAAGTATTTTGAAACTTTTATCCTTTTACTCAAACAGTGGGATTTTAAACAATTTTTAAAATATATTTGTTAAAGTCCATGATATTAACACACATTTTTGTGGTTTTTGGATCAAGTCTCTTGCGTCCTGTAGGATCAGTACACTTTCTGTACAAAAGCGGTTTGGTTTTGTGAAGTTTTGCACCATTTTGTAGCACGAGATAGGCCATACATGGCGGCCATCATATTTGGTGGAGGAAGAGCCCGGAAAGACCTCGGGAAAGCAACCGACGCAAGGGAAGCTAAAAGAAAGTTTTCTCACACACCTACGTTGGTCGAGCTGATGAGTGAGCAATCTGTACAGGAAGGCACCTTATATCACTCGGCCACCCAGGGACCCTTGTAGGAAAGTGAAAATCATGTCGATCGCAAGACAGCAACATATGATCAGTTTTGGTGGAGATAACGACGAGCAAAAGTGCGTTAACAAATGATATCAATGAGCAGATGATAAAGATCAGCTGAGTGTCTACTGTTGACCTGATATATACTGAGTAAAACGTGCTCGGATATGGAAGATCATTTGAGTTTATGACGTATATTAATATATTTAAAAAGTTTGATTTGTCTCAGTTGCAAATGAATAATTTTATAGTATAATCTCTCTCTCTCAAACACACACACAAAGCATGAATGTTTTCTTGTTGACCATTCTACCCTTTATCAAGGATATGGGTATTACAAACATGAAGAAAAAAACACGTAAAACACACACACACACACACACACACACACACAAAGCATGCATGTTTTCTTGTTGACTATTCTACCCTTTATCAAGGATATGGGTATTACAAACATGAAGAAAAAACACGTAAAACACACACACACACAGACACACACACAAAGCATGCATGTTTTCTTGTTGACCATTCGACCCTTTATCAAGGATATGGGTATTACAAACATGAAGAAAAAACACGTAAAACACACACACACACACACAAACACATACACACACACAAAGCATGCATGTTTTCTTGTTGACCATTCGACCCTTTATCAAGGATATGGGTATTACAAACATGAAGAAAAAAACACGTAACACACACACACACACAAACACACAAAGCATACATGTTTTCTTGTTGACCATTCGACCCTTTATCAAGGATATGGGTATTACAAACATGAAGAAAAAAAACACGTAAAACACACACACACACACACACACAAAGCATGCATGTTTTCTTGTTGACCATTCGACCCTTTATCAAGGATATGGGTATTACAAACATGAAGAAGAAAACACGTAAAACACACACACAGACACACACACACACACACACAAAGCATGCATGTTTTCTTGTTGACCATTCGACCCTTTATCAAGGATATGGGTATTACAAACATGAAGAAAAAACACGTAAAACACACACACACACACACACAAACACACACACACACACAAAGCATGCATGTTTTCTTGTTGACCATTCGACCCTTTATCAAGGATATGGGTATTACAAACATGAAGAAAAAAACACGTAACACACACACACACACAAAGCATACATGTTTTCTTGTTGACCATTCGACCCTTTATCAAGGATATGGGTATTACAAACATGAAGAAAAAAACACGTAAAACACACACACACACACACACACACACAAAGCATGCATGTTTTCTTGTTGACCATTCGACCCTTTATCAAGGATATGGGTATTACAAACATGAAGAAGAAAACACGTAAAACACACACACAGACACACACACACACACACACACAAAGCATGCATGTTTTCTTGTTGACCATTCGACCCTTTATCAAGGATATGGGTATTACAAACATGAAGAAAAAAAAACACGTACAACACACACACACACACACACACACACACACACACAAAGCATGCATGTTTTCTTGTTGACCATTCGACCCTTTATCAAGGATATGGGTATTACAAACATGAAGAAAAAAACACGTAAAATGATAAAACATTCTTATGTGCTGTTATGATCTTCTTTAACCGTGTCTATGTCAGCTGATACAAAATATGTGGATGTGCGATCAGTATTTATTGCTACCCATACCTCTCATGATTTCTGCAAAATTGTGCTTTATGTACCTGTACTACTTCGAAAAGGGTATTACGTGTGTGTTTATATATATATATATATATATATATATATATATATATATATATATATATATATATATATATATATATATATATAGAGAGAGAGAGAGAGAGAGAGAGAGAGAGAGAGAGAGAGAGAGAGAGAGAGAGAGAGAGAGGAGAGAGAGAGAGAGATGTGAACTTAGGAAAAATATCAGGGTCGTGTTGTGACACACACTAATATTGGGTCGCTATAATCTGCTTTTCGAGTTATTAATCTAGTGTACAGAATAGAATTAAAAAAGAAAAAATAATTTACCCATTTCCAACCAAAAAACTTGGTGATAAAATTCGAAGTGAAGAAATTCCATGCAATATAACTGGCCCACTGTGATCAAGTTTCCATATCTTGATTCAGTTTTACTAAAAGAAATATCGATTTATGTCACTAAGGAGATATAGAGGCAAAAACGCACATAGATTAGAAGAAAAGGTTTCCTAATATCGATTTATTTTTTATTTCCAGATGTAAAATGAGCCATTCCATGTACATTTTACTGTCCATAATGGCAGCCTCGTGTTCCCATTGTCTGGGGTTATTGAAAGGTGAGCAGATAATACATTTTACTTTAGAGACTAGAAGCAGAAGGACAAAAATAGAATATACGTAACACATAAATTTTATGTTTGAATAATCACTACTTCTCACATACAAATTAGACACATACAAATCTATTCGAACGTGTGGTCATTACTTGACACACAAACCTTCTGTTTTAATATGTAGCCCTTACTTGACACATACAAGTCTTCTCTTTGCATATGTGGTAATTACTCGACACATACAAATCTACTGTTTAAATGTTTAGTTAGTACTTGAGACACAAACCTTCATTTTGAATATGTAGTCATTACTTGACACATACAAATCTTCTGTTTGAATATGTGGTAATTACTCGACACATAAAACTCTTCAGTTTGAATATTTAGTCATTAATTTCCACGTATTCGGTTTGAATATGTACAGTTATTACTTCACACATATTCTGTTTGAATGTGTAGAGTTATTACTTCATACACATTCTGTTTGAATATGTAGAGTTATTACTTCATTAACTTTGCAGACATACTCATAAATCTGCCATTTGAATATGTACGGTAATTACTCATTAAATTTGCCAGCACACATATAAATCTTAATTTCTTTGGGATTTAATGCACTCAAATAATAAGATTTGTTTGCATTTTTTATTCCAGATAATGGGTTTGGAATCGAAGAAGTTTTTGACAATGGATCTGACAGGATTGGTTACATTTTTGGTGGTAAGGGAGGTAAGTTACGTTAAAATGCTATGGTTATATAATTTTATCACGACATTTTCGGAAAGGTTTTGTCAGTGGTTCAGTGGAAGTTCTCACAAAATATGAAAGCTTTTATCAATAATTCAAATGGAGGTGGTAAATTAAGGTTATAAGGTTCTGTTGCTACAAATGATCTAACAGTTACAGGTCACATAAGGTCAGTCCCAACTCCACACTCATTTGTAACCCTTAATGACTTATGATAAAATTATAACTGTCCTTCTAGACAATGTTGGGATTGGAGGAAAATGAATAAGCGGTTTTGGCAATAGTGGATACATATGTGGAATCAGTTAAGGACAGTGAATGGGAGGTATTGGCGGTTTGGTGGAATTAGTGGGATAGAAGGTATGGTGGTGGGTAGAGGAAAAGGAATATAGGAGGCACGCAAATAATAAAATATATTTATTTTTATTCCAGATAATTGGCTCGAATTCGATGACACTGGTGTTTATACTGTTCTTGATAATGGTGGTAAGCTACATCAAATTGATATTGTATTTTTCCACAATATAACAGGATATTATCATATGATATTCGGAAAGGTTTTGTCATTGTCATTGAAACTCCTCTAACAATGCAAAAAAACTTTATTTTAATTGCTGAGTTGAAATTCTCACAGTTATGGAAGTTTTCATCACTGATTCAGATGAACCGTGGAACTCTATGTAACCTACCTACCTTAGATATATTTGCATGTTTTCTAGCACTTGCTTGAACCTTGGATCGAATCCGGGTCATAAAGGCTGTGATGCATGTTAATGAGATAACGTTACTTACCAGAATAACACGTGTCTCAAAACCAGTCTGAATTGGGAGGTCATTAAAATTGTTATCGGCATGTATATTTATGCTATCTGCAGGTATCACCAGTAGAAGTAGAGATGGCGGAGATTCTGCAATCGGAAGCGACCTAAAGAATGCTGGATTCAACAATGGAGGAAAAGACATAGTCAGTGGAATGGCAGGACTGGGCGGCCTTCCAATGTCTGGTGGCAGTAGTGTCAATGGTATCAGTGATGTTGGTGGAGTAGGAGACATTCATGGTACTAGAAGCACAGGTGGAATTGGTTATGGACAAGGAATGGGGGATAGTGGCATTGGTGAAACCGGGATTACTGGTTGGATGGAAGGACAAAGAACAGGCCGTATTGGTAATACAGGTGGAATTGGTAATGAACAAGGAATGGGAGAAATTGGCGGCAATGGTAGAATCAGTGAAATAAGAGATATCAGTGTATTAGGAGGAGAAGGAATTGGCAGTATTGGTAACTCTGGAGGCATAGGTGACATTGGTTTTGGACAAGGGAAGGGCGGCATCAGCGGCATCGGAAGTACGGGTGGAATAAATGAAATTGAAAGCATTTACGGGATGACAAGTAAAGGCATAGCTAGTACTGGTAGTAGTGGAGACATAAGTGGAAGTAGTTATGGACAGGGAATTGATGGTTTTAGTGGAATCGGTGGAACAGAAGTTATTGGAGGGATGGGAGGACAAGGTCTAGTTGGTATGAGCGGTACTGGAGGCATACACAGAAGTGGTTATGGACAAGAAATGGGAGGTGACACAGGAATTGGTGGTATCAATGGAATTGGTGGAACAAGAGGTATTGGTAGAATTGGTGGAATCTCTGCAATTGGAGGAATGCATGAGATGGGAGAAAGAGGAATAGTTGGCATTGATAGTATTAGAGACATAGGTGCAAATAGTTATGTACAGGGAATGGGGAATATTAGGGACTTTGGTGGAATAGGTAGAATTGCAGGTTCTGATGGAATGGGAGAAAAAGAACTAGGCGGTTTTGGTGGTAGTGGCAGCCAAGGTGGAATTGGGTATGGACAAGGATTGAGAGGCAAAAGTGGAATTGGTGGTACCAGTGGAATCGTTGGAAAGAGAGGTATTGTTCCAATGGGAGGAAAAGGAATAGGTGATAATGGTATTACTGGAGGCATAGGCAGAAGTGGTTTAGGAAAAGGAGTTGGTGGTATCGGAGAGATTGTTGATATTGGTGGAATCTCTGGAATTGGAAAGGAATTAGGTGGTATTGGTGGTACTAGAGGCCAAGGTTGGATTGGTTATGGACAAGGAATGGGAGATGCCAGTGGAATTGGTGGAACCGGAGTTATTGGTCTTATGGAAGGAAAAGGAAACGGTGATATTGGTAGTACTAGAGGTATAGGAAGAAGTATTTTTGGACAAGAAATGGGTGGTATCGGCGATATTGTTGATATTGGTGGAATCTCTGGAACTGGAGGTATTCGTGACATGGGAGGAAAATGGATAGGTGGTATTGCTAGTAGTGGCGACATATGTGAAAATAATAACGGACAGGGAATATGGGGTATTGGTAGATTCGGTGGAATAAAAGGAATAGGTGGAATGATAGGAAACAGACAAGGCGGAATTGTTCGCACTGGAGGCCAAGGTATAATTGATTTTGGACTTGGAATGGGAAGTATTGGTCAGATGAGAAGAAAAAGAATAGGCAATATTGGTAATACGGGATTCCTGCGCAGAAGTGGTTTTGGAAAAGGAATGAGAGGTATTAGTGGTTCTGGTGGTATCTCTGGAATTAGACATATTGGTGGGATAGGAGAACAAGGAGTAGGTGGTATTGGTAATAGTGGAGACATTGGTGGATATTGGTATGGACATGGAATGGGAGGTATGGGTGGTTTTGGTGGAATCGGGGGAATGGAAAATATTGTGGGGATGGGAGGAAAAGGAATAGGTGGCATTGGTAATATTGAAGGCCAAGGTGGAGCTGGTTATGGAAATGGAATCGGTGGAATTAGTGGAATCGGTGGAACAAGACATATCAATGGAATGGGAGGAAACGGAATTAGTGGCATTGGTAGTTTTGGAGGTATTGGTGTAAATAGTGATGGTCAAGGAATGGGAAGCACTGGCGGCATCAGTAGATTTGTCAATATGAAAGGATTTCGGGATAATGTTGGCATCAGTTTTACAGGACCCAGAAATGGAAGACATGGCAGATTTGGAAACCATATAATGCAGATGGATGGACTTGGAAGAATGTGGCCATCAGACAAGAAGGATTATCTTTTAATGTAACTTTAAGTGTACCTACGGTTAGAATGTTGAGTTAAGGTAACGAATATAAAGAACTTAAATATTTTGAACTTCACAATCCGAGCGATTTGTTATTGGCTTTTTTTTAAATATAGAATCTAAATAAACAAAAAAACATGCATATGCCATGACATTATATAGGCACACACATAGACAGACAGACATACGCATTCCTAATTAGTTGGAGCTATATGGATTTCAAGCAGTAGTGGGGTGAACGGGCCCCCAACTTTGACTTTTTAAAAGTCTAATTTAAAACACGAACCTTCTATAAACAAGTCACGATGTCGGCGGACCGACCCCCCACCTTACATTTATATTGGCCTATTTTACAAAACGAACTATCAAATATTGCAAGAGGGACGAAGACATCACTGTTAGACTTGACGAGGAAAGCCGACAAAAAGCTAGCAAACTTGCAGTGAATGAAACTGATCAAGTGTGCCATGCTCCCTACGTTGCTCATAAAAATAAAGATCTGCAACAACAATATATCGCTGATGTCAAGTTGGTTCACACGCTGACATTTATAACATGTTGGAGTCACTGGCTAACTGGTGGAATAGAACGGCGATGAGCGGTGCATTATCGATAGGAACAGGCAAGTAATTGTCTAATAATCAATAACGGAATCGATTTATTATAGTCCAATATGATAATGGAAAGGCACAGCGGTGATTAGCGAACTTGCTGACGCCACAAGTAAGCGTGATGTTGCCAAAGATTGGTTGTCCCGACAGACAATTTGGTCAATTCATCTACCACCACCTAAAATGATTCAGTACGGATGGATTGATGTCAGCACTTCTAACGAATTTCATCAGGTAGATATATTGTTGGCCACAAGACACTTTTGTGACTATCACAGCATGTAAATGATAAAGTCGCACATTAAAATACGCGTTGACGGTTGCAAGTAGAAACGAGTAAGCTGAACCATTAACAACTAAAACAGCAACTGAAGTTTCAACCGCGTTTGAACGAATTTATCAACGTGGTGGCCTACATAGGCCACGACTGCTACAGTTATATGCCTGGCAAAGAATTTCATGGTGCCGTATTATCGCTGACGCAGAAACATAACTTTAAAATCAAAAATGAACACAATGCAATACATCCTGATCAGGCAATCATACAATGATTTAATCAAACACTTGCTAAGTGATTATTTGAATATCATTATTGCTCAGGAATTAATGCTCCTCGGTATCGGAACTCGATCTCTTGAATAGCTTGCAAGACTACCAAGCCTAATAGGAGTGTTAAATAACGAAGTCACACGTATAATGTCTATGAAGCGCATCGATGCAATCGCAAAAAAAACGCATATAGGCTAAGCGCGATCAGACAGCGAGTCGCTCACAGAAACCTTTGCTGGTTAGCAAATTAGCAGTCAAATATTTATATGAACCTGGTGAAGCTGAAGGCGGCAAAAAGGCAACTGATACTATCTGGGGTGTAACCACACAAAATTTCCAGAATGATAAGATCTACGGGTAAGCCTGCAATCTAGTCTCGATTCAGTGGCTCTTCAACGTAGATTTGTTCGTGAACTATTACAGGTAATATGAAAATACACAATTACCGCCATCGTGGATTCGCTTACATTTAGGACATATCAGCGTGAAATTTTCTCGTGTATGATCCCGATTACTATCAATCTGGTCTACGATAAATTTTCGTGGGTCGTTAGGAAAATATTGCCATAACATTTTTGGGTTACATTTAGAAAGTGATTATTTTGTTGTTGTTTCAGCGTCGTGATGAATTCAAGATAAGATCAAACTCGCGTTTATTTTTTTTGTCATCTCTCTGATAACCAGCTGTTTTTATTTACTGTGCAAGGAACTTTCGTCTCCCCCTGATGTTGATAATTGTCGCAGGACAGCTTGCTAAATGCGTGACTATCCTGTATAATTGAGACATTCTTGTAACTGGATATACTGCTAAATATACTAAATTGGACTATTTAACGTAGTCATGAACAATTCATGTATTGGCATTTGAGATAGTTAATCTATTGCATATCATAGAGTCCAACATGATGGTTGCGTCAGGGCCCTTTCGTCAATGTCTGCAGGAACATGAATGATATCATTACGGACAATTGTTTGTTACTTGTTGATGGAACCATGCATCACAACAATAATACTCTAAAGACACGTATCCTCTCGTCGATAACAAAGTTGAATTGGAAACTCAGTAAATTTTTCTAATGGCGCATAAATAATTTCGATTGAAGTGAATCGCGAACAATTTTTCTGATTTTGCTGAATGCTAACAATAAGATCATTAAGGCTCTATAAGTTACAGACACATCAACCGTTGTTACGGACTGCGCATTGAATCTTGTGAGATTGAAGTCTAATTTAAGTTTTTAACTCTTTCAGTGATTTGTCTATAGCTCTTTGGTGTATCAACATCTCTTCATAATAATCAATACAGAAGCTTTGCCAACTGTGTGGCAGTTCTTCCGTGAATGGAGGGGGTTGTCCCTGATCTCCACACATGATAATAGTTTCTAACTAATCAAGAAACATTTTTAGAACTTCTTTTGATATCGCGAAAATCTCGTCCCAAATGATGATGTCTGGGATGTATTTCATGCCCATTCGTTCGGTAGTCCATTTTATCGCCTTTCCATCTGAAGAAACTATGGTAAGTATGAAACTTAAGTCTCCTTCATCTCTCTAGCAAGTCTGTGAGTAGGTGTTAAAAAATATCCATATCAGAGCGGGTTTTAGAGAAACTCTTGAATAGTTATATAGCCTTCGTTGTTTTACCGACACCATTATGACTATTTTAATGAACAGTTTTATATCGTGAAATAGGATTATTCTACGATGGTGCCGTGACTGTTTCCATCAATCACGGCCAGTGTAATACTGAGGAAGTGGCTTATTATCTATTGATTCACGATAACTATAAATTGGCTCAGTTTTTACTCTCCAAATGATCATATGGGGCCACCACATCGGCACTCATCGTCGGAAGATAATCTTAAAACTGTTCTGATGTTTTTTTTTTCTCTAATGTAGAATGAATCGGTGTGAACTCTAACAGCGTCACTATAAAATCAGTTGATTATTGATAAGAGATTTGTTGATGCATATACACGTATTTCGCGTATTCACGGTCTTCAATTAGTAAATTGTGAGAATTGCCATCACAGTACATAACGATATAAGTACATGATAATAAAACCTATATTAGTTCTATCTGGCAATCTTGATTTTTTTTTCCTTTTAGATAATACACCTCTATTTGCAGTATCATTAATTATAAAATCTAAGTCTGCCTCATAGATTACGAACCTTGTACAACGGCGTTTGTTATCAGTTTAAGACCCATATGTACATTTGCCCCCACAAAGTCATCTTATATCCTTTGCAAAATTCTACGTCGTCCTTTTAATTTGGCTCTGGCAGGCAGACTTTCCCTTGAGGCCTGTACGAAATTATTGCTTCACTTCTGATCACTTGCTTTAATATTTTCTTATCGAGCATGAATCTCAATATTACTAATGGAGCCCACCAGCGGTTATTTCTCGCCGATTAGTATAATAGGTTTATTAATGGATCCGGTTGATTACAGTGCTTTCCAAACTACACAGGAATAACTGGATGAAAGTTTACTGAAAACTGAAACGATTCTGTCTCGGCTAAACAAGTTATGTCCTCAACTAATAATTGTCCATATATCGCCTCTCGGGCCATTTCATGCGCTGAATGTTCAAATTGCTTAAAACAGGGCTCGCGTTCGCCCATTCCAAGAAAACTAGAATGATATAAAGCTACCATATCGACTGAAATGTCGTCCTTCCAATCATAATTATTATTCCAAAGACCTCCATGACCAAATTCAAATTATGAGCGCTGAACATCCTCCAGAAAGGATTTTGGCGTCGGCTGTCATAAATTCTTCTGCTGGGCAATATGATCAACAATAGATGAGATAGTAAAACAATTACTCAGTAAGTCAGCTACAACATCCGTGTTATCGGTATAATTTAATGCGACCCACGTCAATTGCGTATGAAGAGATTCTGGAAGAAGATGGAAGTTTTCCAGATTATAGCAAAAATTTGATTAAACAACGATTCCGTGTCTCTCTGCAATAATCAAACCGACAGTGGATCGTTCCTACTAATTTTTTTTATAAAAAAATCAGAAAAATATTGCCGCTATAGAATCTGGTAGTTGTATGCTTGTAGTCCACTACTACTATTTGGGGATACCTTTGCCAATGGCTATACGAATCATACAAACTCTTGCCAGTTATTGTTTGTACCGTTATTGGGAACTTTTTTTATCCATCCTGGTCACATCTTCGATATAATCCACTCTAACACGTTCGGCCATTTCATTTATTTTTCTTTGTTAAATTTACACACACACACACACACACACACACACACACACACACCGTTTTGTATTCTGAAAATGTTCTGTTACTGCGCCACGCAGTTCAAGATCCTGATCGTCTGATCGTGACGTCAGATTGTCAGATCCTGATCGTCTGATCGTGACGTCAGATCGTCAGATCCTGATCGTCTGATCTGCGAAAGAGCAATTGCATCTGCATAAATCATCCTATACTTATTCATAATATGGTCTGTCAGTTCTCGTCATCGCTCCCAGCTTTAATATTTTTTTTTTATATAGAATAACAAAATATTGACTATGTTGTAATTCGCAACAGGTTCGAGCTTGTCTTCGATAATCCACTTAGCTGAATCCGTCCCATGCTCTCTGATAAATTTATTTCTAAAAAAGAACAGATCGCCGACTGAAAGACGATCGATAGTCATTTGGCTTTCTGGTCATCAATTCTGGCATATACCAGAATTTCATCAACATTCCGGAACATTCTCCAATCATGTGCTGCCTTATCATTCCTAAATTCCTCATTAGGCAAGCGGATATAATCGTTTAATTGTAAATCATATGGTCATTTGGGGTGCTCTTTTCTTATCGATTACTCTATCAAAATCAAGCCTTGTAGTAGTCTCTTGGGGCTAAAGCATAGCTAATCTTGCAAACTCTCTCAAACTTTCTATAGCTTTAATCTAATATCTTAAATTTTCTTGTGCGACTTTTGATCTTGGAGAAATTGGCCTAATGCCGATAAAATTATAGTACCTCTCCCTTAATTCCTTTCCGACACTCCACCTTGTAATAAAATTAAAAGTAAGTATATCTTCTAATTAAACATCATCCTAGATTATTATAAAACGATGTCACTAGCAAAAGGAAACCCTTGTGCAACTGGCTGATAATTGGATAGAAAACCCCGTGTGGAATACCATGTTATTGCGATTGTTGCGGCTATCATCTAGCATGTTTCCAAAGGAGAAGTTAAGGAAAAAACCTTCCATAAAATGTGGTCTAGCTAATTCTGCCCCATAAACGTTTTGCTTAATATCATCATTAGGATATTCAAGTATGTATGCATTACTCAAATAGAGCTCTCAGATCATTTTTTGCATTTTTATGTTCCTGCAGTATTCCGTTAATGCACGTTTTAGTATTAAAAAAGACTGTATATGTTTTTCCTTATATCATGCCTCTGTTAGTATTACAATATGAAAATACCACATCGGATATCTCTGACCATCATTCGCGGTAAATCTCAAGCTGATAATCAGCCATTGCCACACTGATTGATACCTTGGATTTTCTATAATATACCTTTCTCCGATATATAATCAGCTTGTTGTGGCTGCGGCAGTCAAACATAAGTTGGCGCTACCAGTGGCTATTCCAACAGTTCTGATCGACAATTGATATATGTCAACAGCGAACTCGGGCGTTGATATTTCAGTAGCAGTGCTCAATGATAGCTCATGTACAGTGCTAGCCATCTTTGATTCTTTCCCCATTACTACGTTCAATCTCAACTTTGATCTCTAGATCTAACAAATTACTACATATTGAATATCCTACTTCAGCAAACACTATCGAGTTCCACAGAACTTTTTTTTAAACAAGTTCTAGTTCTGGTACAAAAAGGTTCTTCATGTCACCGATCTCAGCATAATCTTAGTCGATGCCCTCAATTACTTGTATTTCTTTATGTAATTATGGTTAAGAAGCAGCTATTCTAACTGGAAGTTCTCATAGAATTTTTTTTTTTTTTTTGAGGTTCTTTCCTGTGTTCTTTCTGCTGTTTTTCTAGTTCTTTCAGCTGTTTGTTTCAGCAACGGACAAAGACCTTTTGTATCCTCTGTAACTGTTTAAACAACTCTGCTGCACTTTCAGTGAATTCCTATTTGGCTTCCTGATACTGTTGCAGTTGATGTTTGACAGAATCATGGATGGGGAGATATGTCTTGTCTCTAGTAATTATTGAGCTAGTTTACCAGTATTAAAATCCATACTGAGCACAGAATCACTCATTATTCTATCTAAACAACAATATAACTGCACACACCGACTGTTGCGACTAAGTCACAAGCAAAGTTTATACACCAAATTTTGCTACATCTCACTGTCGAACATCAGTAGTGCTAGCGACGTGCACAAGAAACAAGTTTTTCCTGGGATGCTCATTACAGTTTACTATTTTGTTCTTACTCCTTTTGGGCTGGTGTGGTTCAATGATAACCCAGTTATTTTATTTTTAAAAAGCATAACACACTACACCATTTCTACTTGTTTTCTACCCTTGGAACTTTGCAGGATCCGGACCGGTCTTCATTCCATTTTATAAACATTTGATAGAAGGTTAGTTTTTAAATAGACCATTCAGCTGCAGGTGTGTTTTTTAATAGAAGGATCTTTTTATTTTTAAAACAGATGATTAATAGGTGGGGTCTGTACACCCTACCTACTGCTGGAGACATTGGTCATGCTTTTATATTCATGATTGTTATATGCTATACACTAGGTTTTATAAATGTCAAGCCATCACATGCATATCAAGATTGAAGTAACCAACTAGTTATGTCTTTTAAAGGATTATTAAAGAATACCATGATAAAACCAATCTAGGTTTTCCTGAATAAATCGCGGTCTCAAAAAAACATAATTTTTGACAGCCAACATTAAGACTTTCTCCTATAGAACATTGGGACTGTTTAAACATTGTTGCAGGAACGTATGTAAATGACTAGGGTTTTGTTTATTATATAAAATTATGATTATAATAAAGGTTTTGTTCATTTGCAGAACAACATTTTTCTTGTTTGCAACCCCAACCCCCAATACCTCTCTCTCTCTCTCTCTCTCTCTCTCTCTCTCTCTCTCTCTCTCTCTCTCTCTCTCTCTCTCTCTCTCTCTCTCTCTCTCTCTCTCTCTCTCTCTCTCTCATTGATATCATTTGCTTCTGAAATTTTTACCAATTTATAACTGTGGCTAAAATAATGTTAATTCTGCTCAGTAGGACTGGACAAAATCAATGGTCTATATCTATAACTGGTTATGACACCTGCCACAGACAGCAATTGGGCCATATAATACTGATATGTTGCAATTAACAAGGATTAACTCCTGTGTGGAAAGAAAAGAGAAATCAGAACTTCAGTATTATCATAGATTAGTTGCTCTGTGTTGATAAATACAACATCCACAATCCTTTACAGACAGTTTGCTTTTTAATGCTATAAATAGCTTAAACTGCCCTGGTGTCTGATCCTTAGTGAAAAACACTCTCTTCTAATTAGACATATGGCAAGCTGAGAAAGATTAAGTAGTTAATTATTGACATAAGATAAGGTTATTACTTCTTATTCCTAAAAGAATTTTCACCCTAACCAACAACTGGCCAAATTTAGTGTTATGTGTGATGATAAAGGGACCTTAAATATCTTTGTGCACAGTAAATGGACAGATGCTATCTATCCCTTATGAACCACTGTAACTGCATTCCGGTACCCTGTCTTTTCACTATGTTTACCAACATTAAATAAGTCAGGGTGCCAGACTACAAATAAATTTCATTCGATATGGTGGACAGGCCAACAAGCGGATAGCATGAGATCTGTGTAGTTTATAAATAGCATGAAATTTTCCATACAAAAATTTTATTCTTTAAATAAAAATAACTTCAAGTTGGGGTGATAAAATAGAGATGTGTTGCAGAGGAAATATACAGTTCATGAGTAATAATGTCTGAGGCATAAAGTCACAAAAGAGCATTTACATGAAACAAAATCAGAGCAACATTTCATGTTAAATCTATATTGATTTCTGACACAGACATGACATATTTGCTTTTACAAATTTCAGTAACTTAAATTAAAACATACTCTTTAGAACATTTTGGATATTGTTAACCATATATGCCATATTTTACTTAAACATACCAAACTGATAATTTTCTCAGATAACTTAAAAAGGAAATAGCAGCTCTCTTATGTCAAATGCTCTAAAAAAATAAATCTTTCAATACAAACTTTTTTCAAAAGCCATTCCCCCAATAAATAAATAAACTAATATAAAACAAACATCTTTAATATTTATTTTCATTACTATTAAATCAAAATTTTGAAATGTCATTGAGTTGCATGCAAATTATGTGCAGAAGCATCTTCACCATGTTGTTTAACAATCTTCTTGCCTATTAATAATTTAAAGTTAATACTCTATACTAAAACAATATGTACAGTAAATAATCTATTCTCAAAACACTTTGTACAGCAAATATTCTATTCTCAAAACACTGTACACCAAATACTGTATTCTCAAAAACCTTTGCACAACAAATAATCTATTCTCAAAAAACATTGTTACTGCAAATACTCTATTTTCAAAACACTTTGTACAGTATATAATCGAATCCCTAAAAACTAGATACATATACATTTATGCACTCAGACTACACTACCAAGTTCAATGTCTTCCCATGTGCTTGTTCAAACCTGTGCACAGACCCAGATATGCTGGTGCCTCTTCCACTGACAGATCTGGGTCTGAATATTGTCAGACTGTTGTGCATTATACATTAATAAGAGAAAGCGCTCTGTAATACCCTCTATAAACAGAAAATTACTTCTTATGTTTACCTGTCGTAGCACCTACAGAATTAAAATGTTCAAGATCCAAAACTGATGTCAAAGTGATTATCAATATAATGAGGCTATTTGACAAAGTAACTAAGCTTAATATATCTCACAACAAATTAATTAAGCTTAATATATCTCACAACAAAGTAATTAAGCTTAAAATATCTCACAACAAAGTAATTAAGCTTAATATATCTCACAACAAAGTAATTAAGCTTAATATATCTCACAACAAAGTAATTAAGCTTAATATATCTCACAACAAAGTAATTAAGATTATTATATCTCACAACAAAGTAATTAAGCTTAACATATCTCACAACAAAGGAATTAAACTTAATATATCTCACAACAAAGTAATTAAGCTTTACATATTTCACAACAAAGTAATTAAGCTTAATATATCTCACAACAAAGTAATTAAGCTTTACATATCTCACAACAAAGTAATTAAGCTTAAGAATGATATTTGACAACAAATAATTAAAGCTTAATAATGTTATCTGACAACAAGATAATTATAGCTCAATTAGGCTATCTGACATCAATGTCATTAAGGTTTAATTAGCCTAGCTGAGAATAAGATAATGGCAGCTTAATTAGGCTATCTGGAAACATGGTAATTAAAGAATATTGATATCATCTAACAAGTAAATTGAAAAAAAAATTGAGATTAACTGACAACAAGGTTATAGCACATTGAGATTATGTAAGAACAATATGCTTAAGGCTTCATGAGGCTATCTGACAGCAACGTAATTAAATCCTCAGAAAGTTATCTTTCAACAAGATGATAAAAACTTAATGAAATTATCCAAGGACAATGTAATTAATGCTTCACGAGGCTATCTGACAACAACATAAGTAAAACATCAAACAGGCAAAATATAAAATGGCAAGACATAATTATATACTGTTGAGTTATCACAAAGGCATTGTTGTATCACAGATATTAGATAACTCCTACGGTCTGGAAAAAAAAAACATTAAAACTATTTAAAGGTCTGTCAGTAAAGACTGACATCCATCAGTTTCAGTCAACATTTACTGTCATAAATCGTTCCTTTGTTGGGTTTGTAGTTTTTATCATTCACAAAATAGCTATCAATAGTAAACATGAGTTTATTTATAATACAATAAAACTGTGGAAAGAACCTAAACAATCGCTGCCCTCAAGTCAAATAGTTTTTACATTTCAGGGACATTGCATTAGTCCAAAACTACACAAGATTAACTTTTCTTCCATACATTAGTTTCACAGAGACTAAATGTGCTACATGTATGCAGCTGATATCTAATTGGACCGGACAAATAAATTTTAATTCTATAGAAGAGAATTCTGGGATGTCCAAAAAGACAATCAGTCTATACATTTTCAATGAAGGACCATTAACAGTGTTTTAAGTGACATCGGATCACCATCTACTGTTAAGTCTGAGAGATGTCTATTGCACCATAACTAATCAAATTCTGTCGCAGTCAGCATGACACGAAATAAATGGCTTTAATATATGGGCTAGGCCTGCAATAAATCACTAACCTGCCATGGTTTAACCTTCTTGGTTTGGGGCATCAGAATCCTTTGAGATAACAGTCAGACAGATAGAGAGGCGATGTTAATTTGGGTTTAAGTAGCAGAAAAAATGTTAGTCAAAGTGGAAATAATCCAGAGACAACTTTGAGCCATCTGAAAATAAGGGTCATAAAATGAGCAGTTATTAATAAAGGCAGAAAAAGAGAATTAGTCTAACTTTGATGGGCATGTTACAGTTTTGGCTGTAAGACAAAGTTAATCCTGACTGGCTAAGCTAAATGATGGTTGTGTGTTCCTAGATTAAATCCAATGTTTTAAGTAATTTCCCTAGCAAACATTGGTCAGCCTAAGAAAATGTAAAACCAAGAAGATGAATCCGGGAAATAACAATTATTACTCATATTAAATTGTCCATGGGACAGTTATCTGGAAGTTGAGGGAGACGGATCTTAAGGGTACACAGAGACCGATTGGATAGTAAAAGCTAGTCTTTGAAATTGCAAGGCTTATCTCAATCTCATACAATATTTTCGCTGATACAAGTTTGTAATTATTTGAATTTGTTTTGCTTAATGTCATTCCCCAATTTTCCTTGAGTTCTGAAGAGAACTGCATTCATTTGTCTTGAATGTTATATGACTCATGTATTCCTAAGAAAAAAATAAAATATTACATTGATATGAATTAGGAAAGAATTGTTCCAATCTACTCGTTTATATGTTGCAGGAGCTTCATACATTACTTCACATGCGAAATGTAAGAATTGCGTCGATTCATCTGACCTAAATGATGTGTATCATGTATGCTATAAATTGATTTTCTATGCCTGGAAATATTATGACAATGAACTGATGGTTAGCAAGCAATATAATGAAGATAAGACGTGAAGGTCATTAAATTCCTTTCAACATAGTCCAGTTAGTGATTTATAGCTCACAGCATGGCAAAGTATTATTTACTAAAATATTTAGTTATGACCTGGTTCCATTTAGGAATGCGGCTAGCCGCTAGGGAAAGACATTCATTTGATGGTAATAAGGTGTATCAGCTGTTAGGCTGTCAATGACCCGTGTCGGTCTCAATTCTGTTGAGTTACGATAAGAGATAAGACGATAAATTATGTAACAAGAGTGTGGATAACTGTTTGATCTGAGAAGTAAGGAAGCCTGACAAATATTTAGGTCACCTATTTATGTATTTACTTTAAAGGGAAAAACAACTCCATATAGTACCACACAGTGAGCAGACAACCAAGGCAAGGTTAATGACTCAAAGAGGCCAGAAATAAAGAGAGAGGAGGTAAAGGAATATGGCAACTCTGACATGTCACCAACACTGAATTTTGGAAGGATCAGAAGCAACCAGGTTATTTAGGCATGCTAATGCTCAACAAATGAGTTTGATAGTTCACTCAATTCTATGATGAATTGTTTTATCGGTATGACAGAAAGGCTATTTGCATCTCTTACAAATTTGGTAATTTTATTTATATCATGAAGTGTTTCATTCAAATCGTCAAATGTCATGTTGAATTTCATTTCGTTTATGTAATTGGTTAAATTGCTATATTTTAAAAACGAAGGCTCTTGTTGATCTGTTCTAAATTTCTGCTCAAATCTGTTTTGTCCGTTAATTCATATTTGATTATTTATCAAATCTGGGAAATAACACAATGGTCTATTCTCTTATCGTCTCCTAGATACCGATAAACAAACAAAAGCACCACATAACAAGTGTGGGACCCCTCAAAACAAAGTGTGTATATGTATGTATATCTGTATGTATGTCTGTCTGTCTATATATATATATATATATATATATATATATATATATATATATATATATATATATATATATATATATATATATATATATATATATATAAACCGAACCCTCAGTATACAAGAATTTTTTTTTTCTCAATACCGAAAATTACTTTGGAATCCTGAATTATCTTTCTTAATATCACCATTTTCTAAGTTAACCAAAAATTCTCAACTCCGAAAACCAAAACAATGTTTCAATCCCATATTCCGTTGAACGTTTTAATACCCCTTCTCACCACCACCCCTATTAAACAATTATTCATTTTCACTTTTTTCTTCTTCAAATTATCAAGTGGACATATTTTTATCCATTATTTTGTGCCACCAAATATGTGGTAATTGCCATCAACTGTATCCATATTCAGCTGACCGTGCTGGCAAGAACAACTCTGTATTCAACCAAGTTTCGTCTAAATTTCGAGAAATGAATAAATCTAACTCCCCCCCCCCATTTAAAGTGATCTGGAAATCAACTGTTACAACAATGTTCCCCTTTGCCTCTTGTCACTATTGTTGACAAAAAAAAATCGACAAACCATTTTAAATATTTACGATAACCAATACCTTATTGCGACAATCATTTAATTAGAGTCAAACGAACGTAAAGGATGCCTGGATGTGTATCCAATGTAAACAGAACAGCTAACTGAGAAGTGGCGATGAGTTAATTTAAACATGGAAATGAATTTAGCTTATAAACTCCATACACATGTTGGGCTCAATTAATAAATATCAGTAGGTACTGTATTAGGTTTATCTGTGAGACGAAGACCAGAAGAAGGTGAAATGAGGCTTAACATCAAAATCTCACTGACCTAGGGATAGCGTTGGAACAATTGTTCCCTGTATTTTGGTGTTCCAGTTGTTTTTATAGTTTCACACCGTGAAGTAAAGTGGCTACGTTATGCAAATGTAATAATGAGAAGCCATGCAGTTGTACAATTGGAATGCAATTGTGAGTTGTGAAGCAAATGTGAAGTTGTGATATTTGTGATCATGTATTGATTAGAGGAAAATATTTATAGTCGGCAGGGTGGGGGTGTTGGAATTACCAATTGAAACGTTTCCTACAGCAACTGTAACATTACGTTTACACGATTTCAAGCCAATGAAACGCTGAAGATGGAAGAGCTTTGTTTTTTCTGGCCCCCAATAAGAGTTTCATCCCATAGACTCTGCCTACTTGGTTACTCTCCCTCACCGCCATGATAATCATGGTTACACCCCTGAGGTGTGCAAACATTGTATTCTTTCTTATGTACATCAATGAAACTTGAATTTACAAATGTAATAACAGTTGATAATTAGTAGAATTTTGGCGACTACCATGTGTTGTTGCGTGTAAGAATATCACAAAGACTTGCAAACACGAATGTTTGACTCAAATCAGACTCAATAAATATACCAAAAACCTATAACTTTAACAATATTTGCGTGTATGAATATCACAAAGACTTGCAAACACGAATGTTTTACTCAAATCAGACTCAATAAATATACCAAAAACCTATAACTTTAACAATCTCAACAAACGTGCAACCAACTCCACTGACTTGACACTGCTCGACGTCATGAGATATGTGGTGATACCTACAACACGTGCTGAATCATATGAACATGTTTTTGTCTTCATAAAAATCACTTGCTTTTTAGTCCGCCTATTAGTATGCCTCAGAGATTCGAAACACATCAATGTTTGCTAATGTCCATAACAGAGGGGAGGATAAAGACAAATTGACCTTTCTTCGTGATATCATTCTGTTTTTTTGTTTTCATAAAACAAGTACATTTTTCTTTGCCATATCCTATTTGTTCTAAATCAATGTTTTCAAGTCACATTTTGAATGATCTCCCTTTGCTCGTTCATTTCATGTACGTTGTTATTTAAGTGTAATTTTAAACAACACTGATATTCAAGTCACATTTTGAATGATCTCCCTTTGCTCGTTCATTTCATGTACGTTGTTATTTAAGTGTAATTTTAAACAACACTGATATTCAAGTCACATTTTGAATGATCTCGTTCATTTCATGTACGTTGTTACTTAAATGTAATTTTAAACAACACTGATATTCAAGTCTTATTTTGAATGATCTCCCTTTGCTCGTTCATTTCATGTACGTTGTTATTTAGGTGTAATTTTAAACAACACTGATATTCAAGTCACATTTTGAATGATCTCGTTCATTTCATGTACGTTGTTATTTAAGTGTAATTTTAAACAACACTGATATTCAAGTCACATTTTGAATGATCTCCCTTTGCTCGTTCATTTCATGTACGTTGTTACTTAAATGTAATTTTAAACAACACTGATATTCAAGTCACATTTTGAATGATCTCCCTTTGCTCGTTCATTTCATGTACGTTGTTATTTAAGTGTGATTTTAAACAACAATGATATTCAAGACAGTCTAAGAAGGACTGATGACATCGGAAACGGGTCTGACGAATTTTCCCACACGAAGGATTCGTAACACAATTATTACTTTCGGGTCAATACACTTGAATGTAGCTCATATCTATTTCTAGAGTATTTTTTATCTATTTGTTGGGATCCTCGGCCTAGATGTAGATATTCTTGATTCTGATTTATAAAAAGATATGTATTCTTTTGAATATAAGCATTATATTGTACTGTCTGTGCATCTTTCAGCTATAGTGTACGGTGATTAATCGTGTACTGATGCTGTCCCAGGCATGAAATATTTGATCCATGGCAGGTTGCTTTGTTGACAGTCCAGCATCTCCAAAAAGTTCCAGGTAACATATAACAAGAATAAATTTTTACGTTTATCTGAGAAAATACAATTAACATTAATTTATTTGGATTTAAAAACAGTTGAAAATTCAGCACTGAAAAGCAAGTTAAGGAGAGAATATTGGAAACATAATTTTGTTCTGAGTCCGGAAGTTAAGAGACGTGCTTTAGCATCTGGAGAATAAAGTGACTTCCTACAGCCTTTGGAGGGGGTGTTATTACAAAGAATCATATCCAATGATGATCTTAATTGACTATTGTTATAATCTTCTTCTCAATGGTTTGTGCAACATCCTGTCTGCGGATGGATTTTAACGTCCTTGCCAGAGCATTGACTGACGTCACCGAGCTCAGTTCTTGCCATTTCTTCAGGCTCCTGTAGGCCATCTCCTCTGACGGTGGATGGATATTGTAAAAATCGAATTTTAAAACTGAAATGAATCGAAAATATATTACTCAGTTCTAGTCGCATGATGAAAACCCCCAACTATATTTAACTTAAAAAGATCTTATTATATATATATATATATATATATATATATATATATATATATATATATATATATATATATATATATATATATATATATATATATATATATATATATATATATATATATACGAACTAATCGCAACGGTGACCTAGTGGTTAGAGCATCCGCTTCCTCACTTGGCGCTCATCATTATGAGGTTAGTGTTAGGACTGGTCGGCCTGGTTTCAGGATAATGTGACTGGGTGGGACATCATGATACATGTCTGCGGCATGATAACCCAGTGTTAAACATCACTAAAAACTGCCACACTGCAGACATCGTAGCAGTATGACTGAAAAAAAAACTGTTCAAGCTACGTTAAAAATCATAATCACAAAATCACTTCACATGTATACGAATTGTATTTGTAAATCAATCATGCGTACCCATAATGTTGCTACCATTTATATAACTGCGTGAAAATCTAATCAGGTCATGCACGTGCAAACTTAATGTTGTGTACGTGAAAAAGTTCCACTTTAAACATCCCATTAGAGTTTCGTCTTTAATCCAAGCATAAAAACATGAGAAACGTAAAGATATTTTTTTAAAATATTCTGTAATGGGTCCAAACTCTATGCATTCGTTTACATATAGATACAAATATTCCAACCAGTTTCATTTTTCTGCCTGATGTGTCTTTGCATATTCATGCTTTCATGGAAAGACGTTTAAATCCAAATGCCAAAAAGATGTGTAATAACATCGAATAATTGTTTTAATGGGTTCAGAAATATATTTAGGTCATCCATATATGCATATAAACGTGGTAGGTAAATATATTTCTTCTACTTACTCACTAAAAATATTTATTTCATATTTCTTAAAAAAAGAGTGTCTTCTTTAAACAGATAGACAGACGGAACCAAATCAGAACGACCCTACTGAAGGGGTTGAGTGGGTGGCTTAAAATAGTATTAGCTTATTCTCCCGTTTATTTGGACACCTCTGCCGTTTTAAAAACAAAACGCATCAAGGATATAAAAAAAATGTTCAAAACTTGGTCATTTCATTCATTGATTTATAATTTCTAACCTGATTGCCGCCAATGGGTCCCTAATGCCGTCGATAAGGAAATAAAAAGTATTCAAAACTGAGTCATTTCATTCATTGGTTTATAATTTCTAACCCTACTGTCGCCAAGGGGTTCCTAAAATTGTCGATAAAAATATACATAGTGTATAAAACTGAATCATTTAATTCATTGGTTCGTAATTTCTAACAAGAGTGTCATCAAGGGATCCCTAACGCCGTCGAATTATTGGCGTTTGAATGCAAAATAACGCTTCCGATGTAAGCAAGCAGTAAGACTGCTCACAATCAGTTTGGATTCTAGAAAAGCCTATTCAGTAATATATATATATATATATATATATATATATATATATATATATATATATATATATATATATATATATATATATATATCGTCTGTTTCGATATTTGCAATGTATTGTTTTGATATTTTGAAAACAAATTGAACCAATAAATAAAAGAAACTATTTTATACATGCGATCAAAGAGATGTAAAACCCAAATTTATGCAGTCATTGAGATTTTCAAAAAAGGAGATCTCCATTACATTTGTTGCTTGAAAACATACACTGGCCCCTCGCAAATATGGCGATTGCGTTGCTAAGGAAACTCCCATTAGATTAAAAACGCCAAGCTGAGAGTGTCTGGAATGCCCTGGCGACAATCTGGGTTAAAACGTTTGAATTAGTTAATGAAATGATTAAGTTTTGTGCATTTAATTTGTGTCCTCGATGCCTTCTATTTTTAAGTCGGTGGGGCGGGGTCCAAACAAACGGAATAGTTTAAGAATATTATATTAGCCCTATGTTTTAGAATGTATTGACTGTATGAATACTTGTAGTCTCGTGGCGATCAGAGTTTCGTCACACAAAATACAACAACTGTCTTTAAAATTAGTTTTTCTGTCAATATGTATATGTCACGTCGCCGAAAATCGCATATCAATTGCATAGACAAACAGTACATAAGACGAATCAATAGCAATGTTTAAATTAAGCACACATCCCATTAGAATTGTAAACACATTGAATAGTATTATTGAGACCGATTTTCAATATACTTGCGTCAGTTCATTGAATAAAGATGAAAGAAGGTATAAACACATCGGTCAAGATCACTTAAAGCATTCAGCTGTGCGTTCAGGACTGCGCCAAATAAATCTCCAGATTTTGATGAAGGACACTTAAATATTCCGTCCTTTTATATTCCTCGTCATCCAACGTAATGGAAGTCAATAGGAAAGTGTTCGAACCGCAGTGTTAATAAATACTCAAAACCTTAAAGTGATATCTGATGGGTACAAATATATCATTAATTTTGACCCCTCTTCATGAAGACATGCTGTTAAACAGGTATATTTATGTGAAATACATAAATATCACGTTCTGCCTGTACTTTATCAAAAGATTAAAAACAAATGGGGAAAAACCCCACTAGAGGCAAATTAAACTGAATGTCCAAAATCTTCAAATTATGATTTTCGCATCATAGTTCGGTTCTTAGTTTTGAAAATGAGAATAAACACTGAAAGTACTTAAAATCTGGAATTTTCCCCAAAAATTATATAGTTATCGAGTAAGTTTTGAGAATCTCTTCAAACAGGAGGAATTTCTCGACTAACTTGAAGGAAATAAATCGACTTTCTACCGTCCAATATGAAAGTTAGATGGTTTGTCTCGATTCTTTTTTACATTCTCTTCACCAAACCAGAATAAATAAATAAAAAGTTTGTAATTCATTCACTGCACTTTCAGAAGCCTTTTGCGTCTAGTCTGGCAAAATTCGCTTTACTATTTCGACAACTTCTAAAGATAGTGTACTTAAACTAATTCGAGTTGATTTTTGTAGCACATATGTGCAGTAATTTTGGTTAACTGTGTTATTCGATCTTGTACAATTTCCACAAGTACAATATCCAAATAACTCACAACAACAATGCATGAAAATAACATAGCTGTATGCCAACATTCTCTCTAATGTGTATGTTACAAATGCAAACAACTTCACCTTACCGCCGTCACTCTCAGAAATAACCAATATATGTAGAGCGCCCCGAAAGGGATGGGCTCGTGACCATAATGGTGTGCGTGTGATTCTCATCATCTTATGACCTTTTTTGAAGGTCATATTTCTTTGCTCGTAGTAACAAAATCTGGAAGTGTTTCAGAATGAAATCATACATTTTTCAAAATTAAAATCTAAGCTGACTAAAGACTTTTAAAAATATGCTAACAGCTGCCTCGCTTGGTGCACAACATCAATAGGTTAGTGTTAGGACTTGACGGCCTGGTGTCAGATGTGTGACTGGGTGGGACATCTTGCTACATGTCTGCGGGATATCATGCTACACGTCAGAACATGCTACATGTCTGCGGCATGATGCCCCAGTGCTATACACCACTAAAAACTGCAACAATGAAAACATCGTAACGATATGACTGAAAGATTGTCAAAAGCTACATTAAAAATCCAAATCACAAGCACACACAAACACACACACGCATTTTGAGTTAATTTTACATCATTTACCATTATATCCTAATGAAAAGTAATATGTATATTTGTACCCAAACTAATATGTAAGCAGTTCAATGATCATTATGAACTAGATGCATATATACGGTAAATCCGATTGTTCTGAAGCTGAATTCATTTTAAGGTCACCATTGACAGATATACGAACTAAATAGACTCTTGTTTAAAACGAAGAAAGCTTAGAGATGTCGTATATGTCTACAACAAGGCATGTAGAAAATATGACAACCGCCTTAGAAAATGATTGAGTGTAAAATAAAGCATGAAAAAACTATGACCACTGCATGATATAACGATTATGTGTACAACAAGGCGTGTAAAAACTCTATTGCATGAAATACCTCATATTTGCAATGTATTTCATGGCGAGATATTGAAATATATTAGAAGACAAATGATACCGCCGCAGTAGCGATGTCGCTTATCTGCCCCAAGTACTGTTTTAAGACATTGGCCCGCGAGGCACGTGTCTTGGGCCCCGCGTAGCGGCGAACCCTCGAGCGGCCTTAACAACAAAATTTCGGTGGCGGTTTTGTTAGTAGTTAAGTGTTTGTGCCTAGGACCCCTAAACTTCTTAAAACGGCTCTGTCAGCCCATACACTCTCTCTCTCTCTCTCTCTCTCTCTCTCTCTCTCTCTCTCTCTCTCTCTCTCTCTCTCTCTCTCTCTCTCTCTCTCTCTCTCTCTCTCTCTCTCTCTCCTCCATTCACAACAGGATACACTAATTTATCTCCAATGAGTTAACTGTAATCCCACTAGTGTACATTTATGCAATCAATGAGCTTGAGCTGTCATACCGAAAAGGCAAAACAGGAACTCCGAAAAAGCCAAACGTTGACTTCAAGTATTACCTTTATGTAAGTAGCTTTCTACATGAGTCATAAATTATCAGTGACTTAAATTAGCTGATATGTTGCTAAGTGTCACCCGTACAGTACAAATTTAATACTCTACGACAAAAGGCACATTTTTAAAAGAACAAAAATCGTGATTAAACATAGTAATATACTTTTGAATGTAACAACTATAACACGCATTATTGTCTTCTTTGAAAACGATGGATAAATCGGGAGTTGATGAATGTTGAGTGCAAACGGAATGTAGCTGACAATCGAAAATTCAATACAGTGCCTGCTACCGAACTAGACTGAAAGCTTTCAAAAGTTATACAAAAATTCATGTTTGAATGTAGAAATAATCAAAATAATTAACTAAAATCCTGACAAAGTAATCTCACAATCATTAAAATATGTTGTTTAATGATGTTCCGCTCTGAAATCTCTCAAATATAACCGTGTTGTTTCTGCATAACCCCAACAAGCAGTACCAATCCGCGCATGAAATGTGTTAACAAAAAATATTTTATAAAATCTCTTCATTTTTGTAATAATAGTCATTATTCTGACAAAACACACAATTTGAAGCATTATATATATATATATATATATATATATATATATATATATATATATATATATATATATATATATATAGGCTAAATCTGTAATAAGTATATTTAAAATTAGGATCTACTTTTTATCGATGTACCAATTCAGCTGTTAATCGCATTGGCACACAATAGAAAAATCCCTGAAAATTAATGGTTTACGCTTTTAAATAATACATAATTAAAGAAAATCTACGTTTTTAGTAGATATACGCTTGATGTGGAAAAATATTTCCACTATACTCGAGAAATATTTCCCTATACATGTGTATGCTCAAAACAGATATTTTATGTGAGCAACAAAGCATGTAAAAACAATTACCGTTCCTTGCAGTTTAAAAATAACTGTGGCATCAAAAAGGTATATCGTGGCGGCGTTATCTTTTGTGGGTTTTTTTCTCCCCATACAGCTCATACTGGGTTACCTCCCTTGGTAAGGTACTATCACTGCGACAGCATGGTAAATCTGATGATAAAATGCCACCCAGATAAACCGTATTTTTGACAACTGTATTCCACTAAGTTTACATTTTATAGTACATAATGTGTAAGCCGATATCAGTCCCACGCCTGTGATGATATCGACTGAATGTTTAGGGGCCAATATCGTCTATTCATTAAAAGTTGCAAATATTGGCAGAGTTTGGTTTCCATACATCGTTGAACAGCTTATACACTTAACGTATTTCTCGCAGGTGTTGAGCTACCGTCGGCTTAACGGTTCTTTTAGCAATATTTCCGGATCAAACCATATCTTTGACGACTTGTAAATCTACCTTGAATAGCACAACCATCTGTCTTGTGGCCATTTTTAATTTCACCTAGATATAACTATTACCAAACACCGGTAAAAGCCTAAAGTGTACACATGTGTACTCTGGAAAGATCTAAATGCATCAGAATTAAACATTTAAAAAAAAAACGGGTGAGAATATAACCAATAAATCATCCATCAGTATCAAAACAGATTTGGGGAGGTTGGGTTGATTAATCGGACTACAGAATATGAAGAGTTTGTGTAAGTTTTAGTATTTAGAATTCTTATAGAGATGGATAGTAAAGATAGTACGTAAATATACGTCATAATATACCAATGACGTGCATCTGAGACAGCATGCTTATTCTGGTTCCTTTCTCAAGTTTATGATTGGGTTTCAATCTGCGAAAAGGAAACTTGGATCGAATCCATCAGGTACTCGCATCCTAATGGGCCAGACGATGGGCTAAGGTTTCGATGACCCAGTGGTCAAAATAGCTAAGGTAGCGATATAATCCGAAAGAATATCAGCTGTGTGAAGTATGGCAGTTTCCATTATGGAAAAAAACGATGAGAGTAAATGTTCTTACATATCATTTCTTGATAACATGATTTATTCAGCATATGTTATCTTCTTGGTCCTTTGACTTATTCAGTTCAAAATCGTTCAGAGTTGTAAAGAGATTTGAGTTCAACTATCATATCGAAAATATGTATTCCAACCCAGGAAAATAACTTTAAACGTGTGTGTGTGTGTGTGTGTGTGTGCGTGTGTGTGTGTGTGATGAGAGAGAGAGAGAGAGAGAGAGAGAGAGAGAGAGAGAGAGAGAGAGAGAGAGAGAGAGAGAGAGAGAGAGAGACTGGAACTGGAAATTGTTAGGAAATCAAAAGACTAAAGAATGTGATAGCAGTTGTTTTTCTTAAATTCTTTTTTTCTCCCCTACCTATGAAAAACTTACCATCCAGGTCCTTTGATCGAGTTATGGGGTCCCGAGGTGGACTGAATGGGAGCTGCTGGTACATTTTGGACCAGTCCTTACCTATAGTCGGAACTGTCAGATTGATAGCCTCTTTCATGGAGTCTGTAACACATAACATGCATTTTCTTATTCTCCCATTTAAATCTCCTGAAAAATTATAAACATGCTTACAACTACAACATTGGAATGATTAGGACTGGGAATTATATACTTAGTTTCCGCTCCTAACCAGCGAGTTTCATTGTTCAATTCTTTGGATGGTTTAAATATCTGAACTAGAGTTACATGCAGTTTAATTTTATGAACATTACATAACACGCGCAAAATCTCTATAGAAGATACAGAACAATAGCACCTATTATGGAAAGAGGAATGCGTTTGGCACTCCCTCAGTATATGGCTTTTCCTTATAACACCCTTTCTGTTATAAATATAGTGTGGTTTTCTTATTTAATAGCAAAATAGTATGTATAAATTATTTCATTTTTAGGCGATCTCGCTATAAGGCGGTATACTCCATTATAACACTATTCCTGTTATATGGCTAGTTTAGTTTTCTTTTTTAATATCAAAATAATATGTTAAATTATTTCGTTTTCAGGCTGTCTCAGTATAAGGCGGTGTATATAATCCATGTCTCCTATGGACAGAATTATAATAAAGTAATTACGTATTTAGAAATCTCAGTCCTATATTATACGGTTAATAAATTAGATGAGGTGCGATAGTTACACCTGGAATATTCAGTATTATGATGACGTTAGAACTGTATTAGTACATACTATTGCAAGCATGGTGAATTTGTCTTTCATTAAAGAATGGGGGAAAAAAACTTTCATGCACGTTGCATTTTGCCCCTTATAGCTTGTGTAAGTAAAATGGGGGAGAAACTTATATTCCTGTCTAACAGGTGAAGGTGTGGAGAAGCTTGGAGTTCAAGCAGAACACCTGCAAGTATTTTCCGTCAGGTCTACTTTACCTACAGACGGTAGTACCTGTCAAAAATAAATCGCAGACCTTGGTGAGAATTATGTGTATTGAAATTTTAATACATATGTAAATAATCACTGGATTTCAACAAAAGGTGTTTAAACTTAGTGTATACCCAGTTGATGTCAACCATATATTACCCCAGTAGGAATAAAGGTCTTGCGAGTTAGCTCTCGCACTTGATTATTTTCAGCACGCTACCTGTAAATTCTACGTCTGTGTAAATACCAGCAAAGGAGCCAAATTCAAACCTTGACGATATATGGTAGTTTGTTACCTAGACCAAACAGAAGCCTTTCATAAGTTCGATTGGGAATTAAGAGTGTACAGCACTTCATTCAAACACTGTCGAAAGCTCGATTGATATTTTAAAAAAATACTTAGTCCCTTTTTCAAAACTTAAGTTAAATTAATGTAGGTCTAACTCTCAAATCGACAGTGAACAACTGTAATAAGTCAGATGCCAAGCACACCAATTTATGTGGCAAGAGTTAGTAAGAGAATAAGAGATATGACTCTCTCTCTCTCTCTCTCTCTCTCTCTCTCTCTCTCTCTCTCTCTCTCTCTCTCTCTCTCTATATATATATATATATATATATATATATATATATATATATATATATATATATATATATATATATTTACAGGTACGTTTTCTCTGTGTGTGTGTGTGTGTGTATGTCTTCTCACCAGCCAGAGTGGGAGTGGAGCTTAGAAAGAAAGTGGGAAAGGGGTAAAAGAGTACGCAATATATATATATATATATATATATATATATATATATATATATATATATATATATATATATATATATATATATATTACAGGTACGTACTCTGTCTGTGTGTGTGTGTGTGTGTGTGTGTGTGTGTGTGTGTTCTCACCAGCCAGAGTGGGAGTGGAGCTTAGAAAGTGGGAAAGGAGTAATAGAGTACGCATTATATATATTGATTGACCGCAAAAGACCCAGGGTGAGATGCAAAGGGTCAGCAATCCCATAATGATATATAATCGGCTATCCCACAGTGACCTTTAACCTTTCTATTCCTAAATCAATCGGTTTCAACCTTAACCAATGCCTAAGGTATTCACAGTGTTTGGTCAGTGATTTCAGTGACAGTGACCTTTGAATTTTGACCGCAAGATAGATACACTTCACTTCCATCCCAAGTGCAAGCTATTCAGAACGTTTGGTTACGGTATATGTTGTAGAGTATACTTTATCGTGCGAAAAATGAAAAGTTAACGGAAAGACAGAATTAAATGAAAATTAAGTGTTTGTTAAACTGGAAAAAATGATCGATTTTTTTAAGGAGATATTTTCAGCACTCTGGCAGTTCTCTACAAACCAATGAGAGAGAGAGAGAGAGAGAGAGAGAGAGAGAGAGAGAGAGAGAGAGAGAGAGAGAGAGAGAGAGAGAGAGAGAGAGAGAGAGAGAGAGAGAGAGAGAGAGAGAGATTTATTAATGAAGAATAAACAACAATCAAAATAGCGTGTCCATGTCCTCATCACAATGAATATTCAACGCTGTGCTTTTAAACTGCAAAGATGTGCGGCCTGGAGTGAAGTTTAAAAAACAAAAACAAAGAAATATAACGTCATCACCAAACTACTAAGAACAGTATAAAACGTTTGCATTGCAGAGTGAATATCGACAAGGACAATTAGATCAAACAAATATATTTCGTCTCCAAATGTAGAATACGAGATTATGGCATTTTATAAGACGAGTTAATGGGACGAGTTAATCCTCAACCTAGAAAACAATTAACTTGTCCATTGTAAGCTGCGAAGAAAGAAATGTGTACAATCTTCAATCTAGGAATTTTCACGACTGGAAAATGGTACCTTACTTTACAGTTAGCGAAATTTGCTAAGTCGTTATTACTTGGGTCATCTGAGTTGTGTGGTACATGCTCTGTATAAGAATAGCAAACGGTAATGACGTCATTGTCTTTATGTTGGTTTTTATTTTACATAGGCCTTCTGATTTGTGTGGTACTATATACGAATATCAAACAATAATGATGTCATTTGTATTGCTATTTACATATGCCTTCTGATCTAATAATGTATTGTGTAAAAATATGAACAGCAACGACATTAGTTTCACTATTATTTAAATAAATCTTTAGATATGTGTGGTACTGTATAAGGAAATCAAACAGTAATGACGTTATTTTCATCATTATTTACCCAGGCCGTCTGATATTGTTATTGTGTGGTACTGTATAAGAATATCAAACAGTAATGACGTTATTTTCATCATTATTTACCCAGGCCGTCTGATATTGTTATTGTGTGGTACTGTATAAGAATATCAAACAGTAATGACGTTATTTTCATCATTATTTACCCAGGCCGTCTGATATTGTTATTGTGTGGTACTGTATAAGAATATCAAATAGTAATGACGTTATTTTCATCATTATTTACCCAGGCCGTCTGATATTGTTATTGTGTGGTACTGTATAAGAATATCAAACAGTAATGGCGTTATTTTCATCATTATTTACCCAGGCCGTCTGATATTGTTATTGTGTGGTACTGTATAAGAATATCAAACAGTAATGACGTTATTTTCATCATTATTTACACAGGCCGTCTGATATTGTTATTGTGTGGTACTGTATAAGAATATCAAACAGTAATGACGTTATTTTCATCATTATTTACCCAGGCCGTCTGATATTGTTATTGTGTGGTACTGTATAAGAATATCAAACAGTAATCATGTAATTTTATAGAGAATGACAACAGTTTGTTGGTATGTATGCAATAGGCCAGGAATATTAGTTACACAACAATACTGCAATGATGTAGGGCGCTATATAAATTTTTTTTAAAACACAATTAAGTGAAAAAAGGAAAACAAATGCAGCACACACAACATAAATATGTAAGAAGATGAAAGGGTATTAGCATTACATAATTTCGTAGCTGTGATCTTCCATATGGGTAGAAAAAATAATATAGTTATATGTACATTGAACATTTGGTCTCATCAGTGAAATGCTGATAAAATGTGCTGTGCACGTTGATATATTATGACATGGTTCTTAGACTTCATCAGAAGATAGAAGATTCCTTCACATGGGTGTTTTTTGCTAAACTGTTCTGGTACGAGTCTGTTTCTAAGATCTACATAAAATGGACATTGTAAAGCAAGGTGATCATCATCGTCTACGTGGCTTTTATCACATAACATACATGCGCGTTGAATTGAGAGATGCCATTATGCCGTCCTTAAGTTATGAGCGGAACCACGGGGTCTACTTAATGCAGTTTTCAGATGGGTAGGTAAATTAATGGTTGTAAAAAATTGAACGATAAAAAGATCATGAAATTAATTAGTGATATAACTTATGCGATTTTTTACGGCTGAATTCCAATCCAGTATTACATTTTTTCTTCCATACGGAAGAGGAATCTAGCTGTTTTGCTAACCTTACTTTTCTTATCCCAGTTAGTTTGTCTCAGAAAAGTTGTCTCAGTCAAAGTGTTCAAGCGCCTGGAACTACTTATTAAAAAAAGAAACCTGTGTTGTCTTCTGCTATGCCTGACGTAGTTGTTCTAAAATCAAACAATAACAACAAACACGTACATAGCAAAACAATATAGTAACTTAAGGTCTCTATTTTTGGAACACGCCATACAAAATATTTTGAAAGAAAGACACACATGCACACGATGTTGAGCTTTTTGATATTATGATAGTTCGTTCCACACAGCAGTCAGTTTTATCCTATCTGCAGGCCTGACTCAGTACATTTTCAAGTCAGCATCATTTAATGTAGCTAAAGCTACTATACTAGTTTTAAATACTTCGTGTGAAACAAATTATATACTATTAGGTACATTTAATGACGATGACCTGAAATTTGACTGTGCTACAGATAGGATCAAATTCTCATTCTGTGTGAAATGAACTGACGGAAAAAAACTGATCCAGCCAGAAATATGTTACGTTAAACATACTTTATTTTATTTTTGTTAAGCATCTCCATTGCGCCCAAGTTTAATTAAAAATATACCTACAATATTTAATGACAAATAACACACTTACCAGCCAGAAGGAATCACTTATCCATCAACACATTAATCTATAAGCAAACTTCACTGTAACACTTACCATATTTCCAAACAGAAAAATAAATTTTCAAGGAATCCGTTAACTTGAAAATTTAGCACATGATTATCCGCTAGGTTCCTTATTTGGAGTGTCTTTTATACACGTGGGTACTTTTGCAATCAATATTAATTACAACGCAAATATGTCTCAGTTTCACCTCCTCTAAAGAAAAGGAGAGTTACATATGATAGTGACACAGATCTCTAATTACGCGTGAATAACCCAATAAAGGATACTCGTGCTACATGTATATCCACTTCAACAGAGCTGTGGGCCGAGTATAGTTTCATTATGTACAATATGATTTTCTAAATTGGAACTAATGCAAATGAAACATTTTCCTGTAATAAATATTCACTATTTATTGTCCATTTCATATAACATCTATATATTAAATGTGTTAATACCTAAAAACTATGCAACGTTTAATGTTTTTCTTTCTTGAGGCTCACGCATAAAAACTGTATACATCGGATTTCATGTCACGCCACAGTCTTCATTAACATATTGGTATTAATGCACCACATGCAAACATGGCGCGTAAATTATACTGCACAAGGGAGGAATTCTTTCTTACCTTAAAGGATAATATTCGGTGAGAAAAATGATATACGTTGGTGTTTGGACCGAGACAAGGAAATCCCAGTCGCCGGGTTTTATTATATGTCTTCACACTCGGGTAAGCTTCGTGGGGAGATAAATAATGTAATTCCGCGACTAAAATTTCCTTGTTTCGATCCAAACACCAACATAGATTATATATGTCCTGGAAACGTTGTCTGAAATTTGACTAAAATGCCTTTTTTCCATTGTATGAGTTCTTTTTATTTATTCCTTTTTAAAGGACGTACATCTGTGTTGTAATTCGTTTTGCTACCTGCAAGTACGCAAAGGTTTCTCTAATGACGATTTTTAATCTTAAGAAATGATGGTGTCAAATCGTGGTACCAAAGGGTGTAAATGTATCTATATCTGCTAAAATCAAGGTAGGATTATTTGCGATAAATAACGTATAACTAGTACAAATATAAGAGATTAATCACCAAAGAGAGAGAGAGAGAGAGAGAGAGAGAGAGAGAGAGAGAGAGAGAGAGAGAGAGAGAGAGAGAGAGAGAGAGAGAGAGAGAGAGAGAGAACCATTGTTACCAAAATCTGATGTACTTCCGAAAATTGTGAATATTACACAAATTGTCCATAACCATAAATACTGGTTACATTGTCATAGAAAAGCTGCCAGTAGATTAAAACCTTTGGTTTACTGAATTCTTACCCTTTCTCTTGCCTCGACGTTCTCAAATTATTTTATCATATAATTTTTCATAATTAAGCTCAGAAAACAATGGGAATATATTTAAACATAATATTAACAAAAATATTTAGTTCCAACACAAACCCAAAAATAACAAATTAGATTTTTTTACTTTCAATTTTTTTTTTACTTTCAAAGTAAGAGGTCTCACCCAACTAAGTCTGATAAAAAAAAATAATTGGTTGAGTGCAAGTAAGACAACACAGTAAAATTATTAAATATGTATTCTGAACTTCTCAGCAGATATGAAAAACTTGTATCACGCCTCGAAAATATATAATATATAATAAATATATAATATATAGTCCATTGTCGACTTTTATATGCGTGTCTGCGGGGCTAGTACTGTTCATAAAATGTGTTATTATTAAGATACCCATTCGTCCGATACAGTGAGGAAAAATAACGCCATTTCGTTTACATTCATCCTCCTTTAGTAAATTGACCGGCAGAGACTCTATGCACAAAAATATTCATAGGATGACGCAGAAAATATTGGCCAATCAGATCATTCATTGCAAAGTTGGGGCTTATTTCTGTGGGTTTTAGAGCACCATGAAGGAGAGCAAAGTAAAGTACCACTTTCAAAAGGTTAGCATTCATGTGTATGTTTTCATTTACTTGTGTTGAAAGTTGCAATCAGTTTTATGAAAACTATGATATCTCCTGCATTATTGGGATGGGCTTTGGGTGGTCAAGGCACTCGCCTTTACCGATCACCGAAATCTCACTCTGTCCGCGTGGGTTCGAGTCTCATGCTAGGCAAAAGCGGGTATCTGGGGAAGCTAGCCATGAGTCGATGGTTCTTCCCGGGATTTTTCCGGGTTATTTTATTGCCACACGTACTGGCCATGTATCCTCGTGTGCTGGGAATGGCCTTAAACCCACAACAACGACATTCGTAAGTAATGAGTTGGAAATGACACACAATTACTATAACTGTGTCTGTTCTTCTGTCCACCGTTAAGGTATCACCTATCTTAAAGTACTATTAAAACTGTAAAATATATAAAACAGCTTGAAACAGTTCGTACATTTTTTTTTATAATTACCTCTGAAGTTCAGAGAGTGATCAAGCAGCATTATCAGTCTACTGATAAATGAACACAGAGCCGGGGCAAACTAGGTGCGAACGGTGCGCATGCACAGAGGACCGTTTTCAGAGAAGCGCCAAATCGGAGAAGAAAAGAGGCGCAAAATGTGACAAGGAAGCTAACATCAAACAAAACCTTTCATTTTTTTTCATAGAAAAATCTCTTAAATTGGCCATAACTAACATCATTTTCTTACGAGCTTATTTATCGGCAAATATTTTAAAGGAGAGGGCGCCAAATGTATGTTCCTCACAGGGTGCCGTATTGCCTCGCTCTGGCCCTGGATTCCCATCAGAAGACCGTGTTGGGTTGTGCATTATTTAACCCAGATCGAATCGTATCATAAACATATACATATAAAGAAATAATAGGTTCTTAACAGACAATCTTCCTAAGAAATATATATTCTTTTTTTATAAAATGGATTATCAGTGGTGAAAATCCTGGGAGTACCTTTTCTTTAAGTTTTATTTTTTTTTTATAAAATGGATTATCAGTGGTGAAAATCCTGGGAGTACTTTTCTTTAAGTTTTATTTTGTGCAGAGATTCTACAGTGAGGTTGGCTTTTGATAAACAAAGACGTACGTAACTTGAAAAATATAGTTTGACTTCAAATGGTTTCCATGATCTCGTTGTATCGCATTGAAGCGACCATGGTAGAGTTAAAAATTTTCTGAGCAGCACCTGGTATCGGATCAAATAGTTCACACTGTTAAAGGAATGATTTGTGTACCTGACAAGTTATATGAATTATTCGTGATCCCGACACCTTTAAGTGTGCACATGAGTAAAGTAAGAGAAATGCAGTTGATAAGCCTTGGATATCGGGGTGTGTAAGATACAATACAATGTACAGATCACGACTGCAGCATGAGTAGTGATATTTTGGTGAAGAAATACAGAGAGATATTCTACACAAATCTACTATTTGATCTACAGAGGATGTCAAAATACACCAGACACTAACTAAACGGTGATAATATGTAGTTTGTCAATGATGAATTAGGATACCTTATTATCTACAGAGAAGAAGAAAAGACTAATAACTACATGCGACCTTCAAGATTTTATAAATTCCACTGTTTCAGGACCCTCAGCAACCTATATAGATCTGACAAAAGCACATTTTTTTCTTAAACACTGCTTCTTATATTGATTTTACATTTTTTTTACCAGCGTTCCGTATCTCGGTTACCAGATTATTGCATCTGATCTCACTAAAAGTGATGCTTCACTTTTGTCATCCCCACGTAGAGATGAGGATTGGAAGCTGGCATACCTTTTTCTGATTTTTAATTATCAGCCAAATGCATGCTAGGTATGTTTTGTGTGTGTGTGTGTGTGTGTGTGTGTGTGTGTACATACATACATACATACATACATACATACATACATACATACATACATACATACATACATACATACATACATACATACATACATACATACATACATACATACATACATACATACATACATACATGTTCGCCCAGCTGGTCGACGTAAGGATATTGCAAACAATTTTATAGTAAATCGCCAGATAGCTGAGACGCTGGCGACGATGGTGCCGAGTGAGTGGAAAAAGCTGCCGAGAGTCCCGTAAAAAAAGAGAGTTCATAAAATCTCAAAAAGAAATCAACATGAAAGAGCAAAAATAATAACTGAACACATAAAATACACCCACACTCCAAATTCTAATGCAAATATTTCGAATTTTTCACGTCATTAAATGCTCGTGCATCTAAAATTATATTCATTTCAATGAAAGTTCTTTAAATTTCAGGGATAGAAAAGTGGAGGTTGTTGCATAAGAGAGGTAAACTCTAAGATGGGTGTCTTGAAATTAAAGGTGTGTGATAGCTAAAGCTGTTAATATGAAGGGAATCTAAACACAGAGACGGTGATGTATATATAATCCCACAGAATGAATAAAATAGACGTATATGTTCACCTGTTATAGTCTTCTCAATCAGCGCTGGTTCACCTGTGGGGCAAAAACAGACGGATTCCAAATATAAATAAATCAACATAGCTTATTCAAAGTTATCCAAGGTCGAATTGTGAGGGATTTCAATAATGATAATAAATTGTCAATGTTGACCCCTCTCGTGCTTACTTAAAAAAAAAAAAAAAAAAGATTAGTCTGGTACATGTTAAAAACTAGGTCATTTCGCAACAACATGAAGTTAGTAAACCCCCACAGTACTGCAAGCCAAATGAGATGGCGTTATTATTTAATTCATCGTAAATTATCACACGTTAAAAAGGTAACCAGCTGTATTTGAGCCATCTCAGAATTTTAAAACTATTAAGGATGAGAAAATGCGAAGAAAAAAAACGTTTTGTCAAGGTATCGCGCTTTTGACACAAAACGATCGTATCAATATCTGTAGTATTAAACCACAAGTGTCTTCCCTCAATTATGAACCGTGCTTAAGTTATCGTATTTTATTTTTATTATTCTAAGGTAACTGACATCAAAACATATACATCGTTTTTGTAAGTTTTAGGCTAAGATGGAAAAGTAAATGCTTATCATCTTCGGATATAGTTTATATTTTATATACATGTTTTATTACGAAATCAAGTTTTGTCTTTCGGGTCAATTATCTCTTCCAGAAAAGTTACATAAGAGCTGCCTCAAAATTAAGTAGTTTCGAAAAAGAATCTACCTGTTTCACTTCTGTTTGAATGTATTATTATTATTATTATTATTATTATTATTATTATTATTATTATTATTATTATTATTATTGCCTTATTATTGTTGGCCAAGCGGTCTAAAGGTCTAAAGTGATTGCCTTTACCGATCATTACCATTTCACCTCTGACCACGTGAGTTAGAGAAAATGCGTTAAATAATAATAATAATAATAATAATAATAATAATAATAATAATAATTATTATTATTATTATTATTATTATTATTATTATTATTATTATTATTATTATTATTATTATACAAAAATATGTGAGATTTTACACCTACATCTTAATATTCATGGGACAATGTAAGTTATAATCATACATTAGAATAAAATTTTAAAGAATAAAATTAAAGTTATTCATTACAATATTTTCCCCCTGACTGACTATCCTGACAATGTTAAAATCGTCTTCTGACAACGTTTCATAACCAACTTTTAGCATGTGGGGGTAAAAACACCCACTATAACATGATTGATTATTTTTAGCGTTTGCTGTAATATGCAAATCTTTCTTTATTATAAGAGGTTTGGTTTATTACTCTTTCACTTTACTGTCCACTTTTCTTGACGATACTCAGTATTCTGACCTTAGAAAGGTGCTCGAGTTCTCAAATGCTACACATAAAAGTACATTTGCCAAGTCTAATGTATTACGTCAACAGTAATTGAGTAAATTTGTAACAAACTTTTGAAATTATTTATCTTTATAATTATTTGACTGTAACCAGTCTGTAACACCATCCACAATACCGTCTTTGGCATCTTAATGAACATGAACCAGTGTGCATCGTCTTTACTTTATACCATGTCCGTATGATCCAGTGGGCACTGTAGGTACTGTGCCTATGGCCTACGAAAACATCAGGTCACTGAAAAGTGTATACACAAAGAGACAATGGACGCTGTAGGTACTGTGCCTATGGCCTACGAAAACACCATGTCACTGAAAAGTGTATACACAAAGAGGCAGTGGGCACTGTAGGTAATGTGCCTATGGCCTACGAAAACATCATGTTACTGAAAAGTGTAAAAGTGTATTCACTAAGAGGCAGTGGGCACTGTAGGTACTGTGCCTATGGCCTACGAAAACATCATGCCACTGAAAATTGTATACACAATGAGGCAAGGGGCACTGGAGGTACTGTGCCTATGGCCTATGAAAACATCATGTCACCGAAAAATGTATACACAAAGAGGCAGTGGGCACTGTAGGTACTGTGCCTATGGCCTACGAAAACATCATGTTACTGTAAAGTGTATACACAAAGAGGCAGTGGGCACTGTAGGTACTGTGCCTATGGCCTACGAAAACATGTTAATGAAAAGTGTATACATTAAGAGGCAGTGGGCACTGTAGGTACTGTGCCTATGGCCTACAAAAACATCATGTTACTGAAAAGTGTATACACAAAGAGGCAGTGGGCACTGTAGGTACTGTGCCTATGGCCTACGAAAACATGTCACTGAAAAAATGTATACACAAAGAGGCAGTGGGCACTGTAGGTACTGTGCCTATTGCCTACGAAAACATCATCTTACTGAGAAGTGTATACACTAAGAGGCAGTGGGCACTGTAGGTACTGTGCCTATGGACTACGAAAACATCATGCCACTGAAAATTGTATACACAAAGAGGCAAGGGGCACTGGAGGTACTGTGCCTATGGCCTATGAAAACATCATGTCACCGAAAAATGTATACACAAAGAGGCAGTGGGCACTGTAGGTACTGTGCCTATGGCCTACGAAAACATCATGTTACTGTAAAGTGTATACACAAAGAGGCAGTGGGCACTGTAGGTACTGTGCCTATGGCCTACGAAAACATGTTAATGAAAAGTGTATACATTAAGAGGCAGTGGGCACTGTAGGTACTGTGCCTATGGCCTACAAAAACATCATGTTACTGAAAAGTGTATACACAAAGAGGCAGTGGGCACTGTAGGTACTGTGCCTATGGTCTACGAAAACATGTCACTGAAAAATGTATACACAAAGAGGCAGTGGGCACTGTAGGTACTGTGCCTATTGCCTACGAAAACATCATCTTACTGAGAAGTGTATACACTAAGAGGCAGTGGGCACTGTAGGTACTGTGCCTATGGACTACGAAAACATCATGTCATTGAAAAGTGTATACACAAAGAGGCAGTGGGCACTGTAGGTACTGTGCCTATGGCCTACGAAAACACCATGTCACTGAAAAGTGTATACACTAAGAGGCAGTGGGCACTGTAGGTACTGTGCCTATGGCCTACGAAAACATCATGTCACTGAAAAGTGTATACACAAAGAGTTAGTGGGCATTGTAGGTACTATGACTATGGCCTTCGAAAACAACATGTTACTGAAAAGTGTATACACAAAGAGGCAGATAAGATAAGATAAGTTTTCTTTATTTCAGACTGCATAGTCCATACATCCAGAGTCACGTCATGTTTTATTAAAGTGCCTGGTTCCTGCAACATTGGTCTTAAACTCAAATCACCACCAGGGCCACATGAGGACTAGTACACTTGCATGATGGTCGCATCACAGATTTCTTTCCATACAGAAAAAGAGGCTCATATAAAAGGTAGCAACGTCACGTGTTAGAAACAATATGTACCTTATGCAACAATTTAATATTTATATTTTTAAAAACGGTTGCCTGTGAAGAAAGAATTTGCATTTTTAATTATTTTACATATTCAAGATACTTAGAGCCGCAGGATATAATTCTACAGGCCTGGGAAAGATCTCGGGGAAGGGGAAGGTAGAGAAACAGGGTAGGGAAGGTACCATTTACCCCGGCGCCAGTGTAAGGGATGAGTTAGGAGCTTTTTTTTCTTCTTTTTGCAGTTGAAATATTCATCCTATATTTCATCTTGGTGTTTTCGATTTTGTTTATTACAAAGTGATTTAAAAAAAAAACAACCTTGGGTATATTTCTTAGTAAATACGATATAATATTGATAACCTTTCTCGCTATATTGATATTTTTATCAAGTTCTTAATGGAAATTGACCTCTCATACGTCTTCTTTAATAATATGATATTTCTGGTTTCTGTAGAAGCCTTGTTTCAAAACTCAGTGGAAGATTGTAACATGTATGAGCCAATTAAGGAATATAGTGCAATGGTGGGTATCTATCACAAATGTAATGACAACAATGCTATATGGGGTGTTTATCTCATACGTAATTAATTACGACAATTCTGTCTTGGGTATTTATCTCAAACTTAATTTAATTACAACAATCCTGTCTCATGATGCCCCGTTGCTAGACATAACTATAAACTGTCAAACTGCAGACATCCTGGCGATATGACTGAAAAATCTAAATCACACACACACACACACACACACACACACACACACACACACACACACACACACACACACGCCCCTGTCTTGGGTATTTATCTCATACGTAATTTAATTACGACAATCCTGTCTTGAGCATTTATCTCATATGTAAATTAATGTAAAGTAATTACGACAGTCGTATGTTGTGTATTCACTTTCAAAGGTAAACATGTGCAATATTATTGAAAGAAGATTTATCGGTGAATGTGCACTAATGTCAGATGATCCGGGTTCTATTTAATCAGGACTATCAATGCACTGAAGTAAATCTTTCACAAATAGATCATGTGTAAACATGTTGATTTTAATCTGCATCGAGATTTAAAAACTGAGAACTGTTTTGTCTGATAATGCACTGTGACGTTGCTGGAATTATAGAAATTGAGACATAAACTTAGGACAATTTTTTGTAGAGCGGAATGTGTTTTTTTGTTGGTGACTTGTAAACACTGGAAGGTAAATCAATGTAACATGCAATTATTCACTAATTATGCTAAGGATCTTTATCATGACGGTCATTATTCCTTGCAATTGACCCAAAAATCTGATCTGAGAATGATTGAAAAAATCTGATCTGAGAATGATTGATCTATCCAGTTTATATACAAGGCACCCAACTGAATCACATTGTTCCAAATAACTCTCTCTCTCTCTCTCTCTCTCTCTCTCTCTCTCTCTCTCTCTCTCTCTCTCTCTCTCTCTCTCTCTCTCTCTCTCTCTCTCTCTCTCTCTCTCTTGATGGAGTACGCTAAGAGAATTAGTACATGTAATTTTACTATTGTGCAACTATGATTCCCTCAACTGTGTCAGAACTGTTCAAGACTATTGTCAATATTAAAGTGTCAATGCTTGTTTGTGATGTTTGACATCAATACTATTGCTTTTCCCAGAGGTGGTACAATGAGAGGGCAGAAATGTAATTCATTTTTTATATGTGCTTATTTTGACTGACCATGAAACGATCAACGTTGTGTCACCAGATTTCACAGTCCTGACATCATCTGTATGCTAAATATGAATTACATTCCTTACTTATGGTCCCATCGTAATTGATGGATTTATGTTATCTTTGTGTTTATATTTGATCGGTAGGAAATTGCATGGAAAGAATCTTTCCAAGCAATAAATAAATAAAAATACGTACATATTTACTGAAAATTAATTTAATTTTTAGTCTTAAGTACGGAAAAACAGTGTTGGCACTCTTCTGGCTAATATTTCGATAAAATGGATTAGCTTACAGTCTTTTTTAAAGTAGATACATGATGATAAGTATCCATGTGATGATAGTTTATAAACTTTTAAACTTTTTTACTGCGAATTCAAACAGCTTCAGAAATGATTCGCAATGACCAAATTATAGAATAATGGTTTTGTAATGTCTAAAAGTATATTTAATATGCGATGCTCTTGTAATGCTGTCTAGTCGATATCAAAACATTTAAAAATTTATTATGTGCGTTGCATCTATAAAATAGAATCTCGACAATAGATATGGCGTCATTTGTTTTTTCAGTTCTTCACCTATAAAACCAGCAAGCTACATACCGTATAACGAAAATTACATCTCTCAATCATACACCAACATAAAGGTAATTGAAAGTTATGTTAACAATATCTAAGATATACAAAGTCAATTAAAACAGCCAGGATAAAAGATAAAGGATAAAGGAAATCGTTGGAAATCATTTTTCTTTAACGTACTATACTGTAGAGTGTAACATGTGCAAAGCGAATCAATGTAATGGTGATATACCGAAGTGACGGCGAAATGTAAGTCATCGCGACTTTTGTAACACAAGATGACAAGAGTATGTTTAAAATTAATAGGCGTTATCTTTAAAACCAGTGAATTTGAATGTTGTCTTAAGTTTTAGTCACGTATTTATACAAGACACATGTAAAAGGGGAGTTCGTGTTCCTTTAGTGATAAACTAAATACAAAACAAAAGACAGTAAACTGGTGAAGTTAAAACAACAACAACAACAATAATAATAATAATAATAATAATAATAATAATAATAATAATAATAATACCAACTCTGCATTTTAATTTGATTGGACCCTAAGGAGTCAACACCTGAGTTATTTTATGTGCAAGGATTTATCAAGCAATTTAAATAATTCTTTGGCCTCTAAAACGGGTTTTATACGTACACTCAAAGTTGACAGAGTGTATTGCATTTGACATGGGATAATAAATTGTATTGGGTAATATGATAGCAATAATCAAATGATAAATGTTTACTTTAAACATGAGAGGAAGTGACGGATGTTTCAAATTACAAGTGGATATCAATGTGTCGCTGAACCTGTACATACTTTGAGCGTTTTAAAGGCAGTGAATTGACTCCAACATGCTTGTAAATCACTGAGTTCAATTTTTAAAAAAGCGAGAGATAGAGAGAATGACCGTATTTAACGAGAGCCTTGAGAGTGTATCTCAGGATTAAGTACTATGTCGCGTAGTTTTTCAATATAACCTCGATGTTCAATTGAGCTGTCTGCCACTACAAAATAATGGGTGTTGGTTTACACATTAGCGTACTAGGTAAACGGCGTCCCAGGCGAAAATGAGGGCCCAAAGGGGTTTTGGCACCCCAACACCTCTGACGTCAGGAGTTTTGGTGCCCCAATACCTCTTGCGTCAGGAGTTTTGGTGCCCCAATGCCCCTGACGCCTGAGGCAAGCGCACCCCACCCACACCATCCATCCCCGCTCCGTTAGTACACTCCTGTATTAAATCACTTTTACAAGACAAAGTGCCAAAATATGTCAATGTAAGTAACAGAGAAACCGTGTACAAACTCTGAAGAAATTGCTAGACATGTCTTACCAAGGTGCTGATTAGAAACCAACGAAGTTCATCCAGAAGAAATGCACCGTTATCCGAGTTAATTCTTAAAAGCTATATACAAAATAGAAATCTTGAGCGTTGTTGCACTTGTCAGACTGAAAGAAAATCAGGATTTAATCAAATATATTCTTTAAAAATGTGCCCATATTCAAATTAGCATTACTTGTCAGACTTCAAAGCATTGTCAGAGAGAGAGAGAGAGAGAGAGAGAGAGAGAGAGAGAGAGAGAGAGAGAGAGAGAGAGAGAGAGAGAGAGAGAGAGAGAGAGAGCATATGAATATATTTAAACTTTAGTTTATTGTACTTTCTATTGAAATTATATAAAGAGTTCTCACCTCTAAAATCCATCTTTTCTCCTGGTGTGTAACCATGGAGGAATATTTTCTTGACTGTGGATGGGTGCTCTTTGACCTCTATAATTCGCTGCAGTGCCTGTATCTTGGCCGAGATAACCTTCAATTCCTCACGGAAGGATTGTGCGTCCTCTTTTTGCGCGATAACGGAATCCTTGACTTTTTCTGTCTTTTTTATATAGTCTTCGTACACATTCTATACAAAGACAGGCAGAATTCCCTGAGAAATGCGTGGAAATAGCAGGCAGGAGAAGAATCCAAATATTGGCGATAAGGATGAATGGAATAAGGGGCCATACATAAATAACGTCACGCGATTTTGGCTGATTTTGACCCACCCATCAACCCCCGTCACACGTCGTCACAAAAAGTCAGACTCCTCATATATGACGTCACAAAGCTCTGCCCACCCTCTCCGAAAAAGCCGTATTTCCTATTTGAAAATTAATGTTTCAAATCAATCTATTGTCATTGTAGTATGTATTTAGTGTGGCGCTGCACTGATATACTAGGATATCAAATATAACAAATTTAAGAATGAAAATTATGTAGAACTTTTATTTTAAAGTTATGCATTTTGATGTGACGTCAAATTTCTTAACATCGTCACAAATGTGTGACCTCTTCCCAGGTGCGTGACGTAATTTATGGAGGGCCCCTAATTGATACAATAAAGTAAACAGGTCCAGACTGGGACAACATATATTGCTCCTTATGCAAACGAGAAATAGCGTTATTACATGAGTGTTCGTGTTGCAAGGGTGAAGTACCTCTCACCCCTCCTCTACTAATGTTAGACCTTTTAACCCAAAATTGCCTACCGTCTATCACGTAATTATACATGTACGAAATGTATGTATGAAATTAGCGTCCATGCTGGTACTGCTTTATTTATACAATTAAAACCTGGCAAATATAATCAGCTCGATTGTGACCGGAACTAAGAATAAAACAATCTCGTCTTTCATCGATTTGGGTCTTTCAAATTTTTGAGCCATAAACAGAAACGAAGTGATAAAAATCTGCCGTTGACAAGAGATGTAAGTGCACCATAACACGTTAAGAGGCTAAACAATGAATAAATCTCAGTCTATTCTGAACTTTGAGCCTTGAAGATTGTAATTTTGTTTGCATCTAAAAGACCCGATTTATTTTACAATATATTTCAATGACACTAAGAAAAAAGAAAAAAGTTATTTTATAAATCATTGTGGTGATTTTTTTTTTATTAAATGCTTATGTCTCTAAAAATTATTAAAACGTAGGAGTACGATAAACTTAGAATTCCCTAGTGATGAAATCGAAACATTATACAATGTTATCTAACATAATTCAACTTATACTGACCTGTTGACACTGTTTACTGATAAAATAGAAATTTATAGCAATTAATTTATATAGGCTGACAACCCCATGTGGCGTAAAATTTTGTCCTACACCAGCATATTAAATAATAAATATCTCTGGGATCGGTGTTCACGACCAAAATAAAATCCATACTATCAACTAAAATCCTAGAGTATACATGTGATGAAAGCAGGTTTATTCAATTTTAATTCCAAGATAGACAATGGAGATGATGATAATCTCTCTCTCTCTCTCTCTCTCTCTCTCTCTCTCTCTCTCTCTCTCTCTCTCTCTCTCTCTCTCTCTATATATATATATATATATATATATATATATATATATATATATATATATATATATATATATATAATTTTTAATTCGTACTCTACGGAGATTCGAACCCAGGTCTGCGGGTAAGCGGTACACATCGCCTTACACACGAGCCAGTATTCCCTCATGACTAAGCACACATCACCTAGTAATTAATCCTCATGTATCTACACAGTCATTCCGGATATCTATGAAAGTAGTCAATTTATACAGAATACAGTACGAATTAAAAATTCTCTAACCTGTATGCTATTATTATTTGTATTAATTCTTCCTATTATTATCAAGAATTCTTCTACAGAATGAAAGATACTGGACAATTTTCAATGACCGATGAAGGCGAGCACTTTAGACCACTCGGCCACCTGGGGCCATTATAAATATTTTGCAGTAAGTATAACATTATTTAGCTGTCACATGATATTAAACACGAATTAAGTAAAAGAAAAAAAATTAAATAATGGATATATTACCAACCGATCTCACTACTGGTACCCACCCCTTTGGTCTCACATAACAAAATGTTTAAAAAAAACGTTAGACAAAATATACTTATATTCTCGTGCTAAATATCGGTGGTATATCCAAGAGATATAATAGAGTAAAAAGATCAAATGGAATTTATTGACGTAGTATGAAGACGCGAGTCTGGAAGTTTAGATGTAGTGATAGTTCTCCAGCTTAATCACGCAATGATACGTGATGTCACCGAGATCTCTGTGTTATATATGTGTATGAGACGAAATAGAAAGCTTTGTTCGGAGAGAGAACCCCCTCCTCCTAGTCATCAAGTTAAAAAGTTGAATTTTCGTTACTGATTAACTGGTTTGTTGTTCGCTCCAGCAGCTGCCTTAGCAAACGCAGGGCACGATTGGGATTATTTCGGAGCCCCCACACACACCGTGGGCACGACATTTGGAAATAAACTTTTAAACATGTTTATATAAACTTTCTTCCATCGCTGTGTGTGTGTGTGTTTGAGTGTGTGTGTATGTATATATATATATATATATATATATATATATATATAATGCGCGGGGACTGATTGGGCCAAATCAGTCCAATCGCCTCAGTCCCTGGTTCAGTGAACTGGTTTTCGAGCTGAAGTATCACCTTTTCTCCCTCATCTATGAATTCTGCTTCGTCAACAGGCTACCTAATCGATTGATTGACATAAAACAAAATCACTTATAGAAAAAAATGACCTACTTTTACGTTAGTCCATAAAGCCTTCTATCAATTATTTTTTTAATCAATTAAACTATGAGGTAATGCCTGTTGATCTGAGACTGTGGTCATAAAAGGTCTCTAAGTGTTGTAGAATTTGTACTTGTTAAAAAAAAATTTTTCTCCACAAATGGTTAATTTGGACTGTATTTAGTGTAAGACAGATGTGAAGCGCATTGCGATAATGGCAGTTTTTAAGTATGACGAGCCAAATTACATGACATTGAATAATGTGACTTCATGCATACAAGTGCTTTGGATTTAGCCCTATACTGATATCACACATTTACGATAAACATATGAAAGAACTGTTGCGATACAAAATTAAATTATGAGCAAAAATGATTTCCGAGACTCAAAATGAAGCGTAACACAAATTGCAATATCCAAATATCTTCAGTTGAGTCCATCTCTATACCATTCAAGAAAGCTTTTTTCTTTCCTTTTTTGTGACATTTTTTTTTTGTTGCTCAATTTTATTTTAAGAAAATGACATCTTGGTAGGCCTAATTATGCGCCCGACCCTACCTTGAGTTTGTGTAGGTCTTTCTGAACGTTGTATCTATCCTCTTTCATATTCCGGCGTTTAGTCCGTATGTTATTCAACCGCCTGTCCAACCTTCTAATCTCCTTCTGAAGTTCCTTTGACCGTGCTAATATTGGTTCGTACATATCCTGGGGACTGGTACGGCCAACTCCATCCTGTGTGTACCAATAACTTACATTATTTTATTTCTATTTTAAAAAATATATATATATATATATATATATATATATATATATATATATATATATATATATATATATATATATATATAAAAATAAATAAATACTATTTTTTAAAAATAGGTAAATTATGAGATGTCTGAAATTTGGTCATCGTCGAATACTCATAAACATCCGATGATGGACAACTTTCATGTCTTATAATAAAGCGAGGAAGTGTCCCACACAATTCAATCCGACATTTATATCGTTACAGCAGTTTCAGTCCTTTTTAACATGCTCGCATTAAATTAAAATTGAATGCATAGTATTAGAGAAAGACTACCATCGGCATGCTTGTCAAATTTTCATGATCAACAGAGCTCTTAAAAATGACACCCCCGAAACACCGCTTTTGGAGGGATTTTTAGATCATTCAGTATCGGCTGTATGCTAGCGTCTCAAAGTAATGGCTTTTTGTTTTTAAAAAAAATACTTGCAGTCGTTTTCATTCTGTTCAGCTTTAACAGAAGACTTCACCGAAAGTAACAACGTTATTGTGGTGTTAGAAAACAGGAGATATTGCGGTTGTAAACTTCAAAGACATACATTTTTGTGTTTGTTTTGCATTAATGTTGCTGTCACTTACGTACAACAAAGGTAAAAGTCCGATCAGTTAGTCTCATGGAAAACAAAAAACTGTACTGAAAAAGGAAACGACAACTCTTGTGTGAAATATGTAAATTGAAGGTGTAATTTGTGGTTATTCTGCTCATTTGTTGACTTAGTGGTCGAAATTTACCGATTCGCCACTTAGCTAAGTGTCCGTTTTTTCCAAATTTATTTCCAACGAACACTACACGAAAAGCTTGCGGTGCGCGCGCCAGAGAGAGAGAGAGAGAGAGAGAGAGAGAGAGAGAGAGAGAGAGAGAGAGAGAGAGAGTGCTAACGTGTTATATCTGATTCATATAAAACAAACGTCGATTTCAGTACCTGTAACTGGGCTAGGGTTTCCTCAAGTTCTCTTTTCCTCTCTTCTAGCATCTCCTCTGTCATGGAAATGTAATCCTCAATCGACAATTCTCTCCTCCGGCAGAAGCGCCTGTCGTTTATCCTTCCCTGTAGCTTTTGCTGAACCCTCTTGGAACTGTACTTGGACCGCTCAAATCTACTCTTAGTGTCCTCAATGCGAAACTGGTTCCTCCTCAGCATCTCAGTTATTTGTTCATGCCTCCTTGAAAGCGTTTCCAATTCTAATCTTACCTTTTTCAAATAACCTTCATCGGCAATAATCCAACTTTTCAAAGGATTGCAACTCTCAGAAAATATATCAATAATCACATTCATGAAGTGAAGTATTTGACCATAATTTACAATATACTCCGTGAATACAGCTCCTGATATTTCTTTTATATTCTCGTGAAATCTTTCTACCTTTTTTAATCCCTCCATAACCTCCTCACTCCAAGCATTGATGTTATTTTCATATGCCCTAACACATTGGACGTCCAAATTTTCCAGCTCTGGAAAAAAGCTGAGACAGTATTTGAAAATGTAATCTTTGCAAGCTCTGGTGAGTCTTTCCTTAGAACTTTCCACCAGAGCGTCAAAATATCTCGCCCTATCCACTAAACACTGAAGTTCAGATATGCTGGAAGTCCTTTCGGCCAAAAACTCATCCTTTTTAAATTTTGCCAAATCCCTTCCGAAGTCCTCGTAATTTTTGTACTGCTTGATATCCCTTTCTGAGGCAGCCAGACTAACAAAGTCAAGCCAATCATCAATGTTGTCATCTTGGGCATAAAGAAGCCACTTCTCCTTAAAGTTATGGATGTCCCTTTCAACGTCATAGACCAAACAACGGCCTTTCCTTCTCTCGCCTGCCAAGGAAATGGGGAGCCTTGGCTCATCACTTTTCTTTTTTAAACGGACCAGGCTCTCCAAACTTCCACGTCTCAGCAAAGGTTTACTGGTATCCATGTTCGCAACTTATGTTATAATATTCTTGTCTATAGTTCTTTCTAAATCAAGCAATCTATAATTTTCCCAAAACACGTTTTCATAAATATGTGCGTAGTTACATCGATCATCTCTGAGGATTTTTTCTTTTGCTTTGCAATCTACCCGTTCATAATCACACTCAACCGAACCACTCTGATTATCCCATTTCCAGCAATCATACTCAACCCTAGACAGTATAGTAGAGTTTCTTTTAACTTTGACGTTCCTCTTAAATCCCTGATCAAACAAGACTCGCGTCTTTTCCGTTGTCACAGTCGCTACTACCCAAGAACTCTCTTGTTGATTCACTGGATTAATTTGTCAATACACCCCTCGTGCTTTATGACTACAACGAACAAAGCTCTAAGTGTTGACTCCCCAAACAAAGAAACCTTCATAAAAAAATAACATTTTAAATAACAGTGCAGTAAGCATTCACTGTGTCCCTTTTCATGGTCATGAAACACAATATCAAATTAGCTATTTGCATATTGGAGATCGTTCTCTTACACTAGGTGAAGTCTTTATTAAGCAGCAGCCGTTGTCGTATTTACCCTACTCTCTCATGAAATCACGATTGGTGTAGACTGGTTTTATTGATTCAAAGTAATGGAGAGAACCATTTCTATTCGTGTTAATATTAGAAGAGGCAGACAACATATATTTTCACTACCTCTTGGTGCATCCAACTTACGATCATAACTATAAAAAATTGGAGAGTTTGATATGCGGGTTAGTACGTTATTTTTTCATGTAATTTACCGCGCGCCCCTGTTTTAACTGGGTAGAACAGCTATTGACACGTCCTGTCTGATATTGCTCAAGTTTCGTAGTAGATAACCAATATAGGTATTATCGGCGGGACGTGTTCAGGATCAACTGTGATATCAACTTTTCACAGCTGATACATGGTTGATAGGGACATCATAGACGAGTATCTGCCTACTGCTAGGACAATTGGAGAAAACTGAAATATCATTATAACTAACTTGCATGATTTCTCATTAGTGTTACATTTATTTTACTTTGATCGTGAAGGTTAGTAAAATTTATTAGATAATTCAGTAAGGCGCAACAAAACATTTATCAAAAATGAATGGTACCATTCTCTTTTCATTTAGTTCAATCACAAAGCCATTACGAAGTAATGATGATGGTGGCACAATAGTCAATACACGTGTTTCCAACTTATAAATATGTTCAAGAATATCATATAAATCTACTTGTACATTTGTTAGGTATTGGATCTTTATGTATTCGAAGCAGTGGCATCCCTTCTTGGGTTTCACTGTAACTTGTATCGATCCATTCAGACAATCACAAAATGTCTGCGACATGAAAATATGCAGCGGATATAGGTCGGCGCAGTAATTTATAGAAAAAGTTTGCATTGTATTCTCCGGAAATTTCTTTCCAATAGACACGTACTCTGTTAGGACTACCACGCCCATTTCTACGACTAGATCGACTGTGGGATTGATCGCGAAGCTACGAATGAAAAAAAGTTATGCCTGGTCATTCCACGCTTCGCTTCGTAACTAGCTGCGGTGGTCCAAATGAGAGCTATCGAAGTTTGACATTGAAGTTGCAAATGATATCAATATTAATTATTTCTTTGTTGATCGAAACTAGGATGAATTTTACGTAGACATAATTGCTGTCGCGTAATGATCCGGCAAATCAGTGTCCACACCATTCGTTCTATCACTCATTTGAAGAGATCATTATTGACCCCCAATCTACAGACGCATTACGAACAGAAAATGATGCTCTGTGCATGCTCAGTTTGTGAGTGACGGACTCACAACCAGAGTAATGCTGGCTTAGAGTTCTACCATCGGATCACCCCGGATGGTAGTCCTACCATTTAAGACTTATTACAGGTCATTATTGTTTTGTGTTACGTCCTGCTACCCAAATAACGGTCTTGTAACGCGTGTTCTGATGTCGGTTCACATCGGAACGAGTAGTCAAATTTTCAGGAATATATCTCACACACTTGTCAGACTATATTGACACTCTTCCTCAAATTGATATGTAATTAATGTGCTTACTGTGCTGTTTTTGTCCTGGTGGTATCAAAATCTGACACTAGCAAATGGACGCATTTTTTCATGTTTCGTTGACATATTGAATTTGTTAATATGCGACTGTAGTCGAGGTAGGCCGAGATATGTTCAAGTAGATTCATGTAGAATATGTATCTCTTGAACGAAACGAATCGTTACTTACAGTTCCAATAGACATATTATATTTTTATTCGTTTCGTTACATAATAATATTTGAACTTAATCTGATTTCTGCTTTCTCGGCTTTCATCGCTTTCCAGCCAACTGAAATGTAGGCCAACAAAACTTTAAATCAGGTCCATTTTTTGTGTGACTTTGAATTTGTTAGAGAAAAGACATTAAAGTAAAGTCCGACTAAAACAACATTACTTTAATTGGTAGAAAAGTTTCGTTGTTGGTTGCCAGTTGTGTATTATATTCCTGAAAATTTGACTTTAGTTACCATGTTATGTTAGTCGACATCAAAACACGCTACATAGTGCCGTTAGTTTGGCGGTTATACCCAGACGCCCAAAACATAAATATCAGTGTCGAGGTCTTACATGTAGCGCTACCCAAATGGCTAATGTAGCGTGTTAGTAGTAAGGCACGTCACTCCAATTCTGCAGCACGATACAATCTCTATGCGCTGCTTTGCTGCAGAATACCAGATAAACCAAAGTCACAGATGATACGGAAAGATGTGTGTAGCTGGACGTCTCTTGAACCTTTTTTTTTTTTTTTAAAAATACCATTGTGTCATCTAGCTAAAGAACAGAAAAGAACCTTTATTAGGTATTCAAATCTTAGGCCACACGCAGGTGGCGTAAGAGAACTACGCAATGCTTACATCTGTTAGGTGGCAGTGTATGTCAAGAGTAGTTATTAGAAGTGTTAGTGTAACAAACATATATTATGAAAAAATAAATGGGGTGTGCAATACTATCATATCATGTAAGACATTTAAATAGTACATTGTGGAGAACAATTTTTGCACCCTATTACACAGATATACATATCGATGCCTATTGGTAGGCTTACATGTGTAGGTTCATGCGTGTACGTTCATACATATACAAGTACACATCAAGGCAGTGATGCAAATTGTAAGATACTGGCAGTTAGATACATTTTATCATAATTCTGTCAACAAATTTAGAAAGACGCGTTAATAGTGCAATTTTGGGAGGAAAAGAGCTTACCAAGCTACTGCATTTGGATGGATACAGTAAATAATGGAAATAATTTACATAGCAACATTCATCGCCTTATTTATAGTCCTTCCTTGTGTCCTTCCAGGTATGTATATTGTACACAAGCCATAGTATTATGACGATAATTATGTATTGATCTGACGATAATTATGTATTGATCTACCTGAGTGTTATCTATGTAGAGCCCCTAACGAGTAGAGTTTAATAGTCGTCACATTGTAATGCTTTGGCGTCATTAGTTAACTGCTGTATATATCCTCATGGATGTAACCATTCCATGCAACCAGTATTGCAAAGAATTATGGTGCTACATCCAAAAGGAAAATGTTGGGTAGTTTCTACGATTCTTATTTCTATGGTCAAATCTCCTATGCAACTATAATCTAACGTCTAACTGATATTGCAATTTTACATTTTCTTGCTTGTCATACTTCAATTATAAAGAATTTTTTAAAAAAATTTTACATGGTGCAGATGGCCTTTCTTATTCTTGAAATAGTAGCTGAGGAAACACTCAAATTTTCGTTAGAGATGAAGAAACGTGTCTTTTGAAAAAAAAAATTCGAATTTATAATTGATTATAATACACAACACTTAAATAATGTTCAGTGAAATATTACGAACGCACGGACAAAAGATCCCAAAAGAAAAGCAAGAAGAGATTTATTCAAAATTAATAAAGTACACATTCAGCATTATTACGTTTGTAGGTAGTGTCGATTAGAGTTGTGGTTACCAGAATCTTAACATGTACGGGCAATAACTCTTGCTCAATTTACGACTGAAAAGAGGTTACTATACTACATCATGCATTATATTTTAAGAATATATTGGTCATTTATGTATGAAAATGCCATTACATTTAAGGTTGAAAGAGTCAGAATTCATAACACTTGAGTTCACTCAACGTTCGCCTACCATAGCTACAATGGAACTGGGACAAAATTAGGTCGCTGTATAAATTTAACATTTGGAAGCTGTTTTCATATGCTTTTGAAGATGCAAAATAGATTCAAACTGTTCTTGACCAAATATCTCTTATTTCTTAATATAATAGAAATACTCAGTCCATTAGACATCCAAAGTCGTCAATCACTTCCGGAATTATGGTTCCGTGACCTTGAACCATTTGATATTCAGATCAGTTGGGATCTTCTGGGTCAGATATACAACTCCGGTGTGTACAGTGACGAAAACAGACATTCTCTTTCCCTAGATCTAGATTAAAAACTTTTTAATATTTAATGAATCAATTGTTTTACTTCTATTAGATGAATCAGGAGTGATTTTGTTTTCTCTTCACGCAGATACCGCGCTCCGTGTTAGACAAAAGTAAATATATGAAGTGTTCATAACGGACAAGGACCATTTGAAATAAGGTCGGAAAATGACTTTAAGACAATAACAAACGAAGCTAGTTGCACGCCTTCATGGTCAAATACGGCGGTGCTATCTACAGGATAAGAATTTGGCTCTATCATATAAAACTATCTTCCCGGGGCGGCGATTATTAGTGGCGACGTATAGCAAGATACCTGATGAAAACCTAATCAGCACTCACATCGGACAGGGCTCCTCACGTACCGCTGATCATATTGAAGCACTGTGATGTGTAGAGTCTACGTTAGAGAGACGGTTTCCAAGGGCGTGTTTTGCTACCAAAATACCAAACAACTGCACGATGTACTTGAAGATAGCCCGTTTTATCTGCATTTATACTCATATTACGATAATTTTCAGTATAGATTAGGTTAATTAGGGTCCGTGTATGTACTACTGTTTAAATATTTCCCACTGATAACATGTCTCTAAAAACTTGTTATGTATACACCTCAGTTACCCGGCGATTCCTTGAGGTCCAAGTGGATGCCGAGGTAGACCCTGTGATAGTTGCTCAGCATCGTGCTCGTGTAGATCCGACCCTGGCGGAACTATAATTTGGGATCTATGTTTCACAGTCATTTGAAAATATAAGGATTTTAGTCCGATTTAAAAATCGGGGAAAAAGATTATATAAATCGGCTTAGCAACAAAAAAGGCAATCTTTAAATTTTAGGCAATTTTAAATTTTCTTACGGAACGAGAAAGCTTATCTCAGAAAATTAGTGTCACACCATTTATCTTACCTGCATTGTTCTTTTCATTATTCGGTGAAAACATGAATAATACATAAAATAATACATTTATGAATCATACATAAAAATTGTAAAGTGCAACAAAAACAATGAAACCGTTTGCTGAACTCGAGATGCTAATTTCTATAAATTTTTGAGGACAGGGACTTCAAAATGAAAACAAATACATCCATTGCTACCTTGGATATGTCCATATTTAGTTACAAACCATATGAAAGCTTCCCATTCTTGTGTCTGGCTGTGGTCATATTGTCATTCTTTTACACAATTATTTGAACAAGTATTGAGAGGAACTGCATTTCAGACAATCTTTAAAACTCTACAGTTTTTGATTCACAGTGGACAAAGTTATAGAATGGTAATAATTTTGTAGATTCGGGTTGTATTCTAGCCATTGTCTATGGGGGACGTATGGTTTCGTCAAATTGACCAGTTTCAGCAACAGCTATAGAAGAACCCTTGTGAACCTGGATTTGTCAAGTTCCCAATCAATATTATCAACTGTATATAAAGCCCCCAAAATTAAGCCAGAAATTATATAACACGTAAACTTGGGCTTTATGATCAGCCAATCGCAAATTGTTTTTTTTTTCTTCATTTGTAACATCTTATTCGATTAGATGATAATACAACTGAAACTTAGTCTCAGCCAATCAGACGGTGTTTTACTTTTTTAACATCTTATTCGATTATATGATAATACAACTGAAGCTCAAACTAGTAAATGCCAATCAGACGGTGTTTTACTTTTTTAACATCTTATTTGATTATATGATAATAAAACTGAAGCTCAAACTAGTAAATGCCAATCAGACGGTGTTTTACTTTTTTAACATCTTATTCGATTATATGATAATACAACTGAAGCTTAGTCTCAGCCAATCAGACGGTGTTTTACTTTTTTAACATCTTATTCGATTATATGATAATACAAATGAAGCTCAAACTAGTAAATGCCAATCAGACGGTGTTTTACTTTTTGTAACATCTTATTCGGTTATATGATAATACAACTGAAGCTCAAACTGACCAACACTCTCAAGTGGTTCCCAAAAGGTCCGGGCAATATGGACGTTTTCTGTAAATAGACCACAAAATAATTCAAACAAAAATAGCATAACACAGTTACTGGAAGCTACTGAACGAATTCTCTTATTTTCAGGCAGATATGCACGAAATTTTGTTCTAATATTAATGACAATCCGTAAACAACATAGAATATAAAAAGTAGTCCAAATCTAACGCAAATATGACAAATCAGGCAATCTAATTATTGGCGTACAGGTTCCGATGGAGTGGCTTACAATCACCTGCGGGGTTTAAAGGATCTAAGGAACGGTGTTTCATGATACACACTTGCAAAAAAAATACCTTTTATTACGGACTTGTGATTAATAGATAAAATAGGTTGACAGGTTCCGATGGAGTGGCTTACGATCACCTGCGGGGTTTAAGGGATCTAAGAAACGGTGTTTCATGATACACACTTGCAAAAAAAAAAATACCTTTTATTACGGACTTGTGATTAATAGATAAAATAGGTTGAACAATATCATTTAGAATATATGACTGTAAAAAAGGTTTATAAAACGTCGCCTTCAAATGTATATTTTATTGAAAAAGGAGTGCTAAAAGTCGTTTGCTTTACATTTATAATTTTTTTAATTCAATTACATAATTTTATTACCGTTATTTTCAATCTTGATAGTACCTGAATACTTTAAAATTTCTTCGGTGTGAATCGATAAAATTTGTTTTATTTAAAAGAAAAGATAGTTTGACCCCCACCCACCCCCAAAATAATAACGATGCAAATTTGTTACAGTTGATTTTTTATACATATTTTATGTCCAATTTGTTCAAAATTAGCTAAAATATTCGTTCATAACCAATAATAATCAAATAAATTGACCAACCCAGTGCGTCACTTAACACAAAATAAATTATTCAGGAGGGAAAAAAGCAGGTATATGTGAACCTACACCGATATATTAAGGAAACATAATATCTTTATTAACACTTTTATGTTCCTGCCAAAGAAATGTTTCTTATACGCAGTGTCATTGTCGATAAATTAAAGCATTAACTGTAAATGTAACACTGACTCGATTGACTTTTGGCTCTGACGCAGTATAATTCCAGTGTAATTTAAGTATCAAATGTATATGTATTCTTAAAATGATCCCTTGCATTTTAAATCCAGAAATCTGATAGACGTTAAAGACGGCTTTTACTTGACGGAAGATTTAGAGTTCATTTAGAACACACTGTCATATTACAATGCAAAGCCAATTTGAGAAATTGAACAAGTATATAATAACTATAGCAAGGTAAGTAAATGTAGAAAGTATTTTAACAATGTACAGCCCATGTAGCAATATACAATATATTTAACAATGTAGCAAGTATGCAATAACTGGAACAATATACAGCCAACGTAACAGGTATAATATAATTGAAACAATCTACGGCCAGTGTAGCAAGTACTGTATCAATGTAACAATTATAAAATAATTGAAACAATGTTTGGCCAGTGTAGCATGTATTAATGTAACAAGTATAAAATAACTGAAACAATGTACAGCCAGTAAAGCAAATATACAACAACTGTAAAAGGTACATCACGTGTAATATAACAATATACAAACTGTGTAGCATAGGCACGCAATCAATAGTCAAATTTAAAGAGACGATTGAACGAAACAGCTTATCTTTGAAGTTAATTTTGCTTTGTTTTTTTGTTGTTTTTTTTTTTTTGTTGTTTTAGCAAATAATTGGCAATAACATGGCAAGAAAATTGGAGCAAAGTGTCTTTCCCATGGACGCACCGAGGCAGCTGATCCAGATTGATTTGGGCGGGTATCGAATTCGTGACCCCTCGATTACGCTACCCCAACTGAGCTACCAAGGTTATCAATTAGATTATGGGTTCAGTCCCATGTTACTGAGAATTTTTTTCTAGGACTTGTTTACAAAACTGATTTAGAAGAAGAGAAACAGCAACCATTAGTTTGGTGTTTTTTCTTCAGAGAAAATGTGGCCATAGGTAATAATACAAATTGGTTAACTGCATGATAAAAAATCCAAATATGTAAATTATACACTTGATGACATTTATTCTCACGGTAATAATGAATGATAACCGTGGCTATTCAGTGACATACAGCAGCAACTTACGAAAGCCCTGCCAACTTCTATTAATTGTATTAAAACAGCATTGTTATCAACCTTTATTCACTTATTGAAAATCGACATACGGTGCAATTAGGTTTCGTTTTGGACAAGACTCTAGCTACGATAACCTATTTGAAACCAATGATCACGGTTATGTTGTCATTTACTTAAAGTACGCAAAGAAAGAAAAGTTCAACAAACCAGTCAAAGCATGTAACTTCTTGATAATTTGCTTACATCGTGCATATATGATCGACAAATTTAACCCTTGGTGCGACTAAACCCGAAGTAACTTGGGAAGCAAAGAAGATATCGCTGTGAAAAAAAAGAAACAAATTACATCAACAACCCTATTCGTAACAAAAGGTAATCAACAGCAAACGCTCGTACAATTTGGATAAAGAAATGCCTTCTTTGCCATTAAATTACCGTTGATATGAACGACCAGAGACGTTAAGGAATCGTACATTTTCGCTAATGTAAGATTTAAAATTCAAGCATCTTTATTCACTGTATCTCTTACATGACCCTTACATCCAGGCCAAATCAGATCACGTATTGGTGGGGGGTGATGAATACAAAATTTTGAAAGGTCCCTGACTTTCTTCCAAAGGGCACCAAAGCATAAGTCTCCGTGTCTATTTCCTCAAAGTGTGCTTGATACCCAATAAACGTGCGCAAGAACAATACGATGATAAAATTTAAAGTGATTAGTTACTCTGTGTGTGTGTGTGTGTATGTGTGTGTGTGTGTGTGTGTGTGTGTGTGTGTGTGTGTGTGTGTGTGTGTTTAGCATGAGTCTACGTCATCAGGCGTCTCGCATTCTTTCAAAAGATTTAGGAGGTGCAAACTGAATCCAGCCTAACTGATATTTCTGAGCAATTTGGAGTAAAATTTGAACCCTGTACTAGACACGTTTTTATTTTTCATCTTCAAAGTGTTTCAATTTCTTTAGACGGTAGATGATTTAGGCAAGGAACGCATTCAATAAGATCTGGTGCTCGAGACCTAAAGATTGAGCCAGGATGATGAGTGCATGTTCAGAATCATTGAAGTATGTAAAAGGCAAATGTAAACACATTTAAAAGTTTGTGTATATCTAACAACAGGATACTTTATTCCCAGTATAATGAACTTTACCTCAGCTACTTACTGAATTTACAATGTATAATTTAGCCGGAACATTGATAATTTATTCATTAATTCAAATGTTTTGCTGTGTTTTAATTCAAGTGTGTGTGTGTGTGTGTGTGTGTGTGTGTGTGTGTGTGTAATCATTCATTGATATTATGACAAGATGAGATCGCACATTGCATAAGGTAATGGAATTATCTAAAACGAATTGGCAAACTTGATCAGTGACTTAACTGTGAAAATGGATGGACTTTTGAAGCCACTGCCAAAATGGTTCCTTATAAAAATTAACATGCACAAGAAAAGCAATAGCCAATATATTACAGTAATCGTTTGGTAAAAGAAATACATCATTCCTGTAGATCATGTAATAGATATACATCATTCCTGTAGATCATGTAATAGAAATAATTCATTCCTGTAGATCACGTAATAGAAACACATCATTCCTGTAGATCACGTAATAGAAATACTTCATTCCTATAGATCCCGTAATAGAAAAACTGCATTCCTGTTCATCATGTAATAGAAATACCTCATTTCTGCAGATCATGGAATAGAAATACATCATTTCTGTAGATCATGTAATAGAAGTACATCATTCCTGTAGATAATGAAATATAAATATATCTTTCATGTAGATATGTAATACAAAATACACGATTCATGTAGATCACGCAATAGAAATACATCATTCCTGAAGATCACCTAATAGAAATACATCATTCCTGTAGATCATGTAATAGAAATACATCATTCCTGTAGATCATCTATTAGAAATATATGAGGGCTGTAGATGACGTAATAGAAATACATCATTCCTGTAGATCACGTAATAAAAATAAATTATTCCTATAGAGCATGTATTAGAAATACATCATTCATTTAGATCCCATAATAGAAATACATCATTCCTGTAGATCATGTAACAGAAATACATCATTCCTGTAGAACATGTAATATAAATGCATCATTCCTGTAGATCATATTAAATAAATACATCATTCCTGTAGATCATGTAATAGAAATACATCATTCCTGTAGATCATGTAACAGAAATATATCATTCATGTAGATGATATAATAAAAACATCATTCCTGTAGATAATGTAATAAAAATACACGATTCCTGTAGATCACGTAATAGAACTACATCATTCCAATAGATCATGTAATAGAAATGCATCATTCCTGTAGATCGTGTAATATAAATACATCATTCCTGTAGATCATGTAATAGAAATACATTATTCTTGTAGATCATGTAATAGAAATACATCATTCCTGTAGATCATGTAATAGAAATACATCATTCATGTAGATCATTTAATAGATATGCATCATTCCTGCAGATCAGGTAATAGAAATAATTCATTCCTGTAGATCATGTAATAGAAATACATCATTTCTTTAGATCAGGTAATAGAAATACTTCATTCATGTAGATCCCGTAATAGAAATACATATTTCCTGTTCATCGTGTAATAGAAATACCTCATTTCTGTAGATCATGCAACAGGAATACATCGTTTCTGTAGATCATGTAATAGAAGTACATCATTCCTGTAGATAATGAAATAAAAATATATCATTCATGTAGATATGTAATACAAAATACCCAATTCCTGTAGATCACGTAATAGAAATACATCATTCCTGAAGATCACGTAATAGAAATATATAATTCATGTAGATATGTAATACAAAATACACGATTCCTGTAGATCACGTAATAGAAATACATCATTCCTGTAGATCATGTTAAATGATTACATCATTCCTGTAGATCACGTAATAGAAATACATCATTCATGTAGATTATGTAATAGATATGCATCATTCATGTAGATCATGTAATAGAAATACATCATTCCTGTATACCGTAATAGAAATACATCATTCCTGTTGATCATGTAATAGAAATACATCATTTCTGTAGATCATGTAATAGAAGTACATCATTCCTGTAGATCATGTAATAGAAATATATCATTCCAGTAGACCGCGTAATAGAAATACATCATTCCTGTATATCATGTTAAATAAATACATCATTCCTGTAGATCATGTTAAATAAATACATCATTCCTGTAGATCACGTACTAGAAAAGCACCATTCCTGTAGATCATGTAATAGAAATGCATCATTCCTGTAGATATTAAATACAAATTACACGATTCCTGTAGATCATGTAATAGAAATATATCATTCCTGTAAATCACTTAATAGAAATACATCATTCTTGTAGATTACGTAATAGAAAGACATCATTCCAGTAGATCATGTAATAGAAATACATCATTCCTGCAGATAATATAATACAAAAAAAACGATTCATGTAGATCATGTAATAGTAATACATCTTTTCAGTATAACACGTAATAAATAGAAATACATCCTTCCTGTAGATAACGTAATAGAAACACATCATTTCAGTAGATCATGTAATAGAAATACATCATTCCAGTAGATCATGTAACAGAAATACATCAATCCTGTCGATTACGTAATAGAAACACATCATTCCAGTAGATCATGTAATATAAATACATCATTCCAGTAGATCATGTAATAGAAATACATCATTCCTGTAGATAATGTAATACAAAATAAACGATTCCTGTAGATCATTCCTGTAGAACACGTAATAGAAATACATCATTCCTGTAGATCATGTTAAATAACTACATTAGTCATGCATATAATATTAAATAAATACATCATTCTTGTAGATCATGTAACCGAAATACATCATTGCTGTAGATAACGTAATAGAAATACGTCATTCTTGTAGATAATATAATACAAAATAACGGTTCCTGTAGATCATGTAATAGAAATGCATCATTCCTGTTGATCATGTAATAGAAATAAATCATTTCTGTAAATCATGTAATAGAAATGACTCAGTCCTGTTGATTATGTAATAGAAATACATCATTTCTGTATATCACGTAATAAAAATACATCATTCCTGTATATCATGTAATTGAAATATATCATTCCTGTAGATCATGTTAAATAATTACATCATTCCTGTAGATCATGTTCAATAAATACATCATTCCTTTAGACCATGTAATAGAAATTCATCATTCCTGTAGATCATATTAAATAATACATCATTCCTGTAGATCATGTAATAGAAATACATCATTCCTGTAGATTACGTAATATAAATACACCATTCCTGTAGATCATGTAATAGAAAAACATCATTCCTGTAGATAATGTAATACAAAATAAACGATTACTGCAGATCATGTAATAGAAATACATCATTTCTGTAGATCACGTAATAGAAATACATCATTCCTGTAGATCATGTTAAATAAATAAATCATTCATGTAGATCATGTAATAGAAATACATCATTCCTGTAGATCATGTAATAGAAATACATCATTCCTATAGATAACGTAATAGAAATATATCATTTCTGTAGATCACGTAATAGAAATATATCATTCCTGTTGATCATGTAATATAAATACATCATTTTTGTAGATCATGTAATGGAAATATATCATTTCTGTAGATCACGTAATAGAAATACATCATTCATGTAGAACACGTAATAGAAATACGTCATTCCTGTAGATCATGTTAAATAATTATATCATTCCTGTAGATCATGTTATATAAATACATCATTCCTGTAGATCATATAATAGACATACATCATTGCTGTAGATAACTTAATAGAAACACATCATTCTTGTATGTTAATCATGTAATGGAAATGCATCATTCATGTAGATCATGTAAGAATAATATATCAATAATAATACATCATTTCTGTAGATAATGTAATACAAAATACACAATTCCTGTAGATCAGGTAATATAAATATATCATTCCTGTAGATCATGTAATAGAAATACATCATTCCTGTAGATCAAGTAATAAAAATACATTATTCCTGTAGATCATGTAATAGAAATACGTGATTCCTGTAGATCATGTAATAGAAAAAATGATGCCTCTAGATCACGTAATAGAAATACATCATTCATGTAGATCATGTAATAAAAATACATTATTCCTGTAGATCATGTAATAGAAATAATACATTCCTGTAGATCACGTAATAGAAAAACATCATTCCTGTAGATCATGTAATAGAAATGCCTCATTCATGTAGATCATGTAATCGAAATACATCATTCCTGTAGATATGTAATACAATATACACGATTCCTGTAAATCATGTAATATAAAGATATCATTCCTGTAGATCACGTAATAGAAATATATCATTCATGTAGATCACGTAATAGAAATACATCATTTATGTAGATCATTTACTAGAAATACATTATTTTTGTAGATCATGTAATAGAAATACATCATTCCTGAAGATCATGTTAAATAAATACATCATTCCTGTATATCATGTAATAGAAATACATCATTCCTGTTTTTTACGTAATAGAAAAACTTCATTCCTGTAGATGATGTAATAGAAATACATTATTCCTGTAGATCATGTAATATAAATACATCATTCCTGTGTATAATGTAATACAAAATACACGATTACTTTAGATCAAGTAATAGAAATACATCATTCCTGTAGATCACGTAATAGAAATACATTCTTCCTGTAGATCATGTTAAATAAATAAATCATTCCTGTAGATTATGTAATAGAACTGCACCATTCCTGTAGATCACGTAATAGAAATACATCATTCCTGTAGACCATGTAATAGAAATGCATCATTCATGTAGATCATGTAATAGAAGTACATCATTTCTGTAGATCATGTAATAGAAATACATCATTTCTGTAAATCACGTAATAGAAATACATCATTCCTGTAGATCATGTTAAATAAATACATCATTCCTGTAGATGATGTAATAAAAATATATCATACCTGTTGATCATGTTAAATAAATACATCATTCATGTAGATCATGTAATAGAAATACGTCATTCCTGTAGGTCGTGTATTAGAAATACAACATTCATGTAGTTCACGTAATAGAAATACATCGTTCCTGTAGATTATGTAATACATCATTCCTGTAGATCACGTAATAGAAATACCTCATTCCTGTAGATCATGTAACAGAGATACATGATTCCTGTAGATCATGTAATAGAAATACATCATTCCTGTAGATCATGTAATAGAAATACATCATTCCTGTAGATCATGTTAAATAAATATCATTCATGTAGATCATGAAATAGAAATGCATGATTCCTTTATATCACGTAATATTAATACATTATTCCAGTAGTTCATGTAATAGAAATGCATCATTCCTGTAGATCATGTGATAGAGGTGGCGCTCTACAGTTTCGTAATTAGCATAGGGTTAAAATTTTAAAGAAAAAGAGTTTCCCCCGGCTTCCTCACTAGTTATACTGGTTATTTAAAAGAGACCTTGTATATATTAGGTATTGTTCAAAGAACCTTTAATTCCCTTTATTTTGATGTATGTTTGATGGGTGTAATTAGGGTTAGAAAGTATACAGCTTGGCCTTTCTCCAGATGTGCACCTTTCAAAAAAGTGCTAGCTCTACTTGCTCATTTTCACTTCTCGACCTTCAGAGGTAAATTGTAAAAAAAAAGAGCCGATAACTTTTTTTTTACTTTTTATGTATTTTGTAATTCAGTCATTGCACTTTTAGAAGCTGGTATTATTTAGTTTGGCAAAAATTCATTTTCCATATTTTAATAGCTGCCAAGAATAGTGTACTTTAGACAAATTTAGGTGGATTTTTGGAGCACAAGGGAGCAGTCATTTTAGTTATCAGTGTCCTAAGATCATTTAAAACTTCCAAAAGTACAATATCCAAAGAAATTTCATCCACATTACATGAAAGTAGTATATAGGTATGCCAACATTCTCTCCACTGTGCATGTTTAAAATGCAAACAACTTCACCTTACATACATCACTCTCTCAAAAGTACATAATAACTGGTGAGCGCCTCCTGAAATACATCATTTCTTTGTTTATATATGACCCACCTCTGGCACAGAGAGCTTGGAACTGTTATGTACTGTGCTACCACTTTAGTATCCTTTCATTTCTAACTGAAAATGTTATATGCAAACAGTAATAAAAAGTAAAAAAAAAAACATGTCAATGCATGGGCATGCTGCGTTTAGTCGTCCTAATTGTTGTTGCTAAAGAACATTATCAATGTCATAAAGATTTTCAACCAGATAATGAAAATGTATAATGTCTCACGATTAAAATTTCAAAATAAAAAAGTGACAATATATAAATTATCTACTTTTACTGGTAACTACTATAATACTGTACACTAAAATTAAACTAACTAGGAATACTGTACACTAAAATTAAACTAACTAGGTTACACCACAAGCATCGTACTTATTTTGTTTCATATACATAGGCATTATTAGTACAATGAGGAAACCCAATGGACTTCAATTTTCGTTCCGTTATTTAATATTTTGTTTCGTCAAAATTTATGTTATGATTTTAAATGCTTGGTGGGCTTTGTAGTGCCATCTAATATCTTAGTTTTGGGTAATGTGATTCCGCCTAGATATATATGCGGGCCAACTGTGGCTGCTATGGTGGTGTGTTAGGAAGTGGTATAGCGTAAAGACGTCCCTTGCAAGTGTAGCAGTATAAAGCACCCCCACCCCAGAGCAAGCATATTTGGTCGTATTCCATTGGACAGGAGAGATCCAGTCCATGGAATCGGAAAAGAATATGGACAAGGTCTTTCGTCGATCAAAAGCCTGGCGATGCAAAACTCGTCAAAGAAACTCAGAGATCTTGTGGATCATTTCGCACTGTCGTCTCCCTGTCGATCTATCTATCGGATAACAAAGCGACTCTGCGACACAGTCGGAGACATCCCTGCAACCATGTCGGCGACCAGAGGAAGACAGTCTGTTACTGCGACTAAGTCAGCGACCAGAGTAAAACCATTCAGCGAATCTGCGACCAAGTTGGCGACCCTGCGATAAGTCGACAACCCAGTCGGTGACTGCGACTGAGACTGCGACAAGTCTGCGACCTAGTCGGCAACTCTGCGACGAAATTGGAGACCAGAGAAAAACCTGTCGGCGACAGCAGCCGGCGATTACGACCAAGACTGCAACAAGTCTGTGTCCCAGTTGGCGATTGCGACCGAGACTGCGACAAGTTTGCGACCAGTCGGCGACTCTACGACAAGTCTGTGACCAAGACTGCGATCAGTCGTCTACCCTGCGACAAGTCGGTGAATCTGCGACCAATTCGGCTACCAGAGGAAGACCAATCGGCGACCCTGCGAAAAGTCTGCAACATAGAGACTGTGATCAAGTCTGCTACCAAGACTGCGACAAGTCTGAGACTAGTCGGCGATCGTGCGACAAGTCTGCGATCCAGGCGGCGACTGCGACCAAGTGGGGGCGACACACAAGAAGCCAGGAATAAGACGGTATCCCGCTGAGGTAGAAATCTGTCACACTCTGGAGTGCCAGTCCTAAGACAGATTCAGCGGGGTATCACTCCAAATACAAGACCTATCCTAAAGAACCCGAGATAGCGAGACTCGGTGTAGTGTAGCCGAGGAAATATTCCGCTACGTTAGTTTATATATCTTACCACTGTATGATGAGTTTTATTATTCTGACAGCTGTACTAGTTTATAGTCATGCATTTAACCATCGTTAGTAAAAGATGTACTAGTTCAGTCATGTACTATATCATCCTAGGAACTCGTTCATACTCATATACTCTATAATCCTTAGTAACTGCTACACTAGTTCATAGTCATCCTTAGAAATGGCTGACAAATAAAATTAATTTGTTCAGTAACTCGTTTTAACACTTAATGTTTATAAAAGAGATATTAATTACTGTGTAAAGTTGATTTACTACCCAAAATAATTTCATTTGTGAAATATAAATATCGATTGATACTGTTAGTGAAAACGTACTGGGTCCTTTTCATTGACGGTTAATCTATTTCGAGCAAAGGACCCGTTTTCCGAAAAGGACCCATTTTGTACACTTTATATATTAAAAAATATATTAAATGCCATGGAAAATAAGTTACTACACCACATAATTTCATTTGTAAAATATAAAAATGGACTGAAGCTATTATTAAAAACGCCATCTGTCTTTTCCGCACAAGGTAAGTCATTTTCGCGGAAATGAATCCTTTTCTCGCTTTATACCCACCCATTCCAAGGTACATAACTGAAGCATGCCTATTCAATCCAATATGTCTGCGCCCTTAAAAAGACATGCTTCAAACGATGCAGAAAGCAACACCACCAAATTATCAACAACTCAATCGAAGGATAAATTGTTAAATATTTTTATAGGCTGGCTAAGTGAAAATGGATTTAATGTAAACCCAAAAGTATGATAGTCTAGTATTCTTTTAAGCATTAATTGTTTGGAGTATGCGTCTGGTGTGCTAAATAGCCTGTCTAAAACAATATCGAAAATGGTAGCTTTATGTTGAGTAGCTACCGACGTTAAATAAAATGTGTTCATCTCTCGATTTATTTAATGGCCACAATCATTTGTGTTATATTATTTAAGGTTAGGCTCCCAATTTAATTTGTAACAAACTCCTGTGATCATTTGGGAAAGGGTTTTTGCTGTTTCTTTTTTTTTTTTTTTTAAACGCCCCTTTGACATTGTATTGTTTTTAAATGCATTGTAATTTGGGGAAGGGGGTTGCTGAATACTGGCAGATGCGGTCAATATGAACTATTTATATAAAAAGGCAATGGAAGACATCTAATTTATTTGAGTAATTATTATTGCAAAATGTAGAGGTTGATTTTCAGCTTTTGAATATACGGAACATTGGAGATTCCCTGTATGATGTCACAACTAAATGTTGGCAGAGCTCTGGTTGGCAGAACTACCATGGTGACGAAGGAAGATGATCTATATATCAGCTTATGCCATTGAATAGGCAGTTCTAATTGTATAACTGGTACTAATGTTTTTATGTTGGGTATATAATTTAAGTGGATATATTGATGTTCCGTTACATATATATATATATATATATATATATATATATATATATATATATATATATATATATATATATATATATATTAATAACATGGCTTTTACAATTTTGGTATCGAGCAGTTTGATATACCATTGGTATACTATTGACCTATCAAATTATGATCCGTCTATGTGCAATAATATGCATATCTAAATATTGGAACTGCATGTTGTTAATTCTAAGCCTATAAATTAATGATGCATTTTCACTCATTAATCATTAGTATCAATTATCCTCGTTCAAAGGGCAAATATGTGTATTAGCATTTTTTTTTCAAAATAAAATATTTGTACAGTATGAATGCTGTATATATGATATGCCACTTGCATAAATTTTCATCACAAGGAAACTTGTTTAACCTCGTTTTCTTAGTATGTAATAGCTATGGACAATATCATCATCATAAACCCATGATGCAAAAAAGGAAAAGGAGATTCACATTGTTGTCTGGTTTATCATGGAACTTTGCATTTCCTTTTTGATAAAAGATTGTGTGCATAAACAGCTGAAGAGAGAATTGTTTAATGTTGTACTTATTATTAATGACAAAACGATACAACTTATCATGGTTCCTTCGTAGAAACTATTATTTAATGTGGGTTTGTGTATTGGCTTTGAAGTGCTTTAATTGCTAGTCTTGGTATTATGACCTATCCTGATCAATGATTACTGCAATAAATTTAACTATATATATATATATATATATATATATATATATATATATATATATTCTGGCAAACAAATGTATTCAATCAAATGTAGAGTAAGCCATGGTCTTTCTGCCAACCAGAATAAGGAACCCCCCCATGTGATCATGACCTATGACATCACAGCAAAGTTCACTATATATAACATGGTTTGAGAATTTCTAGCCAAAATCAGAACAAACAAAATATTAGTTATTACTTGTAACATTTATATACTTTTTAACCAAAATTACTTTTCAGTGTTTACAACACTGAAAACAAAAAGTAATTCTTTGAATTTTTACTTCTGAAAAACCTTTTTGGATAGATACAGACTGCATATTAAGGCCATATAACTTTAAAAGATATAGCAGAAACTATAAATTGTAATTTATTATAACTGATATTAACAACAAGTTTAGAGTCTTGTAATCGCAAGTTGGTAAAAATGCTAAATAAAACTACTACTTTATTTTTTTTTCATAAAGTTTAGTATAAAATTGCAGTCAAAAAGATTTTTAATCTGCTTTGAAACAATCCATGTAACATGTGCATAGAAGCAAATGCACAACTGACTTCATACCATACTGTTGGTCATAATTTCACTGTTGCCGATAAAACATTGCTGTATCTATTCATAGACAACACAATTAATCATTAAAGTCGATACATAACAGAACTAGACCCTCTTGTCCAACTGAATCGACTCAATCTAGAACACATATTGCATCATGTGAATACATCTATTTTTAAACAAGGGATTTGCTTAATATAACAACACACTTTCTAACTTCATTACAACAATCCAGATATATGGTTTTATTATTGTCTACATAGTGGTAGTAATAACAGGCATTAGTAAAATAGTAATTGTTTCATTATCTTTTTTTATATATTCACAAAAATGACTGTCAGAAACAAACCTTGACTTTGCAGCACTTATTTATCAAATTCCACAACATAGCATTATCACACGTTTCTGATGTACATCACTAAATATCTCAACTATATTTTCTATTACATAATATTTAGACTTTATTTTCATATAATTATATAGTTTCCTTAATCTATTTGCCCAGTTATTTATGAAAACAGACAGTCTAATGGAGTGGTATTTCATAGACAGCAATCCCTGCCATTGCAGTTTCACTTTCAGTTTAAAACTGATTTTATAAAGAAAATAACTCAATGACCTCAGTTAAATATTTTTTTAAAAGTCAAATTAGAAAGTGCTCTTCACCTATTATACTTATAACAAACAACTAATTCCTATTTGCGTATGGATGTTTAATTTTCAGAATAGTTGGTATATTTTCATCATCAAATATTACAGTATACCTAACATCTGGAAATCTAGCAGTAATATCTTGTCCGGGGAAAGGGTTAATAGTCAATTGGCTGTTAAAACATGCCTGTGATTTTGTTTGTCAACGTCATTGATAGCAACACCAAATAAATACATTTTGCCTTGAGCTCCAATACAACAATCCTAGCTAGGGCTGCATCTCACAAGTCATAAACTACTGTCAGTCATTGTGTGTCAAACAAAAAATCACAGGGTAAAGTCATTTTTATTTTCCTAGCAGAAGTAGGCGAAGGTTATATTTTTCAGGCAACTTAGTAGCCTACTTTGCCTGGAAGTGTGACCCCTGTATTACTTGCATAAATTTATGCATTATGAATTCAGACCATAAAATTTATGTGGTGCTTAAGCAAAGATTAGTAAAACACATTTTATCTTTCAGCAGAGAAAACCACCATTTTTGATAGTTCATCATTTTCCTTATGATAATATCAGGTCCAGAAACTGAACAGAATATAAATGTATATATAATATTGATGTATGATATTGTATTGAAACAATTCATAAATCTGACAGGACCCCAGTTTCATTAGCTTTCTTTTAGAACTGAAATAAAGAATTGATAGGAGCAAGAAACTGCAGACATTTATTTAATAAAAGAATAAGTATTATATATTAAAATTCTAAGTGCTGATATGTGTACGATGCAGAACTGCAGATGCAGAACTTAATTCAGTATTAAACTGAACATGACTGTCTCATTTGTTTGGATTTGCCAGCAAGAAAGTACAGATCAAATTTAAGCTTGCCTAAGCCAATATTAAGCTTATCCCATGTATCAGGCAGATGGATATGTAATTCCCTGCCAGTTGTCTTGACCAAATTTTGGAAATTGATTGCATTCAAAATAAGAGAATTATTGTTTTAATTTTATTAATGAATAATAGTATTATGGAACGGATGTGTAATCTAGTTTACTATTTTTTTTCTTTCAATATTCGTGAAAAGATTGTGTTCTGTGAGTGAAAGCAAAGGACACTTGTTCTTTAACTCAGAAGTTTTGCAATTTTCTTGCAGGTTATAGTCACAAAAGAAGGAAGTTGTGCTCAGTATGGTCTGGTTGCAGTTGAAGATATTGATGAGCAAGAAGTTTTGTTCCAAATTTTAAGACCTCTCCTTCTTTCTCCGGAAACCACCGTTATAGCAGATGTCTTGGAGAAAGGTGTGGTTTGTTGATTTAATAATGATCATGTAATCTGAAAGTCAAAGTGTGGTTATATTGTACCATGGTTAAGGCCAAATTGTTGGATTGTTTATTGAAAGTTTGACTAAGCTGATACTTATGTGGGCACAACAGCACCTCTTCCAAGTTGATATTTTCAGTTCTGGTTTAAATGTTGAGTTTTATCTAATATTGAAAGTATGAAGAAATATCTGACAGAAAGAAAGAAGAGTGGAAAGAATAATAATACCAGCAACATGATTTTGTGAAACTACAACTGTAGTCTCTAGTGTAAAATATGTTTTCTTGAAAATTGATGTATACACTGGAAATGGAGAGAAGAAAAGAAAAATCCATAAATATTAACAAATTGGAGCCCAGATAACTCAGCAACTACAACTTTATTAAATTGTTAACAAACTAATGAATAAGTTACTAATGTTAAGTTGTCATTTTGTTTACCATAAATGACCATATAATTTGGGAAAGACATACAACACCACCATCCCTGACAAATGACCCGAAAGAGAAACTGCTGGACTGGAGAAAGATAACACTATTTTGCTAATCTATAATTGTGGTTGTACATACAAATTAATAGTTAAGCTAAAATTTTTTTTTCATAAAGAAGAAAGATCCCCTTTGTTATGATATTTTTTACATTGTAATATTTTATACCAAGCATTTTTAAGCCTATCATTTTTAAATTTAAATTAAATATCCATTACATCTTTGAATAAAATTGCCAAGCATTATAATTTAAAAAATTTAAAATCAGTTTCGATATTGAGGTAAGAAAGTTTTGTGACTTTTGGCCTGGCATTTAACTCATGCTATTGACTATTATGTCTTGTGCATGACTTGCCATTTTTGTATGTTTTGTAATTTGTTCATCTTATGCAGGAGGTATCTTTCTGCAACATGTACAGTTATTTTAATTGTCACTGTCAAAGCAATCTGATAGCCAGATACCCAGTGCCCATTCTAATTTCATATCACATCCCTCCTTTTTTCTAAGTGATGAGCTCATCAGGCTTGTAAAAAAAAATCTGACTGAAAATGTTGATTGCAACAAGGAAATGCAGAATTTTATTTGTCTACATGTATGCCTCTTACCCATACGAAGATTGTCTGCTTACTGTATTTATTGAAATTTTAAACTTCCTGTACAAAAACAAGCATGTGATTAATAATGGGGAACAGATTTCCTTGGTTACCTGTAATTTGTGTATAGTTTTAACATGTCATTTTGTAGTCGAGATCTACAGCTTTTGAAAATTAACAGATTTTTAAAAATTGAAATAAGAAAGAAGACTATTTGCACACTACAGAAACCAGCCAGACCAGTCTACTAAGAACCAGAACCGTTTCAGCAGCCAATGTAATAAATGAAGCTATGAGTGACTGATGAATTGGATTAAGGTTGAAATGTGTATGCATCATACTACAGTAAAACCAGTCTTGAGAGACCGCTGCTATGAGAAACCTGGTTTGAGAGACCAAAATCTCCATGCACAGATTTATTGATTATATAGTATTATGACCTGTTATAAGAGACTACCTTGAGAGACCATTATTTTTTGGCAAAAGGGGTGGCCTTTCAAGACAGGTTTTACTGTATTAATTGATTGCATAATTGTTTTAATCTAGAGATTTATGACAAATGTAGGAATGTTTTTGAGGGTTTTTAAGTAAAAAAGGAATCAAATGTTGGAAAGTTTTTGAGGTTTTTAAGTAATAAAGGGATCAAAGGTAGGAAAGTTTTTGAGGTTTTTAAGTATAAAAGGAATCAAAGGTAGGAATGTTTTTGAGGGTTTTTTAGTAATAAAGGGATCAATGGTAGGAAAGTTGAGGTTTTTAAGTAATAAAGGGATCAAAGGTAGGAATGTTTTTGAGGGTTTTAAGTAATAAAGGGATCAATGGTAGGAAAGTTGAGGTTTTTAAGTAATAAAGGGATCAAAGGTAGGAATGTTTTTGAGGGTTTTAAGTAATAAAGGGATCAATGGTAGGAAAGTTGAGGTTTTTAAGTAATAAAGGGATCAAAGGTAGGAATGTTTTTGAGGGTTTTAAGTAATAAAGGGATCAATGGTAGGAAAGTTGAGGTTTTTAAGTAATAAAGGGATCAAAGGTAGGAATGTTTTTGAGGGTTTTAAGTAATAAAGGGATCAATGGTAGGAAAGTTGAGGTTTTTAAGTAATAAAGGGATCAAAGGTAGGAATGTTTTTGAGGGTTTTAAGTAATAAAGGGATCAATGGTAGGAAAGTTGAGGTTTTTAAGTAATAAAGGGATCAAAGGTAGGAATGTTTTTGAGGGTTTTAAGTAATAAAGGGATCAATGGTAGGAAAGTTGAGGTTTTTAAGTAATAAAGGGATCAAAGGTAGGAATGTTTTTGAGGGTTTTAAGTAATAAAGGGATCAATGGTAGGAAAGTTGAGGTTTTTAAGTAATAAAGGGATCAAAGGTAGGAATGTTTTTGAGGGTTTTAAGTAATAAAGGGATCAATGGTAGGAAAGTTGAGGTTTTTAAGTAATAAAGGGATCAAAGGTAGGAATGTTTTTGAGGGTTTTAAGTAATAAAGGGATCAATGGTAGGAAAGTTGAGGTTTTTAAGTAATAAAGGGATCAATGGTAGGAAAGTATTTGCGGGTTCTAAGTAATAAAGGGATCAAAGGTGGCCATTGATTGCTTTGAATCTTTGAAATAATTTTTCAGAAGAGTAATTCAAGACTGATTAAATGTATTAAGCGGAACCTGTGAACATTATCAAAATGTAAAGAGAAACTGTATAAAGCAAGATGTGCTAAGATTGACTGGTTAACATCATGACCTGGAAGAAAACATTCCTGTTTTGTTAATATACCAGTTTCTGTCAATGGAGAGTCTTAATTTTCTTTCTGTCTTACCGATATTTTTCACAGCTGTGAAGTTGTCATCAGTTGAAGGGTTCTTTTTTTATATATTATTTTATTTCATGTCAAAAGATTGAACAAAGGTGTATTTTCATATGAAAATTAATTTTGTTTCAGAGGAAGACCACATACAGTCTGAGAGTGGATGGGTCTCTACGATATTGGCCCTTCTGTATGAATACAACAATCCATCCTCCAAGTGGCGGCCCTACTTAGATCTTGTTCTAGATTTCAAAGAGCTGGACCTTCCCATGTTATGGGCAAGGTAGACAATATGGACATAGATTACAATATGGGGTGCAATTTGTATAAGTTTGTACAGCTGGACCTTGCCATGTTCTGGGCAAGGTAAAGTGTGTGGATATTTAATATAAAATGGGATGATCTTGTCCCATTTTATATTGGTGTAACATGTCCAATTTTATATGAGGTGCATTTTGTCCAAGTTTATATGGGGTGTAACTTGTTCAAGCTTATATGGGTGCAACTTGTCAAAGTCTATATGGGGTGCAACTTGTCCAAGTCTATATGGGGTGCTACTTGTCCAAGTTTATATGAGGTGCATTTTGTCCAAGTGTATATGGGGTGTAACTTATTCAAGCTTATATTGGGTGCATCTTGTCCAAGTCTTTATGGGGTGTAACTTATTTAAGCTTATATGGGGTGCAACTTTACTATGTTTATAGAATAATACTTTAAACATGTCTTGTGGATTTTCATATTTTCTTAGGAAATTACTTGCTAAATTTAGAAGCTCAGCACATATGCTGAAAATAGAGATAGGTAGGCATAACAGGATTGTGAGAAATAATAGGCATTGTGAACTGTGCTATAAAAATATTTATTTGGTAGATGATGAATTCCATTTTGCTTGTGTTTGTCCAGCTTATGACCATTTAAGAAATACTGCAATGAAGTTTATTATCTCTTTCTGTCTGTAGAAAGATTTGTATCCCTAATGAGTCATAACAATATATTATAAGAAATATTTCTTACTACATCAGTTTGGCTTTTTGTCATAGATACTAATTGATAACTCAAACAACTGGTGAATAATTTACTTAGAGATAGTAACATCTTTAAAAAAATAATGCACCACTTATTGAAAATTATGTATGTATACTCATAATGAACACCATATTGCATTTATTTGTATTTTGGAATTTTGGCCAGTGGCCTAAATTATTGAATAAAGTAGTATTCTTATTATTATTATAGAATATGTTGAAATATGTAACAAACAAATTTCATGTTATGGTATTGGTCAAAATTGGGTCACTTTATTCACATTTTAAAAAACCCATAGCAATAATAATGAATCATGTTCTTAAACATTTTTAAATCTAATTTTTAAAAATCTACATTTTTGAAACATTTTTTTTTAAAAGGGTTGTTCTGATGATTTCTTCTACCATACCATGGCCTTTGATTATTGCCTGTCAGATTTCCATATAACACAAGGGGGTGGGGTGGGTGCCAAATGGTTTAAGGGCCTCACCTTCACACATCACTAACATCTCACCTCCGTCTGCACGAGTTCAAGTCTTGACTTGACAACATGGTTACGTGAGAAAGCTTGTATGTAGCTTCTCGGGGTGTAACAGGATATTTAAGGTTGGGATTAGATTTAACAATTTTTATTATAATAACCATATTTGTATATGAATCTGTATTGAAGAAGAACAATTTTGCATAATTATAAGAACTCTAACATGTTCTCATCCTTTAATACCTGCAATGTATAAATGAATTTGATTCGTCTGTTCAATTCTAAAATGCCTGACTTAAAGCAGATGATAGTCTCTCTAATACATTATACAACATAGGTCTCACAATAAATACTGAACACATCAAACTATTCTATAATATAATATGGATAGCAAAAAAGAATGCAATCTTATATTTCACATATCTCTGCATATGAAGGTTGCTTTCATAACATGGACTTCTTCCTGACAAAATTTGTTGTATAGTGATAATACAGACTGACTTTGACTCTATAAATGCCCTGGTTATGGTGACATCAGTTTTTTCACTGTAACTCTTTGCTTGTGCAGCACTGGGTGAACTGAATTTATTATTTTGAATAACTTACGACATAAACAAACCACTCTTTGGTAACACTATACACAGAAACAAAAGCAGAGCACATTTTTGTCCAAGTATAATGCATACAAATTGTGTCCACAGTTCTTTGATAAATGGGTTAGTGGTTCTTCTTCGAGTTTTCCTGGGTTTTTTTTCTCTACCAAATATGCTGTTCTCCATGTACAGGCCACCATGTGCTGAAAAAGAGCATTAAACCTATAACAACTGACCAGCCACAAACTATAGATTTGAGTTTAATCAGATTTAGGTCAATTTAATGGTGATATTTTTCCAATGTACAGAAGAAAATTGTACATGTAATATAGTCTTTGATTTGCAGATCAGAGAGGGAAGATTTACTCCAGGGTACAGGTACAAATGAGACAGTTGAGAAAGATCTGCAAAATATTGAAAAAGAGTTTGAAATGGTTGTACTACCCTTCATCAAAAGACATCCAGACCTGTTTAGGTATGTATATATCATATTTATTCATATATAATGCACAGTTAACTTTGAATAGTATAGGACAAGGTTTTTCATCGTGAAATGAAAATGTTACAGATCTGACCACTCATTCATACAGTTATGAAGGAATGTAATGAACAAGAGCTAGTAGACCTTGCCAAAGGTCATTGCTTGCACTGTTATTCTTATAAACACTGTGTCTCCTAGATACATAAGTGAAATGTAACAGGACTTGTTTTTATATGCATTTCAGTGAACAAGTGGTAGTCAGCATCATCATAGATTTCAAATTCTTTTTCATTGTTCTGGCTTTTAAGCATGATGACACAACAAGTCCTGGATGATTAAAAAATAATGAAAACTCCTGGATGATTTTTATTTAATTTATTTGATGGATATTTCTAAAGATATATCTGTATGAACATCTTGCAAGTCTGGCATCTAATATGGCCATCATGTTGACCATCTTCAAAAACGTATCACAGCTCTCACTTATTGGATGGTCATATTATCAGAGGCTTATCACCCAAAAAACACTTGTTTATGATGCTACTTAGTCCAAATTGAAAATGGTTCCCAGCTTGACATCCAATAGGCCTCTTTGGTAGCCATCTTGAAATCTTTTTATGGTTACTAAATTGATGGCCTTCTTGAATTTTCATTGAAAGACTTTGTATGATGTCTGGTGTTGCAAGTCTATGCTCTTAAAATAAATAACAGAAAAGAGTGAAGACAACAAGCTTTGTAAAAGTTAAAAAATTTATTTCCTTAGAATACAATGTGAAAAATTAGAAAAAAATTAACTTAGAGTTCTACAAATAAAATCCAAAAATAATCCACGAATTAAAAAATAGAAGTCTTAGTAATAAAATCTCCTGCATTAATCTGAGTTCAGGTCCCTATAAAATCCAAAATGGAAGGCAATGACATCTGTTGTAACCTTCAAAGTGAAGATGTGTCAACAGTTTCTTGTTGAATCACAGAAAATATTCGAACTGAATCAGATAAAATATTCCAGTTTGAATTCTGTTAAATTTCATTAAATGTCTTTATCCAGGACTTTATAGGAGCACTTAAATATTTCCAGGGAGAGAATCACATGAAATTCAATAATTTTGAAGAAAATTGAAAAAAATTAAACTCAAACTGGTCACAACATGAATAACTTGACGTGTCAATTGTTTTGGAACCTGACTGAAAAACCTCTGTAAAAACAACAGTAATACTCTAATTAAGATGCAAGACAGATTCCTGGAAGAGGGTCAATCTTCAAGAAAAAATGTAAGTTTGTAACTATCAACACGTTTCATATCACATACGCCAGGTATGGCCTCGATTTAATGATTCTTACTCTGAAAAAGAATTTTAAAAATTTAAATTTCTTTACCAAGACTGTCACAGATTTTGGAGACAAGGTCAGAAACTAGATACAATGTTTCTATTAATAGTTCCTTATCAATGAAACAGAATTGAACTGAATTTCTGGACAATGCCATTTCCAGTAAACAAAGTTACATTGCAACAGCATGTAATGGAATAAAATAAAATTAAAGCTAGCATAAAAAACAATTAAATTAAATATACATAACACTAGTTGGTGTTATACGACTTTTTATTAAGCTTAGATGGTGATAAATGAAAAAATTCAGCCAAATGTAGGATGTGGGCATATTTTTTTAGAGATTGACAAATTCAGTAATTTGCTATCCATGATAAAAGTATCTCAAGGAGAGATAAAAGTCAGTTTTGGATCAGTGAAGAAGCAAAGAACAGTTACCAAAAAAAATGTTACAGAATTGGTATCACTCTGGGAACTGAATTCCAGTTGAAAAAAAAGAAATCGCTCTATCTTAAGCTTGTATTATCATTGTACTATATATGATCTATTTTACAAGGCACATGGATCATGTATGTGCATTTAATATTTTTAAATTAAATATAAATTGTTCTTTCAAAATTTAACACTAACTTTCTTTAACCAAAGTCTTTTCAGTCCTGATTATTAAATACTTTGCACCTTAACTCTCATCAAGAAACTTTCAGATGAAAAGTATTGATCTCTTTGGGCTTTTACAATGGTGGCCATGTACTAAACTTTGGTAAAGAAAAGAGGTAATTTAGTGGAATAGTCAGTCGAACTGTACAAATTTATTGATCAGTATGCATAGCTTTCATTGTGACATTACAATGTGCAGCATTCAATCTGGATTGTACTGGATCACATCTTTGAGTTCATTTCATCGAAAAAAGGTGATTTACTTTCACATTGATTTTACGTGAGCACCTATCTGGGCATTTAATTAATAACCTTCTAAAGGAATATGGATGTATATGAATCCGAAATGAAGTGAATACCTGACACTTAAAGGTATATAGAGTCAATTCTGAAAAATGATACCTGTGTGACTTGTACTGTTTAATATTCCAGATCATAGCCATGTTAATGAGATACCGTGTTTCTGATTGGCTGAGTTTGTTACCTCATAATCTAGAGACTATTTCTAATCCAGATTCTTTGAAACATGGTAAATGTGTTTATATCATTGAGATTTTGGATTGTTTCATTTATGAACAAGAGGCTGAAAAATAATATGCATTTTTTTATCTTTAGAAAGAATTTTAATCAGGATATAGTCAAATAGGTAAAATCTAAATGATGTAGTGAAGTGAAATGGTCAACTGTTGTTATGTAAGCCAGGTCAGCAATATCATTTTGACCGTTGTGTAAGGTGTTTTCATGCTCATAATTAAAAGATGCATCAAACATATATTCATGTTTGGAAATTGAGCTAAAATAAAACAAATTACTTCTATTTTCTATTCTCTTAAAAGATACAGTTGAAATGGATAATGCTTAAAAATGGTGTTTTGCTGAATAATTGAAATCACATGTTTACCCACCCATTCACCATCATGTGAAATAAAGAGCATTTTAGCGCATTTTTAACTATTAAAGAATAATTATTTTATAAAATTTTCATTGCCAGTTTTTAAAGAGCAATTCACTGCATACAAGGCATGGATAGGTCTAATTATTTGTTATCTTATTGACAGCAAATCATGTGAGGATATTGAATTATACAAAAGAATGGTGGCCTTCGTTATGGCCTATAGCTTCACAGAACCTTGGAGCAGTGCACAGGATGAAGAAGAAGATGAAGAGAATTCTGGGAGTTCTCAACCCATGATAGTTCCTTTGGCAGACATCTTGAATCATGTGGCCAAGAACAATGCTCATCTGACATTTGAGAATGAAGTCTTGAAAATGGTTGCCATTAGAAATATCAGGAAGGTACTTAACATATTGCAAGATATTGCAGGCCATTATTGCAACTTATGTCTTACTAATCAATTACCCCATGTACATTTACAATGAGGTTTTGTCAGATTTGTTTTAGTGACAGGTAATGCCTTTGTGTGGCTTTTCTTTTTTTCCTGGAATGGGGGGAGTGGGAGATAGCCTAGCAATAAAGAAAAAAATCCTTTAAATAAGTTAAACTCAATGACCTTGGTTAGAAGCATAGTTGTTTCCAATCCTGAACCTTTATAGAATAATCTACATTGATATATTTATTCTAATCTAGATGTGTACCTATTTTATTTCCTATATCTAAATATTGAGATAAAAGATGTTACAGCTCAAATGATTTATACAAATTGACTTTGTTCTTTTTGTTCAAATTTTGAAAATAAAAAATGTTTACCATACATAGTATACACATTTACCTTTGTTTATGTAACTTTGTGATTATTACAGTATAAATAACCAATTTATCATTCTTATCAGTCCTTTGCTGTCAGATGTAGGACACAAGTTTTACAATGTGAATAACCAATCCCACCTCTCTTATTACTGGTGTACTGTCAGATGCAGCACTTAAGTTTACCAGGAAGCAATGACTATCTGACTAATTTATAGGTACAAGTACAGGTACAAGTTCTAAAAGAGAATATTCATTAAAGATGGGTCTGTACATTTAAAAATAATTTTATTTCTAGATGTCTTTCATTGTTTTAGTACTCCTGGCTGTGTCCATCAAAACATCATATTGTAGTTTACCACACTGAACAGATTGTTCCTGATCCAATATATTTCCATCTTGGAAAATATGTAGAGACTATCTTCATTTTTTTAAAATGGACATTAGAAAATATTTTGTAAAGTAGGAAACATTGTAATGTTATAAGTGGTGAAAAAGGTAGATTTTTATATCTATATATTTTCTGGGCATAAACCATTAACTGGCATGGATATTTTTGTCTCCATTGTGTACTGTTGTGACTAAAAGCTGCATTGCAATATAAGTTCTGAAATTTTACAAAAACTTTAGGATAGCAATCTTTCACAAATTTTGCTTTTTGTATGTATATATATATATATATATATTGGTGTGTGAACAAGAACTCAAAAGATTTCTCTGAAAATCCCATTTCTGCCACCTTGGACCAGTTCCCTTTCTAGCAATGATCATGAAAGGATATTTTCAGTTTTTAATAATGTAGGTGAGTATACAAGAATATGTTCTATGAACATACTCCTTATACAACAAATGTGCATAATTAAAAATAAATTTTGATGAATAAAAATGAAACTTACACTTGTTTATCTTCATAATCGCAGTGATTGTCATTTATGACAATGGCACTGTTATATGCTTTAGAACTGAATGTAACAGCAGAGACATTTTTTTAGAATAAAGATCTAGCATATCCCAGCAGAAATATTACCATATAATACAGATTTAGCATGTAACAGCAGTAACATGACCACAGGATACAGAAAAAATTGCATGTAACAGCAGTGACATGACCACAGAATACAGAAATATGCATGGCCACCATTATACATCATTAGGTACAGTTGCTAAACTGCTTTTAATAACTTTGATAATTAGCATAGCAACATATTGCTGTGTTGTGACGTGTCTCAGTTATGTGCTTGATTATGGTGGCTGTTATAATAGTCAGGTGCACACATGGTCAGTTTGATCTTTGTTAATATTACTGAATATTACATGGGTTTTTTATGCAACAAATTGACTTCATAATTCTGGCATGATTATTTAATTTTAAGGAGCAGATAAATTAAATTGATGCAAAAATTAATCCAGTCAGACATGCTAGAGAAAACAGAGCTATACATATTGATTATGACTTTATCTTTGGAATTAAAAAGAGTAAATTTGATATGCTAGAAATGTTGGGAGATACTACACATAAGATGCCTTTTCATTAATATATAAGCCAGCTTGGACACAAGGTCAAATGTTAAGGTATGTAATACAGCTGAGTGATATCAAGCATACTTGGGCCTCTTGTTTTTCTTGATATAAATTACATTCTTTATTCTTGCACAGGGTGAAGAGGTTTTCAACACATATGGTGAACTCAGTAATCAGCATTTACTCCACATGTACGGATTTGCAGAGCCATATCCCAACAACCATTATGACACTGTAAGTGTAATCATTACATGGATAATGTAACCAACCTTTATGACACTAAGTGTAATCATTAAATAGATAATGTAACCAACCTTTATGACACACTAAGTGTAATCATTAAATAGATAATGTAACCAACCTTTATGACACAGTAAGTGTAATCATTACATGGATAATGTAACCAACCTTTATGACACAGTGTAATCATTACTTGGATAATGTAACCAACCTTTATGACACAGTAAGTGTAATCATTACATGGATAATGTAACCAACCTTTATGACACTAAGTGTAATCATTAAATGGATAATGTAACCAACCTTTATGACACTAAGTGTAATCATTATATGGATAATGTAACCAACCTTTATGACACAGTGTAATCAGTACATGGATAATGTAACCAACCTTTATGATACTAAGTGTAATCATTAAATGGATAATGTAACCAACCTTTATGACACTAAGTGTAATCATTAAATGGATAATGTAACCAACCTTTATGACACTAAGTGTAATCAGTACATGGATAATGTAACCAACTTTTATGACACACTAAGTGTAATCATTACATGGATAAAGTAACCAAGCTTTATGACACTAAGTGTAATCATTACATGGATAATGTAACCAACCTTTATGACACTGTAAGTGTAATCATTACATGGATAATGTAACCAACCTTTAAGACACTAAGTGTAATCATTACATGGATAATGTAACCAACCTTTATGACACCAAGTGTAATCATTATATGGATAATGTAAAAAAAAAACTCATTAAATGGATAATGTAACCAACATTAATGACTCTAAGTGTAATCATTAAATAGATAATGTAACCAACCTTTATGACACACTAAGTGTAATCATTAAATAGATAATGTAACCAACCTTTATTACACACAGTGTAATCATTAAATAGATAATGTAACCAACCTTTATGACACACTAAGTGTAATTAAATAGATAATGTAACCAACCTTTATGACACAGTGTAATCATTACTTGGATAATGTAACCAACCTTTATGACACTGTAAGTGTAATCATTAAATGGATAATGTAACCAACCTTTATGACACAGTAAGTGTAATCATTACATGGATAATGTAACCAACCTTTATGACACTAAGTGTAATCAGTACATGGATAATGTAACCAACTTTTATGATACTAAGTGTAATCATTAAATGGATAATGTAACCAACCTTTATGACACTAAGTGTAATCATTAAATGGATAATGTAACCAACCTTTATGACACTAAGTGTAATCAGTACATGGATAATGTAACCAACCTTTATGACACACTAAGTGTAATCATTACATGGATAAAGTAACCAAGCTTTATGACACTAAGTGTAATCATTACATGGATAATGTAACCAACCTTTATGACACTGTAAGTGTAATCATTACATGGATAATGTAACCAACCTTTAAGACACTAAGTGTAATCATTACATGGATAATGTAACCAACCTTTATGACACCAAGTGTAATCATTATATGGATAATGTAAAAAAAAAACTCATTAAATGGATAATGTAACCAACATTAATGACTCTTAAGTGTAATCATTACATAGATAATGTAACCAAGCTTTATGACACTAAGTGTAATCATTACATGGATAATGTAACCAAGCTTTATGACACTAAGTGTAATCATTAAATAGATAATGTAACCAACCTTTATGACAGTGTAATCAGTACATGGATAATGTAACCAACATTTATGACACTAAGTGTAATCATTAAATGGATAATGTAACCAACCTTTATGACACTAAGTGTAATCATTACATGGATAATGTAACCAACCTTTATGACAGTGTAATCAGTACATGGATAATGTAACCAACCTTTATGACACTAAGTGTAATCACTACATGGATAATGTAACCAACCTTTATGACACTAAGTGTAATCATTACATGGATAATGTAACCAACCTTTATGACACTAAGTGCAATCATTACATTAATAATGTAACCAATCATTATCCAGTTCTATTTAAATGCTAGCTACTTCAGATCATTGCATTCCCACTGAACCACCACACATTTATCCAGTTATGACTATTTAAACTAGTAACTTCCAATCATTGCTTTCTCACAAAATTCAATAAAAACTTACATTTATAATTATATAACTGCTAGCTACTGTAAAAATTGCATTCCCACAGAATTTCACACACACACATATGCAGTTTAGACCATTTAACTACTAAGTACTTCAAATCATTGTTTTTCCCACTGAATTTTACACACACTGTCATTTCTTAAGTACATAGAGGTGGGCTACCAACCCTACAGAGGTATAGGTGGGTTGCAAGCCCAGATATAAGTTTAGGCTGGCTGCCAACCCTAAGTAAGGGTAGGTTGCAAAATGTAGTTTAGTATAGGAGAGTTTCTTCTTTGAGATGGATGGGTTGCCAACTTGGATGTATGTATAGGTGAGCTGCCAATCCTGAATAAGTATATATATATATATATATATATATATATATATATATAGGTTGCCAACTTGGAGCTAAGTATAAGTGAGCTGCCAATTATGGGCAGCTAACATGGAGCCAAGTTTAGGTGAGCTGCCAATCTGAATAAGTATATATGGGTTACTAAAAGTGCTGTGCTGACCAGTTTATTGCTTTGTTTACATTCTGATGCATGATGAAAATCATGAAGAAACTGAAGCTTATTTAGTTACTAATTGACCAGGCCTATATGTTTGCCCTTGATTTCTCATCATTTCATGACTTAAAAGTATATTTTTCCACCAAAAAAGTCTATAAATAGGTAAGCCAAAAAAACATGTCATTTTGTCAGGTTTACCATATCTGTTTGGCCAGGGAAGGCAGCTTTTTATTGCCTTTTTAAAACCCTGCAATAGAGAACCTCTTCTAAGGTCACCTTTTTTGCTCTGTAAGATAGCATGAAAGAAAGTATGGCCTCCTGTGAGCAGGACAGAATGGTGCAGTGTACTACCTTATTGTCGGATACAGTTGAATTACAGATGAAAACAGCCTCTCTTCAGAGCAGCCATTATAAACCATTTTGCACAGGTCCAGTTACAAATAACATTGACCCAGATCCACCATTGTGTATAGCACATGCAGATTAGAGTCTGCATGGTTTGTTCTATTGATCACTGCTAACAAACTGCATATACCCAGATCTGCCTGTGTATAATGCAGTGACAGTTGTGCTTTTGCAGCTTGCAGTTGTATCCAACTTGAACAATTGTATCCAACTTGAACAATTGTATCCAACTTGAACAACAGTTTGGACAATAAATTGACCCTTATCTTTTTTTACCTTGTCAGACTTTGGCAGATCTATTAATGGCATTAGTCTCTTTAAGGGTTATATTTGTCCTCTTTATAAAAGCAAGAATATTCAACAATGTTAAGACTGTACAGAACATTTTTGGCATCAAATTATTACATGCGTATGTTGGGTTTTTCAGGTAGAAATTCCCATAAAGCTTCTGGTTCATGCTGCCCAGGATGTAATTGGATATTCAGAAGATGCATTTTCAAGAAAGAAAAAAGTTCTACATGAAATGGTAATAAGGAAAGGCAAAATATAATTTATCAATTTGCATGCGAGTATTCATTTTAGAGATAGAGAAAAATAACAGGATTGTGGGAAAAAAATTAAAAGTTTTTTATGGCCATTATTGAAATGGATGTTTTCTTAGTGAACATGGTTTCCATTGCATGTAAAACTTTATATTTTTATTTTGAAAAGTCTCAGAGCACAAAACTTCAATGAAACTTGAAAAATTAACAAAGAAAGGTGATATGCCAAGATGTAACATGTTGGGGAAAATTGCATTTCCAGAAGAAGAACCATGTGTAGAGAGAATCCGGTTTAAATGATTCAAGCTTGTATTTTTTTTAGGGAAATCAGAGAATAAAGATATATTATCTTAGAACTGAAGTTTAAGTACTGATAGGTCAAGTCTAGTCATCAAAGTTCTAAATATGTACAGTCATTTTACATATTTGTAATGAAAGTTCTCTCAGTTCAAAACAGAGCATTACTTTTCACTTCATGCATTTTTGTTGTTGAATAAATATGCACATGAACCTGCCTTTGTCACATTTTTATAATGAACTAAACTATTTTAAAATGGATTCACACATTTTTATTCTGCTGCACTGACCAACACCTTTATAAAAACATGTAACATATGGTGTTATAAGTAAAACTATGATAGCTTAAATACCCATCTGCATGAGCGTAATGATCTTCATAAGAATATTTGTATATTGATACCATTTGGTTCTGTATAGTAATTACGCTAAAATTGTTTGGATTATGCACACTAGACTTGGTGTTAACATTAATTGCAATTAAAGATAAAACGAATGGTTTCATAATCTTGTCCAAAAATTGGACATCAGCCTTTAAAATTATCTCATGCCTACTATTTACCAGATATACAGAAGACTTCAATAAATTATTTAGTAGAGAAGGAGATTGTGAGATTTAATTAGGATTATCCTTGCTGCTGGTCTTTGCATTAACCAGCCCTGTTACTGATGTGTGAAGTTTATTTATAGCCCCGATTACAGTACAGAGTTAGAAATCACCCCACCCTTCATTACTAGCCTTTCCACAATTAAGGGCTTACAATGGATTACGACTAAAGTTGTAACTTTATTTGCGTGACTAAAGTTGATTATGATTATAATTGGTATTTTTATGAGTACATTGAAGTCTAAAATTATATTTAATTTCCTAAAGAACTATATTGTATCATTTAGTGTGAATAATTATTCTGACAGGGCCTGTATGCAGATGGTGTGACCATGGTTGTTGGAATTGATGGAATCCTTAGTGAAGAAGAGACTTACCAAACCCTAAAAGTAAGGAAGAATTAGTTTATGATGGTCTTCTATTTCTGAAAAGAGAAATTGCTTTGCCTCTTGTATGTACATATTCTTTTAACATCTCAGTTTATTACATGACATAATTATTAAGACAAATTGACCCTGTTTTTGAACTTTGCATGTATTTCTGGCTGAAACAATGCAGTTTTTTTTTCATAACTGACTTTGCCATATAGCAACAATGTAATTTTCAAAATATATTTATCAAAATATTGATTTAGATTCTTACAAATGAGTGCTGAACTATAATATTCTGTGAAAGTAAAGGAACTGCTTTTGGTAAAAATAAAATTGGTTTTGTTATCATACACTCAAATTAAAATTTAGGTACAGTGATACTGCGGTACAATAAATGTCTGTAAAAACATTCATGATCTGTTGACCTCAAGAATTCTTTGGTTTTCTAAATGATCTTGATGAATGAAAAGGGCAACCCAAACATGGTCTTGGGTCAGTGCTGTCATGATGAATGAAAAGGGCAACCCAAATATGGTCTTGGGTCAGTGCTTGTCATGATGAATGAAAAAGGCAACTAAACATGATCATGGGTCAGTGCTTGTCATGATGAATGAAAAGGGAAACCCAAACATGGTCTTGGGTCAGTGCTTGTCATGATGAATGAAAAAGGCAACCCAAACATGGTCTTGGGTCAGTGCTTGTCATGATGAATGAAAAAGGCAACCCAAACATGGTCTTGGGTCAGTGCTTGTCATGATGAATGAAAAGGGCAACCCAAACATGGTCTTGGGTCAGTGCTGTCATGATGAATGAAAAAGGCAACTAAACATGATCATGGGTCAGTGCTTGTCATGATGAATGAAAAGGGAAACCCAAATATGGTCTTGGGTCAGTGCTTGTCATGATGAATGAAAAAGGCAACTAAATATGATCATGGGTCAGTGCTGTCATGATGAATGAAAAAGGCAACCCAAACATGGTCTTGGGTCAGTGCTTGTCATGATGAATGAAAAAGGCAACTAAACATGATCATGGGTCAGTGCTTGTCATGATGAATGAAAAGGGAAACCCAAACATGGTCTTGGGTCAGTGCTTGTCATGATGAATGAAAAAGGCAACCCAAACATGGTCTTGGGTCAGTGCTTGTCATGATGAATGAAAAAGGCAACCCAAACATGGTCTTGGGTCAGTGCTTGTCATGATGAATGAAAAGGGCAACCCAAACATGGTCTTGGGTCAGTGCTGTCATGATGAATGAAAAAGGCAACCCAAACATGGTCTTGGGTCAGTGCTGTCATGATGAATGAAAAAGGCGACACAAACATGGTCTTGGGTCAGTGCTTGTTATGATGAATGAAAAAGGCAACCCAAACATGGTCTTGGGTCAATGCTGTCATGATGAATGAAAAAGGCGACACAAACATGGTCTTGGGTCAGTGCTGTCATGATGAATGAAAAAGGCAACCCAAACATGGTCTTGGGTCAGTGCTGTCATGATGAATGAAAAAGGCGACACAAACATGGTCTTGGGTCAGTGCTTGTTAGATTTACTTGTTGATAAGTATATCTTGATTTTAATCTAATTGGACATATGCAATACCTTATTTACCATATTTGTTGGGACACCTAAAATTTTTAAAGTAATTTTTTTTATATACTATATTCTGGGACACATCTTTTTTTTCAAGTTGTCAATTGTGGGACACTTTTAAATCAAATAGAAAATTACATGTCTGAAAATGCACCCCAACTGAAGTTTTATTTATAAAAATATAAAACTGTAGTTGAGATAAAATTCTGTAATCCATTGCAGCTACATCAGCTCTGCAACACAACCCCTTTCCTGTTTGTATGATCCATTCTTTCGATGCATCAATATTTTTGTAGTTTTCTCATGTCATGAAAAATTATCATTGGAGTCAACACATCTGAAGCAGGAACTGCGGAGACTAAAGTCATATTTTTAAATTCTGCACCAGACTTGCTAATTCTCACATTTTAAGCTCCTATCTTATTGCCTGCCTGTCCAGGAATGAGAACAAAGTACGCAAGAATTTCATCCATGTTAATGATCATATCTGCAAAATCATCTGCTTCTCTTCTGGCCTTCATGAATTCATCAAATGATTTTATTTTCTCCAAATCTTCTGAGTGACACTGGGTCATTGATGTCCATGCATGAAGCACTATATTGTGCCACTTTAAAACTTGTTCCATTGTTTCAATTCATTTTCAAATCTCCCATGAATACCTGTGAAAAGAAATGAAAGTTAGTTTTTATATCTTGGCCGATTATGTATATTGAAAAAATAACAAAAAATCAACACACATAAAAGAATCCAAAGTTGACTTAAGAGGTAAGCTTGCTTTGTAGTAACTTGGGCTTCTAGTTATCATTAATACAAACTAGCATTGATGTTTGTGGGTAAATAGTATACACAGTAATAACTTGCTTTAATAATACTTTCTGTAACCCATGCTAGCGGAAAGATTGTCACTTGCACTGAAGTGAATGTATTTTCAAATAATGATTTTTATTTGTAAGATATTGTCATATAGTTGACTTGGATATAATTCAGTCATGGTTATTTTGTACCCAACACATTGTCATGCATAAATGACAGATGCCTTCAAGCAATCAGTTCATTATTTCCCTCACTTTTGTGATTTTGTTGGATCCAGTTTTTCAGTTGGATAACATTCAACCTTTCAGTATAACCAAACAAGATTTGTTTCTCAATGTTCACATCAATGAATAAAGTGTTATCGGACATAAGTGATGTACACTACAGTATGGATGCCTATGCTGTCATATATGGAGTTCATGGACATATTTTATTCTTTAATGTTTATGATGAAAAAAAGAATTAAATTATAATTTGTTTCTTTCATTGTCAAAAAAGCATTTTGATTATCAGTTTTATTGTAATGTACAGAAGGGAGGTGGTACAAATTCAACACAAATTTATATTTTTTCTTAAGTCTTGGGAGATGTGACCTAGTGAAAAAGGTTTCACCATAAGTTCTGGGACACGAAAAAAATATTTTATCATATCCCAATATATACAATAAATACAGTAACCTACTGCAGCAGCAAAAGATACAAATTTTGATAATACTATTTATTATATGATAATATTTGACTAAATATTAGGGTAAATTTTATACAAAATATGACATTGTTGATGTGCAGGATCCTGGGTACAATGGCCTCAAATGTCAATGAGTGCACTTACCTATAATTGACATATCCTTCATAGCTTTCCTACATAGGCTAGGTGTAATATATTTGCCAGAAATATCCTTTAGATTTTCACATACTATGCAGAACAAGATGTCAGACATAGGAGTTCTCATATATTGTTTTGCTTCTTTTTTTATTCCTTAATCCATTAAACTGCTGAATTAAGTCTGTTACAGAGTAAAATCTGAAGGTCACTATGTACAGATTCTTTTTTGCAACCAATAAAGATGGTGCAATTTAAGTTTAATTTTAAAAGGGTAATAGACCCTTTTGGAACATTGAATCTTTGTTGAACAATCAGTAGGTGTAATGACTAAGCTTATTTGGTCATAATTTTTTCCTAGTTGTTTAAACTCTGTTGCCACAAAACAAAACAAAAGAGACATGAGTGCTAATCTTCTGAACATATGAAAGGACCTGTTATTGAACAATTTTTCCCCAGGGCCTGTATTACATCATTAGATCTGTCCCTCACATTGCAATGTTTATGTTGTAGAGGGTTACCACATAACTTTGAAACAGGAAGTTTAGGCCAGAATTCAACAAAAAAAAGATACTAGCAACAACAACTGTTATTATCATCCTCCAAGACTTACTTGGGGACCTGATCAAATAAAACTACAGCATTCAACTTTACTGGAAATACCTGTTAATTAAAAGTTACATATTTTCATGTTTGTATGTTTATTTCTTGTCAGTTAATAATTTTTGAAAAACAGTAAAGTGAAGTAGAAAACTTATTGGGTGATATTCTCAATATATTTTTCTGAAAGAAAAATGATATTTTATAAATAGTTAATCATGGAAGGATAATACTAAAATTAAAAATGCATATTTTCTATAAGAAAAAGGATATATACAGAATTTTCAGCATAGATCATTCCATCAGTTATCCTTTTGCAATGTAAAGTATTTAAGCTGAGGTAGTGTCCTATAGAATCATAAAGTGTTTAATTGACAATACTACCATATCATGAAGAGAGATGGGAGCCAAGTGTTTTTCACAAAGATACGACATGGTAGACTTATCTTAGATTTAATGTCAAAACATTTTATAAAGGCATCAATACTTGTAATCAAGTACAATAGCTAGAAAAATACTCCATGGTTCTTTTCTTGCATTATTACCAACATGCATAGTGATATACATTTCTAGCCATATTACCAACATGCATAGCAATACAGACTTCTTACCATATCACCAACATGCATAGTGATATACCTTTCTAACCATATCACCAACATACATAGTGATATACCTTTCTAGCCATATTACCAACATGCATAGCAATATATACTTCTTACCATATCACCAACATGCATAGTGATATACCTTTCTAGCCATATTACCAACATGCATAGCAATATAGACTTCTTACCATATCACCAACATGCATAGTGATATACCTTTCTAGCCATATTACCAACATGCATAGCAAAATAGACTTCTTACCATATCACCAACATGCATAGTGATATACCTTTCTAACCATATCACCAACATGCATAGTGATATACCTTTCTAGCCATATTACCAACATGCATAGCAATATAGACTTCTTACCATATCACCAACATGCATAGTGGTATACCTTTCTAACCGTATTACCAACATGCATAGCAATATAGACTTCTTACCATATCACCAACATGCATAGTGATATACCTTTCTAGCCATATTACCAACATGCATAGTGATGTACCTTTCTAGCCATATTACCAACATGCATAGCAATATAGACTTCTTACCATATAACCAACATGCATAGTGATATACCTTTCTTGCCATATTACCAACACCCATGAATTGAATTTCTGCTAAAAACATTGTTTTAGAACTACATAGGTATGTATTGCATAAGTAAATCTCAATGTTATCTACAGTCATATATTGTATATATTGCATAAGTAAATCTCAATGTTATCTACAGTCATATATTGAATCAGTACTTCTTAGTGATAACTACATCATCATATTCTGTGATAAATGCACAGTGTCACTTATTGTATACAGTACTTTATGATAACTTCACAGTTCTCTGTTGAAAGTATACTTTTTCCTATATTGTGTACAGTACTTCTCAATGATAACTACTTTGTCCTTTATTATGTACAGTACTTATATATGATAGCTACACTCATTTATTGTGTACAGTACTTCTCAGTGATAACTACAATAAGTCTTATACTGTGTACAGTACTATATGATAACTACACTGTCATACATTGTGTGCAGTACTTCTCTATGATACTCCACTGTGATATATTGCATACAGTACTTCTCAATGATAACTACACTATTATTGATTATGTACAGTACTTCCATATGATAACTAGTCATTTTGTCAGTACTTTCTTATGATAACTACCCTGTCATGTTGTGTACAGTACTTCTCAATGATACTACAATGTCATATATTGTATACAGTAATTCTGTGATAACTACACTCAGTTATACCTTATGTACAGTACTTCTTTGATAACTGCACTCATATTGTTTAGAGTATTTTCCCATCATAACTAACACTGTCATATATTGCATAGAGTAATTCTCAGTGATAACTACACTCTTATATATTATGTATAATATTTTCCTATGATAGGACAGTTGGGCCAGCATGCATATATTTTAACCAGAGGAAATTAGTTTATAACCATCAGAAAAAGCTTCCTTAAATTTTTTTTTAAATTGCCACAATTTTGTAAATATCTATGCTGTGGATGTATGTCATAAGAAAATTATGGTATCTCTTCAGATTCTGACAATGAGCAAGGAAGACTTGGATGTTTTGGAAGAGAATGATGGATGGCTTGAAGAAGAAGATGAAAGCAAGGAAGAGAGTCTAAATTTCCAACACATTAAGTTGCTCCCTGACCAGTGGAAAGAGATCCTTTCCAGGTAATACAACTAATATATTACTGCATTTCTTATTTAAGCAGAGTCCAATCTAAAGACTTTTGTCACAATGTGGTGGGTGGCCTTTTGACTGACAAGTTTATCTGTACTAAATACTTTGTGACAATTTTTAAAGCACTGGATGATGAACTTGTTAATATATGTCTGTGATCCAGTAAATAGCTATATATATATATATATATATATATATATATATATATATATATATATATATATATATATATATATATATATATTCAACAATTCAACATTTCTGAGCAGTTTCAAAGATTTGGCAGTTAATTTGGAATATTAATATTATAGTCTGGGTTTTTGTAACAGTTGCCATGGTTGATAATAATTATTATGCCAAATGGTTAGTTCTAAGTTATTATCAATATATTGGTCTTCAATTCACTGTTGCCATAAAGTTTCTTTTGGAACTGTTGAAAACAATTTGTATAGAACAATGATGTTATAATAACTAAAAATGAATTTAGCTTATTGGGAGATAATAGAAACCAGTTAATAAGTGCATCAAATTTATGCAGCCAAATCCAGGAGACAAATGTTTTAGACTATAGCAAAATAATATATTACTGTTTCATTACTTTATATACTCATAGATAAGTTGAGTTCAACTGTAAACAATATAGAACCTGATCTGCCATCACATAATGTGCTAGCAGATAAGGGTTTATGTTGTCTGTTCTAGTAATGACTCCTGATGCACTGCTGGCACAGTATGTGGTGGTAGATCAAGGTCTGTGTTGCTTGCAGTCGGACTCAACTTGTAAGCAAGTATTGATGGTAGACTCAAACCTTTATCAGGATGTTGTAAGATACTGCTAAGATGTATACCTTCAGGCATGAAATTTTAAATTAAATTAGGTTAAATTTAACTTATCTAGGTACCAAAACAAAGATACTTTGAATCAAACATCAACTTGTTGCATAACCAAAAAAAACCATAGCAACTTTACAGGTATGGTCTAGTACCACTTTCATAGTTGATGAGTTTACAAATATGTTCTGTGCATTAGGAAAGTTCTTCAAAAGAAAGCAAGAAATTAACCCTTACAACAGTATTTATAAGCATAACTTTGGATATAAAGAATTTTAGACAGATTTTGCAGTAAAACGGGTCTGTCAGCTGAAGTTTGTTTTTGTTTGAAATTATTTGATTAGGTAGTTTTTTAAACCTGTCTCTTGCATGCATTCTCTTTTTCAGATGTGCAAAGGTTACTCTACAGCAATATAAAGATTCCATAGAGGAAGATTCCAAAAGTTTATCTGATTGTACAAAGCTCACCTCCAGACAGAAATATTCACTATACACCAAATATGGACAGAAACAGATATTACACAAACTAACAAGTGCTTGCTTGAAATAAAATAAATAAGTTGTCACATATTTGCTCTTTTTTTTTCATCCATTAAAAAAGCTTTCCATTTTTATATTGATTGTACTACATCTTACAGTAAATTCTCACAAAATCCTTAATATTTATATGTGGTTGTCTGTAATGTGGAATAAATGATTTAGAAAACCATTTTGACACTTTGAGGACTTAGATATTGATTGGTCAGCTTAAAATTAGGAGTTAAGTTTCATGAATAACCCTTCCACCCAGTACAACCTCATTATAATACCATTCATTGAATACACTGCCTTATAGTGAGACTACCTTTAGTGAAGTACACAGGACATGTAATTTTACTACCTGATCGTGAACATCCTTGCCCACAACAAGAAACATGTTATTAATGAAGGTCCTTATCATGAGAGAATGTTGTATAAAGAACAAAATACTAGGCAAATGTGTGATATTTGGTTGAATTGAACATGGTAAATGTCTTGTTAGTTCATCTCAACCAACTTGCTCTTATTCTTGTTGCCATAAATGTAGTCTATCTTGTTTCAAAAACATGTTAGACGATATTAATGATATTAATAATTACATTTAATGAAATAAAATGAAATAAAAAGATTTATACAAAATTGATTACTTAACACAAACATACTTTAACTACAGGGTCGTAACACCTTCCCCCATAAAGAAAAAAAAAAGATTTATGTAATAAAACGTTCTTTTTCATAGCAGATGTAGATTCTACACAAGGTAAAAAATTACATAAGCACTCTTAATTTATAAAAAAATAAATACGGGCCAGATGTAAATTCTACATGAGGTAAAACAAAATACATAAGAACAATTCTTATGAATTTATGAAGATGACATTTCTTAACACGGGATAGTGCATCTGCAATCAAATTATCCTTTCCTTTTATGTGCCTGATATCAGGATTGTATTCTTGTAAAAATAAGCTCCATCTCAACAGCCTCTGATTTTTATTTTTAATTCTCCCGATAAAGTGAGACAACAGGAGAAGGAGCCGAGATAATATAAACTTCGAAATGCTGTAATGCCAGTATAACAGCCAATTGTTGAGTAGTTTCTCAGGTGTTTATTCAAATTTTTAGAGAAATAACATTTTGGTCATCTTGAAGCAAAACAGCTCCAAACCCAACATCACTCGCATCTACAGATAATTTAAACGGCTGACTGAAATCTGGAGCAGTTAAAACTGGTGCACTTTCAAGTACGGCGTTTAGTCTATCGAAAGCCACTTGACATCTTTCAGTCCAAAGAAACTTGTTTTTCTTTCTCAACAAGTTTGTCAGAGGTTCAACTACATACGAAAAATTAGAACAAAATTTGCATTAGTACCCAGCAATGCCTAAAAATCGCATCAGATGTTTTCTATTGACAGGCACTGGATATTCTGAAATAGCCTTGATCTTAGCATCTCTAGTTTTAATCTGTCCATGTCCCACAATATGTCCTAGAAAGGTAACACATGCACGGCAAAACTCACTTTTAGATTAATAGTCAGATTTACATCCGTGTGTCGAAGAACTTCCGGGGCCCCGAGTGGTCTAAAGCGCTGTCCGTTACGGATCATTGCCATCTCACCTCTGTCTGCGTGGGTTCGAGTCTAGGATTTGGCGAATGTGGATATGTGAGAAAGCTTGCCAGTAGCTTCTCGTGGGTCGGTGGTTCTTTCTGATGATTTCCCGGTTTCTTCCTCCACCATTAATACTGGCCGCCATGAATAGCCTATCGTGTGCTGAAAAATGGCGTTAAGCCCAACAACAACAACAACGAAGAACTTCCGAATCATGATTAGATGTTCTTTCCCGGTGTTGTTGTAAATGATGACATCAATATATGCATCGCAGTTGTCTAGACCAGACGTTATCATATTCATAAGGCGTTGAAATGTGCTCAGAGAACCCTTCATCCTAAAAGGCATCACTTTACCAGTCCATCTGGAGTCACAAATACCGAAATTTATTTTGCTTTTTCTGTTAGCGGAATTTGCCAAAAGCCCTTCAAAAGGTCGAATTTAGTGACGTATTTGGCATTTCCAATTTTGTCGATACAATCATCGATTCTTGGCAGTGGAAACGAGTCTGTTTTTGTCACACTATTCACCTTCCTATAATCCGTACACATTTGGAAAGTTTAATCCTGTTTGAGAACAAGAATGCACGGTGAACTTCAGTCACTCTTACTGGGTGCTAAAAAATCATTGTCCAGTAAATACTGAACTTTTTTTTCATATATTGCTGTTTAAAAGGATTCAACCTGTATGGGTTATAGTTTCATGGGTTTTGAATTTACTATTTCAATGTCGTGAAAAGTTTTGTTGGTCCTTGTAAGCACGTCTGGAAACAAGTGGTTATATTCAGACAATTGTTTAAGTTCACTTTTTTTCTGATCTTGCAAATGAGAAAGTTTCTGATCTAGATTTTCCAGAACTTCCAAATTCTGCAGACTTGTAGCAAGGTTAGTAGAATCCATCTTAAATCCTTCGTACAAATCTTTCTATGGTGGGACAGTTATAACTAAATTACATGATTGACCTATTTTTTTCAACATTTTTAACATATTGATATGGCACAATTGTTTTGGTTAACACCTATCAGGAGTATTTATAATGTAATTTAAGTCACTTAGTTTCTTTTCAACCTTGTGTAGACTAAAATAGTTTGCCTGAAGAGGATTTTGTGGAATAGGAAAGAGAGCTAGGACTATCACCAGACTTAAAACTCCTATCTCTTGAGTTTTTATTATATCTTAGCTTCATTTTTGATGTTTGAGTAGAGTGCAAACTTGCTCTTGCAACCTCACAAACCTTTGACAATTGATATTTCAAATCAGAAACATAAGATTAAGTTCTGATTCTTCATTTGAAAAAAATTTCTCATTCAATAACTTGAAGGGTCCACACACAGTGTCCAAAAACCAATTTGAAAGGACTGAATCCAAGAGACTCCTGAACGGACTCTCTAATAGCAAACAAAAGTAAATGTATGCCTTCATCCCAGTCTTTACCTGTGTCAAAACAATACGATCTCATTTTTCAAGGTTTGATGAATTCATTCTAAAGCATCTTGGCTTTCAAGAAGATATGCAGAAGATTTCAACTGTTAAATGCCCAATTCATGCATTGCTTGCATTCCAGACATAAAATTTGACCCTTGATCCGATTGAACAAATTTGGGTAGGCCAAACTGAGTAAAGAACTTTACTAAAGCATTTACAATATTTTTAGTTTTAATATTCCTCAGAGGAATTGCCTCTGGGAATCTTGACGCACACATTATTGTCCACAAATATTGATTACCTGACTTGGTCTTTGGTAAGGGACCAACACAATCTACCATAATTCTATTAAGTGGTTCATCAAATGCATGAATTGGTTGTAAATTTGCTTTAGGTATCTTTTGATTTGGTTTTCCTACAATTTGACACGCATGACAAGATCTACAAAATTTGCAAACATCACTTTTGATTTTCGGTCAATAGAAATGAGTCAAGATCTTGTGATACGTTTTATTGATCCCTAAATGACCAGCCAAAGGAGTTTCATGGGCCAAATAATGTATTTCCTGTCTGTTAGGTTTCAGAACCACAATTTGATTGACCATTCGTCACTACCAGGTACCTCGAGAGGTCTCCATTTTCTCATTAACAACTCTATTTTTAATGAAGCAACAGACGGGTACTTCAGTTGCTTCAGTTTCACTAACAGCCCGCCGAAACAAGCAGGAGATCTCAGAATTCTTCTCCTGTTCAACGACAAGTGATTGTCGTTTTATCACCCTGATCAGATAAAAGAGAATGAGTATTTAAAAGAGGATCACTATGATCAATGCCTATCGACTGATCCAAATTAGAAGTGAAAGTGACCTCATCAAAAGCCGACGGTCGCAGGTCCTGAAACTAAGTCTGATGAAAAATCAACAGAATGGAGAAGAACATTAACAAAGCCTCACTCTACTCCCTGAATGAGAACACTCATTAGAATTGGTCTTCTCAGAAGGCAAAACACCTGAAACTAAAAGATTGAGAAGCTCCTGTTTCCTTTAAAATTTTAATAGGGATAGGATTGGCCAATGTATCGTTTTCAGTACATGACCTTGACCTCCTAGAAATAAGAGCATTTGGGATAGGTCTATCTTGATTCTGGTGCCTATATTTCAATTTGAAACACTCAGAAATGACATGTCCCTTTTTCATACAATAGGTACAGGTAGGTAGAGACAAGGATTTAGAATCAAGTCTCTCAGAGGCTTGATTTTTAGAATTTGTGCCAGGTTGATTTTTACTTAGAGTCGTATTTGTTTGAAATACCTTCCTATCAGTAGTCTGCCGAGTGAAAGATTTGTTTACACCAGGAGCTTTATGAGTTAAGGAATACCTATCAGCAGCCAGAGCAGCATTTTCCAAGGCCTTAATCTCATGATCTTCAAGGTGATTTTTAATATCACTAGGAATACAGTTTTTGAACTCTCCGAGTAATACCAGTTGTTCAAGTATTTCATAATCCGTGTTCAATTTTCTCAGACAGACACCATCTCTTGAACAACTGTTCTTTTTCTCTAGCAAATTCAACATAAGTTTGTTTAATTTCTTTTTTGTAACTTCTGAACGTTTGTCGATAAGCCTCAGAGACTAACTTGTAACTTTTCAAGATGCATTCATTAACCAAATCGTAATCTGAACTTTGTTTTACTGATAGAGACTATAGATATTTCTGGTCTTGCCATGAAGTACACGCTGCATTAATTTAAGTCCAATACTCTCTTGCCCAATTTGAATTCTAAGCTACTTTTTCAAACATAAAATATTTGTCTACTTCCTTTTCACTAAAAGGGGGAACTAATTTGATATATCCTAAAATGTTAAACTTTGAATTTGCACGAGATGTGGAATCATGCCCGTCTCTTGCGAGATCCAATTATTTTATTTTAGTTTGCATCTCTCTCTCTCTCTCTCTCTCTCTCTCTCTCTCTCTCTCTCTCTCTCTCTCTCTCTCTCTCTCTCTCTCTCTCTCTCTCTCATTTCATTTGTTCCTTTTGTAATTCTACTTACCTATCTTTTTCCTTTCTTCTATCTGTATTTGTCTTTCTTTTTCTTATATTTGTCTTCGTTTTTCCCTTTCTTCAAATTGTATTCTCATTTGTTCTTTTTGCAATTCAATTTGATTTGTCTTTTTCTTTTTCTTCCAATTGTATTCTCATTTGTTCTTTTTGTAATTCAATTTGTCTTTTTCTTTGTCTTACAATTGTATTCTCATTTGTTGTTTTTTGTAATTCATTTTGTCTTTGTTTTTCATTCTCTCTTTCCTGTCTCTTTCTCTTCCCTTTCAGATTGTTATCTCATCTGTTCTTTTTGAAAGTCAAATTTATATTTCAATTTTAGTTCTGCCATTTTAATGTCAGCATCGGTTCAAGTCTTACTGACGGATGCCAAGACACTTTTGTCCAAGATATTCTTCTCTGCCAAATGTTGAACTATAATTTTCTTGATTTCTTGTTTAGTTAAAGTTTTTGCTTCAGATAGTTCATACTTTCTGGCAAGTTCAAGCAATTCATTCTTCCTAAAACTCTCCAACTATTCTTTGGATGGAGTAGAAGAAAAAAGCTCTCCACTCTTGACATTTTTAAGAAAGCCTGTTTCACTAAAATTTCAAATAAAGTGAACTAGAGGAATTAACTTTCGAATTTTAGGTGGCAGGGTACAGTTTCGTAGTTTGACCCCTGGCAAATTTCTTAACTTAAGGCTATGGTGTGACTTTTTCAGCAATTCTTGTCTACTAATTAAAGATATGGATATATTTGTGAACTAGGTGTTTTGGGTTTGTATTGTTCTTGAAATTGATGTCAGGCATGTACATCTTCCATAGTTACTCTGCAATATGTTGATAGTGAAATACCAATAGTTTGTTAGGAAGAAATACGAATAGTTTGTTAAGAAGAAGAGCTAGCCTCTCATAGCAGTAAACACGTAGGTTTGGGGCAAAAAGAATATCTAAAAAACGGCTTGGATGACAACTATTTTCAACTGCATCAGTCTGTTTAGTATACACTGTTTTGCACAATTGTCATCTAGGAAAAGGGCTTGTGTTTGCACTGTAAGCACCATATAATGTTAAATGACATTCGGACATGAAAATTGCAGGTATAAATTTGGGGTTGGGGTGCATAAGCTTTTTCTGCTATGAACTGCCACTGACTTCTCTGGTCAAGTGAATATTATTTTTATGCTTTGTTTTAATATAGGTATCTCAAAATATGGACATTCTTGCCCTCACTTGTATATTTGATTTTTTATGAATTTTTGTACCAGGTCACTGATTGCGGAATTAAATTTGTTCATAAAAACTGGCCCCTGCCCCCCCCCTAGCCAATTTCAAATATCCCAAAGGACAAGTCCACGATTCTTTTATGTTACGTATCGGCTCGTTCAAAGTAACATAAAAGAAAGAGTGAAGACAACAAGCTTTGTAAAATTTTAACAAAATATTAATTTATTTTCCTAGAAAACATGAAATAGTGTAAATAATTTAAGCAAGACTTACGGTTTACAGAAATGATCCAAATGTTTGTTCAAAATAGAAATACGAGTCCTGTAAAAACTTCTAAACGCAGTCTGAAGTTCCGGTCCAAAATAGCGGATGACCACGTTAGACGAAGGCTAACAGAAAATCTAGAATTTACACAATAAAGCACAGTTTGTGTTGTCCCGTTCCAATTTAGATTATTTTCGGGAAAATGTCCAAATCAATAATGTTGTTCTCCAGGAAAACAATTATTCATAGAAACGAAGTAAAAATAGCTCCTCTTCCAAGACACGTTGTTCTACGTAGACATACGAACAGACAACTTCTAGCACAAAAAATACCTTTTTAAGGTATTAGAAGTTGTATTGACTTTACGACTCGACTACGACTGTCTGTCCATGACTGTTGACTCTCGACTACGACTTACAAAAATCTCCAACATATAAATGAAGCTAATGCGTTGTTTGAATTGCACGCACACAAGGACGCATGCAATTTCGTAATACTTTTGGACGTTTAGGAAAGCCTGACCCAGTATCAGCCAATCGTTTTCATGGCTATTCCTGAATGTTTACTTGTAATGAATTTATTATCATACACAGCACGTGCTCACATGAGTCACATCCACGACTCGAGTAAACACTTTTTTTTTCAAAAACATGTTAAACGATATTAATATAATTATATTAATAATAACATTTAATGAAATAAAATTAAATAAAAAGATTTATACAAAATGGATTCCTTAAGACAAACATACTTTAACTAAAGGGTCGTAACAATACATTAACAAATATTGGTATTCTTGCAACAGATAAAAAAAATAATCTTGATTTCTTTTATGCGTATAAACAGAAAGGCAAGTTCCGTTACCTCTTACATCATTTTGGATACTGTCTTTTTCTCATTTTGTTTGTTTGTTGTTGGGCTTAACGCCATTTTTCAGCACACGATAGGCTATTCATGGCGGCCAGTATTAATGGTGGAGGAAGAAACCGGGAAATCACCGGAAAGAACCACCGACCCACGAGAAGCTACTGGCAAGCTTTCTCACATATCTACATTAGCCGAATCCTAGACTCGAATATACGCAGACAGAGGTGAGATGGCAGTGATCCGTAACGGACAGCGCTTTAGACCACTCGGCCACTCGAGGCCCCTAATTCTCATTTTGTAAAGAGGAGCTGAACCAACATTGTCAATTTTAACAAAACAATTGTCAAGTATTCAAACACAGAACTTCATACACAGTATCAATATTTTCTGGCTTATGGCTCTTAGTTTCAAAAATAAATCATCATCATCATCGTCGTCGTCATCATCATCATCATCATCATCATCATCATCATCATCATGTGATTGGTCAGCAGCACTGTTTTCAGCCACACTTCTCACCTCCTTGGTGTTCCTATTTCAAACCAAAATAGGAAATTTTGGTTTCTGGAAATAATTGGCTGATAATTTAGTTTAACACATGCCAGTTTTTCTTCATGGCCAACATCAGGCACTTGATTTATCTATGTGCAGCTTATATTTCTTATTATAACAGGCATTGATTAAGGAATACAGTGAGCGGATGAATCTGTTGAATGATTTCTGTCTTGAGCTTAACTAGTTTGATGCTACGTCATAACCTTCTTACACAGCACGGCATCAGCCTTTACAACAAGAACTTATTTTTGAAAAAATGTCTTCATGTTAACTTTGAAAATTTTTCAGTTTGGTGTTCTCAGAATCCAGCAGTTGTGATTAATATTTGTGGTTATGATTTCCAGTTTTTGGTTATTTTTCGGAAAAAGTCAAATCAGAAGAAAGAAGTTTGTGCATGTATGTTATTGATGGCTTCTACTGGTTCACTTAGGTTTGATATAAATTGTGGTAGGGTATTTTTACTTTGTTTTTCAGATTCTTTTATAAAAGTTTTAATTAATTTTCCATTATATGTTTTTTTAAAAATATTTCTAAAGACAACTTGTTCAATATTGAGGTAATATTTCCTGGGGTAGAATCATAATCGCTTCTGGATTTTTTCAATTTCATCTTCTGTAACCTGTAAATAGGGCTACTTAACTATTCAGTCATATTCTAAAACAGGTCTTGCAAAACCCTTGTAAATTATTTCCTATTTTGTAGATAATATATCAGATTACATCATGAAAGGGCTAAACTATGATTTGCTTTGGTGCAAAAATTTTGAGATTAAAAGTTATGACTTTATGATCTTAAACTAAATAACAAAAACGAGGAAGTTTTTAATATTCAACAAATTTATATCCCTGGAATAAAAAGTGAAAATTTAAAAAGAATTTACAGTATTTTGGATAAAATCCCAAAAAGTCCTAAAAGTTCTAAGTCAAGTCCAAAAGTATAGAATTCAAATGGTGTGTGTGTGTGTGTGTGTGTGTGTGTGATTTAAGTTTTAAAACGTAGCTTTAACACTATTTCAGTCATATCGCTACGATGTCTGCAGTTTGGCAGTTTATAGTGATGTTTAGCACTGGGGCATCATGCCGCAGACATGTAGATTGAAGTCCCACCCAGTCACATTATCCTGACATCAGGACGACCACTCCTAACACTAACCTCTTAATGCTGAACACCAAGCGAGGCAGCTGTTAGTACCATTTTTAAAAGTCTTTGGTAAGACTCAGCCGGGATTCGAACCTGTGACTTCCCTCATCCGAGGCGGTTGCTTTGTCACTAGGCCATCAGATGAATTCCAACAGAGATCTGAATTAATTTCAATTTTGAATGTGTTGAATTGCCAATAGCCTGGAATGTTAATGTAACACAGAGATATAATACAGATTGTCCTTGAATGAATTGCAATAATCCCAAAATATTGATTAATCCAAAAAGTACTGAGTTATTCCAGTAAATAATTTAAATAAGTAAAGCCCCTTCCCAACTAAAAACTGAAAATAACATGACAATAAGCATGACTCTGCTTTGAATGTTGAAGTTAGAATGAGCAATTCTGATATAATCAAACTTAATATCAAAAACTAAGGCACAATTTTAGAACTAGGATGAGGTTCATTTTCCTATCAAATTCATTTCCAGAATATTCCAAGTTGTCAACAAGATCATGTCACTTACAAAAAGCTTGATAAGGAACATGTAGAAACAACAGTTACACCAGGAATTTGCAGAGGGAATACCAATGTCCAAAATTCAAATCAATGAAGACATTTTGATCTATAAGCCTAGAGAAATATTAGCTGTATATTATGTTGTTTACAAACTAAATACCACTAGTCAGGTAGGTTCTTAACTATATTGGCCATAGTAATTCACACAATATTTGTAGTACAATCATGGATAAATCCAAAACAAATGAAATGCACATAATACATTTAAGATCACAATTGTGACCCAGTGTTTTATTTGATGTTTTCTAATGTAATACCTTTCTATAAATATGACATACAAGTTTTATAACATATCTCTCTTGCCAATATAGGTCTGAATCACGTGCCTTATTTTTGTATTTTTGTGCCCTCTGTCCAAAGTTTGTTAATGTTATTTTGTAATGTCTTGGTATCCAGCTTGGTTTTTTTTATTGCTCTTTAGCATACAAAGTCATCTGCAACGAGGTTATTACCAAATCTGGGCCAGGATTGGCCAGAACAGCCGCACCTGTCTTTACTACTACTACTACTACTACTACTACTACTACTACTACTACTACTACTACTACTACTACTACTACTACTACAGTAACTATTACTAGTAATACTACTACTGCTATTATATTTTCGTAATTGAATTATAAAATCTGGGCCAGGATGGACCAAAATAGCCACACCTGTCTTTACTACTACTGCTACTACTACTACTACTACTACTACTACTACTACTACTACTACTACTACTACTACTACGATTACTACTACTATTACAGTAACTATTTCTAGTAGTACTATTACTACTGCTATTATATTTTTGGTCATATTGCTTGAATGTTTGCATTGTGGCAGTTTATAGTGATGTCTAGCACAGGAGCATCATGCCATGGATATGTAGCATGATGTTCCACCCAGTCACTTTATCCTGACACCAGGTTGACCAGTCTTAATTCTAACATCTTTATGCTGAGCGCCTAGCGAGGTTGCTGCTAGTACCATTTTTATAAATTTTTGTTATGACTTGGCTGGTTTTTAAACCTGTAACTTCTTAAATACTAGGTCACTGGATCAGTCCACATCTGTATTACGATTATAAATATTTCACCAAGTCATGATGTGTTACATAGAGGGATAAAAAGAGAAGAATTCAGCTTGGATTTTTCTACCATAGCTTTAAAAATTTTCAATCATATTGCTATGATGTCTGCAGCTTGGCAGTATCACTACAGTGTTTGCTGTCTAGCACTGGGGAATCATGCCACAGACATGTATCATGATCCCACCCAGTCATATTATCCTGACACTAGCTTGACCAGCCCTAACACTAACCTCTTAACGTTTAGCACCTAGCAAGGCAGCTGTTAGTACCATTTTTAACAGTCTTGGATATGACTCGTCCAGGGTTCAAACCCTCAGCCTCCTGCATCCAAGGCATATGCTCTAACCACTAGGTCACCAAAGTGGTAAAAATAATTTTAAAACAATGATAAGTTTTGGCTGTGTCAAAGTGGCTTTATTCATGAGTTCGAATCATAATTTAACACTGTATATGACTGATGATTGCCAATCTGTGCTAGGCTGATCCCAATGTAACAGTGTTTATTGGGCATGATCCTTGATCAAGTAAGCTAATCCTAGTCTAAATCAGCCCCCAAATTCTGTGTTAATACTGATGAACGATTTATGGGTATGATGTCACCTGCTTATTAAAATGTTCCATAACATACCTGCTGACACTTTCTGGTATATGGTAGTAGCAATATCTAGCATGAAATTCACAATGGCCATAAGACAGAGGGTTGTGTTATTCCACATGAATTTACAAGTTTTCAGACTTAGACATTGATGCAGAAATAGTATGTACTTATAGATAAAAGAGCCCTTCATCTGACAGTGGGTCAACAGCTGCGAGAAATACCAATAAGTGTATAAAATGTACACCGATGTGTGCAGACAAAAGTGGCAACAGATTTGTTTTAATGAATAGGCAATATCAGTTGATAGTATCATAGGTGAGGGGCTGATTTATTGTCCTAGGCTGATCTCATCCTTAAATTGTTTTCTGGGTTGATCCCAGATTAAGTACAAACTGTTTTAGTCTGATCCCTGCAATAGATTATATTTTGTGCTTTGCTATACTGATCGCAATATTAGAATGTATCCTAGGCTGATCCCAGATAAGTAATAAATGTTAGACTGATAAAAAGATAAGAGTATCCTGGGTTGATCCTTGATTAAGTTTAATAATAGTTCTAGACTGGTCCCAGCTTGAAGAAAGTACTCAAATTACATGCATCCTAACAAAAACTAATTGTCTGGGCTATAAGACTTGTATTGCCAGAAGTCTCCTGACGAAAAAGGTGAGAGAATAATCCTCTATTTAAAAATTAAAATGTGTTAAACAGGAATGTTCTTTGTATTATAGAATATGAGTGTCTGATTAGGGAAAATGTACCCAAATGAATTTGATACTAAAATATTCGGTTAAAAAGATCGAAAGTCAAGGTCATAGTAACAAAAAAATGGATTTTGCAGAATAACGTTTGTTGTAGACTAAGTTCCTTAAGCAAACATGATGGATGGCTTGCACATAGTATATTAAAAAAGTTATAGCTTCTGGGGTCAAAAGGTCAGAGGTCAAGACTGCATCCTTTGACCAAAGATTAAAGTAAATGAGACCCATTGGCCACTTGTCTCCAAAGTCAACTACATATTACTAGTGCCTACACACAACTATTCTTCAATTTTGGGTTGACATAGATCAAGGCTACCATCGATGTTATCCATGAGTATTTTTAATTTTATACCCCTAGAATGTTCTATCAAAACAAATCCTGGACAGAAGCCGGTTTTGAAATTTTGAATGATCTAGTAGATAATCCTGGCAACTTATTGCCTTTTGAAATGATAAGACAAAAAATCTAGAAGTGGTGACTTCTTGAAATACTTCTCCTTAATATCCAAAATTCCAAAAGCATGGAAAGAAGCCATAAAAAACCATTTAGCACATAATAATTTTGATAAGCAGGAGGATAAAATAATGGACATGCACAAAACATAATTCACTCAAGTTTGTTTACAAAGATCTTTTAAAAAGGGCTAAAAGGCAACATACTGCTAAGCAAGAATCTTGGATGCAAGTAATAAATAAAAACATAAGTAGTGACGAGTGGTCTAAGATTTATAGTCGGTAGACATTTTGTACCAAGGATACTAAGTTGATCTCTATTAACTTTAAATTTTGAATCCACAGAGTAATTGCTACAATTGATTTTATGAAAAGAATTAACATATTGGACATCAAATGTACGTTTTGCAAGAGAGAGAGAGAATGAAAGTACATGTATTGAAGATCTCTTCTATGATTGCAATATTACTTCACAGTTCTGGTACAGTTTCATTGAACATTTTGCACCTTCTTGCCCAAATATTGTACATTTGTCCAAAAACGAAACACATTTAGGAAGTGAACAACTGGACAGTTTGTGTAATTTCTTGCTTATTTTGGCAAAAGATTACATTTATACTTGCAGATTCAATATGCAAAATCCTTCCATCTATGCTTTTAAGCAGAGAGTTGTAATGTATAAGAATGTTGAAAAATATGCCGCTAAGGTAAACAAAAAAGAGGATCAATTTCTTCAAAAATGGACCTTAACAGATAAATAGGTAACTTGTATCGGATCGGATGGTATCAAGAGAAAAACACCTATTTTCAAAAGTTAATGTCACCTACATGTATTCGTCAATTTAGATTGAGTATATAAAGAGACTGTGTGCTATATGCATATGTGTATGAGTGTGTGCATTGTCTTTTGTTTTTAATATAGATTATATTTACTATCCCTAGTTTATCTAGAAACAAGAAATGTTTGTAAGATTATTATGGGATGGTTCCCCAACCCATTGGTCAACCTATTATGCTAGGCATTCCTTCTCAGTGACTGAATAATTGCGCTCAGAGGAATTAAGTTTCCTACTTCCGTATGCAACAGGAAATAAGTTCCCATCATGTTCTTGCAGTAAAACTGCACCAAGACCCCTGTCAGAAGTCAGTACGTAAAACAAAGTCCTTTGTCACGTCCGGTAACTTAACAATGGCATCTGATGTCAATCTATCTTTCAACGTTTGAAAGGCCTTCTCACAAGCGTCGGTCCAAACAACTTTAATCGGAGCTTTCTTTCTTGTCGAGTCGGTCAACGGTCTAGCAATTGCACTGGAATTTGCAATATATTTCCAATAATACTCTGCAAGACCTAGAAATGAACAAACTTTCGTCTTTGTAGTTGGACGTGCGGCATTCCGAAGCTGATCAAACTTTGTACTGTCTGGGGTTAATGTATCTTCGCTAAGGGTGTGTCCTAGATATGTCAATATCCGATATCCGATATGGCATTGGAGGGTCGGGTGGTGAGCCCTGCTTGTTTGAGTCGTTTCGGAACTTTTCTCAACAAAATTACGTGTTCTTCCCAAGTAGCAGTCGCTAACAACAAATCATCCATAAAATTAGAGACTCTGCTCCCTCTTAAAGGTTCCAAAAGTTTCCTCATCATTCGGGTGAAGACACTGGGTGCGTTCTGGACCCCGAACGGCATAGCTACCCATTGGTATGTTCCATCTGGTGTTGCGAAAGCAAATTTCGGACGGTCTTCTTTGCGTACAGGAATTAGCCAATAACCTTTCGTCAGGTCTATTTTCGAGAAGTATTTGGCATTTGTCACTCCGGCAAATATAGTTTCAGGATCTGGTAACATTTATATATGAAATTCTGTGATCCTATTTAACTTCCTGTAATCAACACAAAAACGGTGATCGCCATCCTTTTTCTGTACTAAAACAACCGGCGAACTATACGCTGATTCGGTTGGTTCGATGACCCCTAAGTCAAGCATAACGCGAATTTCTTTCCTCACGGTTTCTAACTTCGCATGTGGAAGAGGATAGAGTTTCAGTTTTACCGGTGATTCATCTAATAGCTTCAGACTGAACTCCTCCAAATCCGTCATACCTGGTTTCTCCGTCAGAATACTTTCGTAATTGTGAAGTATCTCCTCCACCTCGCTACGTAGGTTTGACGTTAACGTTACGTCAAGGACGACGTCCACGTAAGTTTCATTCCCCGTTTAAGGACAACTAGGAAGTATTTCCGCCACTCCTTAAGCATACTGAGCTGAGTACCTCCCACAATATAGTATACTGTTGGTTACCCAGCCATGTAGGAATTAAAGGTAATGATAAAGCAGACCGTGCTGCTAAAATGGCCTTATTACTAGAACCAACTGATTTTAAAGCACCATATACTGATTTTAAACGTTGTATCAAAGACTGTTTACACCAGAAATGGCAGGCATCATGGAATGATGCCGTGAATAACAAACTTCATGCCATCAAGCCAGCCTTAGGAGAATGGACCCCTTCCTACAGATCCGTCCGTAGAGAGGAGGTAGTCATTGCAAGAATTCGAATCGGTCATACTCATTTAACACACTCCTACATATTAAAAGTAGAAGACCCACCAGAGTGCATAGCTTGTAATGAACCATTCACCGTTAAGCACTTTATGCTGGAATGCTTCGATCTTCAACCTACGCGTAATCATTTCTACGTTGTGCAAGACATGAGGGAGCTTTTTGATACAGTTAACATTACCAACATTATAGACTTCCTTAAGGAAGCAAATATCTATCATAAGTTATAGCTTTTATTTTATCACCTTGTTCAGTTTTGTGTTATATTTATGCAGTCGATAGATTTTAATTGCCAATCATATGTTTTCGTTATCATACTTTTGCACATCCCGTTGATCGGGAAACTTTTAATACTTTACCATCGTTCACATTTTAATCGCTTTACCTTTAACTGTTTGGACCCCAATCGCTGGTCGATAAAATTATTTTACCAGTTTTAAATGTAAAAGGATATAACCTAATGTTTGGCGCTAAATAGCCACATAGTGCTGGTGCGCCGTAAAAATATAAACCAATCAATCAGCCACTCCTCCGTTGTCGTCAGGTTCTTCAGTCACAATTGTAGCAACCACGAACTCAGTAGGTGACTCTCTTTCTCGATAGCGTTTAAGAAAGTTAACGTGGTAAACTTCTATTTATCGCCCACCCTGATGCGATAATTCTGTCCACCTTTCTTCTCCGTTACAACGAACGGTCCTCTCCATGACACTTGGAGTTTGTTATGTTCCAATGGCAACAACAACAACACCTTGTCGCCTACCGTTCATTCGCCTTCTTGTTGTAGTACTTGGCCTGACGTCCCCGTGCGTCACAGATTTTTCTGGGCCAAGTTACAAACTTCCTCCAGTTTATTACGGAGATCAACAACGTACTGATACGTCGTTCTTACTTCTTCTGATGTCTTCTTATCTGTCCATAGCTGCTTCAATACAGCCATGGGTCCTCTCACTGTCCTCCCATAAACTAGCTGGAACGACGAAAATCCAAGACTAGCTTGGGGTACTTCGCGGTACGCAAAAAGTATCGCGGAAAGGTATCGATCCCAATCCCTAGATTGATCTTTACATAACTTCTTTAGAGCTTGTTTCAATGACCCATTGAAACGCTCCACTAGACCGTTACACTACGGGTGATACGGGGTAGTAGTCAGGTGCCTGATAGAAAGTAACCGGTTTACTTCCTCCATCACCTGGCTAAAAAACTGCATCCCTTGGTCAGTATTTCATCTGGTTTCACCAACTCTAGACCAGACCTCTAACAACGCTTCAGATACCGTAACTGAATCAATGTTCCTTAACGCAACGGCCTCCGGGTATCGGGTAGCGTAATCGATAATCGTTAACACATAACGATTGCCACTTTCCGATGCGGGCTTTATCGGACCTATCAAATCCATAGCCAACCGTGAGAAAGGTTATCAATCAAAGTGGCAGTTCCTAGTGGCACTGGGCGATGTGAGGTCTTAGGTGCCACTCGCTGACTCTTGTCACACGACATACAAAACCTCCTTACATTACCATACACACCTGGCCGATAGAACTCCCTAACTAACCTATCTCGCGTCTTAGCCACACCCATGTGACTACCAAATAAACCTTCATGTGCTAGCCTAAATACTTCATCACGCTTAGACCGTGGTACAATTACCTGCTTATACCTCTCGGTCCCCTTTTGAGCATATCGGTACAAGATACCTCGCTTCAGTGCGAACTCTACCTCACCGTCGGGTAAGTTCCGCACGGACTTCTCCTTTGCATACCCGCGTATCTTATTAAGGGTAGAATCTTCCTCTTGAAGTCTCCTTAATTTGCCATGTAACAAATTATCTATGGGCGAAGTCGAGGGTTTCAGCGGTTTCGACCCTGACCTTCGTCTCATAGACCTAGTCTCTACAGATCCCACGTGTACAGGTGTACACGTCATAAGATTAGGTTGTGGCAATACATATCTACATCCAAAAATAACGTCATGCGACAACCCTGACAAGCAGGCTGCTTGAATTCGTCCTTTCACATAGGGCGAATCAAGATTGATATAAACAACTGGAAGGGAATCTCTACTCTTATTAGCAAATTGGACCTTACTGTCTTACCTGTATAATCAGCAGGTTTAACAAACTTGCTGTCCACCAAAGCTGGATAACTACAGCCGGTGTCGTACAACACAGTAACATCGACTCCATTTACCGTAGCTGTTGCGGTATTGGTCCACTCCAATAGATTGCTTTGTTTGCTAGTATCTGTTGTCACGACATTTACAGTGGGACGTTATTTTCTACAGTTTTTAAGAATATGGCCGGGTTTGTTGTAGCCATAACATACAACTTCCTCTTTCTTACCAGAGGTTATATTGTCCCCCCATTGGGACTTACCTGAGTCCTGGAACTGGTCACGGCTGGGATTGTCAACCCCTGGCTTCCTACCATTTTGACCATTCCGCCTAATAGGTGTTAAACCGTTACCACTCTTAAAGTCTGGGACGCTGGTTCGATCCCTGCCACTCCGTGTGGTTGGACGAGAGTGTGCAGCTTCATATCTCTCGGCCAATACACTAATATCTTCTAAGGTCGCGAAATCACGCTCCGCCAAAAATACTATAAGGTCTTTCCGATATAAGCTGAGGACATGTTCCTTTTGAATTTCTTCCCGTATACCTTCGTATGTAAGTTCAGCTCCTGACATTTTTATCCACTTATCGAAAAGTACGCGTACACGATTATGAAATTGCGCGTGAGTCTATGTGGCTTTCTTAGATGACTCTCTGAAAAGTTTACGGAAACTTTCAGCTGTCAGCTCATAGAGACCGTAGTAACGCTTTCTTGAGAGCTTCGTAATCATCTATTTCAGCGGGAGCCAAATTATGATAAACATTCTTGGCAGCAGCTTGCAAAAATGCCGAAATATTAATAGCCCGTTGTAATTTAGGTATTTGATGTATTAAAGCTAACTTTTCAAAATGAGTTACAAAGTTATCAATAATTTCATCCTTGTCGTTATACATAGGCATGGTTATCTGGACGGTACATCTATACTCAGTTCTTCTGCTTAAGGGTCCTAAATGTACGTTCGGTTCTTCGTCCCTCCTAAATTCCGCTTCTATCCTTAGTCTTTCCATGGCTAACGCATGTCCTCTCTCTTTGTTCCTTTCCTCGAATTGCAGTTTAGCTAACTCGAGTTCTTTTTCTCTTTGGGCGGCCGCTTGTTTTTCCTTCTCTCTTTCGGCATGCAGTCTGGCTTACTCAAGTTCTGTTTCCATTTCCTTCTCGGCTGCATGCTCTTCTCTGAGCCCTTTGAGACTACGCTCTACAAATTCGGCTAACTGGGTCCCTTCATAACTTAGATCTAATCCCAAAGCTTTACATTCTTTCGCAAGTTGCCTTAAAGTTGCCATTATTGTCTATCTGTCTGGTCGCTAACTCACTTACCTAGATTAGCTATCATTAACCTGTTTTCTTCCTTCAAGAAAACAACTTCCCTAGGAATACCTACAAGTATCCTAAATCAGTAAAGTCTTACCTACAGACTTGCTTGAAAGTCACAAATATAATTTAAACGGCTTTCTGGCAGTACCAAACTATGAATTCTCCCTAAATTCGTCTCGTCTGCTACACAAGTGCAAATTACCCTAGGGATAGTTTCTTAATGATCTCTTCTCGCAAGAGTACTAAGGCAAAATATTTCTGGGTTACTTAAATACAGACAACCAACCACGCTTCAGCAATTTCAGGTACAGATCTTAATTTCTTACAATGTCATGCAACATTTAAGAAATTCACAAATCCTGCATAATTTCAAAACATAGATAAGCATAGATATTGACTCAATTCACACTCGTAGTTTCTTTTTTTATCTAATACAAATCTATTACTGATACAGTGTTGTATTTCTTTCAATATATGCTCAGATCTGCTTTTATCCACTGTTTAAATATCCCGGAACGAGGCCTCCACTAATGTGATAAATTGGCGGCGTTCAAACCACACCAACCTCTTTCACTCCTGTTCACTGCTAGGGAATTACCTCCCGCGGTGTAATTTACCCAGTGTGGATAAATAGAAAGAAGAATGCATATATCTGAACAAGTATAATGAAGAAATAAACACAACGAGCCCCCTTTCAATGAACAAATATAAAATTTAATCAGTTTAACAGCAGAATTTAAAATGAAAAGAAATCAAGTACTTGGTTACAAAAGAAGAAAAAAAAATGTACTAACATGTACTCAAATGACAAAAGCAATACAAATTTATTTTTCTGTTACGATTACTAGTCAGTGACAGAATTCTATCTTCATTGTCTACGAGATGTGACCTTTGAGTGCAACGATGAGCGATTTCATCACCTATTTTATTCCGTTCGTCCCTGCTCTGCCAATCTTCGTCTAGTCGTCTGGTCTTGTACTCTTGTCACTCAAACTCTTATTTAACAATCGTCTCTGAACCTAGATTCCTGCTCAGACTTTGCTCTGGTATTTTCAGGGAAATCTCAAGAGAGTCTAGGAAAGCTGTTTTCCTTCAATAAATAAAATGTCTCGCAATAGACAATAGGTCACATTTCCTTACTCAATACGAAAACGTACTTGCTACGAATGATGTGTTCATCTACTTTCCTTACGAAAGATTAAAGACTGAAGAATTTTTCCAAAGTTAAACCTTTAATTTCTTACAAAATTACGCCCATAAATTACTATTAATCAATCAGAATAGACCGTTTCCTAAATATGTTCCATAGAAGTTTTGGATTGTCAAGACAGCTAATTATGCCGTAATTAACGTTCCTTTGAACAATCACTTATGGCCAAGCTTCCCTCTTTAACCGGTTGATTTTGGGAAAGGGTCTTATGTCATACTCATGTACCATAGCATATGACTCGGTCAAGTTTCGTCGCGTGGAACGAATTTTCTTTTGACGTTCAGAGGTGAAATGAAAATAATCATCTAACTATCTCTAGTCCTTTTCTACTTCAATTAAGATGACATTGGTGCAATTTCTTTAACCAGTCCTTCTAAAAGTTTTCAAAATTTGACACATCACAGTATGTATGTATGTATGTATGTATGTATGTATGTATGTATGTATGTATGTATGTATGTATGTATGTATGTATGTATGTATGTATGTATGTATGTATGTATGTATGTATGTATGTATGTATTTTTGATTAAATGGCTGTCAAATTTACAGAGTAACCCTGTCTACTGATCACAATGATGCTTTTGCTCAATATGTATGTATGTATGTATGTATGTATGTATGTATGTATGTATGTATGTATGTATGTATGTATGTATGTATGTATGTATGTATGTATGTATGTATGTATGTATGTATGTATGTATGTATGTATGTATGTATCAATTGATGGAAACATTTTGATTGTTTAAATTATCCTGGATATTCTTCATCCTAAAATAGAATGACAAACTAAAATTAACATAAATAATCCAAGTCCTCAAACACCTTAAAGATTTCCATTGATACTTTTACAAGGTTCTAATTACAATAAGCAAGCATGACTTAAATACATGTATAATAAATGTCAGTAATACCACTACTACAACTACTATTACTACTACTACTACTAAACTGAATATATAGTAATATCATAGTCTCAGTGACATGTAATATAATAAATTTGCCAGTATATGTTATAATGTACAGTTTGTGACATTATTTTATGTATATTATATATTTATATATATTTTTGGATAAGCTTCTGTCATTTTTTGAAAAGTTATCGTGAAAAATATTTCATCTTCTTTTAATTTTTAGGTAAAATTCATTGAAATGGAAAAAGTAGTATGGGCTTTGCTTAACTAATTGTTTAATAATAGCATATGAAAATGTCCTTTTTTATTTTCATTGATTGATTGATTGATTGATTGATTGATTGATTGATTGATTGATTGATTGATTGATTGATTGATTGATTGATTGATTGATTGATTATGATTTTATGACACACCACAATGTGAGGCTATTTAGCAGCATGGAAAAGGTGATATGCAAGATTAGTTACAGCTGATTAAAGGTTTGTTATTGACCAGTGATAAAAAAATCAAATAATCAAAAGGAAAAAGAGATGGTGAGGGTAATACTTCAAGATTCCCAATCAACAGGGAATGTATATGGTGCATGTCAATGAATAATTAGATATAAAAAGTACTTAGGATGAATTACTGTACTTGATGCATTAAAATACTATATTATTATAACAGATGTCTCAAGAAATGCAAGATGCAAAATACATTCAATGTATCATGCAATGAACATTGTAGTAATGATCTTGTTGGAAATCAGAACAGTTTATCATGAAGTGCTTCACAGTTCATGCAAGAAACCCTATCAAGTGGGTTTTTTCCTGTTAGCATGAAGGATTGGGTTATAAAAATATGACCGATTTTAATTCTTCTAATGACTATCTTGTCTCTATGGACAGTACTCTAGGAAGGAGACAAGGTTTATTTGATTATATATAGTTATTCACTGCATCATTTTATGGTGCTAATGTCACATAGTAAAGCCATCCATTACACTAAGTTTAAAATCAGTGAATGATATTTTAAAATAAGATGGTTGAAGGGATATGGTCATTTTTTATCTGCTTTTTCATTACCTTTATTACCACCATGGCTGTGTAAGTAAAAATATATTATATTGTGGAAGGTACACAGCTCAAAATGTTTCATGAGAATATTGGTCACTAATAGATTTTTCAGTTTGCAATTTTGTAATGACTGAAGTATTTTAAGTGAGTTGGAAAAGACAATGAAGTTTAAAACCTGTTACTTTCTTCATTTTTCAGGTCTTTTGCTCTGATTTTGACTGAAATTACTGCACCATCTGGCAAGTAAAGTTTTGTTGTGTGATTTCCACTAATGAAGGCTGCAGTAGCTTTTTCCTCATCCTTTAATTGATCTTGGTTCTTAAAATTAGTTAGGATTTTCTAACAAGATTTGCGCCTGATGGAGAGTTTGGCTCAGATTTTTTTCTATTATTTTGCATAAAAAGTCATTTTGGTTGTTTAAATATTGCAAGGGAGGTGTTTTGGAAATGGACATCCTATGGATTTTTGAGTTGTAAAGGCTGGATTATATTCTGCTGTCAAAGGTAGGCATGGTATTTGGTTTATTTTGATATAATGTTTTGTATATAGGATGGAATACAACCAAAAAGGTAGAGTTCAAGAGCTTTGATCTTAATATTAATAGGATACATACATGTAACTTAGTATAAGAGGATACAGACATGTATCTTAGTATAAGAGGATACATGCAAGTATATTAATATTAAGAGGATACATTCACTTCATTGACAGGGCTTTCTCATGGGGATTTCCATATTGTATTGAATAAAAGTTCTATAAATATTCAGAATGATTTCTTTTATCAGCATTGCAATTAGTGTTTGCTATTACTTCTAGATTTCAAGCATTCAGTTTTCTGGTGGCTTTATTGCAGATGAAATTTTGATAAAACTTGGAATATTTCCACGTATCGTTAAGGTCTTTGATGCGTTTGATAATGAACAAGAGCCAGGAAGTGAAAATGAACAAGTAGAGCTAGCAGGTTTTTTTTAATGGTGCACATCAGAAGACTACTGGGTCATAGAGAGCAATCACATGCCCAAGGGTAAGAAATACTCAGGCATCTCCAAGTTCTTGTTGAAAAAATGTTTTCTTTTATAAAAATTAAAAAGTGTTGTTTGGCCTGGGCCTTCTTTTGGACCTGAGCCCTGGGTATATATTTCCAGTTGCCTCCACCCCACCTCTTCTTGGCCTTGGAAGACCAAGTAGACTAGCAGTTCTTTTCATGGGTACACAACTGAACTAAGGTCAAGTTGTATACACTATAATCCAAATTGCACCCATGAATTATACACAACAAAAATTAAAAGTTATTTTTACAACACCGAAGATATGTGCTGTCTGTTTTAATTAACCAGTATAGTTGGTAAGGAAAACCTGGAAAATTCTTTTTCATTAAAAATCTCATCTGATGCAAATTGTATTATCAAGCGAGATGAGATGGATTATTAGTAAGATCTACTCATATTTATGGGATAATCTTGTATCTGGCTGGCTTGTTGTATTTCACTCTGGAGAGTAAATTTCAGTTTGATTTTGCTTCACCTTGGTAGAAAAGCTTATTATGATCATAGATCATTCCATGAGTTTAATTATTAGTAAAAGACTCCATATTGAAAATATTTATTTTCTTAGAAAGAATTTATTATCAGGATAGTGTAAAATATGTAATGTAATGATCATAAATTCTTAAATTCAAAGTTGACATAGTTTTCATACACAAAAGTTGTGTTGTTATATATGCTATTACATTACTGTCAAGTGAAATGGTCAGTGCTTGGGTATAAAGGTCTAGACCTCTCCTGTCACCTAAGTGTTCATGGCATCTGCTTCAGATGTGGGAAGTCGCAGGTTCAAGCCTCAGCCAAGTCATACCAGAGACTTATAAAAATGGTATCAATACTGCCTTGTTTGGTGTTGAGCATTACGAGGTTAGTGTTAGGACCGGTTGGCCTGATGTCAGGATAATGTGACTGGTTGTTGTTGTTGTCCTGGAGCTTAATGCCATTTTTCAGCACACAATAGGCGGCCAGAATTACTGGTGGAGGAAGAAACCAAACCACCGCCCTACAAGAAGCTACTGGCAAACTTTCTCACATATCCACATTTGCCAAATCTTAGACTTGACCCCACACAGAGGTGAGATGGCAGTGATCCTTAACGAACTGCACTTTAGACCACTCAGCCACTCTAGGCCACTGGGTGGGACATGATGCCACATGTCTGCTCCAGTTCCAGACATCACTATGAATCACCCCACTGCTGAATTCAAAGCAATATGACAACAAATTTTTTAAGGCTATATTAAAAATCCAAACCACATCACATACATTATGCTATTCTTGTGCCTTTTGTTTCATTTTTTTTGGATAACTTATTTTGAACAAAATGAAATATTTTACATCAGTATGAATTTATGATCAGAAAATGATATTTGGGACATAGTATAGGTGATGGAAGCTTGCAATTTCTTTCAAGCTAGGATATGTTTACTTTCATTTAAAAACAATATTAATTTTTGTGCTACATATCAGACCAATAATTTTTTCAAAAGTATCAGTCCCTCCTCCCCACCCCACCCAAAAATTAAATTACCTGTCCCTTATGACCTAAATATTTTCAAGCAAAATAACAATGGAATGTTTAAGCAATTGAATTTAAAAAAAAAAAAATGGTGTTAGAATGATGTTACTCTGGCAGGAAATTTTGCGTAATACATCCGGGATAATATTTATTTGACAGTTCAACGTGTATTGTCACTACTAAGGGAAACAACTGTTTTGTTTGTGTTGGTGGTGATCGTCAGGACATATTTTTTTTCATGACAATGTTCTAGGACTAGTCCAAAGACAACGGGAATACCGGTTATCCAGATGACTTCGTAAAAAGAGCAACCAAAGGTGGGAGTCTTTTTGTTTTCAGCTTTCATCAAAGCAGTATAAAATTTTGATGTCTCGGATATTGAAGTAGCAAGGGTCAGTGCCCGGCGTTTACAGTGTATTTACACGCTCCAGCACTTCTCACCGACTCTGTAGGGTTGTCGGTGTTTCCTCTTACCTTTTTAACCCCCTTTTTAAAGATTTGGACAGTTATATTGACGTGTGAATCTAGTTATCTCAAACAGGGTGGGACAGGTGCTAGAAAGCTCGGACCAGTCTCTGCCGTGTTTTGCTTTCCATATACATTGTAAGCTTGTATAACAATTTCCAATATATTCAGAAGGTAAATTAGAATTCTCAATTTAGAAACGTCGCAGTTAAACCATTTTAATTTTATGTGTGACAACGCTCGAAGCTGTTTTGAGTCTACAATGTGTAACTGACATTCATTTTTCTTGGTTTTTATGTTTTACGTGTTTGTAAGCCTGTACATGTATTTCGCATTGTTATATTTCAGATTTTAAAAAAAATACACATTTATGTTAAGCGTTTAACAAATGACTTGTTTTTTTGTGTGCAAAAATGAAACAATAATCAGGGGTTTTTTATTTAGGGAAGTGCAACTCATTGATATGCATAAATAATGCAGTAAGAGACAGTCTCGATTTTGAGAATATCTTCAAGGTCATTGTTTTAGAAGATGACTTTGCCCTCATGTAAAAACGGGAGATACTGAGAGCAATTTGTTTTTGTTTTTGTTTGCCTGACAACCAGAAACATGAATAATAATCAATATGTGCCAAAATGGAGAGTTGAAAATTTCACACAAAATTGCCACTCATTGTCAAATTTGGTGCAATTTAGGTTTCTTTTTTTTTAAAGCCTGATTTAGTGGGAAGCAAAAACCAAACATCACTTTTCTGAGGGCAGCAGCAGTGACATTATTTTTGTTAAACGTTTATTATTAATAAAGATGTTCATTCTACTTGTTATATGTCATTATAACAATTAATTGTATAACATGCATGCTTGAGTTTGGATCATGGTCCAAGTTGTTGAAAACTTGCCTTACTGTTTAGATTAATGTTTTCCATTCATGTTTATATTTCTTTAGCTCTTCAGTGGATTTTCAGCATACTTGGAATGAATCAGTTTGAAGCTGATAGATTTTATTTGGTGACATTCATAGGGTCAAGGTCATAGTTTTAGAAAATTTGTAGGAAAGGTTTGGTTACTGTTATTATGCACTTTTATTTCCACAATATGCAGTTACAAAACTTTATGGCCTGTACTTGTAAGGAAAAACCCTATTGATTTTGGGGTCTACATGTTGAAGGTCAAAGTCACTGTGACAATGAATCAAAATGGTTTCCACAGACTAATATTAGTCCAACATCAAGGCCAGTGGTTAAGGCAGATAGCAATTTTCATAAAGATAATGGTTTTAAAACATGAAATTTATATTGTTAGCTCATTTTTATCCATTGATCAGCAGTCTCCAGAGTTAACCTGTACCATACTAGTAACTACATATAGGATTATTAAACACAGATATATAATGTGCTGTTATTACTCTTGTTTATTTGTTTTTATATCTTAAATTGCACTATGAATTTTGTTAATTCATTGAAAGAAGCATGATGAAGCCAAGACATCATGCTTAATTAACATCAGCAGAGTGAATTCAAAGTTAAATGTCTCTGAAGTCCCATTTTATTAGCTTTACTAGTCATCTAATAGTAAATGTTCCACAGTGGCATGTCCAATTGTTATTGCTGCTATTTCGAAACTACTGTGAGGATTGTGATGAAGCTTTAATCCCAAAGTCTAGTTGATCCTAAATGAAAATGGTGCCCATTGGATTACCAGTAGGACCACCATCCTGAAAACCATTTTTTCTAAAAGACTTCTCTTGAAAATATTGTTTTTACTATTATTAATGAATGGATGATGATAATAATAATAATAATAATAATAATAATAATAATAATAATAATAATAATAATAATAATAATAATAATAATAAAGACTATTTAGAGAAGGTAACTTAATTAGTTACTGAAGTAATCTGCCTGGAGGCCTACTATCTGTTATGTAAAATATATACAACATGATGTGAAGAATCTGGCTTGACACTAAATAATTAAATGATTTTAAAAATCAAAGTATCAAGTCTGGAACACATGCACAGACATCTTTTATTTTTTGCCCATGATTGAGGGTTGTGGAATTAATGCCTACCTGACTTTTGTCATGAATCTTAAGATGTAAAAAAAGATATTTACTTAAATTTTAGTTCAAAACCTGACCATTTTAAACAAATTAGTTTTTCCCAAGGAAATTTATTGTGCCACAGGTCAAGTAATATTTGTATATAAAGAGATTTAGTAAGCAATTATTCATTCCAGTTTTATTATTAGTCTTTGGAATTGTTTATAGTTTTCGTATATAATTTGAGAGGAATTATTTATTCAAATTATTCAGTGGAATTACAGTATGCTCTTTGTCTTTCTAGTCATTCAAAGACATTCTGGATTGTATCATTGGGGGTAGGGTTATGGAAAAGGTTCATGCAAAATTGTCCCCATAGATTCAGAATTTTCTAAATATAGGATATATTTAACAAAGGGAACAAAGCAGGGCTTGAAAAGATGATGTGTAATTTTCATGCATTCAATTTATGTTTAGCTGTGTGTGATGTTTTCAAAATTAGTATGGTCTGCTTTCCTTGGGGTCTGTGAATAGACCCTGGGCTACTTCAGAACAGATGGATGCATTGCACTAAAACAATAGTAGGATGTAGCTGGTTCTGAATGAAATTGTGCTCTTCTGAATACCAAATTGGCCCTATGGTGGCCACATCAAAGATATTGTTATCACTGCTCCTCTTGCATAAATTGTGGCATTCACATGGAATTTTCACTAAAACACTTTTGCAATATTTAATTGGTTCTGATTAAAATGGTACTTTATACAAGTATAATTTATTAGTGCTGGTAAATATAAGTTGTATATTTAGTTAAGTAAATAATAATAATGATAATAATAATAAGAAGGAGAATAAGAAGTAGAAGAAAAATTTATTATAGATTGTGACCTATTCCATCTATCTGGAGGGGAAAAAAATAAAACAATGTACATCTTAAAAATGGTTGACTACTTTAATTAACCTATATAGTCCAACCCTCCATTTTTCTGTACACAATATTTGAAATGTTTTTAATAATTTAAAACAGTACCAATGTTATTGAGATATCAAGAATTACTTTTAAGACAATGAAAGAAAGGTTGAAACATAACTTAGGAACATTTTAACTGTACTCTATGCCATAAAACTTATTTGATTTAACTAATTATCTTGTAGATTAACTAAAGGTTTTGCATGTAGGTAGCAGTAAAAAAAACAGTTTACATACTCCAGGACTTGTGATGAAGCAGATCCCTAAACAAAGTGAGCTTGTTAACAGTAAAGGAAAAGCAAGCTTTTAGTCTTAAGACGGTGAGTAAAATTAATTAATAATGCACTTTGACAACTGTGGGCATCAGTGCTACACCATGCTGACATGACATTGTTTGGCTTCTTTTATATTTACTTTGAGAGAACATTCAAAGGGAGACAAAGCAGTGATGCACATTAACTCCTGTTCACAGTTAGATGGATTAACTTCTGTGATGTAAAGTATTCAATTACTTATGTGGGTTATCATGTCTGTTTTGCCTTTTCCAGCAAGCTAAACTTGGATTACATTTATTTCTGATAAAGTAATCAGTATCTTCGATATCAAGGTTTCAGAAGTTTATGTTGTTTTAGTTGTATTCAGTTTAAAATTTCTTCTTGGTAACTGGATTTCAGACGTATACAGTTTTGTCTTCAGACCTATAATCAGAGTTCAGATAATGTTATTCCTTATTTAAATTTGTGAACCAGTCAGAGGAATTTGGTTTATATTTAATGTCAAGATTACTTTAAACTTTGTTGAAGGAGGATATGTATTATCTTTCATATGATAGACATATGTCTGAAGATCTTTTGGGTCCAAGATGGTAATTAGTATTTAGGTTAATATGTCTTTAGTAATGTAAATATCTAATTCTATTATATCTTAGTAACATGGACATGTTTCTAGGCCCTTGTCTTAAATACTGTAATATTTTATGAAGATTATACATTAGTGGAAGGGTATTCTATAAAACTGCACCAGAATGCTATTCTGTTCTGTTCTTGGTGGAAGAAGGTTCCCATATGATGCTGATATCAGCTTGTAAAATTTTCAGAAGTACCTGAATTAATTCTGAAAATACTTGGATGCAGCTCCATGTAAATATTTATATAAAAATGACTTTGTGAAATCATTCCTTTAATACTTTATAAGCCATTCTAGTTCTACAAATAATGTTTTAAGAAGGGCATTGAAAATAACACATGCTTACTTTTCTAAATCCTTTAAAGCTGAGATATGGTGGAATTTTCACATACAGTAAAACAATAATCCAGAGTTGGAAGAATATATGCATTGTATTTTAGAATACTGGTTTGTGTTGGCAAATATTTCTTGATTCTACTAAATAGAGCAATTTTAGGCTACAATGATTTACAAATATTGTTCAATATGGTCATCTGATTGCCATTTGTTATCTGTTGATAAGGTTTTTATCATTGATATTTAATACTTTATGATTGTTTTGGGGTTCCTAACCTTTATAGTTTCTGTTATGTCCACATATCATATCTTGTGTAATCTTATGTTGTTAGCATATTTTGTTGTGCCCAACTTTGATCTCTAATAAAGTTGGATTTTAATCTTTGAAATCCTCAGCATTAAAACTTTATACACACAAAGAAGCATCATGTGCAGACAAATCTGTATTCATGGATCATCGTTTATTTGTTAATTTGGTGTTTGGCACGAGTGATATTTTTCAAAACTGATTGTGCATTATGGGATTAATTGTTTTAGACCTTAAGGACATAAATTTCAACCTTCATCTGAAATGCTTGCACATTGCAGTAGGCTATATTGTGCCATAAAAGATGGTTGCTGTAATTATTGATTATTTGTAGTAGAAGCTGTTTATTATAACACTATTCACTATCACTGCATAAGGAAATGGTGCCCACTCGGCAGATTTTTCTAGATGAGATAGTAAAAATTGCTTTACAAATTTGCAGTCTTTAGGTAAGGATGTCTTCTTTTACAGTCCTGAAATATTTGGGCCAGATTAGTTAATGCAAAATGCCCAACATAATACTGTCAATGTAGACCATTGCTGGTAATCCTAATAATTAACATAGACTCTGATCAGAGTGACCTACAATTTCTGCCGGAGATAGAAAATTAACCAGCATAGACTCTGATCAGTGTATGCACATTTTGGTGGAAATCATAAATGAAATAGGTAGCATTGACTCAGATCAGTGTCTACACAATTTTTGGTGTGAATCATAAATAAAACAACCAGCATCGATTCTGATCAAGGTCTACACAGTTTGGTGGAAATCATAAATAAAAATAACCAGCGTAGACTGTGAACAATGTTTATATGTTTTAATGAAAATCACCGTGCAAGGAAGAAACCCTATTGATTATTAAGTCAAAATGTCAGACACTGAGACAGAATGAAGAATAACAATTTCTAGACAAATCATTAGTTCTACATTAGAGACCTGGACTAACCTTCATGGATGGCTTCCACTTGGGGTAATGAAGCAGCCTATTGAATTGGGAGGTGAAAAGGTCAAAGTCACTGACTGAAAAAAAGATGAATGGATTTTGCACAATAGGTTTGGTTCTGCATCATAAACCTAATCTACACTATGTAGGTAGCAAGCACTTGGAGCAACCAGGTGGAAAACCAGTTTTCAACTTCTTTTTTTTTTAACAACTAAGCCAATTTTTGATCAATCTTTGTAGAAATGTTTTTCTCAAGACATTCTGCATCAAAATTGTGTCTGCATGGTTTGACTCCCTTAGCAATGATGTGACTTCCATAGCAAACATAAAAATCTACAGTAATTTCAAATATGAACTGCCTAGTCAGTTTTAAATAAATCACGTGTGAATGTGGCTTAGGATAAGCTTTGTCAAAGTTGTTTCTGGAGTTGTATTTATGTTAACTTCAGTGTAGCTTCTTTTGCAACCAGGTGGGAAACTAAAAATTATACTTATTTCCCATCAAATATAACTGTTAATATTAATATATAAAATATATAACTAAAACAGGTTTCTTTCCATAAGTACTTTACCATATCAGACTAAAAGTGAACACCTTTTCACATTCATACTAAATAATCAATGCAACATTTAGACCAACTGAAGTTACTCAAAGTAGAAACACAGTTAAACAACATGTCAAATACCATCTATTTCTAGAGTTGGAAATTATTCTAGCATGGCATCTTTCAGGCCAAGGAACCTGCCATATTGCTAAATTTACCTTTTAGATCGCTATTAATCTCATGATCTTGTGTCTGATATTTGTGACTATGATTCAGAATGGTTCAGAGGGGCCCCAAGTGGCTGTGTGGTCTAAAGCACTCTCCGTTACAAATCACAGCCATCTCACCTCTGTCTGCATGGGTTCGAGTCTAGGATTCGGGGAATGTGGATATGTGAGAAAGCTTACCAGTAGCTTCTCGTGGATAGGTGGTTCTTTCGGGTGATTTCCCGGTTTCTTCCTCCACCATTAATACTGGCCGCCATGAATAGCCTATCGTGTGCTGACAAATGTTGTTAAGCCCAACAACAACAACAAAAACAACAGAATGATTCAGAGACAAGACTATGGATGGTAGTGCATAGGTACAATTTTTTTTTTTTTTGGCTTAGATATTTCTGAAAAGCATCATTTCTGTTACACATTCATCAGAAAATGAAAAAAGTTGTATGAGAAAAAATTTATAGTTTTTTTCCCCATAAAATGGTGGCTCACAAGCATTAAAAACCTAGTTCTAATTACTGTTCATATTGAAAGTCTCATTGTGTTGAAATTCCTTTTGGAAACATGAACTTAGCCTCAAGGCAGACAGTGTTCATTATGTGTCTTCTGCCAAGCTGTTAATGGGGTTTTATATCAGATTAAAATTTTTTCAAACAATTATAAACTCAGCTAATTATTACTTCAGTTTGATAGAATCAGTCTTCACTAGAAATGTAAGACTTTGTCTTTATGACAGAAACAAGTCTCTCTCTCTTTCTCTCTCTCTCTCTCTCTCTCTCTCTCTCTCTCTCTCTCTCTCTCTCTCTCTCTCTCTCTCTCTCTCTCTCTCTCTCTCTTTCTCTCTCTGTGCAGTCTTGTGGTATGGGTACATTTGTCTGCTATATCATAACAAGTTAATCATTTTGAATTTCTCTTAAATAAGGCCTGCTCAACTAAGATATGCTCTTTAACTGATTTGCCCAAAATTTGTTTTTCTTATCACTAACCATATGTGGCATGCAGATTAGAAATCTAACAGATCTCAGCACATTAATAAGACAGGATGCAAGCAGTAAAATTAAAACATTATTGATTAAGTCAAGATGCTTTCCTTAGGTTTCATGGTTAAACTGACATTTAATTTACCCCCTCCCATAAAAGGATTTATTGTTATTAACTTGTGATTGTTCTAAATTATTTAATGTTAATTGGTCTGGAGCATTATAATGTTTTGGTATAAATCTTACTTCCTTGGAGTATGCATTACATAGTCCTGTCCTAATTCATGTACGTGTAATGTACATGCAAGCATCTGTATATCTGTGCATGTTGAATATAATTTCTAATAATGCTTTTGGTTATTTGAAAATATTGAGAACACTCTTTTTGGAAATGATCTTAGGTGTATATGCGCAGATTCTTGCATAAAATGTTACATACTTTTTGTTGACTGGGAGAAGGAGTGCAAGGATTCATTATTGATTTATGTAGTGAGAATTTTGATTCTGTTGCTTTAGGTTTAATGGCATTTTTCAGCACCTGATGGTGGCCATTATACCTGGTGAAGGAACAAGAGTGAAGGCATGATAAGTTTTTCAATGTTTTTAGAATATATGCCATTCGATTTTTGGTAATTCTTGCAATATGTTGATATGCCATGTTAATAACTAGAAAGTAAATATTTAACAGATTACATGTACTTCTTGAATATTCTGGGTTATGTTGCTCTTCTTCTTATTGACAATTACATGTTATTATCAACAAATCATTAATTTAGAGCAACAGCTGATGGACTATATTTCAAAATTATTGATGTTTTTCTTTGTCAGCGAAATTTGCACATGAGTCTGATTCAGATAAGAGTGGATTATTTACAGATTTAATTTAAGTTCTTTGTAGAGTTTAGGATAGTCTGGTTGTTGCTTTTTCCTGATTTGATTCAGAGGAACCTCAGGTCATTCTTACCCAAATATGCATCATAAGGATTTGAATGGACATGGAGGATAACATAGTACTTCTGATTGTGTCTTAGTATTGTACCATATATACTTACTTATAAGACAAGTCCAACAGAAAACTGCACAGACCCAGATCTGCCATTGCATAATGTGCTGGAACTTCTTGGTCTGCACAGTTTGTTGGGAGTAATCAGTAGAACAATATAAGTAAACCCAGTTCTGCAGGCACATTATGCTATGGCAGATCAGATCTTTGTTGCTTGCAGTTTGCCTTAAGCTATAAATGAGTATATATGGTATCTATTTTGCTACAAAAATCCAGTACAAGGTAGATATACAATTCTCTAATGTTGGTGATTTCTCACACATACATGCATGATAATCTGCTCTTATTAAATTTAAGATGTCAAATCTGTGATGATCAATCATATATTTATTTATATATTGAGACTAGAAAATAATGACCCAATCATACACAACTGCCCTGGTGGCCTTATTGGTTAGAGTCTGGATCAGATTTGGGAGGTTGCAGGTTCATACACCGAGTCATTACCAAAGACCGATAAAAATGGTACTAGCAACTACCTCATTTGGCACTCAGCATTAAAAGGTTAATGTTAGGAGTGTCTGTGTCTGTGCCTGTGTCTGTGTCAGAATAATGTGTAATGGGGAGTTGCATTAGTGGTGGTTATAGATCAGGGGTGGGCAACTTATCGGAAAATGAAGTCCTTGGCGGGCCGGATTACTGAATTGATACCTTAATCACGTATTTATTCACCTATGAAAAGAATAAATCATATTTAATGTAAACTTTAAACTCGTAAACTTTAAATTTATAGCATAGAGACCAAAAACAGTATTTAATTTAACGTAATGTACTTCAATAGCTGCTGAAGTCAATGAGACATTTGTGGTCAATCAAAGTTGTCAACAAATTGTTTGAACTATGGCTGCATGTCGGACATAGAAATCCTCAGTAAAGACTGCACGTGAACATCAGTTAGATTGGAACACAGCTTTGTATTGTTAATGTTCATGGTCGAAAATGTTTGCTCGCAAATGTATGTAGAATCGAACAGAACAAGTACTTTCATGGCCATCTTTCTGAGGTTGGCAAACTTGGACTCATTCAGTGACGCATAAAATTTGTCAATGCTTTCAGATTGGAATTTCTCCTACAAGGTAAGAGTCACACTGCAGATCAATCAATTTCAGCTGTAGAGTATCTGGCACCTTTTCAAAATCAGTTATAAATGGTGATGACAAGATATCCAACTCAGCAGCAAGTTTCTGGAAGTCAATCGAATTGATTGTCTAGTGCAGATATCATATTGGTGGACTTCTCAGTTGACATCATCTGGGGTGCCATAGTTTCGAGTGTTGGAAAGTGTATTGTGATATTCTGACTGAGCTGACGAAAAAAGAGTTTTAGCTTCACCCTGAATGCCTTCACTGTTGAGTACATTTCGTGAGCAAAAGTGCCCTTCCCTTGAAATCTGGTGTTCAATTCATTAATATGTTCAAAGAGATCAACTGCAAATGCCAGATCTGACAGTCATTCACATTTTCTGAGTTGAGGATATTCTGTATCTTTCCCTTTCATCTCCAAAAACAGTAAGGTTTCCGTTTTCAGGCCCCAGACACGTCTCAGAACTTTCCCCAAACTCAACCAGTGTACAGCGGTATGATACAAAACATCACTGTGATCCGAGCCGCAATCTTCCAGAAGTGTGATAAATTGTCTGTGATTTATACCTCTCGCCCTGATGAAATTAACAATTTGCACAACTGGATCCACATGTTTCATGTCAAGCACACTTTTACATAGCACTTCCTGGTGTATTATGCAATGTATAAATATTAAATCCCTGGTGCAACATGATCACCCAGCCTCTTCAGTAGACCAACTTTCTTTCTTGTCAAAGATGGACAACCATTTGTAGTAACACTGGCCATTTTCTGCCATGGTAATTGCATTGTATGCATGGCATTTTCCACACATTCAAAAATATCTTCCCCAGTAGAAGTATCTTTCATTGATTCCATTGACAGCAATTCTTTTGTGATTTCAAAGTTTTCTGAAATGCCTCGTACAAAGATGGGCAACTGTGCAGTGTCATCGATGTCAGTGCTTTCATCCAATGCAAAGGAAAACAGCTGAAATGAAGGTACACGCCCTTTCAGTGGTGATGTCAGGTCTTCACCAATTGCTTCAATGCGGCGAGCCACAGTTCTTCTCGATAAACTGACTTTTTCAAACTTCTTTCTTCGTTCTGGACAGACTTGATCAGCTACATCGAGCATGCACTTTTTGACAAATTCACCATCACAGAACGATTTGCTGTGCTTAGCAATGTTGTACGCGACCATAAAGCAGGCATGAGTAGCAGCCTTCTGGGCTACTTTGTTTTTTCCGAATACATTCTGCTGCTTTACATGTTTTCTGTCCAGTTCTGTTGCTCTTGTTTGCCGTTCTGCTGCTGATAAAGTTCTGCCGTAGCCTGCATGTTTCGTCGCATAATGGTGGCTAATGTTGTACTCTTTCAACACAGCAACACTTTCACTGCACAGCAAACATACTGCTTGCTTGCCGACTTCTGTGATAAAGTACTTGGGCATCCAATCTTTGTTAAATGCGCGACACTTGCTGTCAACTTTACATTTCTTGGCAAAATCGATGATACAAATTTTATTGTAAATTCTAAATCTAATTCTTACTGAATTCTAACCACATTATCATGTACGACCAGAAACAGTCTGCGGGCCAGTCGAAATCCCGTTGCGGGCCGGGTCTGGCCCGCAGGCCGTATGTTGCCCGTCCCTGTTATAGATGGAAGGTCACAGTAAAAGTGGCTCTGTAGATTTTGGCAGTTATAAGTGGTTTGTTTTACAGTGAAATGGTTCATATTTGTTGGGATGATATGCGAATATTCAAGGAATGCAGGGTATATAACACTATTGGTGGATCACACTCAATTTTGAAGAAAAAAGGTGTTTTTCTACTCAAATTCATAATTAGAGAAGGGAGCTTACTGTGTGCAGTTTTGAGCAGTTTTGAGCCTTTTTCTACCAGATCAGCTTGCCTCATTTACTTATTTCAGTGTTATTACCTGTGTATCTTTTACCTTCATTTTAAGAATTCTTTGGCACATGGTGAGTAATAATCAGTATCACAAATGAGTAGTGAGAAAAAATTAGTCCAAACAATATTAGCTACAAGTATGATTGGAAAGAAAGACCAAGACAAGCAACAAATGAAAACCAGATTACAGAGTAGGTCCCTTCCATAATGGAACATCTGACACAAGTTTGAGTGAATCAAGTTTGAGTGCAATTTAGCTGGACTTAGATGAAATAAAGCAAAGCCTCAAAGGGAGCATTTCTAAAGCAGATTTAACATCTTCTGTTGCTGATTTGGTGAAAAAAGATGACCCTACAGAAAGTGTCTCAACCATTGTGAGGAAATTTTAGAGAATGTGAAGGAAGATCTGAGAAAGGAGATAGCTGTAGAAAGTAAAAGGGTAGTAAATGAGAGGACAGGAGAGATGATGGATAGGGTGGAATCACTGGAATTTGAAAACCTCCAATTGCAAGAAAAATTACAAGAGGCAAAAAAGGACAATGATAAAATGAAAAGTGACATGAAAGACTATGGCAGGAGATCAAAACAAGCAATTGCAGCCTCAAACCAAATGGAACAATTTTCAAGGAAGCTGAATGTTAAAGTTTTAGGGCTGGAGGAGGAGGAGGAGAATGAAAGTCTGAGAGAGAAAATTCTGAAAGTGGTGAAAAAAGTCACAAAGAATAATTTGGATAACAGGGACATAGTGGCTGTACATAGAATCCCAGGCCAACAGGGACAGCCAAGGCCAATGATTGTCAAATTCTGGAGTCTGGATTGTAAACTTTTATCAAGAAGCGGAAAGACTTTAAACAGAGCAAAGGAATTAGACTGGTAGAGGATGTGACGAAGATGAAAACTGAACTTATCAATAAATTATCCAGGCATCAAGAGATTGATAGTGCATGGTACTTTAATGGTTTTGTGTATGGTAAAACCAAATTAGGGAAAAGGATAAAATTTGACATTTATGATAATATTGATGAGAAAATTAGAGTATAAGTGCCATACACAACTCAGTAAAATCCTGAAAATAGCCAAATAGGTATGTTAACCTTTCTTTTGAATACTCCCCATTCTGCTCTAATTTGTTTTATTTTTTATAAGTTTTTCTTTCCTTCATGAGTTTTGTCATTAGTTAAAAGATTTATTACTCACTCTCCTTAATCAATTCATCCACTATTTCATAAATCATCTTTCACCCATGTTCAAATCTACTTACTCAGTTGTTTATTCATCATATTCAACACTACTCATCCAGGTTCAATGCTTCAGCTCTCCCATTCTTGCTCAGTCATTCAGTCACTCACTGTATTTATGTATGCTCTTCTTTCACACTTTCTTCCCCTCTTTTCACTCCTTTCTTTCTCTTGCATTTTGTTAATTTATACTATTATTAATCAGTGCCTTTTGGAAATCTGTCAAAGGCAATTAAGAGTTATCATAAATGGAGCTGTTTCACTTGTTGTCTATAGTTCATGGTATCAATGTTAACTGCAGCCAAATCTACATCGTGTATTGCAACACCATGATGTTTTTATTATAGATATTAGTATTTTGTGCATATGATAAATTCAAGGTGATAATTACTTTATACATTCCTGTACAAGAACATGTATACGTAAAATTTCTGCTGCTCTCATGGATAATAACGTAAATATTATATCTATGAATGTTAAAGGCCTGCAAGGTTCAGTTTTTAAACGAAGGGATATTTTTCACTGGGTAAAACAAAAGAATGTACTGAAAGTATGCTCTCAAGAAACTCAGTACAAAAAACGATGAAATATATTTGGCAGCTGAATACAAATGTACATTTAGCCACTGCTCTAGTAATAGTGCTGGGGTTGCAATATTTTGTTAGAAATACGTTCGAATTTGTAATTCATAGAAAAAGATGTGACAGTCAAGGAAGGTTTATTATTTTAGATAATTCAGTTAACAGTAACAGAATAACCCTCGTGAATTTGTACGGTTATAATGATGATAGTCCTAGCTTCTTTAGAAAGTTAAAGGAGATTTTATTTTTTGAGAACTCATAAATTATAATGTGTGGAGACTGGAATACTGTTCAGGATTTAGACTTGGATACTTATAATATTTTATATCACAAATACCAACAGTCTAGAGCAGTGTTCCAAGACCTAAAAAACGAATTGGAACTAATTGATCCCTGGTGAAGTTCGAATCAAGACTTAAGGATGTATACCTGGGGGCAAAAATCTTTCTTGAAACAAAGTAGATTAGATTACTTTCTTGTATCTGAAAACATTCATATGATTACAGTTGATGCATGTATCGTGTATTGTGTGTATCTGTATGTGTATTTTACCTGGATATAAGTCTGATCATTCAGCTATTGCTCTGAGTGTGGCTTTCTCATCGTGTTCAAGGGGAAAAGGATATTGGAAATTTAATGCTCAACTGTTGAAGAACATTGAGTATACTGATTTAGTCAAAAAGTGTATAGCTGACACTGTAAATGAATAATATGTAGGGGAAAAAAAGAGATTACTCCTTCCATGTTTCTCTTTCCTGTAATGACCAAATGTTCTCTGAAATATTGAAAATGAAAATAAGATCTGAAACTATGTTTCTCTATTAAGAAAACGAAAGAGAAATGGGAAAAATTAAAGATAATTGAACAAGAAATAATAGAAATTTATGGGGAACTATTGAATAACACAGACAGGGAAACTCTAGAAAAGTTAGAGGAAAAAAAGCAGCATTAGAGGAATCTAGGAAAAAGTACATAGAGGGCATTATCTTAAGATCTAAAGCCAGATGGTATAAATTTGGAGAAAAAAAGCACAACATACTGTTCAAATTTTCAAAAAAGAAATTATGTCAATAAGACAATAAAGGAAATTATGATGGGATAGAATTATATGATTACATAGATATTTTAGAAATCCAAAAACAGTTTTATATGGAATTGTACAAAAGTAGAATTATTCAGCTTGATGATGAGGACACTCAAGAAACTCAAAATAACCAAAACAGATTTTTTATCACAATATTAAACTCAGTCAAGAGGAAATAGAATTGTGCGAGGGTGTGCTTAGATTTAATGAATGCGGTTTGTCTCTAAAAAATATGGGAAAAAGAAAAAGTGCTGGCTCAGATGGATTCACTGCTTAGATTTAATGAATGCGGTTTGTCTCCAAAACAGATTGGAAACAGAAAAAGTCCTGGCTCAGATGGATTCACTGTAAAGTTCTATAAATTCTTCTGGAAGTCTCTTGGGGGATTTCTTTGCAGATCAATAAATTACGGACACACTGTAGGAAAACATTCAGATTTTCAGACTGAAGGAGTCATAACATGTCTACCAAAGGAAGAGAAAGATTGAAGATTCTTGACAATAAGATTGCTTAGGGAGCCATTGCAGCCAGGATGAAAAAGGTTCTTCACTCAGTAATCAGTGACACTCAAAAAGGATTTATGATTTACTAATAGACTTTGAAAAAGCCTTTGACTCATTGAATGGACCTTTGTGGAAGAAGCTTTACAATCTTCCAACTTTGGTGATTCTATTTGTAAGTGGTTTAGGCTGTTTTATAATGACTCTAAAAGTTGTACATGTATTATACATAATGGGCATATTTCATCTTTTTTAGACTAGAAAGAGGTAGTCATAAAGGAGATCCCCTTGCACCTTATTTGTTTATTATAGGGGTTGAGATTTTAGCTATAACTTTAAAGCAAAATGTGGATGTATGGGGATTGATCTTTGATGTCAATGAATATAAATTGGGTCAGTATGCTTACAACACTTTTATTCTTCTTGATTGATCTCAACTTTCTCTTAAAGCAGCTAAGTATATCTTGCAAGGTTTTTTTTTATTATTTGGACTTAAATGTAATATAACAAAAACAAAAGCCATTTGGATTGGAAACAAGAAATTTTCTAATGAAAGAATATGTCCCGATATGGGCCTAATTTGGTCCTCCTCAAACTTTACACTCCTTGGCATAGATTTTTCGTCAGATTTACAACAAATGGTGGAATTAATTATATTAGGAAACTAATAAATGTAAAACAAATATTGGCAAGCTGGAGTCAAATACATGTGTCAGTAGTTGGTAAGGTAATTGTTGTAAAAACCCTTGTTCTGCCCATATTTATACATCTTTACTCAGCACTTCCAAATCCATCAGCCAAAGTTGAAGCAGAACTAAATTGTACATTATTTAAATTTGTATGGAGTGGAAAAGTAGAGGGAATTAAATGTGATATACTAGTAGCCCAAGAGAACAAGGGAGGACTTAATATCATACATATATTCTCATTTATTAGGTATATTAGGATAAGATTGGTAAAATGATTGCTGGAAAATGAAAATGGAGCTTGGCATAACTTAGTCAATACAAATATACTCAGAAATGAAAAGGATATTTGGAACTTAGGAAGAAGGAAATTAGAAGAATTTAATAAGCTCGTTAAAAACATTTTTTGGAGAGATGTCATTTTGGCAGTATCTTGTTGGACAGAAGAATCACAATGTGCAAATGAGTTCTTATCCATGAGTATTTTTAATTTTAACCCCCCCTAGAATGTTCTATCAATACAAATCCTGGACAGAAGCTGGTTTTGAAATTTTGAATGATCTAGTAAACGATCATGGCAATTTATTACTTTTTGAAATGACAAAACGATAAACTAGAAAAGGTGACTTCTTGAAATACTTCTCCTTAATATCCGAAATTCCAAAAGCATGGAAAAAAGCCATAAAAAACGTTTAGCACATATTTTGATAGGCAGGAGGATAAAATAATGGATCTAAAAAAACAATTCACTCAAGTTTGTTTACAAAGATCTTTTAAAAAGGACTAAAAAGCAACATACTGCTAAGCAAGAATCTTGGATGCAATTATTAAATACAAATATATGTAGTGAGGAGTGGTCTGAGATTTATAGCCAGGCCAAATTTTGTACCAAGGATACCAAGTTGATCTCTTTTAACTTTAGATTAATCCACAGAATAATCGCTACTAATGATTTTGAAAAGAATTAACCTATTGGATGACAACAAATTTATGTTTTGAAAGAGAGAGAATGAAAGTATTGATCATCTCTTCTATGATTGCAATATTACTTCACAGTTCTGGTACAGTTTGAAAAATATGCTGCTAAGGTAAACAAAAAAAGAGGACCATTTTCTTAAGAAATGGACCTCAACAGATGAATAGGTAACTTGTATCTGATTGGATGGTAAACAGGAACAAAACACTATTATTAAAAGTTTATGTCACTACATGGGTATCTAAAGAGATTGCGTGCCATATGCATGTGTGCATGAGAGTGTACATGTGTGTGTATGTGTGTTGTCTTTTTTCTCTTTTAATATAGATTATATTTACTATCCCAAGTTTATCTGGAAACAATAAATTTTGATTGTAAGGTAACCATGGGATGGTTCCCCGACCTAGTGGTCAACCTATTATGAGGATAATAAAGTAAAAAAATAAAAATAAAATAAAAATATAATAAAAAAAATGTGACTGGCTGGGACATGCTGACACACGTATGTAGCATGATGCCCCAGTTCAAGATTTCACTAAAAAATGCCACACTACAGACATTGTAACAATATGATTAAAATTGTTTAAGGAAAAGATCCTTATTCATGAACTATCAGACTTTAAAAGGCCCAAATGACAGCGCATGCCTTTGTGTAGCAAGTCACCGCACATACAAACAACATACCCTGAGCTTTGTGTAGCAAGTCACCGCACATACAAACAACATACCCTGAGCTTTGTGTAGCAAGTCACCACACATACAAACAACATACCCTGAGCTTTGTGTAGCAAGTCACTGCACATACAAACAACATACCCTGAGCTTTGTGTAGCAAGTCACCACACATACAAACAACATACCCTGAGCTTTGTGTAGCAAGTGACCACACATACAAACAACATACCCTGAGCTTTGTGTAGCAAGTGACCACACATACAAACAACATACCCTGAGCTTTGTGTAGCAAGTCACCACACATACAAACAACCTACCCTGAACTCTGATGCATTATGCAATGTCAGGTCAGGGTTGACATTGTAGTTGGACTTTCGTTTGTAGCTGAAGTTGACTTATAAGTGAGTATATATGCTGTCTATGTAGTCTCTGATTCATTTTTTATAACACTACAGTTAATAATGACAATATATCATCTGACATGAGCCACTACCATTATTTTCAAGAGCTCTATCAATAGCATTTAGCATTTTCCCTGCATCTGGATGCTTATCAAATTTATCTTGGACACCTCTTTTGTTGTACCTGTTGGCAATTATTTTGTTGTACCTATGCCTGTCTTGTTCAACAGTCATGTCACATTGCATCTGTTCTAAACTTTGTTTTTGCTGAATAATTTTTTTAAGTATACCTCTTGGATTAAACCAAATTTGTCACACATCTTCACATTAAGAAAAATATAGGTCCATTTTGATTTCCATTTTCCTCAAAATTGTATGAAGTTATGGCCCTTGTTTGTAGGAATTTTTATTTGATTGCATCATGTTTGTGGTGGCATCCATGTTGTATGGATACATTTATAGTTTTAACTTGCCTTGCTATAAGGCTGTGCAAGGTTATGGTATTAGCCTTGTGCCTATTCTACTTTGCTTGTAGTCAGTCTATTTGACTGTCCATCAGCAATGGACCCAGATCACTTGTACTAAAATTTACTTATCACCATATAATTTTACCAAGTTTAGTTGAATTTTAGATTTGATATTTGCTTTCAGTTAGATAAGATAATGCAAGACTTTGATTACAGGTATTATTTTTGATGATTGAGGGAAATTCTGGTTTCAGAATATTTTGTCCTTGGATTTCCTCAACTTAGCTTTAGTAAAGGTAAACCAATTACAATTAAATTTGGCATCATGTACATACAGCATCATTTGCAGGAGTTATAGCACCTAAAGGCTACCAATGTTGGTTTCCCAAAATAAATTTATCAATGATTGTTGGCTTTCAAACATATTTTATGCACCACTATACAGTGTTCATTAGAGAAATAGTCTGAATAACACTGCTAGATGAAAAAATAGGGTCATTTAAAAAAAGACCAGAGAAACAAAAACATGTTTTTGTTTCTTGTTATATTCAACATGCATAGGGGATTATTGATTTCTGCAGTAAAATATTCACTTTCCTGCATGATATGCCTTGAATCAGTGGTTATAGAGTGTGACTTCAACACAGTTTTCTAGTGTCCATGTCAGCTAAAATAACTTTGCTCTTCAGGGAAGATTTAATGACAAGGAAACTATAGCAAGCTGTGTAATTGTCTGACTCAACAATAACTGTTTCCAAATTTATATTGTATGAACATGAATATTTAATGCAGATATTAATAAATCTATAAGCTCTGTGATCATTATCAGTTTACCCTGTCTTTGGTGCTCTATTCTCGGATTTGAATTCTTCTTGCGTTTACCTTCATTTCCCAATAAAATTGATTTAGGATATTTGAGTTTATATTTTTTCCTATCTGTACCCTGCTTGCAAATTAATGCTGAAGATATCATTTTCTGTCTGATGATCGACCATGTTGGTGACTAAGCTAATTGAATATGTGACAGCCATTGATACTGATTTTCTTATGTTACTTGAAAATGGCCACCTACTCTTCAATAAACTTGGGATGCACTCAGATCAGTTAGTTTCAAATTACCTATAACTAACTTTTATTTTTATTTTCTTGTAATTTGTATGTGCACCCTTCAGACACCAACGAGGGAATTATCTGGCACCAAAATATGAAACATGCCCTGAAATATATTAAAATCAAGCATGTTTTTAACTCTTTTCATCTTTTCTGATTCACTATAAGTACTGCAGTCACTACACAATAGGGAGTTGGAAAAAACATTATTGACCAGTATTCTCATCAAACATACAGAGCTGTGTACCTCTCAAAATATGCTGTTGGTTACCCAATCATGTTGGTATTAAAGGTAATGATAAAGCAGACACTGCTAAATATCCTTATCTCTATGCCATAAAATTTTAAGACACAATACAATACACTGAATTTAATCCTGGTATTAAAAGTCATATTTAGTAACTAGCAGGTATCTTGGAATATATCTTGTTTTTTGTTGTACTTTTATGGCTTGTTGGTAATAAACCTTTTTGATAATAGCCTTTGATAATAGCCTTTGTTTTCCTTTAACCTTTTGTGGCACTATAAATGTACAGTGCTGATGTGCTGTAAAATCCATGATCAACCAACCCAGCAAACAAAAATTAAAATAAAAGTCATTGCTTCAAGGACATTGCTTAAAATGAACCAAATTTAGATTAAGAAAACATTGTACAAGTATGATTTCCAATTGTGGTCCTACCTCTTTTGTGATTGGTGTGCTCAGATGGTCTCCAACAATTGAATACTAGGTTCAGTTAACAGACCAGCCTGGCTGCTATGTTGAATTATCAGACAGGACACTTTTCCTTCATTGCCCAACAAGACCTGAACAAAAGCACAAAGTAAAAATGGGATTTGCCCAGCCATTTGATTGATGTTTTGATGCACATCAATCATAATACTAAAGTTAATTTAACTAGCGTTGAATAATTAGTTAATTTAATTGTGATCTGAGGTAAAATAAAGAACTGAACATTTGAATCAAAATCTTTGTAACTGAAAATTCAAATCAAAATACTTTTTAACCGAATGTTCAAATAAGAATACTTTTTGACTGAACATTTAAATCAGAATAAATTCTAACATCAGTTTACATTTTAACTGAACAGCTAAAAGATACTTTTCCATATTGTGTAATAGCAGTTTGAGAAAGAAAATGGCATAAAATGGAAAATATAAAAGTTGAAAAAGCCTTCATGTACTAAACAATGTATCCAAAGTTTAATTTCAATATTTTCTTCACATGATTACCAAGAATAAAATAAAAGAATGTGATTTTGAAAACCAACTTATACAAACCAGTTGAGTCTGCATGCATTTGCACATTTTTCCACTCCAGTCAAGTTATGTTGAAAGTTTATTTACAATCAATGAATATTCCATTAGAAAATCTTGCTATTCATTGGGTGCAATTTTATTTACAAACTTTTTTAAGCTTATTGTGCAACAGTATTATTTCTCAATAACTTTTTTGTTTGGTTTGTTTTTTGATGTAATGTCTGAAGTAGAATGTTCATAATTGGGTGGTCTCTGAAGTGGATTCTTCATAACTCAGTTGTTGTTTTGCAGTCATCTCTAAAATGGAGTTTTGGTAGCCAATCTGTTGGTTTGGGTTTTCTCTTGTTGGTTATGGGTCATTTCTAAAGTGCATTTTTGGTAACTGCTGATTGGATGGTCCCATAAATTGAGTCTTCATATCTCTGCTGATCCTATGGGTTGGTCTCTTACATGTATTCTTGAAAGAAGCTGAAGAATCAGAAGAAGAAAAAATAGTGGCACTCAATTTAGGTACTATGCAATGTGGTACTGAGCTCAGAACTGGGACCACAGAATTGCAAAGCAAGTATATTACCATTCATCTACTCCTACCCCCATTGACCGTGAGGAACAATATTTTTCTAATTTAATCAGCATTTTAGTGTTAACCAATTTAAATTTAACAGAAATATTAGAGAAATTAAATCTTATGGCAGATTATCTTGGTATTAAAATATGTATTTTTTTAGGTATGGAGAAAATTATGATGGGACAGTAGAAAGTATTAGACAAGAGGACGGTCATATGATGAGGATCAATGTCTACAATGTTGTCAATGGAGAAAAATTGCCCTTTCATCTGCCTCTCCTTATTGGTGACATAGACTTGATGACAGAAGATGGTGAGGTGGATGTTTGGAATGCAAGCAGTCAGGGGCCAAAGATTAAATGGCCTGTAGTGGAAGGAGCATTTAAGGCCCTTGTCAAATTGATTCCAGGGGACAACCTAATTAATATCCAATTTGAAAATGATTTACTCCAGCTCAGGCTCATATTCAAGTTTACACATTTCCAGTACTTTGTTCGCCCTGTTTACATCTTGTGTTCAGATGATGATGGGTATTTTCAGGGACCAGAAGATGAAGATTGCTCTCCAGACAGCGCTTTGGAGAGAATTCGACTTGGTGCCATGCTTATTCAAACATTCACTGCAGAAAAAATGAAAGAGCATGGATTTGGTCGACAGACGTTCCAGCTTGAGACGGATTCCAATTATGAGCCTATTTGTCACATTTTTCAAAGTAGATTGACTTTAAAGAAAGCTCAGAGCATGACAGGAAGTGAGTTGTGGGCATATTTTGCAAGAGAATTAGTGACATCATCAACATTTTCAGAAAAGGAAAACTGTAAATGGTATTGCTTTATGTCCTTTACCAGGTACAACCCTCCTTCAGACAAAGAACCACCAAAAGCACATGGTGACATTTTGCATTACACAAAAGGACATACAGCTCTTGGTATGTACATGTACCAGTTCTTTCCAATGTGTGTGTGTGTGTGTGTGTGTCTGTGTGTGTGTGTGTTTGTGTGTGTGTGTGTTTATATTTGTATATTGTGCAATGTCTATTATAGTACCCATAGTTGCAGGATTCATGTTAATTTGTTAAAAATCATAATGAAAAATCAGCAAGATGTGTGAAAATTATGTATTAAGTTTAAATCCTACCTTTATTTTTGTTTTAAGAAAATTACTTCCATTTCAAATGTTAATCTGCACTAGTTAAACCTGCGTATAACCTGTTAACTTTTTGTGAACTGTAATGGTTGGGGTTATCACTTTTGTTCAGAAATATTTGTCCAGATTTCCATGGAAAATGTGTTGGGCTTAATATTAAACAGTCTTACTTTGGGAAAATAATGATACCTATAACGATAAGAATAAATACATGCATATAAATATTGTTTTTGTTTAACCTTCTCATTAGTCCTAATTTATTTGTAATTTCAGTAAGTTGCTGTTACCATATCAACAGATCTCTTTTTGCTTATTTGTTTCAGGGGGAGGGGGGCTAGCACTGTTTGGAACAGGTAATCTTCACACCTGGGCAGAGAGAATAGAGGAAATCAACTTCCGGTTTACGGATTGCCGAAAAATAGACAGAGCTAAATTTATGGATGACAGTGCCTATAGGTAATGAACTGTTGACATTAGCAGCTAGACATCCCTTCCCTTTTCCTACATCCCTTCAGCAGATTTGTTCTTTGTAGTTATGTAAATTCACTTTGTATTTTGGGGTTACTAAATTTTTAGGGATCTCTTAATTGCTAAAAAGTGTGACCCTTTTTTCTCAGTAGTATAGCTACCAAGTCCTCATGAAAATGTTAGTATTGCAGAATCATAAAAATGATAAAAACAAAAAGAAACTATCACAGGATTATAGTGTACTGTTTTCTAAGGCACTTTAGTTACCTTTCTTCATTTGATCAGAGACAAAAGAAGTTAGTAACAGCATTAGTACTTTTTTGTTGTTATTTATGAATTAAAAAATGGAAATATGTATATTAATTGTGTGTTTTGAGGCTTTGCATTATGAAGACCAGGGTCAGGTTTGATTTTGTCTGTTTCTGGTGAAGGTTTGGAATTATGGCCCTTGTTTATGTTGGAATTTGCTCTTCAGTTTTTTTTTCTTCTCCCTATCTATAAATTTTTAAGGACTTAATGAACTGAAGTCAAATTAGGTATGAGGTTTTTCATCAGAAAGGATGTTGCATTGTTAGATTCTCACTGTTTCTTGACAATAATTTTATGAAGTTTTGCTCCAGTTTGATATAATACTTTTCCCTTAAAGTTTGTTTTTGTTTATTTAAATGTTAAGAACTTCATGGATCAAAATTCAAGATATTTTGTTTTACATTAAGAAGACCAAGGTCTGTTTTGATTTTCAATTTTCTGGAAATTTTTTTTACAGAACTATGGTCTGTGCATGACTTAGAACTTGCCTTCAGTTTTTGTTACTCAGCATTAAGTGGTTAGTGTTAGGAGTGGTTGGCCTAGTGTAACGAGATGACTGGAAAATTGTTAAAGCTATATTAAAAATCCAAATCACACACACATAATCGTGAAATGTGCGATTTATTAAGTTTTGAAAAAAGTTGATGAACTGAAACGAAAATTTGGAATGGTATGAAATTTAATATTAACATGATTTAAGTTAAATTTGATTGCTTCCCCCACCACCCAAAAGAGAGACATATTGGTTTTGTACTGCCCATATGTAATGCCTTCTTGTACGCATTATTGTTAAAAAGACTATTGAGCTAGCCAGGTAGAATTTGATATTTAGGTTGACATTTTTTGAGTATTTTGGACTTTTTAGGTGTGACATTTTTTGCAAAAATTTTGTTTGCATGATTAAGCAAAATCTCTTAAGGTAGGCATTTTGAGTGTATATATCTTTTTTAGAAGTTTAGGCCATTACAGTACTTATTCTTTTTCTGTACACTGGTTTTAGCTTTTCATGCAAAAACACCAGTAAGTAGTACAGTTTACCAAAAACAATTTAAAGTAACCAAATGAAATTTGGCAAGTTCTTGCTATTAAAACAGTTTTTGTACATTTTCACATACACGTCTTTGGTCTGTAGTTCTTTTTGCCAACATAGTTTTATTTCTTTTCTTTGTCCAGGAAGTCAGTATCTTTGTTCCTCTTTATCGGACAAATATTAAACTTATTTCAACTTTTAAAAAGCTGAAGCTTTCTATATGCTGCTTAAATGGATGGAATTGTTTTGACCTAATAAGAGTAAGACTAAAACATGGACCAGAAATTTTAATTTATTTGCCTGCAACATTTTTCCTTTCCATCTGTCAAATACCATTGGTACAGACTGATAATCGTTTGACATATTTTTATATCCTTTCACCCCAGTAAACTTGACTGTTGATCCATCCATCCTTTTGTTTAATTTACATCTCTTAAACCCTTTGCAATAACTTGGTATGCATTTGTGTCATATCTTAGCAATTTTTCCATTAAAGCAAAATGGAATCTGTCTGATCAGCATTTTAAGTTATCCCTTTCTTACATGTAAAAATTTTGATTAAATCTGTCCATCTGTTACACTTCTGTTTACTTAAAAACTTCTGAACAATATGAGATTGTATCTTCATGGAAATTGATATGCATTTATATAAATAATCCCTTTTAAATTTTACTGTTTATCAGGAAGTTTTTATGGAGTTATGGCCCTTGTTTAACACTGACATTAGCCCAATGATTGCATCATAGTGGCAGCTACATCTATGAAGTATGGACACTTTCCAAGTTCAGTAATGTTATTTTTAATTCCACAGTTAATGTCACATTTAAGATTGGGGTAGATAAGATTACTTCTGTTAGAGCTTGGCATATTCTGTAAGCATTAACTGACAGATTTGGTTGCTCTAATGAAATCAATCCCTTTTGATTTTTATTGTTTTTCATGAAATTTTATTTGTAGTTATGGTCCTTGTTTAACTCAGAGATTGGTCTATTAATTGTATCAGATCAGAGTGTTGAATAACATTTGTTTTAATTTCTTTATATATAATAAAATATGTGGACTGATAAATTCCTCTTATCTTTTTTATTTTTCACAAATTTAGATTAAGAAATAATTAAATAATTTTCTTGTTAAAAAAAATCTGCATTTTTGCTTCAGATGGATTGTTATGTTTGTAAAGAAAAGTGTATTGAAAATTATGCTAAACCTGGAAAAAGCCTTTGGAAGAAACATTTGTACTTATTCTTTAGGAACAAATTGCTCAGGAACCATATTTTCAAATGATTTTGAGCACAAAACTTTGAGCACAAAACATAAGTTTGATCTGAATGGAGTCAGTCACCTTAATTTTTTTTTGTACACATCAGTTGGGAGGTTTAGCTGTCTAATGTGCACAGAATGTATTAATTAGGTCACTCTGTACATTGCCATTACTTATGAGTTTTTTTTTGTACAATAATTTCTTCACATTGGGTTATTTATTGTGATTAGATTGGTATTAGATACATTTTATTTTAGCTTTAAGGAGATGATATAGGTTGCCATTTTCTGTTTTATGTGACATCATTCTAGAATGTGCATGTCATGCACAAGGTACAAATGTATTAGTTTCACTGTATTTTGACGTTACAGGATGGATTTTTGCTGTATTAGGTCATAAATTTTATTTAAATATAGAAAAGTTTCTTATTGTTTTCCTTTTTTTAACTTTTTAAATGAATGAAGTTGCAGAAAATAGGTGTCTACTGGTTATGCTATGCCAACCAGAAATTATTGAGAAGAGTTTCCATATAGGCCTTACTCCCCATATACTAGAAAGTATTATGAAGAGCTTTCCATGTAGGCCTTACTCCCCATATACTAGAAAGTATTATGAAGAGCTTTCCATGTAGGCCTTCTGCTCATAGACCAGGAATTATTATGAAGAGCTTTCCATGTAGGCCTCACTGCTCATAGACCAGGAATTATTATGAAGAGCTTTCATGTAGGCCTTACTCCCCATATACTAGAAAGTATTATGAAGAGCTTTCCATGTAGGCCTCACTGCTCATAGACCAGGAATTATTATGAAGAGCTTTCCAAATAGACCTTACTGCCCTTAGACCAGGAAGTAATATGGAGAGCTTTCCAAGTAGGCCTCACTGTCCTTAAACCAAGAAGTATTATGGAGAGCTTTCCATGTAGACCTTACTTCCCTTAGTCCATGAAGTATTACGGAAAGCTTTTCAGATAAGCCATACTGCATATAGAACAAGAAGTATTATGGAGAGCTTTCCAAGTAGGCCTTACCAACCATATACCAGAAGGTTCTTATGAAGAGCTTTCCATGTATGCCTCACAGACCAGGAATTGTTATGAAGAGCTTTCCATGGGGGTCTCACTGCTCATAGACCAGGAATTATTATGAAGAGCTTTCCATGTGGGTCTCACTGCTCATAGACCAGGAATTATTATGAAGAGCTTTCCATATGGGTCTCACTGCTCATAGACCAGGAATTATTATGAAGAGCTTTCCATGTAGGCCTCACAGACCAGGAATTGTTATGAAGAGCTTTTCATGTGGGTCTCACTGCTCATCGACCAGGAATTATTATGAAAAGCTTTCCATATGGGTCTCACTGCTCATAGACCAGGAATTATTATGAAGAGCATTCCAAGTAGGCCTCACTGCTCATAGACCAGGAATTATTATGAAGAGCTTTCCATGTAGGCATCACTGCTCATAGACCAGGAATTATTATGAAGAGCTTTCCATGTAGGCCTCACTGCTCATAGACCAGGAATTATTATGAAGAGCTTTCCAAGTTGACCCTGCTCATCCTTCCAAATTTTAGTATTTTGGCAGTCAAAGAGAGAGAGAATTAGAAAATATCAGTTACCTCTTTCATGCAGTACAGAAATGTGGAATAGAAACATATTCGATTTTTACATTTATGATTGAAAATTTCAAGCAGCAAATACCATGTAGAACATGGCAAAATATCATATTATGGGATATGGGGTTACAAGTAAAGTGGGCAGGCATACATGCCAATCCCTGGCGAGGAAAAAGTGTAATACAAAAGGACAAAAGGAGTAATCTGAGCAGAAAAAGTGTATATCAACATATCACATAATAAAATTCAATGCACATATGTACAAAACATATTTTCCGCAATTTTGGCATCAGGAAGCATCCATTGGAATAAAGGACCAAAGCTGTATTATACCACTAGTTGTAGTCAGTATTCTATTAAGAGCTTGGTAAATAATGCCCCTGCATTTATAAAATTTGTTTCCACAATTTAGTTATGCTGTAAAAAAGAAGTTACCTTAATAATGGAGTTAGCAAAATGAGCTAATTCAAGGCATCTTTGTTTTACACTATGACCAATATTAAAATCCTTTCCATAGCCTGCAAAGGGCATGAAGCTACCCTAAATGGCACTATATTGTGGTATTCATGTATGCATCTCTGAGTCTGTGTTTTTCTTCCTAATCTGTGAAATCATTTGAGAAACATTTTTGTTGTAACGTACACCATGACTAGAATAAATAGGTTGACTTTTGCCACCAAATTCCTACAGAATGGTTCTGTACCTTACATTATTTTAACAAAGAATATGTGAACCAAGATTAAAAATTAGAAAACCAGTCTGTTATGTCCTCAGCCAGATATCTGCTATAAATAAAAACAGAGGTCTTCTTGGAAATAGGGCAGCTGCAATAAATAGAACATAACACTAAGGAAAGTCAATGCTAGTCTACAGACAAGTATACTTTTATGTAATAGTTACTCAGAAGACGTCTTTTCTAGAACACATTTTGTGTGTTAAGTGGGATGTTAATAAAAATGAGAATGGGATGGGAATATACCGAAAAAGCATAATCCAAGTACATTTATGAATAAGGCGTAATTTAGTGGAAAAAAGTGTAATGATTACACCTAAAGCTTAATGGTTGGCATGTATGGGTAGGGTCCCCCATGCAGCTTTCACACAAAACTACATTTTATTTTTAGAGTTATAGTCAATATATATATATATATATATATATATATATATATATATATATATATATATATATATATATATATATATATATATATATATATATATATATATATATATATATATATACACATATATATGAATGATATGAATGACCATAGTTAGCATTGATTGTTTCAATTTCTGAATGTTCACAAGATCATTGTTCATTTAATGACAAATCCCAGCAAAATAATCTCTTTTTTTGTTCTTTGTTCTTAGGATTCTAGTGATAAGGGCATTTCTACATACATGTAATACCTGGGCTAACTCTTGTGAAGGATCTACTTTTTATTGCAGATGACTTGTAAATGATGCTAAAAAAGCTGACAAAAACCATGGATATGTAGTTTTCAGGCATCAAAGGTTCAAAATAAGAAACCTCCATATTCAACTTTTAAAGATAGGAAATTGTGTTTACTTGTTAGTATAGAACAAAGGGATAAACAGGTGTAGTAAAACTACTACAGTGAAGAGATGAGAGGAAATTTATTTTAAATGAGTACTCCCTTCCTTTTTTAAGAGCTCAAATGGTGCCAGATGTTATAAATACAACAATGCACTCAGAGTTCATTTATATTTGTGGTTTTGCAGCAACAAAAATGTTTAGAATTGATTATGTTGATTGGGAAAGGAATGCTGTTTTGTTCACAGAATAATTACGGTATGTTGGGTCTTTAAGTCTGGTTTGTAGCAACCACCAAATTCCCCAAAATTAGTATCCTACAAATATTTGTATCCTTCAAAATGTTTTATCCTACAAATATTAGTGTCCTACAAAAATTAGTATCCTACAAATATTTGTATCCTACAAAATGTTTTATCCTACAAATATTAGTGTCCTACAAAAATTAGTGTCCTACAAAAAACTTTGTATCCTACAAAAATTAATATCCTGCAAAACTTGGTATACTGCAAAATATTAGTGACATACAAAACTTGGTAGTACAAATGTATTATTGTCCTACAAAAAACTTGGTATCCTAAAAATATTAGTATCCTACAAAACTTGGTATCCTAAAAATATTAGTGTCCTGCAATACTTGGTTTCCTGAAAATATTAATATCCTACATATCTTGGTATTTTAAAAATATTAGTGTCCAACAAAACCTTGGTACCTAAAGATATTAGTGTCCTACAGAAAACTTGTTTATATATTGGTATCAATATTTTGATTAAGTTCTGTGTTTATATATATAGGTATTGCTACTCTAATTAAGTTCTGTGTTTATTTATTGGTATCAATACTCAGATTAAGTTTTGTGTTGATATATTGGTATCAGTATTCTGATTAAGTTCTGTGCTTATATATTGGTATCACTGATTAAGTTCTATGTTTCTGATTAAGTTCTTTGTTTATATATTGGTATAGCTACTCTGATTCAGTTCTGAGTTTATTTATTGGTATCAGTACTTTGATTAATTTCTGTGCTTATATGTTGGTATCACTGATTAAGTTCTATGTTTCTGATTAAGTTCTTTGTTTATATATTGGTATAGCTACTCTGATTCAGTTCTGTGTTTATTTATTGGTATAAGTACTTTGATTAATTTCTGTGCTTATATATTGGTATCAGTACTTTGATTAATTTCTGTGTATATATATTGGTATCACAACTCTGATTCACTTCCGTGTTTTTATATTGGTATCAGTACTTTAAGTTCTGTGTTTATATATTGGTATCACTACTCTGATTCACTTCTGTGTTTTTTTATTGGTATTACTACTTTTATTAAGTTCTATGTTTATATATTAGTATCACTAGTCTGGTTAAGTTCTGTTTATATAATATTTATTGCTTCTCTGATTATGTTCAGTGTTTATATATAGAAATTGCTTCTCTGATTAAGTTCTGTGTTTATATATAGGTATTGCTTCTCCGATTAAGTTATGTGTTTATATTTTGGTATGGCTACTCTAATTAAGTTCTGTGTTTATATATTGGTATTATTATTATTATTATTATTATTATTATTATTATTATTATTATTATTATTATTATTATTATTAGTATTACTTTATTTAAAGAGGGTAACTCAATTAGCTAAGAACTAATCTACCACGAGGCCCTCATTCAAAGGAGCAAAGTTCCAGAGTATTGGAAACTTTTATAAATAATTCCTTATTTGGTTTGGGAATTTTGTAATGTTTGGTAGACATTGATCACAGGTGGGGAGTATTTCCAGGTAGCCTATACTTGAATAGTGATTGTAAATATTCAGGAGCAATATTATTGGCTATCCTGTACATTAATTTGGCTTTTCTTAAACAGACTCTGTCTTTAATAGATAGTATTTTTAACGTAGCAGCTAAATTTTCCTTGCTTTCTTTCTGGATTGATTTTAACTCAAAAGCATCAAAAGCATTTATATATTGGTATTGCTTCTATAAGTCCTGTGTTTATGTTTTGTTATCACTACTCTGATTAAATTCTGTCTTTATATAATGGTATCACTACTCTTATGTTCTGCATTTATATATTGGTATCACTACTCTTATGTTCTGTGTTTATATAATGGTATCACTACTCTTATGTTCTGCGTTTATATATTGGTATCACTACTCTTATGTTCTGTGTTTCTATATTGGTATCACTACTCTTATGTTCTGTGTTTCTATATTGGTATCACTACTCTTATGTTCTGTGTTTATGTATTGGTATCACTACTCTTATGTTCTGTGTTTATATATTGGTATCACTACTCTTATGTTCTGTGTTTATATATTGGTATCACTACTCTTATGTTCTGTGTTTATATATTGGTATCACTACTCTTATGTTCTGTGTTTATATATTGGTATCACTACTCTTATGTTCTGTGTTTATATATTGGTATCACTACTCTTATGTTCTGCGTTTATATATTGGTATCACTACTCTTATGTTCTGTGTTTATATATTGGTATCACTACTCTTATGTTCTGTGTTTATATGTTGGTATCACTACTCTTATGTTCTGTGTTTATATATTGGTATCACTACTCTTATGTTCTGTGTTTATATATTGGTATCACTACTCTTATGTTCTGCATTTATATATTGGTATCACTACTCTTATGTTCTGCGTTTATATATTGGTATCACTACTCTTATGCTCTGTGTTTATATATTGGTATCACTACTCTTATGTTCTGTGTTTATATATTGGTATCACTACTCTTATGTTCTGTGTTTATATATTGGTATCACTACTCTTATGTTCTGTGTTTATATATTGGTATCACTACTCTTATGTTCTGTGTTTATATATTGGTATCACTACTCATATGTTCTGTGTTTATATATTGGTATCACTACTCTTATGTTCTGTGTTTTTATATTAGTAGCACTACTCTTATGTTCTGTGTTTATATATTGGTATCACTACTCTTATGTTCTGTGTTTATATATTGGTATCACTACTCTTATGTTCTGTGTTTCTATATTGGTATCACTACTCTTTTGTTCTGTGTTTATATATTGGTATCACTACTCTTATGTTCTGTGTTTATATGTTGGTATCACTACTCTTATGTTCTGCGTTTATATATTGGTATCACTACTCTTATGTTCTGCGTTTATATATTGGTATCACTACTCTTATGTTCTGTGTTTATATATTGGTATCACTACTCTTATGTTCTGTGTTTATATATTGGTATCACTACTCTTATGTTCTGTGTTTATATATTGGTATCACTACACTTATGATCTGTGTTTATATATTGGTATCACTACTCTTATGTTCTGTGTTTATATATTGGTATCACTACTCTTATGTTCTGTGTTTATATATTGGTATCACTACTCTTATGTTCTGTGTTTCTATATTGGTATCACTACTCTTATGTTCTGTGTTTATTTATTGGTATCACTACTCTTATGTTCTGCGTTTATATATTGGTATCACTACTCTTATGTTCTGTGTTTTTATATTGGTATCACTACTCTTATGTTCTGTGTTTATATATTGGTATCACTACTCTTATGTTCTGTGTTTATATTTTGGTATCACTACTCTTTTGTTCTGTGTTTATATATTGGTATCACTACTCTTATGTTCTGTGTTTATATATTGGTATGGCAACTCTGTTTAAGTTCGTTGTTTATATATTTGTCACAGTACTTTAATTAAGTTATGTGTTCATATATTGGTGTAACTACTCTGATTAATTTTTGTGTTTATATATTAGTATGGCTACTCTAATTAAGTTCTGTGTTTTTATATTGGCCTCAGTGCTCTGATTAAGTTCTGTGTTTATTTCCTTCACTTTTCTATGTTGTGCATGTCCAAGAATTTACAGAATCATTAGTTGAATGCTGTAATCAAACTTCTATTACACAAGTAGAATGACAGACTAATGCACTTAGAGCATGCATTTGCAATAGAATTTGGTTTTCTTCTGGAGTCACTAATAATGAAATATGTAATCCATTTTATCAAGAAGGACTTATCAAACTTTCATGATGCCATAAATGAGATTTTCCTTAAATTAAATAACGACTATGACATCAGTAAAAGTCGCAGACACCAGGATCATAAATATGATCAGAAGCGTACTATCTCTCTCAGACATAATAAATTATAATTCTATTATATTGAACAAGAACAAAATTTGAAATCTTGCCAACATACTTGCAAATTTACTTTTGTGACTGTTCAATATGGAAATACAGCAAATTACTTAAATGTTGCATTCAGTTATGTAGCATTAGTTTATGGTAACAAAAATAAGGCCAAATGTTTAAAATGCGAACACAATTTGTCCAGAATTTTGGAAAAAGCTGTAGGAACTACTTTAGATTTATGGCAACAAAAATAAGGCCAAAAGTTTAAAATGCGAACACAATTTGTCCAGAATTTTGGAAAAAGCTGTAGGAACTACTTTAGATTTATGGCAACAAAAATAAGGCCAAAAGTTTAAAATGCGAACACAATTTGTCCAGAATTTTGGAAAAAGCTGTAGGAACTACTTTAGATTTATGGCAACAAAAATAAGGCCAAATGTTTAAAATGCAAACACAATTTGCCCAGAAGTTTGGAAAAAGCTGTAGGAACTACTTTAGATTTATGGCAACAAAAATAAGGCCAAATGTTTAAAATGCAAACACAATTTGCCCAGAATTTTGGAAAAAGCTGTAGGAACTACTTTAGATTTATGGCAACAAAAATAAGGCCAAATGTTTAAAATGCAAACACAATTTGCCCAGAATTTTGGAAAAAGCTGTAGGAACTACTTTAGATTTATGGCAACAAAAATAAGGCCAAATGTTTAAAATGCAAACACAATTTGCCCAGAATTTTGGAAAAAGCTGTAGGAACTACTTTTTGTGATTCACCATGTCATGATAGAAAAAAGACTAGATACCCCACTGGGTGATGGTTCTCATGGAATGACCATTGGTATACTCCCACTTTCTCTATGGTTTAAATTGACCATAATGTGTTCAGTGCTACTGAGTTGAAACTGCTGATATTCTTTATGTTCCATGACTCATTACAATATCTACTGAAAAGACCCTGATTTAGGACACAGTGAAGGTAATTGAAAGGAATATCATAGTTGATATTCTCATGAGTTGGGACACTAATGAAGATAATTTAGAGGTATATCATGGTTGATATAGTCATGAGTTGGGACACTGTAATGAAGATAATTTAGAGGTATATCATGGTTGTATACTCATGAGTTGGGATGCTGTAATGAAGTTAATGTAGAGGTAGGTATATTATAGTTGATATACTCAAGAATTGGGACACTAATGAAGTTAATTTAGAGGTATATCATGGTTTATATTCTCATGAGTTAAGACACTGTATTGAAGATAATTTAGAGGTATATCATAGTTGATATTCTCATGAGTTGGGACACTGTAAAGAAGTTAATTTAGAGGTATATTATAGTTGATATACTCAAGAATTGGGAGACTGTAATGAAGTTAATTTAGAGATATATCATAGTTTGATATAGTCATGAGTTGGGACACTAATGAAGATAATTTAGAGGTATATCATAGTTGATATAGTCATGAGTTGGGACACTAATGAAGATAATTTAGAGGTTTATCATGGTTGATATACTCATGAGTTGGGACACTGTAATGAAGTAAATATAGAGGTATATTATAGTTGATATACTCGAGAATTGGGACACTAATGAAGTTAATTTAGAGGTATATCATGGTTTATATTCTCATGAGTTAAGACACTGTAGTGAAGATAATTTAGAGGTATATCATAGTTGATATTCTCATGAGTTGGGACACTGTAAAGAAGTTAATTTAGAGGTATATTATAGTTGATATACTCAAGAATTTGGAGACTGTAATGAAGTTAATTTAGAGGTATATCATAGCTGATATAGTCATGAGTTGGGGCACTAATGAAGATAATTTAGAGCTATATCATAGTTGATATAGTCATGAGTTGGGACACTGTAATGAAGATAATTTAGAGGTTTATCATGGTTGATATACTCATGAGTTGGGACACTGTAATGATTTGATGTCGAGGTATATTATAGTTGATATACTCAAGAATTGGGACACTAATGAAGTTAATTTAGAGGTATGTCATGGTTTATATTCTCATGAGTTGGGACACTGTATTGAAGATAATTTAGAGGTATATCATAGTTGATATTCTCATGAGTTGGGACACTGTAAAGAAGTTAATTTAGAGGTATATTATAGTTGATATACTCAAGAAATGGGAGACTGTAATGAAGTTAATTTAGAGGTATATCATAGCTGATATAGTCATGAGTTGGGACACTAATGAAGATAATTTAGAGGTATATCATAGTTGATATAGTCATGAGTTGGGACACTGTAATGAAGATAATTTAGAGGTTTATCATGGTTGATATACTCATGAGTTGGGACACTGTAATAAAGTTAATGTAGAGGTATATTATAGTTGATATACTCAAGAATTGGGACACTAATGAAGTTAATTTAGAGGTATGTCATGGTTTATATTCTCATGAGTTGGGACACTGTAAAGAAGTTAATTTAGAGGTATATTATAGTTGATATACTCAAGAATTGGGAGACTGTAATGAAGTTAATTTAGAGGTATATCATAGCTGATATAGTCATGAGTTGGGACACTAATGAAGATAATTTAGAGGTATATCATAGTTGATATACTCATGAGTTGGGACACTAATAAAGTTAATTTAGAGGTATATCATGGTTGATCTACTCATGATTTGGGACACTAATGAAGATAAATTAGCAGTATATCATAGTTGATATACTCATGAGTTTGGACACTGTAATGAAGTTAATTTAGAGGTATATCATAGTTGATATAGTCATGAGTTGAGACACTGTAAAGAAGTCAATTTAAAGGTATATCATAGTTGATATACTCATGAGTTGGGACTCTGTAATGAAGATGATTTAGATGTATATCATAATTGATATGGTCATGAGTTGGGACACTAATGAAGATGATTTAGAGGTATATCATAGTTGACATAGTCATGAGTGTGGACACTGTAATGAAGTTAATTTAAAGGTATATCATGGTTGATATAGTCATGAGTTGGGACACTGTAATGAAGTTAATTTAAAGGTATATCATAGTTGATATGCACAAGAGTTGGGACTGTAATAAAGATGATTTATAAATATATCATAGTTGATGTAGTCATGAGTTGGGACTATGTAATGAAGATAATTTAGAGGTATATCATAGTTGATATAGTCATGAGTTGGGACACTAATAAAGTTAGTTTTGAGGTATATCATAGTTGATGTAGTCTTGAATTGGGACACTGTAACAAAGACAATTTAGAGGTATATCATGGTTGATATAGTCATGAATTGGGACACTATAATTTAGTGAAATATCATGTTTATCATGTTGGTAGCAAAAATATTGAGATATTCGGTGTCTTTCGTTTTTGGAGACCTTCAAAACCTAAAATTGTCTCAAAATCAGTGATTTAAGCAAAAAGGTTGCAGAACCTGCTATTTGAACATCCATTATCTTTTTCCAAAATTTGATGACATCAATATACATCTATCAGAAAATAATTCAGTGATCACATTCCTGCCAAACAATGTTATGATCTTGAGAAGAATGGTATGGAAATAATTTGTCCTGAAATGAGATATAATTCCCAGAACTATTTGCATTTGAATGTTTATATAGACCAGTGAACACTCAACACTTAGTATACTATATTTATAAAGTAAGCATAAAACTTTGTATATAGAAAACAAAGAAGTAATTTTAGCAGGCATCTTTAATTACCATATGATCTAGCTTATGTGACAATCCCGTTTGCACTCTGCATGGACCAAGATCTACTGTCACATAATGCACCTGCAAATCTGGGTTTGTGCAGTTTCTAGGAACAATCAGTAGAACAAACAACATCAGATGCATTATGTTATGGTAGATCTGGATGTTGTTTGCAGTTTCATTTGACTTATAAGTGAGTATACATGGTACAGTTTGCTGTATGACGACAGGAAAAGCTGGATTAAAACTATGAATTCCATGAATTGTAAACAGCTAGTATATTTGCCAGTTAGAGTAACAGAGGTATCAGAAACATTAATTGCATTAATTCATCTCATGTACACAATGCTGACAGTATTACAGAATTGCAGTTCTCCAATATGCCATAAGTGATCATGACCCTATGTGCTGTACACAAAAAATGAGTACACAAGTAAACTCTACCATAACAAATCAAGTATCAATGCACAGCCATTCCCTAAAGAACTGAAATTGATCCCTTGGTCAATATATATACTATCTCATGACCCATCAATGCTTTTGACATTTGGATAGATAAGTTTGCTGACATCCTTAATTGCCCAGCTCCTATTCATTTTAAGAGAGGCAGGCAACAAAATCAACCTAATTGGATGATCTGCCAGTGATGTATTGAATGCTTTCAAGACATGGGATAGATTTCAGAAATTAAAAGAAATTGATAATTACAAGGCAGTGATTCAGAAAGTAAGGAAAATGTGTTATTCACTGAAATATCAGATAGTATTATGAAAAAAACCTTTAAAAATCTTCACTGACTTGAAAGGCAAATCTGTCGATAACCTGACATTTAGATGTATTAGTGATGAAAATTGTAGCATTCAGCAAGAACCATTTGAAATTACAGATGCTTTCAGTGATAATGTTGTGAACATAAGCAAAGAACTTGTGGATCTCACAGCTCAAAAGATTGAGGTGTTGAATTAAATTATCATATTTCTTTGAAATGTTCCAAGATAAGTCCTTCAAAATGTCTCAAAAATTCTGTAATTCATTATTATTTTTATTCTGCATTTTGAAGTGCACCAAGACTACTTTTCTCATGTTGTGCTCTAGCATTTGTATAATATACATCTACTTAGCAGCGTAGATTATGTGCATTCTCTGATGGTTACATTTCTGTAAAATATATCCACAGTACAGCATATGTTATGTACATTTTCTGATAGTTACATTTCTATAAAATTATCCACAATGCAGAATGAGTAATGTGTATTCTCTGATAGTTACATTTCTGTAATATATATTCACAATACAGCATAGGTTATGTGCATTCACTGGTAGATACATTTAAAAAAATATACATCCATAGTGCAGCATGAGTTATCTGCATTCTCTGGTAATTGCATTGAAATGAAATGACAGGGAAGTTTATGTTCTTGTGATCTTTCCAGAGCCAGCAAAATCATACATGTTTTTTTTGTTGACCTATTCAATAACACAGAAACTGAACTCAGTAAATTTTTATTTTGTGTCTCGATTCAAATACTGCTTTCTATTAATGCACAGCAAATCTTAAAAATAAATCAGAACAAATATCAATGATGTTCTCAGTGACTATAGTAGGTCAATAATAGCTGACTGGTTCTGTTAGTTATATATTTCATACAAAATGATCACTTTGCGAGATCTAAAGATACATTCAAATTTAAAACAATTTCCTTTATTGGAGTATGTTTAGTAAAATTCCATAGTAGTTATTTTGAATATTCATGCCTAATTTAGGATAATAAAATTATTGCATTTTCCAAGTTTAAGACATGTTATTAGAAAACTTTTCCATTAATAAATTTATCAAAATTTAGCACTATATGTACACACTAGTAAGTGAAAGGCAGTACAATGCTATGTTCACTGTGGTAAGAGTGGAAATTAGAACAATGCATTCTACTGTGATGACTGTGGAATACACTATAGAAAGTTTGCAGGCATAAAATTATGTACATGGTAGTGAGAGAGAGAATATCAGAACAGTGCTATGTACACTGTAGTGAGTTTGCAAGACAGAACAGTGCTATGTACACTGTAGTGAGTTTGCAAGACAGAACAGTGCTATGTACACTAGTGAGTTTGCAAGGCACTACAATGTTATGTAAAAAGTGAGTTTGCAATGCAAAACAATTCTATATACACTGTAGTGAGTGAATGGTAGAATAGTGCTATGTACACTGTAGGGAGTTTGCAAAGCTGAACAATGCTATGTACACTGGTGAGTTTGCAAGACAAAATAATATGTACACTAGTGAGAGTCTTTGGCAGAATAGTGCTATGTACACGGTAGTGAGTGGATGGTAGAATAGTGCTATGTACACTGTAGTGAGTGGGTGGTAGAATAATGTTATGTACACTGTAGTGAGTGGGTGGTAGAATAATGCTATGTACACCACAGTGAGTGGGTGGTAGAATAATGTTGTGTACACCGTAGTGAGTGGATGGTAGAATAGTGCTATGTACACTGCAGTGAGTGGGTGGTAGAATAGTGCTATGTACACAGCAGTGAGTGGGTGGTAGAATAATGTTATGTATACCATAGTGAGTGGGTGGTAGAATAGTGCTATGTACACCCCAGTGAGTTGGTGGTAGAATAATGTTATGTACACTGTAGTGAGTGGGTGGTAGAATAGTGCTATGTACACCGCAGTGAGTGGGTGGTAGAATAATGTTATGTACACCGTAGTGAGTGGGTGGTAGAATAGTGTATTGTACACCACAGTGATTGTGTGGTAGAATAATGTTATGTACACCATAGTGAGTGGGTGGTAGAATAGTGCTATGTACCCCGCAGTGAGTGGGTGATAGAATAGTGCTATGTCCACCGCAGTGAGTGGGTGGTAGAATAATGTTATGTACACCTTAGTGAGTGGGTGGTAGAATGGTGATATGTATACGGTAGTGAGTGGATGGTAGAATAGTGCTATGTACACTGTAGTGAGTGGATGGTAGAATAGTACTATGTACACTGTAGTGAGTGGGTGGTAGAATAGTGCTATGTACACCCCAGTGAGTGGGTGGTAGAATAATGTTATGTACACTGTAGTGAGTGGGTGGTAGAATAGTGCTATGTACACCGCAGTGAGTGGGTGGTAGAATAATGTTATGTACACCGTAGTGAGTGGGTGGTAGAATAGTGTATTGTACACCACAGTGATTGTGTGGTAGAATAATGTTATGTACACCATAGTGAGTGGGTGGTAGAATAGTGCTATGTACCCCGCAGTGAGTGGAAGGTAGAATAGTGCTTTGTACACTGTAGTGAGTGGGTGGTAGAATAGTGCTATGTACACCACAGTGAGTGGGTGGTAGAATGGTGATATGTATATGGTAGTGAGTGGATGGTAGAATAGTGCTATGTACACTGTAGTGAGTGGATGGTAGAATAGTACTATGTACACCACAGTGAGTGGGTGGTAGAATAGTGCTATGTACACTGTAGTGAGTGGATGGTAGAATAGTGCAATGTACACTGTAGTGAGTGGATGGTAGAATAGTGCTATGTACACTGTAGTGAGTGGGTGGTAGAATAGTGCTATGTATACTGTAGTGAGTGGGTGGTAGAATAGTGCTATGTACACTGTAGTGAGTGGGTGGTAGAATAGTGCTATGTACACTGTAGTGAGTGGGTGGTAGAATAGTGCTATGTACACTGTAGTGAGTGGGTGGTAGAATAGTGCTATGTACACTGTAGTGAGTGGGTGGTAGAATAGTGCTATGTACACTGTAGTGAGTGGGTGGTAGAATAGTGCTATGTACACTGTAGTGAGTGGATGGTAGAATAGTACTATGTACACTGTAGTGAGTGGATGGTAGAATAGTGCTATGTACACTGTAGTGAGTGAATGGTAGAATAGTGCTATGTACACTGTAGTGAGTGGGTGGTAGAATAGTGCTATGTATACTCTAGTGAGTGGGTGGTAGAATAGTGCTATGTACACTGTAGTGAGTGGATGGTATAATAGTGCTATGTACACTGTTGTGAGTGGATGGTAGAATAGTGCTTGGTACACTGTAGTGAGTGGATGGTAGAATAGTACTATGTACACTGTAGTGAGTGGGTGGTAGAATAGTGCTATGTACACTGTAGTGAGTGGATGGTAGAATAGTGCTATGTACACTGTAGTGAGTGAGTGGTAGAATAGTGCTATGTATACTCTAGTGAGTGGGTGATAGAATAGTGCTATGTACACTGTAGTGAGTGGAAGGTAGAATAGTGCTATGTACACTGTAGTGAGTTGATGGTAGAATAGTGCTATGTACACTGTAGTGAGTGGATGGTAGAATAGTACTATGTACACTGTAGTGAGTGGAAGGTAGAATAGTGCTTTGTACACTGTAGTGAGTGGGTGGTAGAATAGTGCTATGTACACCACAGTGAGTGGGTGGTAGTGCTATGTATACTGTAGTGAGTGGATGGTATAATAGTGCTATGTACACTGTAGTGAGTGGATGGTACAATAGTGCTATGTATACTGTAATGAGTTTGCAAGTTAGTACAATGCTTGTTTCTGAAACTTATCACAAAATCATGATAAATTTTTGGATTTAATTTCATGGTTTTATTGAGACTTATAATTCTTTGATAGCAGTGCTTCGGAAATGGTGAATAAATATGATCTGGTTCTTTTCATGGTGTGATTCATGAGGAGCATGTATCTGCTGGATTGAATACAGGGCCCAGGGGATGTGCACGGTGCATAACTCATTGAGATAGGAGTGATATCTAGTTTTGTAGGTTATTGATTATCTATCCCATAATGTAATTTGCTGCAATCATGGTTACTGGGGTCCGATTCCTTTATGATCTGTTGAATCTGTGATTGATCAACAACAGACATGTTTTTCTTGTCTCATCTTTAATTCATTTTTGTGTTATTATATTTTATATGCTTCTGTGCAGCAAGCATCTAGGCAGTGTCATCAACCCAGACATGACATTGTGTAATGCAGTGATAGATTAGGATGTATGGCATTCATTATACTAAGGGATACAGTCATTTTAATCAATCTTGCAATATCCCACTTACTTTAATGTAACATCATGACTGAGAACATCTTATTGGAAGTCAAAGGAAAAATCTTGCTTTTTTTATTACTGTAATACTGTATTAGGATGGATGTAATAAAAGAAAGTTTACAAATACAAAAAGTATTTTAAAATATTGGGTTGCTGCTGCAAGTTTTGCACCTGCAACCTTTTGTTTGGCAGCCATGACACAAAAAGACAAATGTGGTTGTTTATATTACGTTAAATGTTATGACGTAGAATAGTCCTGTTCATTTTGGGGTCAAAAGGCTAAAGGTTTTGATATGGGTGGCTCAAGGAAAAATGAAAATAATTCTCGCTGAAGTAAGTTTCTTGAGCTAACTGTATGGATGACTTGCACATTGTGAGATAAAGACACCATTAGATTCAATGAACTGGCTGTACAGTAATATGTCATAGTTATAGGGGCTTGGTTGGTTGGTTGGTTGAATTTTTATGGCACACCAGCACAATGAGGCTGTTTAGCGCCATACAAAATGTTATATCTTTCATTATAGGGGCTTGTATTGTTGCTTACAATTTACCTACAAATCATACAAATACTGAATATTCCTACACATGTGGGATTATATGGTACATGTATGTTTTAGAGGTAAATTGTAGGCAACAATACAAGCTTCTGTGGTCATGACAAGTCTAACAAGAAAACATTATTTCTTTACAATAAATTTAGTTCAAAACAACATGGCAGTATACCTTGACCAAATTTTCTGGTCATTGAAACCCATTTGGTTAATAATCTACAGTCAACCATTAGTCCTTAAATTGAGGTCTTTTAAATATGGCACAGGGATATAATGTACCATTCATAATGCTTTTGTTAAACATTTAAAGAGTGGGGATCTTATTTAGGTCCCATCTCCCTGGCTAGCTAGATTATTAGTCACTGCAGAAACAGCTTTACTTGGGTATATAGGAATGAAATTTGGTAGACATGTTTCTCTTAATATGTACAGACAGACCTCAGTAGAGTTTGATAGTATTTGAATGTTTTTGGATTTTATTTGAAAACTGGACTTGTAGAATACAAATTTTTTAAAATGCAAAACTTAATTGCAGTATGTTGGTAATATAATGCCGAACCCACTTGATCTGATAAAATTCTTTTATATACACATGTAGATGACTAATTGGATTTTGAAACAATTTAAGGAATTTGGGTGGGTGTTCAGTTTGTTATTCTTTTTGGACTTGGACAGTTTTTTCGGAAAATCTTGTTAGGCAATTTACCTAAATTTTGCTTCACATATACAAATAAAATTAGCATACATTTGATGATATTTTTATGGTTCTTTTGCAGTTAAAGTTCTTTTGCAATTGTTGTTGTTGTTGTTGTTGTTGTAGGGTTTAATGCCATTTTTCAGCACAAGATAGGCTATACATGGAGGCCAGTATTAATGGTGGAGGAAGAACCTAGGAAAACTCCAGGAAAAACCACTGACCCACGAGAAGCTACTGGCAGGCTTTCTCACTTACCTGCATTAGCTGAGTCTGGACTGAACTTGCTACTAAACTTGCACTTGCACAGACAGATGTGAGATGGCTGTTATCCAAAACAGTCAGTGCTTTAGACCACTCAGCCACTCAGGGCCCTTCTTTTGCAATTAACTGAAGTTTGCAACTGTTCTTGGGTATTTTTTTCTAAACATTTCATTGTTTTGATCTGTAATGAGATAAGACATGTTTTAAAGATGCAAATCTTTATCATAATAAAAATGAGTACAAACAGTATTATTAGCTATTGTTATGATAAATTTAATCAACTCCTGAATAATACATTGGCATTTAGAGAACTGATCAACAAATACATGGTCTGTTATGAAGCTCTCTCCATGACTACAACAAATGTTATACAGATGACCTTTACAAAACAAATATTGACACGATTCTGTATTGCATTGTCCCTAGTCACATTTAACATGGTATGGCACTTTTCCTTGCATTCCATGTTTTTCTTACTAGGTGTCATGTCCATTTTTTGAATGTTTCTTCCTGCTTACTATGCCCTATCTGAAAATTTTATCTGTAACACTCTGTGGCCTTAATTTGTCTATCTTTAGTGATCTCTTTCTTTCCCTCACTATCTGAAAGCAACAAGTATACACGCAGTAAATACTATATGATAACAATAACATTTTTTAGATTAGCAATAGCTAATACCTATTTTATGTTTTCATCAGAGAATACCACTGGGCAAACTATGCTACTGGGTTGGGTGCCTCTTTACATGAGCTGGGTCACACATTTGACCTGGCTCATACACCAACTGGGATCATGGCTAGAGGATTTGATGACCTTCACAAAGTCTTCACAGTTCAAAGGTCAAAAATGTCAGCTGACCACAGAAGTTACTGCAGCAGGGAGAGTTTACCCAGAAGTTTTTCCAGTGATGATTCTGAAGGTGCTATGGTCATAAACAGTTATTCAAGAAGATATCAAGATGTTTGCTATGGGAGTCCATACAGAAAGGTACTGTAGAATTTACAGATTATATATAATTTATGCTATTATAGGGTAGTGTCATCCATGAGGCAGTATACTCTGCAGCTCCAACAGATAGCATTATGGTGGGGGAGAATTTGCTAATTAGATACACAAGATTTTGACCAAGATATATGTATATGTATGATGTATTCCATTTAAAAGGTGGTAAGGCAGTTGCATCCATCAGCAGTATACTCTGTGGCTCCCATGAACAGCATTATAGAAAGGGAATATTGCATATATATATAAAGTAATCTAATGCATAAGGCTGTATACTCTATGGCTTCCATGGACAGCATTGTAGTGAGGTAGTACTGTATAGGTACAGTGTGATCCCGCTAAAGCTCTCTGTTATAACATGAATTCTGATATAACACATTTGCTCCCGAAATTTCATATACATGCATTTTTCTTGTACACAAAATTTCTTTCTTAAAACAATGGAGAAAAAACCCCAAAACATTTATTTTCATTTTAGGGAAGAGATCGCGTATGAATACTACAAGATGATTGTGTCATTGCTCCTGAAATTTTATATGCATTTTTCTTGTACAAGAAAAAATAGTGTTTTCTTCTTAAAAGTATGAAAAATAATGTGTAAAAGTTTTTTTCCTTATTGGCGGCAAAATGTACCATCTGGCAATTATTTTTTATTGGCGACACTGTTGGCTGCTTAAACTTTTACATACAACCATTGGTTTGAAGTTTAGAAATTTAGAGGTCCCATGAAAGGAAGCCACAAAATTGATATAGAATGCACTGAAATTTATTTATTGTTATATAAACAAATTCTTTGTTCCTATTGACAAACCATCTTAACAGTGCATAGGTTAGATCATAATCCACTTATGTTGACATCTAGCATGAGTACTGTATGTTTTGAGATATCCACTTTTTTTTCAAATTTACATTTCTGGTATCAGATCAACCAGACAAGGCATTATCTCATAATCTGTCTTTTATCTGATTGTCAGCGCTCCCTTGTAGTTAATATATTTACATAAATTGACATTTGTATGTGGATAGTAAGTAAAATTCATCTTTTTTTCATTCAGAATTAAATCCTTCAGAACATTAACATTTTCTGTAGTAATCCCTGTCATCAGACCAGAACAATTGTCTTAATTGTTGACTGACCCTTACTTTAAATTTCTGATGCATGCGTGGAAGGCAACATCACTCAGCTACAGTAAATGTTTAAAAAAAAGAGAAAAAATGAAAACAAGCTCTCACTTGTCTTTTCAGTAGGCAGCGAGAAACAGTAGCTACACTTGACCATACCATGGCCAACTCATTTTTTAAAAAAATGTACCCAGATAAAATAGCTGAAATTTCAAAGAAAACATTACCTTTGAAGTACTGATTGTCTCAATCATGCAATTAAATTTTTTTTATGTTGCCACCACAGTAAGAAAAGGGCATTTGTTTGGTTCTCCAATGGTGTCCTTTAGTGGGGACTTAAATGACTCATGCACCCTTCATTAAAGAAAGCTGCCTACAGTCTTCAATAAAAACAAAGAACCTTTCTTGAAAGGTACTGAACATAAATAAAAGCAACAGAATCTAATAGATTACCATGAAAGCTTCCTTTTTACAGGAAAAAAGATTATGCTTACAAACTCTACTGACGACACTATTTTTTATTGACTTGGAACATACTGAAAAATAAATGTGCTTTACCATTTGTTATGTGCTTGTGCTATATGACCTGTGAAAAAATTATTGAATATTATATTATTATGTCTCTGTGTGCATATTTTTGATGGAGTTATTTGTATTGTGCATTCATCGTATGTGACATGATTTACAGGTGAGTACACAGCGTAGATAATTTATTAATTGCTAAACATTAGACATGTATATATAAACAGTATACATGTACATGTATATGTACCGATGCGTGGTTCTCAGAATAAAATATAATATATGCCTTCTTTCTTTTCACTACAGGTGTATTTTTCATTATATATGCATTGATTTAAGATAACTGTGCCAATGAAGCGAGTATTTTTGCGCCCACATTTATTACCTCCCTTCCACTCCACTCTCCTTCCCTTCCCTCCCCTCCCCTCTCCACCCCCCACATTTTTTCAGGTACATGCATAATTTTCTTAAGTTAACTGACCTGGTTGGTTATAACACGGTTCGGTTTATAACACAGTCGTATTCTACGGCTCCCAACTACCATGTTATAGCGGGGTCACACAGTATATTGTATTTTATTATATGGTAGTGTCATTCATATGGTTGTATGGTTCACATGGATTGTATTATAATGAGGGAGTATGTATAATGTATTTCTTTATATCCATTATAAGGTCTCATCCATAAGGCAGTATACTCAAAGGCACCAATGGACAACATTATAGTGAGAGAGTGCTGTATGTGTGTAATGTACTCCATTATAAGGCAATCTGATCCAATGGGAATTATAAGATATCAAAGGATAAATAAAATATTGTCATATTCAAAGCTTGATAATAGCGGAAAAAATGGTCAGATATCAGTGTTTCTATTTTCCTAATTTTATTCCATCTTATTCACTGTTCAGTATATAAAAAAGTGAAAAGATCGAATTACTGTAGTGTGCATCCAGAAAGAATATAAAAGATAAATAATCATATGTAATAAATTTTGAGCATGAATAGTTACACTCATGTGAGATATGACTGTTTAAAGCAAGAATCTGCTAGGGTCAGGAGAGCCCTGCCAGCACTCACAAGTTTTGCACATCTGCCAACCTAGGTTTGATCATGGGTTCTAAAAAATATAAGGATATATGGTCAACTGGATTTTGAGTGTCCTTGGTTTCCTCCATCTATAAAAATGCATCACACTCTCATTTGATCTGTTATTAGTTGATTCTGCATATATTCTATTTTAGTTTCTGTTTTCAACATTTACTATGATATTTGCAGGCAGCACACAGACGAAGTAGTAGTGGTAACAGCAATATTTATATAGCTCCATCTCCCCTGGTTATTAAACTGGAGCCTGGCTTTAGGCCACTCAAGAAACATTCCACAATAAGTATCCGTGTACAGAACTATGATGGTACAGAGACCCACCAAACCATTGTCAAAGATGGGTTGTCTGAGAGTATATCACAGGTTACACTTGGCCAGAATGGGAAGCTTATAAGCAAATCAACAAAAAGAGGTACTGTAAATTTATTTAAATTTAGCATATTTGCAACTCATGATTTGCATGATTTTGCTGTTTGGAGTGTGTGGTATTGCTAAACTAATGTGAAATATAATCTTAAAGCATCTTGAAACTTCCATGAAGCTAGCACATTAAAAACATTTAATCATGACGGCTTTGTGATTACAATAAAAGCATGTTGTTAATGTAGTGGCTTTGTGATTACAAGAAATGCACATTGTTAATATAATGACTTTGTGATTACAAGAAAAGCACATTGTTAACATAACGACTTTGTGATTACAAGAAAAGCAGGTTCTCTTCTAGAGCGTATAATTATGGGAGGAAATTATCTTAGTTTAAAAATTGCAGGGGGTTGGGGGTTGGGTCTAATTGCAGGGAAGATTAGATGAAGTAAAACAAGGTTTGTTTTGCAGAAATGATCCATGATTTTTGCACATGACCTAGAATAGACCTGACAAAAAATATATCATGCTGCATCATAGCTTTTACCATACATCTAATTTTTATGATTTTGCAAGTTGCTAAAAATGTTAAACATCTGAAGATTTATCATTAGTAGTTTTGTTGTTCTTAAATATTTTTTTAAAATCAAAATTGATCATCTAGCTGAATTCTTAGATTTTATGCTTGGGAAATAGCATGACTCTCTGTATTTTTACAGATATATGTGGTATTAGATGATGAAATGAATGACATTAAAATGAGGGAGGGCTGTATTTATGGTATTAATTGATGTAATGAAGGACATTAATGAGATAGAACATATTAGTTCATATGGAAGGGATTAAAATGAGTGAAATGTCAGTGTGCATTATTAGATTATTAATGGTATTGTAATGAGGGCTATATGTCAGAGTGTGCATTACAATGAGGGAGGATGTTTATGTTATATGAAGGTAATATAATGAGAAAAGCTGTATGTGTGATATTAGGTTAAATAATGACTGGCTATATGATTAGAGAGGTCTGTATTAGATTATACAATGAAGACATTATAATGAGATATAGTTTATGATATTAGATTCTATAATAAAGACATAATGAGAGAGAGGTTAATATTGTATAGTCAGTTATATAATGAAATGTATTTCATTAAGGAGAACTATGTGAATAATAAAGTAGAGCTGAATGTGTTAGAATATGTACTGAGATATGTTATATTGAGTGAGAACTGTACATGGGATATTAGATTATATAATGAAGGGCATTAGTGAGGGAGAGATATTAGATATTCATTTAAATTGTATGAATCAGGTCTGTGCATGTAAAATAGATAGATGTTCTTAGTAAGGCATGAAATCATTATTCAGGCTGTCTTGTATGTCTTATTATAACAATTCATAATGTTTATGCCTTTGTCACTGCCATTACTTGAGCTGTAACAATTATTCAAAACATTATTAAATGACAGACATTTAATTTTACTACAGATTGATACAATAAATGAGGTATTACTTCATTTTTTGAATTATAGCTGATATCTCTGTTTTTTGAAAAAGCAAAGATTAATAGCCATTCAAAATTTGGTACCATTGCAGGCAGGAAAATATTCCAAACTTATCATTCTCAGCTCAGACACAAATTTGCAATTAAGAGACTTGTTGAAATATGATTGATTTATTGATTATTGATTTAAATGCAGAAGCAGTATAATGAATTCAATGCAGTCAGCTGAATGCAGCAGTCTACTAAACTGCAGTTTAACCGAGTATAGTTTTTCTGTTGTAATGGAATGCTGTAAAAGTGTTTGTTTATATTCAGTGAAAAACATTTATTTCACCCAGTGGGAGAAAATACCAGATAATATGTCACTGTTAGCTTACCTATCACTATTATTAAGCTCTAACCTTTCTGTATGGAAAGACCTCATCCATGCTAGATGCATCAACTCCCTGTTCTAGAAATTTCCTAGAGCATGTGCATTGACCCAGTCTGATTAGAACATGTGCAATGACCCAGTCTGATTAGAACATGTGCATTGACCCAGTCTGATTAGAACATGTGCATTGATCCAGTCTAATTAGAACATGTGCATTGACCCAGTCTGATTAGAACAATTGTGCATTAACCCAGTCTGATCTATATCCTCAGTGTATGCTCCATAGAGCTTCCTCATTCTTTTCATGAAGTCAACACCTGGAAGATATACTGTGAAGAAAATAATGCCTATAAGTGTAGTGTTGTCATACTTGGTCTTATGATTAGTTCTTGATAGTGAATTTTAATAACCTCTAGTCTGTATTTATCAAATTAGAAATTCATAAATTGTAATTAAAGGCCATCAATGGAGATGAGGGTTAATCCCCCTCCCAGTAAGATACCTAAGAGAGATGAGAAGAATTCTTCCTTTCTTGTCAAGACACCCATTGAGGCCTATTCTGTGATTTCGCCATGCTAAAATGCAGAATAAGTATGTCCCTACTTCTAGGTTGTTTGGGATACAGTTCTCCTATTTCAAAATTTATGTTTGAAACAGGAAAATGATGTCTTGTTGGTTTTGTTAGTCTGATGAAATTACCAAAATTCCAGAGCATAAGGTCAAGGAGGGAAATTTAGTCATTCAACATGGCTGTTTAATGAGGTCTACGCTTTCTTTTCCCTGACATGTGCCTGATCAAGTGACACTTAGATTCTTATTTAGAGAAATGATTAAGAGTTTACTGCTGCATCATTTGATGATTAGTAGGTTGCAAAATGGCTGAGTAAAGGTAAAGAAATGGTGAGACATAATAAAGAGTAGTCAGTTCCCCTGGCTACATGAGATATTTAATATCAGCCTCAGCTTTAAGGTTTATTTACATGCCTGTCCATTTAAACTCCATCAGTTGGATGCTGAAGCTTCTTAAGTGGGCATTTCAGTGAGGTATTTTGCTTACCTCCATGTTAAATCCTTTTAGAGACAAAAGCCAGATCATTAGAGACTAACTTCACTTGATGAGCTGTTTTCAGCAGCTTGCTTCATTTTACTGAAGATACAATCAGTGGCCTTGTAGTGTCTTTTAGAGGTTGTCTCAAACACTTCACAACAAACATTGTCTGTGGTGCTGGCAGACTTATTTTCATCTCTGTAAAGATGCAGCATTGCACTGTTCAAGTTTTTGCTTGAACACAGCAAAAATCTTATTTGGGCTACACACCTGGATTCAGAAATCTTATTTAGGAGTCTCATTTGCACTATAGGTTCTCTGGATATTTGGGACTAACAGCATAGGTCCCTTGCATCTGCTGCAAGCCCGTCATAACCTGTTTGAGTACCTGCACACATTTTGATCATCCTATGGGTCAGTCATAGATTGTACCAAAATGTAGTATCCAACCACAACAGTAAAGTAACCAGCACTTCACCTCTCCTGCAGTGCATTCATCTTCCTTAATACAGGTACTGGTGTTCAGTTTGCCCACTTTTCAAAGACTTAGTTGAACTAAATGGAAGATCAGTGGGTCCTTTCTATTGCAAAGCGGGGTTCATGTCTAAGCTCATAGAATTCCCTCCAGTATTTTGATGACTGGCTACTACACAACACAAACAGACCCTATGCATTCACATGGTCCACTGTTGGTCTGTAATGACACAAACTGGGACTTCTACATCCAAGGTCTACAAGGCGAAGTAGAAATTCTTCTGTGTTTGTTTTGTTAGGAAATGCATTAATACTTGCCAACTCTCAGTATTTACAGTATTGGATTTTCTCCTATTTCTTTTGAAGATAAATCTTGTTCAGCCTCTAGAATCAATTGTTAAATGTTGGTGTCTTAAATTTCCCAAAGCTCAGTCCTTTGCTTCATATCCTTTCTTATCAGATTGTATAAAGTATTTCCAACTTCAGAGACACTGGTGTCTCTTGTTGACACAAAAAATAGAACTTTTGTATGTTTTTGGGTAGTGACGAGTACCCTATGAGCTTTTGAATGAGGCTCTTTTTTAAAAATCTTATGCTTAAAATTACATTCCTCATCAAATAAGGAAGGATGTTTACATTTCAGTGGGAATCATAACTCCATTTCCCTTTTTATGTCAGCTGATTTCCTTACCAAAAACTAACTTCCATCACTATTTCCATCAGCAATTGAAATCCCATCTAAGTTATACCTTGCTAGGGGTGATCATGATAGACTTGTTTGCACAGCTAGGGCTTTTAGGTTCTATTTAGCATTTGCTAAAGAGAGAATGAGGGGTAGGAAAATGGTTTAGCTCCCCTTAAGGAGTTCAAGTGATATTCCAGGATGTCATCATCTATTGATGGATTTCGCTCACAACCAAGAGAGCTTTTGCATCTCTCACAACAAGAGACTTTTGTTCAAGACAACCACTGCCCTTGAGGTCAGGTCTATTGCTTCTTCTTGGGCATATTTCAACTGTTCATCTTTAGACAATAATAGAAGACTGCATTTTAGCGCTTACCTATCACTATTATTAAGCTCTAACCTTCTCTTCCTCGTACCTGCAGTATCTAGACAAGTAAAAAACCAAAACATTTTCTCTCTGTGTTCAGTAGTCACCTAACAGTCAGTGACCCAAGCAATTGCCACATAAACTTTATTACTTGTATTAGAAGTGGAGTAATTTGTTTACATTTTACTCTTCTCAAATCTATCATCCCACCATCCTTACTGACATTTCAGCTTAATAACAGTGACAGGTAAGGTATTACTGACAATTCAGCTTAATAACAGATAATGACAGGTAAGTTATTACTGACATTTCAGCTTAATAACAGTGACAGGTAAGGTATTACTGACAGTTCAGCTTAATAACAGTGGCAGGTAAGGTATTATTGACAATTCAGTTTATTAATAATGACAGGTAAGGTATTACTGACATTTCAGCTTAATAACAGTGACAGGTAAGGTATTACTGACAATTCAGCTTAATAACAGTGACAGGTAAGGTATTACTGACAATTCAGTTTATTAATAGTGACAGGTAAGGTATTACTGACATTAAAATATCATTTTGAGGTGATGTTAAACTTAATTATGTAATACTTATGTGTCACTATTGGATGCCCTTTCATACAGTATCCATGTTCTTCATTAGCAACAATCCTGAAAAGAATAGATGAACTCTATGGAACATGCACTTATAATGTAAATTAGACTGGATGTTCTAATCAGACTGGGTCAATGCACATGTTCTAATCAGACTGGGTCATTGCACATGTTCTAATCAGACTGGGTCAATGCACATGCTCTAGGAACTTTCTAGAACAGGGAGTTGATGCATCTAGCATGGATGAAGTCTTTCCATGGGGAAAGGTTAAAGCTTAATAATAGTGACAAGTAAGAATAACATAATTAAATTTATTTTACTCCCCCTTAAAGACTACATTTTCCAAAATAAGATGAAATATGTTATTCACTTGAAATAAGCAGATTTTTTTATTACTTAATGCTCAAATCTATTGGCTAATAACAGTGTACAACAAATTGAAGTAACAGGTTTTTTACAGTAATGTCGACTTTGTACTGTTTATATTCATCAATGTTTTATATATGTTGCACAGAAAATATGAGTCATATTATTCTCATATATATAGGATAAAAAGGCACATACAAAATGGAGAAAAATTCATACATTTTGGGATTTGAAACTGGTACTTCTGTGTGACAGATTGCCATGGTTACCACTGGAACAAGCAGATGATGAATTATCTGATAAAATCTTGTTCTTGTTATAGGGTTTAATGTCATTTTTCAGCACAAGATAGGCTATACATGGCAGCCAGTATAAATAGTGGAGGAAAACCCAGTGTGAAAACCACAAAAAGATCCATGACCCACGAGAGGCTGCTGGCAGGCTTTTTCACATACCCACATTGATTGAGCCCAAGACTCAAATCCAGTCAGACAGAGGTGATATATCAGTGATCCATAACAGTGAGTGCTTTATACCACTTGGCCACTGGGGCTCCATATGATAAAGTCTCTGGTCATAATGCTATTGATGCCTGTTGACTGGAGTGAACAAAATACTTTTCATAATTTGTGAACATAAGATGATGTATTTAATATGAAGATGATTGCCATATTTGAAAAATGTACTAAGCATGCCTGTTGTGAAAATAATCCATTGTGTATGAACAGATTGGTTTCTACGGTGTTTTTTTTTTATGTTAACCCGATCTGCCAGTCTAAGAGAATTTGTGGTAAATTTCACTGGTAAATAAATATTAACATTTTCTCATAGTTTTAATTGGTAATATTTCAGTAAAATATTTTACAGAGAGACACCCAAGTAACAGCTCCACCTGCAGCTCTGTGTCATCGTCTCAGTCCCCAGTCCGGGTGATCCCATCGATGCTACCAAACTCTCCAACACATGCTATTGAATTCAAACTACCCAACATCCAGTACACAGATGATGGTGCTCACTGGTACAGGTCCTCAGCTGTTCTACTCAAATTCCACAGGTGGGTCCACTCTCAACCTTTTCATAATTTAATCGAAGTTTTAGTCTGTGCTCATTTGTGTAAGAAAATGTATTCTTATGCATAAAATTTCCAAACCTTACAGACTCTTCACTCCAATTCAACCAAAAACAAATTTCTAAATATGAGCAAAAATTAGAGCAGTATATTCTAATTTGTGATATTCTGCATTCTTCATTTGGGTATACCTTATAAAGATCTGTCTTCCTTGTGTACAAATGTGTGCTGTTATACATTCTAATTTTGGGTTTGCCTTAGAAAGATCTGTTCTCCATATGTAGTAATTAGTACTGTTTCACATTGGAATCTGCCTTTTAAATGTTTGTTATCCTTTGTTGCTAATGAGATCCTTTCCATGTTGGGGTGTGGAGGGCTCAGGAAAAAATTTCCCAAGCACTCACCACTGGGACACGCAAGTTGCAAGAGTTACTTGCTCCTGTCCTCATTAGACTCAACACAGTACACTTCACAGGTAAAATGATTGCACTTTACAACACAACAATATGTAACTGATACAAATTTGATATTGAAATGAGCCAGAACCATAAAAATATTTACAGTGACCTCATTTTTTGCAATAAGCATTTATTTTTAATAATACAGGACTACTTAGAAAAACATATAATAGGAGACAAGAAATTGTAGTTGCACACAGTCCTTGATTTTTTAGTGATAATTGCCATTACAGTGGAATGTTTCACTAATCTGGTTGTCATAATTTTCCATTTCTACAAGCTGTTGCACATCCTTTAAAGGGAGATGTGGGAGAAGTTAAGATGTACAATCTTCAGTTTATGATTTTTGTCTGTTCTGACATTGTTACATTTGTTCTGACATTGTTATGTTTGTCCAAGATTACCTGTATTTTGAAGACAGTAACTTACACATTCTCAAACCAAATAAAGTGGCCAGCAGATGTTTATGCAAGTGATAAATTGCATTTCACCAGAAAAAATATCAGTAAATTGTATTTTAAAGAATTCACTTTCCACCATCATTTGTACACAATGATCCATTTTGGTCAAACCTCCATTCTTGAGAGCTACCCACAAGCACTTTAAAAAGGATGATTGGTGATTGGCCAATAGAATCAGAGCATTTCTAGGCCATTACCCCCAATTATTATTTCTACCAATCAGCTGTTGTCTTGAAATTCTGTGCTTTATAAATAGATCACAACAGCATTCATTGTGTAAAAGTTAGTGGGTATTGGCTGAAATAGTTTAATACTGATATTCAAATATAAAATTGGCAACATTTTTCAATGTCCACAGAAATATTTGCTGGTGTCTTCCCATCGGCATGACATTGTAAAAATAAAGATCAGTCTTGAAAATACCATGGAGTAATTATAACATTGCCTGACCAGATCAAAGCATTTTCATATTAATCTCTCTCTATGCCTCAGAGTTATGGCTCATAAAGATGTGTGATGCTTGTTGAAAGGGAAATTTTCTTGACAATATAATGACTCCTAATTTACTGATAAGTGTCACTGTGAGTGCAAACACAATGAAAAATCAAGGGCTATGCATAAAACATATTTACCTATTTTAATATGAAGCTTGCATGCAAGACCTTGTGAAAAAAATGAAGTCATTTACTGTGCAATATGTTATAGACTGACAAGGTATATTCAGCATTGGTTATTTATAAATGACACATGCCAAATATTAGGTGATGTTGAATGTTGGCACTTGTTGCAGATAGAAATACACTCAGATTCTCAAGGTGCAAGTCAGCACATAATCATACCAGAGCTGAGTACATAGTAAAGATGTACTCAGCCCAGTAAATTTTCAGGAGAAGTGGACAGATGATTTTCCTGACCCCTTGTATGCTTTTTAAAGGTCTGTCCACTCTGTATCATTGGTGTGCCTTATAAGGTCTGTTCTTCATGTGTTCTAACAAGTTCTGTTGACATATCAGTGTTACTTTTATAGTCCTGTCCATCACATGTACTGATGAGTTCTGGTCCACATATCAGTGTGCCTTTTAAAGCCATATCCATCATGTGTGCTCATGAGTTCTTGTCCACATTTCAGTGTGCCTTTTAAAGTCCTATCCATCATGTGTACTGATGAGTTCTGGTTCAGATATCAGTGTGCCTTTTATAGTCCTATCCATATGAGTTCTGGTCCACATTCCAGTGTTCCTTTTATAGTCCTATCCATTATATGTACTGATGAGTTCTGGTCCACATTTCAGTGTGCCTTTTATAGTCCTATCCATATGAGTTCTGGTCCACATTTCAGTGTGCCTTTTATAGTCCTGTCCATCATATGTACTGATGAGCTCTGGTCCACATATCAGTGTGCCTTTTATAGTCTTATCCATCATGTGTACTGATGAGTTCTGGTCCACATTTCAGTGTGCCTTTTAAAGTCCTATCCATCATGTGTACTGATGTTTCTGGTCCACATTTCAGTGTGCCTTTTATAGTCCTATCCATATGAGTTCTGGTCCACATTCCAGTGTTCCTTTTATAGTCCTATCCATCATATGTACTGATGAGTTGGAGAAGGGATGGCAGGTGAGTTTCTGGCGCCTCAAAACCAGATGCTTCGGGCAGATGGGGCCCATTAACCTTGGGTGGTAGCCTGTCTAGGAGAAGGTAAACTCTGATTGGGTTCCAAGGGTTGTTATTGCCGGGGGCGGTTGTGGGAGATAAGCACCCACTTCCCCTAGAAATCCCCCAATGGCTTGCGTCTGTGATAGCCTCTGACAACCAAATCCAGCTCTAGACCTTCACGGGTGGCTTAACTACTAAGCCCGGCGGAACCTGTTTAAAGTAACTGGAGAAGGGATGGCAGGCGAGTTTCAAAACCAGATGCTTCGGGCAGATGGGGCCCATTAACCTTGGGTGGTAGCCCGTCTAGGAGAAGGTAAACTTTGATTTCAACCCTTTGCTGCCTTGCGACTATACCCTTACATGGGAAAGGCTAAGGGAGTAAACCCCAACAAAATCCGGAGACGGAGTCCCTAAGGCGACTTGTCACTGCATTTAGTGACATCTCAGCAACTCCTGTGACGCCGCTGTTGCCATGACATATTGGCTTGTCCTTTCCCTTGGATCCATCAGCTGCGTGGAGAGGGGGAGTCAGTTGCATGGGCAACAGCTGATTCGACATATAACCTTGCCCAGGCTTGCGCCCTGGAGAGGACACTCCAGCTTTGCTTCACAGCGTTGACACAACACAGGAAGCAACAGTTACTGGTTATAAGTCACCACTCGATTGGCGTAGAGTTAGACGCCAGGGGTTGCTTCTGATGGTGGGAGAGACCAACAGATCTCATTGGACAGCTATCGCCCGCCTCAAGCTGGGCAGCCCCCAGCCAATAAGGTGCCGTCTTGCCACAGCTCGCCTGCCTTGCTGGGTGCGCAGGGCTTAAGATATGTGAGTACCTGACAGGCGGGCTGCAACTACAGTACCAAGAAAAAACAAAAGAAAAACAAGGAAATTAACAATCCTCAAGCTAGGTACCTGGAACGTCCGGACTATGCTGACAGGGCTTTCAGATGATCTCCAGGCAATCAGTGATGTTCAAAAGACTAAAGTCATCAATGACGAACTCGCAAGACTCCATGTCGATATCGCCTCACTTCAAGAGACATGGCTACCAGATTCTGGGTCCCTCAGAGAAAAGAACTACATGTTCTTCTGGCAAGTAAAGAGCTCAGACGAAGTTAGGGAGTATGGTGTTGGTTTTGCTGTCAGAGACTCTCTGCTGGCTATGATAGAACCCTACCAACAAGGAAACCAAAGACTGCTATCTCTTCGCCTCCACACCACAACCGGGCTAAATAATCTAATCAGTGTTTACGCTCCCACATTCAGTGCCACCACAGATACCAAGGATGTGTTTTACAATGAGCTCGACTGGCTTATCGACAATATTCCGAAGGAAAAGAACTTGATATTACTGGGCGACTTCAACGCTAGGGTAGGTGCTGATCATGACTCCTGGCCTTTGTGTCTCGGCAAGTTTGGCATTGTGAAGATGATTGAAAACGGGCAACGTTGACTAGAAATGTGCTCGTTCCACAACCTCAGCATCACCAATTCATTTTTTCAGACAAAACCACAGCACAAAGTGTCTTGGAGGCATCCCCGATACAAACACTGGCATCAGCTGGACTTGATTATCACAAGATGTTCAGCCATGAAGGGTGTGCAGCTTACTCGTACATTCCACAGTGCTGACACCGATCACTCTCTAGTCTGCTGTAAATTTAAGCTTCAACCAAAGAAGATCCATCACTCTAGGCAAGTAGGTAAACCACACATCGATGTGAGCAAGACGTCATATCCAGACAAGACTGAAGAATTCCTCTCCAAGGCGTTCAGTTCAGAACCTCCCTACAGCAGTGCCAAAGAGAGATGGGACAACATCAGAGATACTGTGTACAGTACAGCCACAAGAATCTTTGGTAAGAAGCAGACAAAGAACAATGACTGGTTTGACGCCATTCCGCCACACTCATGCCAGCAATAGAAGATCGTCAAAGTGCCCACCTGGAATTCAAGCGTTCTCCCTGCGAGAGGAAACTACATGCATATAGGTCTACCAGAAGCAAAGTGCAGAGGTTAGCATGGCAATGCGCTAATGAATACTGGCTTCTACTCTGTCAGAGCATCCAGTCAGCAGTAGACAACAGAAACATCAGAGGCATGTATAATGGCATAAAGAAAGCAATGGGTCCAACGAAGAAAGTGATAGCTCCACTAAAGTCTTATGCAGGAGATATCACTCATGACAAGGGCAAACAGATGGAGCGCTGGGTGGAGTACTACTCCGAACTGTATTCCAGAGAGAATAACGTGACCAACAATGCCCTCAACGCCATTGAAAACCTCCCTTGTTTGACCAAACTGGATGAGAAACCTACTGAGACAGAACTAAAGCTGGCATTAGAGAAACTGACCACAGGTAAAGCCCCAGGAAAGGATGGCATTCCAGCAGAAGTCATCAAGTGTGGCAGCATTGTGCTGCTCACACACCTTTATGATCTTCTCTGCCAGTGCTGGGATGAAGGTGCAGTGCCTCAGGACATGAGAGACGCCAACATCATAACCCTGTATAAGAACAAGGGCGACAGAAGTGACTGCACAACTACAAGAGGCATATCACTTCTCAGCATCGTGGGTAAAGTCTTTGCTAGTCATCCTGAACAGACTGCAGACGCTTGCCGACAGAGTGTATCCAGAGTCTCAGTGTGGGTTCCGCGCAGAGAGGTCCACAATCGACATGATTTTCTCCATCAGGCAACTGCAGGAGAAATGCAAGGAACAACACAGACCCCTCTTCCTGGCTTTTATAGACCTCACCAAAGCATTCAATCTGGAGAGCAGAGATGGACTCTTCAAAATCCTGACGAAGATTGGATGCCCTCCAAAGCTGTTAAGCATGGTCCAGTCTTTCCATGAAGACATGAAAGGCACAGTGCAGTATGATGGCTCATCGTCCGAACCATTCAATATCCACAGCGGAGTGAAACAAGGCTGTGTCCATGCCCCCATGCTTTTTGGCATCTTCTTCGCTGTCCTGCTTAAGTACGCCTTTGGGACGTCCACAGAAGGGATCTACCTGCACACGCGTTCAGACGGCAGACTGTTCAACCTGGCACGACTGAAGGCAATGAGCAAAGTAAGGAAAGCAACCATTAGGGAGATGCTCTTTGCAGATGATGCTGCTATAGTCACTCACACAGAAGCTGAACTGCAACGCCTGATGGGCCGCTTTGCTAAAGCATGTGATGAATTCGGGTTGACCATCAGCCTAAAGAAAACCAACATGATGGCTCAGGACGCAGACCCTCCCAGCATAACCATTAACAACTACAAACTAGAAGTAGTCAGTGAGTTCACTTACCTTGGCTCTACCAACACCAACAGCCTCTCACTCGATGCCGAGCTCAACAAGCGGATTGGAAAGGCGCCAACAACTCTCTGTAGATTGTTGAAGAGAGTATGGAACAACAGCAAGCTGACATTAAATACTACCTGCCTGCGTGCTTAGCACTCTTCTGTATGCCAGCGAAACTTGGACCCTGTACGCCTCTCAGGAGAAACGACTGAGTGCCTTTCACATTCGTTGTCTCCGTCGCATACTCGGGATCACCTGGAGCGATCGTGTGACAAACAACGAGGTGCTTCAACAGGCCAAAATTCTCAGCATGGTCACACTTCTCCGCCAACGTCACATCAGATGGCTGGGCCATGTGCATCGAATGGATGATGGACGGATCCCCAAAGACCTTCTCTACTCTAAGCTTGCCTCAGGCAGATGATCAATAGGACAGCCACATCTTCGCTTCAAAGATGTCTGCAAGCAGGATATGAAAGCTCTTGGAATAGAGGTCAACACCTGGGAAGAGCTTGCCCTTGACAAGTCCAGCTGGCAACATGCTCTGTACACAGGTCTGAAAGCCAGCGAGAAAAAGTTACGACAGCTCGCTGATGAAAAAGATCTCAGAGGAAGAAGATGCAGTTCCAACCAAGACCTGATTCATACTTCAAGTGTAGCAACTGTAGCAAGGATTGCCACTCCCGTGTGGGACTTTATAGTCACAGAAGACGCTGCACAGCTACAAACTAGGACACCTTTCATGGGCGCATTTCCATCGTCTCTCGAGACTAACGGAAGCCAACCTAACTGATGAGTTCTGGTCCACATTTCAGTGTGCCTTTTATAGTCCTATCCATATGAGTTCTGGTCCACATTTCAGTGTGCCTTTTATAGTCCTGTCCATCATATGTACTGATGAGCTCTGGTCCACATATCAGTGTGCCTTTTATAGTCCTATCCATCATGTGTACTGATGAGTTCTGGTCCACATTTCAGTGTGCCTTTTATAGTCCTATCCATCATGTGTGCTCATGAGTTCTTGTCCACATTTCAGTGTGTCTTTTAAATTCCTATCCATCATGTGTACTGATGTTTCTGGTCCACATTTCAGTGTGTCTTTTATAGTCCTATCCATATGAGTTCTGGTCCACATTCCAGTGTTCCTTTTATAGTCCTATCCATCATATGTACTGATGAGTTCTGGTTCACATTTCAGTGTGCCTTATAAAGTCAAATTCACCCTGTGTGAATTATGTACCTGCATTTGGGGTGTGCCTTCTGTTTGTCCTCCAAGTGCATTAATGAGTACTGTTCCAAATTAAAAAATGCTTAATAAAGGTTTGTACACTATGCATGTGTACTAATAAGTACTGTTCCACATTAAGGTGTGCAAAATAGAAAGGCCTCCATGCAAACTACTGAATACTGGACTCATAGGACATATGGAAATCCTGCATATTTTTAAACGTTCAAAAATACTTTTGTTCAACAGAAAGACTTGGGTTTTTTTTAAAACTCAACTTGTGGTGTGACCCATTGTTCAGCATGCTTTGTTTGTTATTTATCCATCAACAATAGCAATGATACAAATATGTCATCAAATACGGCCAACATTATTAAAAATAGGAAGACTTTTAAATCATCTTCTCAAAAACTAATGAACAGAATTTGGTCAAATTTGACAGGAAGCAACCTGATATGGAAGTCTTTCAAGTCTATGCAAAAATCATGTCAGTCTATCTGTTATTAGTAAAACTAGGCCTTTAAATGGATAAATTTGACCAAAAACACCTGGACATAGAGGGTTTTCCTAAGAAAGGCAAATCTTAAATTGAGTCCTTTGAAAAACCTCTCAATAAAATTTGAACAGATCTGACAGAACCATCTTGGCATAGACGCTATTCAATTTTTCTTCTAGTCATCAGACATGGCTGCCATTACTAAAATTATAAAACAAAAAAACATTTTTCAAAAACAGAACATGATCAAATTTATTAGAAAGTATCATTGCACAAAGGCCTTTAAAGTTTTAATGAATCTGGTATTGCCACAGTTTCTAAATATAGAAGTAAAGAAATATTGAAAAACTTCTGTCAAATAAACCAATAAAATGAATTTCATAAACTTTAACCAAGTTTATGAAGTTGATCCACCATAAAATATGGTTACTGTTACTAAAAAAGAAAAAAACTAAAAATGATATTTCCTCACAAATGCATGACAAAATAGATCCAAAATTTGACAGATAAAATCCAGACACTGAGGTCTTTTTTTTGTCTTTTTCTTCAAATAATTAAATTTCGCCATTAATTATGGCGACTCTTGCTAAAATGAATCATATCATTTACATGTCAGTAAGCATCTTACTAACCAAGATTTCTTCACTAACTGTACTTCCATTTTGGCTTTGAGGTAGGAGTCATTCAAGGAAGAGATAGTAGAAACTTATGGGCCTCTTGTTTCAGAGTGAAAAAACTGGACATATTACAGTGATTAAACAACATCTCTGTACGGAACTAAAAAAAAAAATCAAACACACTTTACAAAAGTACACAAATCTAGGACATTCCCCCCGTTTCCCCCCCCCCAACATATCCCCCATAGACATTTCCCCGCCAAGACTTCCCCCCATCAAATAGGACTTTTCCGCTTCCCTAAGTCATTTCCCCCATGATGATCTTAAAACTAAATTCATTTAATATGACATTTTGCCAATAAAATATAAAAATTTACATTAAGATATGTTAAAAGAAAAAGGTTATTTGAAATAAATTTCAGTAGTAAGTGTACAAAGTTAACATTTTCACATATAAAAAAAATGTATTGTTTAAAAGCTTATGTTTTAAGCAGTTGCTTTTGAATATTCTATGATGTCAAGCTTGTTGAAGTTGGTGACTAACTATGTTTGCAATTTTTGAAGAACAGTCTTTGTACGTCTTTGGTTGTTAAGATCAATGAGTGTGTGTGTGTGTGTGTGTGTGTGTGTGAGAGAGAGAGAGAGAGAGAGAGAGAGAGAGAGAGAGAGAGAGTTGGCAACAGATGTTGACATTATTTAAGCTCTGTGTGTGTGTGTGTGTGTGTGAGAGAGAGAGAGAGAGAGAGAGAGAGAGAGAGAGAGAGAGAGAGAGAGAGAGTTGGCAACAGATGTTGACATTATTTAAGCTCTGTGTGTGTGTGAGAGAGAGAGAGAGAGAGAGAGAGAGTTGGCAACTATGTTTGCAATTCTTGAAGAATGGTCTTTGTACAACTTCTTTGGTTGTTAAGATCCATGAATGTGTGTGTGTGTGAGAGAGAGAGAGAGAGAGAGAGAGAGAGAGAGAGAGAGAGAGAGAGAGAGAGAGAGAGAGAGAGAGAGAGAGAGAGAGAGAGTTGGCAACAGATGTTGACATTTAAGCTCTGTGTGTGTGTGTGAGAGAGAGAGAGAGAGTTGGCAACTATGTTTGCAATTCTTGAAGAATGGTCTTTGTACAACTTCTTTGGTTGTTAAGATCCATGAATCTGTGTGTGTGTGTGTGTGTGAGAGAGAGAGAGAGAGAGAGAGGAAAGAGAGAGAGAGAGAGAGTTGGCAACAGATGTTGACATTATTTAAGCTCTGTGTGTGTGTGTGAGAGAGAGAGTTGGCAACTATGTTTGCAATTCTTGAAGAATGGTCTTTGTACAACTTCTTTGGTTGTTAAGATCCATGAATGTGTGTGTGTGTGTGTGTGAGAGAGAGAGAGAGAGAGTAGAAGTTGGCAACTGTTTGCAATTCTTGAAGAACAGTCTTTGTACAACTTCTTTGGTTGTTGAGGCAAATGGCCACCGAAGATCTGATTTAGGCTGACAACAAAAAATAATTGAATGATGGCTAAAAATCCTTCTAATGTTTATCTTAAATATACCAAATATGCACAATAAATAAAGGTTAGATTCAAGCCTCTTTAACATACATGAAATAAACCTCCTGTTCTACAGTGAGTAAAAGAACTAGCAATTGATTGACAAATAAACAATGCCAATTTTTTATAACTAACATTGCTTAAAAATGGGTGTGAATTTGTTCACAGTTCAAATGTGGTATCAAGCTACCCTTAAGATCAGTGTGTGTGTGTGTCTGTGTGTGAGTGAGAGAGAGAGGGGTCAGGAAAGTAGATATTTTACATTTAATAATGCATTTTTTTCAGGTGATGTGGGATGGGAGTATACATCAAAGCTAAATGTTACTTTATATAAATAAAGTTATATAAAGATAATGGGGGGGGTAAGTCCTATCTGATGTGGGGAGAAGGCCAGGGGGGGGTCCAGGGGTGAGATGTTAATTGGTTGTTCAATGCTGTATTGCTTTCTGGGGTAATGACTAAACAAAAGTCCCATGTGGAAAGTTGACAGCTCCCTTACAGTTTCAGCAAAAGGCTTATAGTTTCTTATTAGTGATGACATGAATCATAATTTTGTAAGCTCAGATAAAAATAAAATATTGGCATGTTTTTGGTCAGTTGATGGACAAGACACCATTAAAATAAGAAAATTATGTGATTACCTTTTGTTTTGTTGAGCGGAAATAGGTTAAATATATGTATAAATTTTCATGATACTCTCCATTAGTATGACTGATGGTAATTAGTGGGACTGATAGTGATTAGTGGGACTGATGGTAATTAGTGGGACTGATAGTGATTAGTGGGACTGATGGTGATTAGTGGGACTGATGGTGATTAGTGGACTGATAGTGAGTAGTGGGACTGATGGTTATTAGTGGGACTGATGGGGATTAGTGGACTGATAGTGATTAGTGGGACTGATGATGATTAGTGGGACTGATGGTGATTAGTGGGACTGATGGTGATTAGTGGGATGATAGTGATTAGTGGACTGGTGGTGATTAATGGTTTGGTGGTGATTAATGAACTGGTGGTGATTAGTGGACTGGTGGTGATTAGTGGGACTGATGGTGATTAGTGGACTGATGGTGATTAGTGGACTGGTGGTAATTAGTAGGACTGATGGTGATTAGTGGACTGATAGTGATTAGTGGACTGTTGGTGATTAGTGGGACTGATGATTAGTTGCATTATTATGTGTAGTAACTAAATCTATATGTTACAAAAGTTAGTGAAAAATGGTGATGGTAGAAAAAGCACCTCTACTTTGATATAGAAAAGGTACCTCTCCTTTGATATCGTAGAAAAGGTACCTCTCCTTTGATATCATAGAAAAGGTAAATTTACTTAAATATCATAGAAAAACTACCTCTACTTTAATATCATAGAAAAGATACCTCAATTTTGATATCATAGAAAAGGTACCTCTACTTTAATATCATAGAAAAGGTACCTTGACTTTGATATCATAGAAAAGATACCTCAACTTTTATATCATAGAAAAGGTACCTGTACTTTGATATCATAGAAAAGGTACCTCTACTGTATTATAGAAAAGGTACCTCTATTTTGATATCATAGAAAAGGTACCTAAGCTTTGATATCATAGAAAGGGTACCTCATCTTTGATATCATAGAAATGGTACTTCTACTTTAATGTCATGGAACAGAGGCCTCTGCTTTGATGTAATTGAAAAGGTACCTCTGCTTTGATATCATAGAAAACAATGCTGTCATTATATATTTTATTTGCATACCCTGTCACAATGGATAGCTCTTTCAGTGTCAAGTTCACATCAAAATTATTTTTTGTGATAAATTTTTCAATGACTGCTGGAGACTTCTAATAGCTTGGTAGAGGTTAGTTTTATAATTTTTGATGTCATTGTTGTTTTTTTCAGGTGGTTCAACAAGTACTTGTGCCCTGAATCAAAGAAACAAGTTTATATATGTGGGTAAGTATACACTTATGTAGTAAATTCTAAATTATTCAGCTTGGAGTGGGCATTTTATTACAGTATTCTCACCAGCTATGAACAATGAACCTTCTTTTAAAGTATATATGATAATGATGACAATGGTTTCAGATATTTCCCAAATAACCCCTAATAAAATAAAGTGTTAACTGGAGTATTCACACCAGCCAATTATCATTTCCTTTAAGGGATTCTTGTTTGTACTACTGATACTGTTGGTACATCAGGTTCTTTTAGGGACTCTTGTTTGGTGTATTGACACCATCAGAGCATTAGTCCCTTTAAGGGACATGTTTGGTGTATTGATGCTGTTGCTGCATCAGTGCCTATGAGAAACTGTTGTCTGGCATATCGATAGTAATTTCCTTCCATACAACTTTTTTGCTGACCTATGTTTTTACACAATCGGGTTCAGTTAAGATGATTTCATATTAAAGTGAAATAACAATTCAATAACTGATTTATAAATCAAATTTACAGCATTTTGTTCATACTGTTGAACAAATTGTAAAGCATGTGCTAACTTGAAAACAGTTTTAATTAGCCACTATGAAAAGAAGTACTGTGGTTCATATAGGCAAAATGATATGCAGCGGAGATTAATTATAAATCTCACAAATCATGCCACATCATTTTTTTGCATGGCTAATTATCAAGTATAAATTATTCCCATCAGATGTTTATTATTGAAGATGAACACTGGTTTTACAGATAAATGGGATCATGGGGTTTGCAGTGCTTTCTCCCCGTTGGACTCAGATATTATGATCTCACAAAACCCTTATTTATCTTGGAGAAGTAACACCTGATGGGTATTGTTTATTTTTAAGGCAACAAGAGCAAAATTACCACTACTACAACTACATTGCTCTCTACCAAATATGTTGATATAAATAAATTCAATTTTGTTTTAATTTAAAGGTGTATAATGGTCATAAAGCTAATTAAAACTTAATGATGCAATAGTTACAGTGTTATGAAGTTTCAGTTTTATATATGAGGATGAAAATTCTGTTTATGTGATTGTGGTTATAATGGAGATGATAAGACCAGTATTCTTATCTCAGTAAAACTGAGTTTTAATTTGATTAGATTATTTGACTCCAATTTTTAAAATTATTATTATGTTTTATGAGACCATCTATGTATCTGTTCACTTTCATTTCCACACAGTAATTCTTGTTGTCCATCATCTATAGTTACCAAACATTGTGTATGGTCTGCACTTAAGATACAGAAGAACCCTAATAATTTTAAGGTTAAAAACCCATCAGTGGTCAAGGTCATTCTGGCAGAAAAAAACATTTATTATTAACAATAGAGTTTTCCAACCTCAGTCCTGTTGGATAGCTTGCACATCAAATGAGGAAGAACCCAATTGATCTCTGGGTATAAAGTTCAAGGTCAGAATGAATGAAAGAAGAAAGTGGTTATGTTCAGCATCCTTGAGTTTTCAACAAACTAAAGTTACCAAACTTTGTGCATGGTTAAGGAAACTCCCTATTGACTTTTGGGGTCAAATGGTTGAAGGTCACTGTGATTGCAAGAAGAAAATGGTTTGAACACAATAACTTGAGTTCTGCATAATATACAGCTATCAAATTATGTGGATTACTAGCACTTGGGGCAAGGAAGAAGTTGGTAAATTTTGAGTTCAAAGATCAAGGTCACTGTGACTGAAGCAATGAATTAGGAATACATCATATGATCAAACTTTGTGAATGGCTAATAATTGGGATAAGAAAGTAATCTATTAATCTTTGGGTCAAAAGGTACAAGTTGAAGGTCACTGCAGCTGAAAGGATGAGAGTTGTTGCGGCACACAAGTTTCATTTATATGCATAGAGGACGAGTACCCTATGCCGACACCAAATGGTGTCAGCATATTCCAAGTTTTTGATAGGGAATAGACTCTGACCCTACACCCCAACATAAAAAACCAAATATCAAAAATGGGGTGTCAAGGGTCAGAGGAAACTCGGACTATACCTTTATTTGTTAATGCTGACACGTAAACTTGATGCATAATATGTTACAATTCCAATTTTTATGAATTGACTGCGTTTTCTACATTTTGATTGGATGTAAACGGTTAGGTAGATACTGATTTGGAAGTTTTTACACATCAATGAATTCTTTGGACTACTTTTGGTTCCATGTGTCCAGATTATTTGATGTGAAGTTTTATCTGTATCAACCTTTACACTCAAATAATAACAAGAAGCATCACCCACTCCTGTTATTTCCGATCACAAATAACAAGCCACAGATTACAATTGACCATTAGAAGTTAAAACAATGCTATTGTAAAGATCTTTCTGCACTCCAACACTCACCTTTCTTGCCAAAGGAGGCATATGGCAGGCTATAGAAACCTATCTTTGGAAATTATTGCATTTCCTCTCAACAACATGTTACAATAATGGTTATTAAAGGTCAGGGTCATGTCAACCAAGGGATCTAACTAAAATTGGACACTATTTTGTTTTTGGAAGATCGAAATACATAGAAAGTAACAATGACATTGCTATATGCAAGTATAATTTTTTTAAAAAAATTTTTTCCTGGTTTAACTGCAACAACCATTTTTTATATTATTAAAATAATGATCATAACAATATATCAGTCATGACCCGCTATGACATTCTACCCTGTTTCACTGTAGTAATGAATCTTTGCTAGCGATGATAGGGCTATGTATTCTATTGCAGTTAAGAGGCTAATGAAAGAAAACTGTGAGGTACATAAAAGTGAATGTTTAATTGATTAAATCTGCTGATCAGATGTTAGGAAGCAAATTGAAATTATAAGAATTAAATGATCCTGGTTGGGTATTTATCAAATCATGATCATTTAATCATATAGTAATAAAAGTTCAAAAGTTGCCACCTTTTTAATCAAGTAGTCATTATGAAAAAATTTATATTGATTTAACTAGTTCATGCCACTTTTATTTTTATCAGGAGTAAGATCAAATCCAGTCATGGGATTCGCCTTGTGGAGCTCCGTACTGACCCAGATGGTCTTGTCTTCCATCACTGGGAATTCCTATTGGAAACTCCTCCTATGGAGTTTACCCTCAAGTTGTCCAGAGTCAAAGACCTGCCACCTGATGCCAAGGCTGTGACAGTTCTTGCAGCTGACAGTCAGGGAAATATCTTGAAAAAGAAGGTCTTTTTGTCAGATTTTGACAGAAGTTAGGATATGGAGGCTAGTGATGAAAACCTGTATTGTCAGCAGAAGGAAACGGCTGAAGAAATGAATCAGATTGACAGGTTTTTTAAAAAAACTGGCAAAGAATGGATGATCAATTTTACACATTATCTTTTACAGAAGCTAGGAAGAACAGAAACATGGATGAAGGTCATACAAAATTTGAACAAAATCTGCAAAATAGCAGTTTTTTCAAGAGAAGTCAAATTAAATAAGGAAATGATAGTCTTCTATATAGGATTCAAAATTGGGGAAAATGAAAACCAAGGTTAAAGTGATGGACTGAGTAAATGTCTACAATGGCCTGTAACTGAAGGCAGGAATAAATAGCAAAGAATCAAAATATACACATTGATACACCTTAATATTGTGGCTAAGGTAACATTATGCTTTAACTTGAATTTAATGATATATGCATCAATGAATGAATTGTTTGAGAAAAAGTAGCAAAATAATGTTCTAATGTCATATTCCATATTATGGTAGGATAATTTAATGACTCTGCAGATTGCATTGTCTGTCTTCATGCCAAAATTTGGTGACTGTGCAAATTGTATTGTCTGTTTCCATGTCAAAGTATGTCTATTTCATACAGACATCCTGTCATTTAACATCATCATTTCTTGGAATCAGTTGTCATTATCATATATTTTCATGCAGCTGACTCATGTGTAGCTTAACTAATAACTAAAAACTTAAGAACAGCTGTTATTTAAGATACTTGTTATGAAGTATTGAAGGTTTATATTTCAAAACTTGTATATTTATATTGAGACATACATAGTTGTGACACATTCTATTGAACTCATGATATTTTTTATTCAGAGAGCTCCAAGGGATCAAAGTAAGGGATTTATTTCAAAGAAATAATTTGATTTCCACCTCTAACAAAAAATAAAAAATAAAGAAACATAGTAACATAATAATGCTCATGGCTATGTCAATCTAAATATAAAAATTGTAAATTTTGACACATAAATCTCAGGGTAACACACAAAGGCTGCCAGTTGATATGGTTTGTTTATATTTTATATTTTATTTCACACAGATTTTACTTTAAATATGATGAACAAAATATCTAATGCATCTGCAAATAAACTCAACTTTCTGAAAGGTTGAACATTGAAAATTGCAGTCGTAAAACAAAAAAAAACAAACAACTATGCGACAGAAAGTCATTTTCATCTAATTTTTTACTTTGTTTCCAAAGAGTGCTAAAATAGGGGTACGACTGTTGTGTTTGGGGATTTGAGGACAACTTTTGGTGGTTGAAGGATCAGAGGACATTTTTGATGGTTTGAGAATTTGAGAACATTGCTGGTTGAAGATCTAAGAATATCAGAAGTGATTTAAGGATTTTAGAACAATAATGGTGGTTTGAGGACATCATTATTGGTTTTGATGATTAAAGGACATCATTGGTGGTTTAAGGCTTTGAGGACATTAGAACTGCAGTGGTGGTTCCACTGTTGCAAATATTCTTTTTTTCTGGTTCTGCTGATTCATTGGTGGTAAAATTATATTTGTGACACTAAAACAGCTATTGACATCCAAAATTTTCAAATTCAGGACTGTCACCTCCTAATTGGCAGCACTTCACAATAAGTATGCTTTGATAAATTATCTATGAATTATGTTTGATTTGAGTTCGGTGGAAGTCATGCATAATGATAACTTTGATTCCTATATATGTATCCAGCCGTATTCTACACCAAGATTAGCTTGAGTGTTGAAGTCTTTTGTACAGGTAGCCAGAGTCCAGTTACTTGATATGAGCATGATATTTTGAGATTTTTTTTGTCTTCATGAACATTACCTGGTTATAACATGTTGGAGAACATCTGCTACCAAGCAAATCCAGCAATCCCCAGTGAAAGAGAAACACTAACATTTCTTTTGGCATGTTTTAGCATTAAATCTCTTAAATGTCATCAGAGTTTAGAGATGGCTGTCAGACAAGAGTGATCTATTCTTAGAGGAATTGGTGCCAAATTCTGTAATGCATCATCTGTTACTTCCAGCATGAACTTTTAAGTTAGATTCAGTATTTGATTTTATTTATACTCGACAATTAGATCATTTCAGTGACTTTCACTGCCATATATTCAATTTCTTACTGTCTACTTCACTTTGAACCTTGTGTAATGCATGACTGATTGTGTATGTACATTTTACACTTGTTATAACACAGGCAAAATTAGTGCTGTGTTGAGATTGCGTTATAAAGGATTGCATTATAATGAGGAGGGATGTATAGGTTTATTTTAATTATGCATTACAATGAGGCTTGAAGTGTAAGGAGTTTTGAAATTACTGATCATTAAAAGCAAGAATAGATATAGTCAGTGCTATAATGAGATTGGCAGTATAAAAGAGCATTATAATGAGGTTTGGTAAAGAGTTCTAAATTCACTGATCATAAAGAACAAGAACAGATATAGTCAGTGCTGTGATGAGATTGGCAGTATAAAAGAGTGCATTATAATGAGGTTAGAAGTGTATGGGGTTCTGAACTCACTGATCATAAATAGCAAGAATAGATATGGTAATTGCTGTAATAAAATTGGCAGTATAAAGGATTACATTATAATGAAGATGTATGGGGTTCTATACTGACTAATCATAAAGAATAGCTATGTAGTTTAAGTATAAATTTGAATAATTAAAAACACATTATAAGGAATAATTTTATTTACAGCCTGTTATTCATATACCTGTCAGATCTAGTTGCAAATTAAGTAGACCAAGATGTTGTCTTGCATTATATGCATGCAAATCTGGATCAGTGCATTTGGCAAGGGGTAATTAGTTGAAGACCAGTGTAGACTCTGAACTGCTGACACATTATGTGATGGCCAACCAGGATCTATGTTGGTTACAGTTTGGCAAGACTTTCATATACTGTCAAAATCAGTTAAATTTAATCATTGATAAGTTTCAAAAATGTAAAATGCAAACTCTGTGACAAACATTGAAATTACAATAGCTCCTGTCACTTGTACTTATATTAAATCAATGTAATTTTGTGATTCATGATTTCCTTATAAATGATGTTAGAAATACAGATTTAAAAATATTTTTTTAAAGTTGTAATAAATTGTGTACATTTTTTTAAACACAAGTCCTATTACCAAAAGTCACAAGTTTCACTGCAGCATAGTGGAACGTAAAACTGTGTGTAATATTACTAAAATCAATTTATTGTTTAAAAGACTTATATAAAGATAGTAATGCCTGGCAGAAAGAACTGGCATTATAATGATGGCAGTTATGGTAGAAAATACCAATTTTGCCAAAATTTGAAAAGTTGTCAAACATAAGATTTTGTCTGGAAATTATTGTAGACAGACCTTTCAGCTGACCATAACTCACTAGCCTGCAAGAAATACAGGTAATTGTGTAAAATGTAAGCAGATACGTTGCAGATATTTTCCTCTAGCTAATGTTGTTATTTTGTGACCGAAGGCCTTGGCCCTTTGTCGGAAATAAAACCTAATATGGATTCTGATGTGGTCACAAAAGGCCCACTTTCTAGAGCTCACTGATTCATTTTTTGTTAAGAACCACTTTCTAGTCACTCCAGCTTTAAATTAAAAGGCAAAATCAGTGAAATTCATGCCTTGTCACATGACCGAAACTATCTGCAGTTCCATAGTGATGGTTTGGCTTCTCTTGTGGTGGTCCTGGTTTCATTGCAAAGAATAGGCTCCAGGTTATTGGAAATCAGTCTTTTGTCTTGAAACCACTTCATTTTGAACCCGTTATTATTTTTAGATGCTTCACAATTATTCTTACTGCTCAAAGAAGCAAGGAACAATGTTTCAGCTCAGACTCTTCAGTCCTGGATCCATTGGACTATTTACTCAGCTCAGACTCTTCAGTCCTAGATCCATTGGACTATTTACTCAGCTCAGACTCTTCAGTCCTAGATCCATTGGACTATTTACTCAGCTTAAATGGAATTTAGAACAGATTCATTTCTTACACATATTGGCTTAAAAGGTTATGCAATCTCTCCCAGCATATTATTAAAGATATATTACCCCGATTTATCTGATCGACATTTATTAAGCTAATACATAATCTGATACAGTATTGTTCAGCTTCTTTCTGGGATGACCCTCATTCCAGATTTGAACTTTTGGGACTGAGATCAGCACCCCAACAATGTACCTTCCCAAATCACTCAGCAGCTCAATAACAATGTGGGTTGCAACATTTCTGATCTATTTGTAGGAGCAAAACTGTGTCTTTTTATTGATTTATGGTGTCTGTAGCCTAATTTCCATACAAGAGTCATAGCGTCTGTACAATCCATCAGCCTCTTACCTATTCCCCTAACATATTATAATCAGGTAACATATTTGAAGAAGAAATCAGTTTTATATTTAGTTAAATGTTTTGGTTAATGCTTACCTGATCATAACATGACCCCCCCTCCCAGGCTGTCACAAGTTTGGAAGAGTATCCACTCCAATAGTAACTGTCAAATGATGGGATTTGGTATCAATCACTCTATCGAAATGGAAATCACTCAAATCTTTTTCCATATTGGTAAATAAACTTTGTTTTAGCACTTTTTATTGCTAAAACTAGCTGAAAGACATGGCTACAATCTTTTTTAAAACTTGGAATGGCTGCATGTACATGCTAGTGAATGTTTTAACATATTACGATAGGGTAAGCATTATCAAACTATGTTTGACTAGTCTTCAAATCCTGGTTTGATGTGAAAAGAAAAGCCAGATCATAACATGAATCCATTTTGATATTATCAAGCTTTATAAAATGTTCATTAAATCTCCTTGTTATTAAAAATTAAATTATGTCTATTTTCAAAGATAGTGCCATAGCATTACAATTAATGATGTGAAAATCACAATTATAAAATCCTGTAGATAAGCTGCTTATGTATCAGTGCTTGCAAATAGGCTGTGCCTTATGAATTTCATAACACTAAACTTTTCAAAATTTGAACTGCATCCACTTGTGAAAGTGCTGTTTTAATTTTAATCATTATTGCTTTGAAAATTATGTATGAAAATAAGCAACAAGTCTATTATGATATTTACATAGATATTAGTACTGAGAAACAAAATACCAGAACAATAAGACAAGCAATTATGGCAGTTTTAATTACTTTTTTTTAATGCCTTGTTTTTGTTGGATCATTTATGATGACACCTTCACAAAATATTCACATATATCCTTTAGATTAACTTTACCATATATACACGTGTATGAGTTGGGTCCAGCTGCAATTAGTATAGACACTGATGTATTTTGCAGATGGAATCAACTTGTAAGCAGATAAATATGGTATTTTTTATTGGATATTTAAATTTTAGTGAATCTACAAGGTTTGCATGCTGTTAAGGATCACAATGTTTTAGCTTTTATACTTCTGTATTAACTCTATTCTTTGAATAAAACTTAAAATTGGAATGAAAAAATGTTAAAAAAAAGGTCTTCTGTTAAGAAATGTTTACACAGAATATCATTAATGATGAACATTGCTTATTTTTCTGACTTGTCTTCAGTCTGTTCATAGTTTGGGTTGATTTAAATTAAGGCAATTGTTTTCAGATTGTTCATAATGCAAGCTGACTGTAATTGAGAATATTTCTTTAGGAATAAATAGACTTTATAATGGAATTGTACATAATTTCTGCTTAATGTTTCCTATGTAAAAAAATTATTTCATTGCATGTACCTGTAGCAGGAGTAGACATGTCTAATTGTTGTATTTTAAGAGATTAAGACATAATAGAAAGAAGTGCCAATTATATTAGTTACCTGTTTATATATGCTTTATACATACATAGTTTAAAACTGGATGTATATATTGATAAAGCAGGTTGTAAGTTATACAATCTGTTTAATTTATTGTCATGTTATAGTACTGTAGGAAAAATGTCTGATAGTACTTGTTAGCTTTTGTTATTTAATTCAGTATTTGAAATACTGTACTCATTGTAATGGGATTTCTTTAAGACACACTTCCCATGAAAAAAAACAACATTTTCTTCACTTTGTCTGTGTTATACCAGGTGTCAGTTACTTTTGTCAATTACTGGCTTATATGAAAAGAGTGAATATTGTTTTAAAATTGATCACAACCATGAACTTTAATTCATGGGTTTCCTTAAACAATCAGTCAAGAAAAACTATAATAACTTGTGTAGTCTTATCAGTTATTAGAGTATCATTATCTGCGGAGTATCAGTATCCATGGAGTATTAATATCCATGGAGTATCGGTATCCATGAAGTATAAATATCCATGGAGTAGCAGTATCCATGGAGTATCAATATCCATGGAGTAGCAGTATCCATGGAGTATAAATATCCGTGGAGTAGCAGTATCCATGGAGTATCAATATCATTGGAGTAGCAGTATCCATGGAGTAGCAGTATCCATGGAGTAGCAGTATCCATGGAGTAGCAGTATCCATGGGGAAGCACTATTTATACTCAGGAATTTGTATCTAGAAAATTCAGTCTTTTAGTCTTACAAAGCAGCAATATTATTTATTTCTTTTAATCCTATCATAAAAAAGTAGATCTCTGGTCCATGCTAAACATGTTCAAATAAATAGTCCACAAACAAAATGTTATTTAAGGTTTGCTCTGTGAAAAGTATTTGCATGTATATTGCATCATTTTTTAAAAATTCTTTGTATCGCCATTACATTTTCTGAAAAGCTCTGTCACTGAAGGGATTAACTACCTATTGGGAATATTTGGTAATTGATATTCATAATCAGTTTTAGAAAGTGCTGAATTTAGTTTTTTGGGAAAATCAATTTTTGTGGATTTTTTTTTAACTACACCTGTCCAGTGTAAAGACCCAATGAATATTTTTGTACTTCTGAAATCCATGTACATGATGAAAATGGCTTTACTGATAAAAATACATTATTCAGAGCAATTATTGTGTTATAATATAGACCAATATTGAAGACATAAACAATGGCTTTAGTTTGTATGTTATTCTATTTTGTTATACTTTTTATTTTTTTGTTGTTAAGTAATATGTATCCATACAGGTCCTGTGTACTTAAGAGTGCATACCTGAGATAAAAGCTCAAAAATTTGGAAGAGTTTCATATTTGGGGCATTTTGTTCACTCACTTATAAGTTGACTCCAATTGCAAACTGCACAGAACCAGATCTGCCATCGCATAATTATTAGAATAAGCAAAGTAAATCAGATCTGCAGCCACATTATGCTACAGCAGGTCAGGATGTTTGTTGTTTGCAGTTTGACTGAACTTGTAATATTTCACTTTTATCTTGGATATATCACTTGAGATTTTTTGTTGTTAAGGATGATCACTGGTAACATGTTCAGTTATTTAACTGTTTGACAAATATACATCTTTACAGTTAAGGATCAAACAGTCTGTTTACAGTATTTTTTTAAACATGTGAGGCCAGGAGGCCAGTTAAATAAGTTTTTTAAACATATGAGGTGGTCTTATTAAGAAATATGACCTTCATAAACAGTTGTAAAAATGCAACAGTCATATTATCAACCTTTAGCTTCTCAGATAAATATGGTCCACTAAACAAAGAGGTTTTAGTTTTTTGTACTAGACTCACCAAAAATGGACAAATGGGGAAGGGTATATGACCATACTTTGTTACAAAATTTAGCAGTGAAAGAAGTATTTAAAATTCGCCTTGAATTTGATTTTGTAAAATCTAATCAAGCCATCTTAGATACAGAAGCGAAAGAAATATGTTACAGGGTGATATTTTCCTTTATAACTGACTTATTTAGATCGCCTTGGAAAGCTGAAACAAGAATCCATGAAGTCGATCTACCAATGCTAAAATATACTCTTGAGAATTTGTCTCAAATATTCTGTACTTAGTATTGCATACCTAGTTCCATAATCAGAATAACATTTTAGATACAAACTTACTACATTCCAAATTCAGCTCTCCAAAACACAAAAAAATCTCTTTGCCATCTATATGATATAGATAAAGGGAAATAACCATTGTCCATTACCTCCTTTTTCACCACCAGGTGTCACTAATTGTAAGCTTTTGCTGTTGATCAGTTAACATTGTGCAGAGATCTCCGAAAAACCATTCTATATACTCCTGATTTTTAACCATCCATCTTCAAACTTGGATACTTAATCATAATATATCTACCACAAGTTCTGTACATTATTTTTACAAATTATGATATGAATTTGTCACATTTGCGAACTTCACTATTTCAGACTCTATTCTTTCACCGAGTAGCATTGTTGCATGTTGTACCTCATATTAAGCACATGTTCTATGCGTTCTCACTTACATTCTTGGTAACATGTTGTTTGGCAACATATTAACAGGTTTTTATGCTTAGTTTATTAATACTTTCATTGCTCTTGCCATTTTAGACTGGTAGAATGACATCTCAATGTTTCAAATTCAATAATTTAAATCTCACTAGTACAACCTGATTCCAGTTTTGCTTATACTAAGTGCATCTCTTCAGAAATATGCAACCTTTGTGTGACTTGGTCAAAAGATATGTGATCTATTATTTTATGCACAATGGCAAAAATAAAGAGAAACTGTTAAATGTTTTGAGTGTTCGTCCTAGAATTTAATCATTGTTAAACATAGTATTTAGTATGTAACATTGTTGGGTAACATTGTTGGGTCCCTTCAGACCCTGAGACTGAAAATACCATCGGCTGTGATAACAGAAGTTGACCATAGTTTGTTTTTTTGTTAATCAGTTTTCTTGCCAGCCCATTCACTGGGTATAGGTCTCCACACCTAACTGAATATGGTCTTCTGGCATGTAAGTCAGGGTACATGGATGGAGTTCATATTGATCTGGCGATCAAAGTATATATGATATTGTTCGGGCTGCCAACCAAGCTGTCCAAGCCAAGCCAAGCCAAACATGCTTCTTTCTGACAGTTGATCAATTATGTTGGATAACTGTACAAAAGCCATGAAGCCATACAATATTGAACCATATGAGGATCTTGGCAAGACATTCATTGTCTTTTCTACTCATGCTGAGACATTATTGTCATCCTTTAGGTTGCCCCTGCTCATTGGAGGAAGTGAGGAGACAGGCTGCCCAAGAATTGCCCCTTCGATTGGCAACCCAGCCTCAGCAGTGGTTATTTCTTGCATCTTTACTAGACTGCCCCCAGTTTTTTGTCGGGAGTTCAGTAACTATCTTCTTAACAAATCATAATTGTCACAGGTTATGTGACTGTTAGCTGTGCTGTATGCAAGTTAGGAGAGTGGGTTATCTTTCATACCAGAATCAAGCTTTTATTTCTTTGAACGATGCCCATTGTGTAGGTAGGTTAGTCCCCCTATTGCCTATTGTTAATGTGATTGGGGGATATATTTAAAGGAGAAAGCAAATTACATTGAAAATACTTGCATGATCAGCTGGCAGCATCAGAGTGAGGTAATGAGCAAATGTTTTGATATAAATGGAATTGTCTTTTATATTATGGATGTTGATTCTGGAGGCTGTAAGTTTATTATGGCAAGTATTTTGGAGAAGCTTAATTTACTTAGAAAATTTGCTATGTAGCTGAATTTGTATCTGAAATTTCATTGCTACCAAATAATGAATGAACATTGTCACAATTGCATTATTATATGTAAAGTCTGTCCCAGAGTTCACTACACCATGCTTCAGTTAGGAAACAAGTGATGGGAAAATTTATAATAAAATATGATGTAATCATTGTCATTAAATAGGCTGTACAGTCACCAGTGAACATCCTTAAGCTTTTTGTTATGTTTTTTTTATACAATAAAGATTCAGGTTACATACCTGCCAACAGAGGACAACTTTTGTGGGCAGTAGTATATATGCCAACAGTGGACAACTGGGAGGAGGGTGTAATAATATATCTGCCAACATTGGAAAACGGGTGGGGTTGGGTGGGGGTGGCATTATTATACCTGCCAATATTGGCTGTTGTAATAGTTTTTATAATGATCTCAAAAGAATTAATATTGAGAAGGATATTTTAGTCATCTTAAGTATGTTTATTGAATCACTATTTCATTTGAAATGAAAGGATGGAATTCTAATGTCCATTTGATAGTTAGCCACAAGTAATGCATTGTGTAGCTTACTCCATATTTCAGTGTTTACAAGATTGGAAAAAAAGAGTGGCAGATAACATTAAAAATAATTTTAGGATTTGTCAGTTTGATTTTAAAGTCTTTTGAACTTAAAGAAGCTGATTTAATTGCTTATATTATCTTTGTATAATTTTCGAATTCAGAAGCAGTATCATATTTTTATAACTTGTGTGTATTGGGGTTTACAATGTGAATTGGATTTTACAGCTAAAGTTCAACTTAAGATAGGTCAACAGATAAATCTGCAGTATAGTTATATAAATAAATTGATAATTATTATAGATGTAGGACTTTAGATATCTCGTGTATCTACTTTGATCACTAATTGACAGTGAGAATAAAGTTCTCTGTAAAGTTCTGAATTCTCATTCAGTGGGTTTGTTTATAACAAACCTGTTTTTTGTTTACATATAAGATGGATTGGCATTTTCTGTTACTGCATGCAGATTTATCACCTGCAAGATAAGGAAAACTTCATTGGTTCAAACTTGGATTTACAAGTTTTGATAAATTAATTGTCTTTTTATAGATGGATTTTAAACAATTTGATATTACTATTAATGTTTCTTTCATTCCATGTGCAGAATGACACTTAAAAATCCTTAGTTATGTGCTTTTTTGTCACAGACAATAACTACAGATGTAATAGTAAAACAAGTTAATGTTTTGTGCTGACTAAAAGTAGTATGCTACTTTATTTAAATGCTGTAATCCAATTCTCATTTTCTTTGCATTATTGTTACCATTTATTGTTTACTGTATTGATTGTAGTAGATAAAGTCATATTGTGGCCAGACTTTTGCATGTATCATTAACAATCATGTGTCATTAACAATCATGTATCATTAACAGTCATGTGTCATTAACAACCATGTATCATTAACAACCATGCCAGCTAGGATGACTAGAAAACATGGTGTCTGGTGGTAGGGTAATAATAACAATGATATTGTTTAGATTTTAGAAGAAATTTTCGGTGTGATGGCTGTGTTTTAAAAATAGCAACCAGTGCAGGTAGTAGAGAGACACCTCATAAAGTTTTCCTGGCAAGAAAATAAAATCACAAAAATTGAATTGAAGTGCTGTCTGAAAAGACAGAAATATATTTTGCACTATCTATGATTGTTTTGTTTGTTTTGCTTTTAAAAACTAGATATCTTACTTTGAGGCAAAAGGAAAATTATAAATAATGCAATGCATCATTACTTACAGAAAAGTAAAGACTGAGTACTGGTAATTTTGCCACAATAAACAGTTTGCTGGCAAAGCATTACAGCTCAACTTTTACATCTCCACTTTTTTTTGTGTGATGTCACAAACAACTAAGTTTGAAGGGGATTCATTGACAAGTTATTATGGGCATTATTTTTAAATACATTGCCACAAGATGAAAAATTGAATTTAAGTTATGTTTATATTGAAAAGACTTACAATTACATTTTTATGTCTTTTATTTGCTTTAAAATATAGGTATAAAATAAGTAAGTTTTCGAATTTGTACTGAAAAGTATTTGTGTGCACTTGTGGTTTTGACACAGATATTGTTGGTGAACACCGTAATTGATACAGGCTGATACGGGAAAGATTAACTAAGTTACCGGTAAATGCTTGTAAAACATTCCAGTATTTATTTCCAGCTGCCTGTAATGATCAGGCAAATACTATATTTCACTTTTTATATATTTTGTAACCAGTTAAATTATTATGGCTAACCTTTTTCCATTGAAACAATTTAAACTAAGAATTGACATAATTTGTAGAACTGATGATATAATCAGAAGAAAATCTTGGAAAGATGCATGTAAATTTACATGTTCAAATATAGATTTAAAAATCTGTTTGAAAACAAATGAAGAAAATGGATAAAAGAAACTTAATGTAGTTACCTGTATATAAAATATGTTGTGTTATTTGACTGTAATATGCTAGAACACTGTAAAAATCCATTCAATCAATTCAATGTGCTTAGAAGTGAATTTCATCAACCCAGAGCAGGAGGTCATACAGCTTGGAGTTGTCATTTTCAGTCAGTTATGAATGTAAGGTTCTTCATCCTTGGCTGACACAAAATCTTGAGTTTAACTTAATATCAGAAGTTTCATTAATTCTCGGACAGATTTGCTGTCATATATTGTGCCTGCCAATAAGGTCTATGCTGTTTGTTTAACATTGTAAGTGAAAGTGTTTAACCTGGACCCAGATATGCAAGCACATTGTATGACTGCTTTTAGATACTATGCTTTGCCTTAGCCTTGACCCAGATCTGTCTGCACATTATAAGACCAATGACAGATCCTGCATTGTTCTTGGCCTTGACCTTCAGGCACATTATGCAACCAATAGAATGCCTGGTTCTTTGCTTAGCCAGGACCCTGATTGGTATGCATGTCATGTGACCAGTGGCACAGTGCTTAGCCTCTTCCACATTATATTACCAATGGCAGATCTGGTTTTCAGTTTAGCTTTGACCTTGATCTGCAAGCACATGCAATGGATGACCTAAGTCCTGATCTGCTTGCACATTGCAAGACTAATTGTAGTTCTTGGTCAGTGTTTGACCTCAAAAGTAGAAGTGCAAGCATATTTAATGACTGATCTGCAGACACATGGTGCAACTGACGGTAGGTCTGGCCCTGGACCTGGCTTCAACCCTGATCTGTTGGTCTGGTTCTGTACTGTTTTGCAGTTACAAGGGCAAATGAGGTATATTTCAGTCATAAATTATTCTTTTGGTAGAGTGTCAAACTGAAAATCTAAAGGTCATAGTTTTGGCATGTCCTTTTCACCTGGTAAATGTAATAAATGTAATAATACAGTTATAGGTGGAAGGGTTTGATAGAACTTAATTAGCCAGTTTGTAAAAATGTTAGACCACTGTTCAGCCAGAAAATAACTGCAAGATAAAGGGTATGTGGAGAAGTCGGTGATGCATTTAACCATCTGTAATTTCAGAATTTGTATAAACTGTTTTCCATGTAAAAGGTGTGCTTGTTAAATGGAAGTTTACTTGTTAAATGAAATGTTCATGCTATGTCATCTTCATTAATGCATCATGTAGACTCCATCATTTAAGAGTTGAATCTTGCCTTCATTCTTTTACTGGACAGTAAAAGTGGATTTTGTGTGGTTTTTGTTGTTGTGCTTGCAAATAACAGCATTAGTTCTGGTGCCACAAAATGTAGTTATAAATTGAAATGCATTATGGAAAGACTGTGGCTCAGTGGTTAGCATTCTTAACTCGAGATTGAAAGTGTGTGGGTTCAAATCCTACCAGCATGGGTGAGCTATCATGGTGTATCCATTGAAAATGCACTTCATTTCATTTGCCTTGGCACTAAAAAAACCTACTTGTATTGCTGTGCCAGAAAGCACCAAACCAAATGAAATGCATTACGCATCTGTGGGTCAGCAACTTCATAGGAAGTGACTATCGACTGTCCAGGTTGACTTTTAAGATGTACAGTTGCAAGATTCATGTTTCTATGTTTAAAAAAATCATCCATAAAAATTAACTATACGAAAATCATGCATCTTGTATGTAAACACCCCCATCCCTTTTTGAATTCCTACTGTTGTTAGAAAGGGGTGGGGGTGTAATTTCACTGTACATTCTTTTAGTTTTAGAATAAACCCTGGACTCTGGTTGGCATAAACAACAAAAAGTGCAATTGAATCACATAGTCAATTATAGATAGTTTTAGACTAGCCACAAGACTGGTTGGTATAACCTACAGAAAAGTGCCATTCAATCATATAGTAAATTATATAGATAGTAATGTTTACAATTTGCTGTACTCATGTTTTCAGGGAACTTGGATAATACCTCAAAATATGCATTAGATATTACGCAGATTTGTGAATTTTTATTTGTGTTGTTCTGCTTAATTTTATTTTTATGCTAAAGTAATCTATATTGGCTCTAATCAATACCATCAACACATAATGGTTATAAATATTTCTTAGTCTCAAATATTTGGGACAGATAACTTTTTTCTTATAATCATTTGTACATCTGAAAAAAATAATTGACGGAAAGGGTACAGAAAATTACAAAAGGTGATACCATTATAATTTTGCTAAACCTGCTTTAGCAGATGGTAAAATGTGGGTATATTTTTTGTTTTACCCAATGGACAATAGCAGTCACAGAATTGATGTTAAAACTGTGTTCATGATTTTGAATGTACTTTTAAAGGAGAGTAAATAATTGTGCAGTTTGCAGATGAGATGCATCATTATGCAGAACCCTTCTCGATTGTATTTATAGAATGTTTTTAATACTTTCGCTAAGATCTCCATTTTTGTCTTACCTGCCACAGCCTGTTAAGACATAGATGTCACTTTTTTCAGTGCTCACGTTTTGTTGTTGGTATTACCCTATATACTCACTTAACAACTGCTAGCAGATCAAGGTCTGTGTTGTTTGTTCTATTGAATAATATTAATAAACTGCATAGACCCAGATCTGCCAATGTATAATGCAACTGCTATTTGGGGTCTTTGCAGAATGCAAATTGAACTGATTTTATGAATGTATATAGATGGTGATATTCTATGCAAAATTTTTGTGCTGATGTTTTTTACAAGTAAGCTGGTTTGAGTGGGAGGGGCAAATTACAGCATTAAATGATAAGAAACAGCATTCTGTGAGACCCTGTTCTCACCTCATTTACAATTAGGGCCACAGAACATGACATCTGGTCACTATTTTGTTCATCATCTGTTGCCTATATACCATCTTCACTAGCCATGGTTCCAGTATGTGAACCTATCTACACCTTGGTGGATTGATCAGATATTTCATTGCTTTGTCCTAGCAACATATCTTGAATTTCATAAGTTGCCTCCCTTTGTATGTAATGCCAACTAATCAATAGCATAGAACATGATGTATTGTATAACAACCGAAAATGGTGGAGGCAATTAACTTCAAAAGGGTATTTTGTAAATTTAACACTGAAAATGTGACTACATACCAGAAAGAAGCCATTACAGGTGTATTTGAGTGAAAGGATGTATTTGTAAAACCACAGAACAACAATGGAATATTGCCTATTTACGAATCCATTCCAGTTTTGTGCTTCCATTTTCTCACTCAAATAGGGACACTGTTCAAATCTGAACAACTTGATTTTGATTGGATGCTTGCCACTGCATCCAGTGAAATTCATAGACCTGAAGCACTTAAAAATGTGATCGATCTGCCATGGTGTAGAAAAGTTAGTAAATTGAACTTTTGGCTACAGAAGATACAAATGCACATCAACAATCCAGTTTGAATTCTTTGAAATATGTGCATATTTTGTTTCACATGTGCAGAAGGCATTTCATTTGCATACCTGCACTAGAATCAACATACTATCTGTACTTGCTTAAAAGCCAAGTTTAGCTGCCGACATGGACCCTGATCTGCTGTCACATAATGCACCGCAGGGTCTGAGTTGGTTGTTAATCCGATTACTTCTTTACTTCGGACAAACTGCATAGATTGAGATCTACTGGTACATCATGCAATGGCACATCTGGGTCTGTGCAGATTGCACTTAACTCAACTTCTAAGTATGTAGGCCTTCAGCAAATGGTGATGTTACTTGCCAAATTTAGTTTTGCCGATTTTTCACATGTGCTGTGATACAGTCAGACCTGCTTTAAAGGTCACCCATTTTAACAATCAGGAAATCCTAGGCTTTTCCATCGAGTCAATAAATAAACCTTGTATGTAATTTGCTGCAAATGAGAACTATATTCAGAACTATTTTTGTTCACATAAACACAGCATGGCAGAAAAATGAGTCAAAATTACAATTAGATTATTGTGAACCTTTCCTGTTGCAACCAACATATCAGTGTACTCTGACAATTCATTATATACACACCTTTTTACATGATAAACAAAACCCGATAATTCATTATTTACACACCTTTATCACATGATAAACAAAACCCGATAATTCATTATTTACACACCTGTTTCACATGATAAACAAAACCCGATAATTCATTATTTACACACCTTTATCACATGATAAACAAAACCCGATAATTCATTATTTACACACCTTTATCACATGATAAACAAAACCCGATAATTCATTATTTACACACCTTTATCACATGATAAACAAAACCCGATAATTCATTATTTACACACCTTTATCACATGATAAACAAAACCCGATAATTCATTATTTACACACCTTTATCACATGATAAACAAAACCCGATAATTCATTATTTACACACCTTTATCACATGATAAACAAAACCCGATAATTCATTATTTACACACCTTTATCACATGATAAACAAAACCCGATAATTCATTATTTACACACCTTTATCACATGATAAACAAAACCCGATAATTCATTATTTACACACCTTTATCACATGATAAACAAAACCCGATAATTCATTATTTACACACCTTTATCACATGATAAACAAAACCCGATAATTCATTATTTACACACCTTTATCACATGATAAACAAAACCCGATAATTCATTATTTACACACCTGTATCACATGATAAACAAAACCCGATAATTCATTATTTACACACCTTTATCACATGATAAACAAAACCCGATAATTCATTATTTACACACCTGTATCACATGATAAACAAAACCCGATAATTCATTATTTACACACCTGTATCACATGATAAACAAAACCCGATAGAGAGGAGTCAAATTTATGTGCATTACATCTGGTCCAGATGGAAATCGTAGAACTATGTTCTGATTGCTATTTTAAGACTAATCACCTGTGATAAGTTTGAGTAATTAACATTTTTTAAAAAATATATACACAGGCATGTATCCATCCAAAACTGCTTACAAATGTATAGTTTGTTGTGCATTGTCGTGGACTGTTCTCAGTTGATTACATTTATCTAAGTCATAGTCATTATATAGAGAACAATGAGAAACATGTCATTATTACTTAAAATAATAGCTGAAAGAGTATTTAAACATGTATAGTTTCTACAATTGGAAGACCATAGACACTGTTTGTCAAACAGATAAAGGAAATGGCATGTTTGTGAGGCAATTTTTAGCAGAACACAGTCATTGAGATTTATATCTGCAACAGAAAGTCTGGCTGATTTATGAGAGAATGTGTATCACTGAGGATTTTCCAATGTCTCATATAGCTTTCATTGACTTTATGATTTTGTTTCATAACACAGTTGTTATGATTGCTAAAATTGTTCAAAAAGATACAGAATTTGCACAACCAATCTCTCATAATGCTATGATACATCTAAATAGGTAAAATGTGATTTTATATTGATGACATAATGTAATGATCACATCGTTTCAAGTTGCACTGTAAATATTGATGTCACAAAAGTAAACTGCTATAATAAGGTACTTTATTTGGATCCATTTAACCAGAATATGAACCTCTAAAAGGCAATTGTCATAAAAGCCCGATTTTTTGTTTTACTCTCCAAATGTGACTACTTGAGACAGGTTTGACTGTATTTCATTCATCTATTTTAGTTACCTTCAACATACATTTTATCACCAAAAATATTTTATATAAATAAACCATGATGACACAAGGGATATTTCCCTGGCAAGAGATTCATCTTGATATTGTCTCTAAATCTCAAATACATTAACAGGACATGTGCCTGCCCATGTCATTTTGACAAGCTGTTTGTCGGTTTTTTTTTTCAAGCGCTGATGAAAATTGGGGCATTTTGTCATCCATCCAGCTGTTGAAAGTCTTAAATGATACTGAAAGTGTCACTACATCATATGGACAAGGTTGAGGTGAATGAAGGAAGTAAATTAACAGTTGCTTGAAAATAATGGTATAAATTTCTGCACATAAAAAATTGAGACAAGATTTCCTGAGTTCAGGTTTCTCTGTTCTGTGCAATGTGCTTTGAGATGAAAATACAAGTAATATAGAGTATTTATGAATGTGCTGTGGTGTTTTTTGTCTTGCCAGACCAAGTAGATACATGACAGGCTGACCACATATTCAGTTTACATAAGAATACCATCTATTACAGTTTCTGAAGGAAATCATTTGATGATTTTTTTTAAAAAAAGCATATAGCAAATGTTTATTTTTCTGATATATGCAAAAATACACCCAAGTACTTTTGTTTAGAAATTTCTTTGATTTTTCATGATTCAAATTGCTTGGTATGCAGCAACTAAAAATAGTTTTCATGGCAATGCATTAACTAAAAATACTTTGGTGATACAATAACTAAAAAAAAGTAATTACTTTACATTAACTTTAGGAAAATAAATCAGTATGAAAATACCAATCAAATATTTTATGCAATCCTTTTTGTAAGAACATCTTCCATACAAACTTGCTTATGTATTGAGTCCATATGTAAACTGCACAGACCCAAAAATGCCATCACATATCTGGGTTTATGCCGTTTGTTAAGAGTAAATTTTAGAACAAATAACTTAGACTCTGATTTGCTGGTGTTGTTCCATGGCAGACTTTACAGTTGAGTGTGACATGAAAACAAGCACATTCATGAAAATTCAAAATTACAAAAGATGTTTCAAATTTATGGAATCACCCTGTAATGAACTGAAGGCCAAGTTGAAAATGTCTTGCTAGTAGGTGATCTCAGTAAATACACTAGCCAAGGAACATGTGTTCATATTCATGCATATTTTTTCATGTGTTCTACAAGTTCATATTACTTGTAAGCTGAGTGTCCTAGTTTTAGTTATGTCAGTTGAACTATTTTTGACCATAATGTAAAACTGATCAATGTACAATGTATTGTGAAAGTCTGTGAATAATAAAATTTGCATCATTGCATCATGCTGTTCCAATTTGTCCTTCTTACTTAAAGCTCTTCTAAGATAAATCAGTGCTATATAGGTTGTCCCAAGTGGCAGAATGATCTAAGGCACTCATCTTTAATGACTACTCACATCTGTCTACATGGGTTCAAGTCTCAGTATGGCAATGTGAGAAAGCTTGCCAGTAGTTTCCCATGGGTCAGTAGTTCTTCCCATGCTTTTATGGGTTCTTCCTCCACCTCCTGCTCTAGTGGGTGGCCTAGTGGTTAGAGCATCTGCCTCCGATACTGGAGGTTGGAATTTGAATCCTGGCTGAGCCATGGAGAAAACTGTTGTACACAGATTGTGTTATAATGTACATTATGCATACTGTACTATTAGAGCACTCCCTTGTTACAACATGAGGTTCTGTGTTATGTACTGAACTACATCTTATCTTAACTGTGATATGATCAGAACCACAACATACTGAGAACCATGATGTGTGTGGGAGCTTAGTATATTGAGAACAGCATAATATACCAGGATGTGGAATAATGGGGATCATCAGTCAGTTAAAGAATTTATAGTTTAAAAAGAAAATGCAAGTTTAAGACTTTAGCATTGCCTTGTTTTGTATTTTCAACACATGATGTTATACATTGATATGATTTTGGTTAGGGGTCTATAATTGGTACCACATAATGTTTGTGTGTGTGTGTATTTTTGTGATTTGGACTGTTCATGTAGCTTTAAGAATTTTTCAGTGATATCACTACAATGTCTGCAATGTGACTGTTTACAGTCATGTTTAGCACTGGAGCATGATGCCACAGACATGTTGCATCATGCCCCACTCAGTTACATTATCCTGACACCAGGCTGACCAGTCCTAACACTAACCTCTTAATGCTGAGCGCCAAGCGAGACAGCTACTAGTACCATTTTTAAAAGTCTTTGGTATGACTTAGCTGGGGTTCAAACCTGCATCCTAGGCAAAACTCTCTAACTACAAGGCCACTGGAGAAGTCTATCTTGTGATAATAGCATAGTATCATGGGATAACTGCATGATACCCTGGGATAATAGGATGATATCTTTATATATTTTATTTGAGACACACATTAAATGGAAATAATAATAATAATAATAATAATAATAATAATAATAATAATAATAATAATAATAATAATAATTATAATGTTATTTATATAATGTGATTCATTTAGACAAGGACTATTATCTCTAAAGGCCCTTTTGTGAAAAAAGTACATATACAAATGATAATAATAATTACTATTTATATTACGCTGCCTTCAGTATCATACATACTAAATTCTAGTAGTAACACATACAGGTCTCTTCTTCAATACCATATTATTTCTGCAGAGTTTACATGCAGAAGCTTATTCCACAGAACTGTACCAAAGGTCTGAAATTGCTTTTTTAAAATTGGTTCTTGGTTTGGACAGATGATGGTTTCCATGTCATGCTGATCTCAATTGGTAATATGTTGAGTCAAGTCTGAATAAATCCTAAATATATTCTGGTGCAGCTCCATGTAGAATTTATATACAAGAACTGCCTTGTCAAAATCGATCCTTTAATACATTGTAAGCCTTTTTAAGTAGCACTAAAGATTTTTCACCTGGCTATTATGATGGCCATATTGAAGGCTAGATTGGCACTGTCTTCGTTGATGACTCGATCACATTATAAGTAGTCTTTCAAAGAAAACTTCATTTTGATATGACCATTTATTCCAAAGAGGTGATTTTCAAGATGGTGGTCCTGTTGCATGTGCAACACCATTTTCATTTAGGACCAACCCAACATCCTAAAAAGTCTTTCAGTCTTGATTTCAAACCCAATTTATTTGGCTTATATGTTGAAGACAGCAAGTGTGATTATCACCATTCCAGGTCATCGTTTAAAGTGGTTATGGCACCCAACTGCCCATTCTCCTGACTTCTACTTGTCCAAAACAAATGTCATATGAAAAAACACGATTCTGGATTCCCAAACTCACCAAAAATATAATTTAGTGCTTTTCGATATGGCAATATGTGCTAGCAAACAGTAAACAGTTTGCCTATAGCCAGTAGTGTAGCTCTGAATAAAGAAGTGAGGGAAGTAATGTTACTCTGATGTGGAGGCAGGGGTGCGACAATGGCCAAAAAATGTAAGGGAATACCACTCCCACAGCACTACACCCCTGCTTGAAGCTCATGAAAAACTGTCACTTTTGGCAGTTTTATGCAGCTGATTGTCAAAGAGGTGATTAAAATGTAAAAGGCAAGATAAACCCCCACCCTTACACAGATTACTTAATTAACACTCAATAGCTTGGGTGATGTTGTGTTATAAATCCTTTGTGGAAGAACCTTGTGGGTGAATATTCATCAATAAAATAGACAGAGTTTGATGTAAGAGCTGCATGCTATTACCCTTTGCTGCCTTGAATAATAATGTTTAAGCCATCATTATTAAGAACACGATAGTTCGTGATCAGTGGCAACATTTAAGCTTGATTTTACAATAGCTGAATAGTATGGTAATTTTTTAAAATTTGTTATGGCAGAATGTTGAAATGTATAATGAACCATTGGTGAAGTGAGCAAAGCCTTGCAAAACTAAATTTCTGAACTACTGGTTGATGTTTACTTTATGAAATAAAGCATTAAGGGAATCATTTTATTTCTTGCACTTACTGCAAACACTATATCGAGGTTAGCCATTTTGAATAACATCATTCAACGATAAAGTTAACACCATCAAAGAAAAAGTTCACATCTTCATGCAAGTTTGAACAACATTACCATCCAAATTCTGGTCAGTGCACAGATGAACCAATAACGTCTGCTTCACCTTCAAATCCACCCACCCCACTTAACTACTGTGAGCAATAATGACTGCATCTAGTTAAGACTATTTCAATGTCGAATGTATCTAAAAGAAAGATAGTGGAGTTTTGGGGGGTATTTAATGTCACTGTGATTTTGATTATGTGTGAATATATGTGAGGTTCTTTGAATTTCTAGCGATTATCTATAGGGTTATATGTGTAGATCACTTATTCTCAGCCGTACAAATGTTATCTTTTGGGTGGCATTCACTGACTCCCCTTGAGACCTCAAAACACTTCAAATCTCTAAAAAAACCACAACAATATCAGGGAGGCTGATATGTATGCTTCAATGCCAATAAATGCTAACCAAAGTGAGAGCAGTCTGGTCTTAGCTTCTAATTATTTGCATCTGGTATTAGAAGGGACAAAAAAAACTAGTTCTGGAAAACCATCCAAGTTATCAACAGTTTTATTTTTATGATAGCTAGCCAAGTAAGAGTATACCCAGCAAGTACAATTTGTTTTTACTTGCCTAACCATGCAATTAAATTTTTAAAGATATTCCAAGTTTGATTTAAAGAGGACAAACATGCAAAACTGAAATTCGTGCAAACTCCGTATATAATTTGCTATATATATGTTTCATTTTCTGAAAATTTGTACCTTTCTATTTTACTCGTTACGAAGAAATTTATGAAAAACCGATCATCTCTCCTGATCCGTCTTGAATAAACTAACGCACTTCCCTCCCCCCTGAACAATTAGCGGATGTGACGTCATTTGAGACACTGAACACGCTGGCATTGTTGATAATAGCACCGGAGTCTGCAGTTTTATCAATAAAGCACAACAAAATACATAAAATCACCTTAACGGTATTATAAAATAATTATTTTATATTACCGTTAAGGTAATTTCATGTAGTCAGAAATTTTGTTGTGCTTTATTGATAAAACTGCAGACTCCTATGATAATACAATCAAGCATTCTATGAGTTGGCTGTACTTGAATGTTTAAATTATGTCGACTGTCAGTGATGTGGATATTACAGATCAGAGTTTTTCTTGCCAGTTTTTTTTTGGGCGGGGGGATAAGCTGGAAATTGGTTTTCACTTTCTATAGCCTGGATTAATCCAACAGCTATTGATATGGACTTGTACATGTCATAATTGGATGAATGCTCATCAAATAAATGGACATTTTAAATATCAAACAGGCAAGTTTTTTTAAAAATAATTTTAGCCTTTTTTCCACACAGGTGCTTGTGTAGTAAATATGTTCCAATATCCAACCAAGAATGGAATATTTGTTGCCAATCTCAGTGGCTCTCGAAAGAGAAAGTGAGAGTGTGTGTGTGTGAGAGAGAGAGCACATGTTACACCCCCACATCTTCCAAGGCTCCATAAACCAATATGTTAAAAACTAAATACCACGTAGACATGTATAAAATGATTGAATTGTTGTGAAATTATGTGTAATAACTATACTATTCAGTAAATTATTTTGTCCTTTTAGAGTCTACCGACACATATCATACAGATGATTTTTTTCTGCTGGGTGTGGAAGATACTTGGTAAAAGAAATATAAAAATATTACCATCATGTGTAGTGAGCACGATTCGCAAGACTTTCTCATCTGAAACCTTCACATGATTCATGTATTCTCGCTTTGGACTGATGAATCTGAAAACTTATGACAGTTCTAGAAATATGTGTGAATGAATGTGTATAATGGCAAAATAAAATATCAGAAGCTACTGAGGTTTTAAACTTTATTGGCTGAAATTACACGTTCAGGTATTGAAACGACAGTGCTCCTGAATTATTGAATCCTTAATGCTCCCTGGCCTATGTCGACTACAACTCGCCAGCGTGCTTCCTATCTTCTGTCTTGTTATAAGAGTAGAAAAATATTAAAAAAAGAGTCGGCACTGCATCAGGCTTCAAATGCTAACGTTTTGGCTCAGACCCAATAGTTTGAAGTCTCTGGTCTTTTAATAAACTTTCATGCTCGAAATGTTTCGGTCATAAATCCCTTTTCTCTTTAATTTGATCGCCCATACAAATCACCTTTTAGGGTCATTTGGAAATATGGAGGAAAAAAATATTTGTCTGGAACTGCTGTTATTCACACAATTCAGAGCTGCGCATTGAAACATCGTTTCTACTTGACACTGAATATGAATATGCCTGTTGTACGGGAATCGTCTCAAATGACGTCACATCCTCCTTGTATGAAAGGGAGATAACTTGGGGGTAGGTTCTTTCTATTTGATCTCTGAATTCAAAGCTGTATTTATTATTAAATGTTTGTGCAAATACAATAAATGCAAAGGAAAAAATAGTCAGGATAGATTATATACACAAACTACTACATATCCTTCTATTTACAATAAAATTTTGCAGGTTAGGGTGTTTGTCCCCTTTAAATCATATCTGAAATACATTCTACAAAGTCTATGTAACAATTTTGTTAGGGATGGACAGACACTGGGAAAAGCTGCACGCATGCCATACCACAAGCTCATCTAGCCCCCAAAAAACTTGAAAACTACTCTTCAAAACAACTGAATCTTTTATTTGAACATGTCAAACTGAAAACACAGATACATAAGACTTCTTGACACATGCAAGAGTTTGAAAGCATTCACACACATCAAAAGACTGCAAAAGAAAACGTACATCATGGAAAAAGAAAACAATTATATACAACACTGAATTATGCTAGGTGTTCCCGAAAATGGGAAGACGTAACTTGGATTAAATATTGCACCATTCAATGAAAATTGATTTGTATTAATGCTATTTCCAACGATACATCTGCATACCCTATACAAATTAGACATTCATCTATCATGTGAAATTAGATTTTCTTAAATCTGCATTTTGTAAAAAAAAAAAGAGCCAGAAAAAAAGCATTTTGCTACCAGATTGTAAAACGGGGAGCAAAGGTTTGAATTCCGCATGCCAATAACCTGGTTTGATGCAAAATGATAATTAGCTGGTTTAAATTGATTGCATTAAACATCAAAAAGCTGTAAAGCATCCTCTTTAAAAGTGAAAGAAATGGCAATCAAATATTTTTAGTATTCTGGGCGTAACAAGAGGGCTCAATAATTTTGAATAACCTGTTGATGCTTAGTGGGCAGATCTACAAGCATGGTTGGTTTCTAATGAAAAAGTTTGACTGTTGCCTCATGACAATTTTATGACACCAATGTTCTTTTGTATTTTGTTTCTTTCAATCAATACAAAACATGTTATTTCTCTGATACTGTACAAAGGTTAAGAAAATTTTTCTGATGATCACTAGACTGGTTTTCATGTACAAGTTTTTCTTGCCTTATCAATAAGAGTTAAAAACAAAAAAAGTAAATTATACACAACAAACCTGATCAGTGAGATCTCCATACTGAAGTGATTAAAATACAACAATTATACAATATTATAACATTCAAATCATGTGTAAGGTATACTCTACCAAACTTGTCCATGTAAAACATGTATCCAATAATGAACAATATGAACTCAGTCTTTCAACACATAAAGATCTGACAGACTTGGCCTCAAGTTGTTCACAGTTTATACAAGAGAAAATACTGTATATCCTCACATACCAACTGCAAACTGCACATATTCAGATCTACCATGTATAATGTGCCTGCAGATCAGGGTTTATGTTGCCTGGAACAAAATTTATACCCAAGCATATATTGTACATTATCTTTCATTATTACATGACTGGATTTTGTTCCAAACTTAACGCAGGATGCAAGTGAAAAATGTTTTCTGGTATACGTTGTCAAGCGTTATCCATCGTCATTAACTATGTGTGATATGACATTTTTACATCATGGAATATTTCATGTGATGAAATTAATTAACTCGATTGATACCTTCATGTACATCAGGATTGACATTATAAATGAAATTGAGCAAATAATAAAAAGGTTCCTTCACAGTCATGATATAACAGTATACATACAATAAAATGTAGGTACTAACTATAGAAGAGTAAAGTCCCTCAGGTGACTTTTTGGCAAAATGTAAGAGTATTGGCAGCTGTCTAAAGTAAAATCCTTACTTAATGAATGAAAACTGAAAACTTTTACACCGAAATGCACCAATAGAATATTGTATATACAACACTCCCCATCCCATAATAATAATTCCATGTTGACTAAAAACTGATTAAAATAAAAATGTTTTGATTTTAATTTTTTGCTAAATTTAAAATGACAATTAAATTTTGTACTGAAAGAGTTGAAAAAGTGATCATTAAGATTTGCTTATAATCTTGCTGCTTTGGTGACATAAATAAAAAGTTGTACCTAAAAATATAGTTTATTGATTTCAACTTCAAATTACTGAATCTATCTCAATTTTGTTTCTTAGTTAATGCTTGAAAAAGCTACTCACAAAACAATAGAAAAGGCTCAATTCTCCCTGAACTGTTTTTTTTGTGTGCAAAGTAATGCTTGCCTTACTTCCCTTAAATTACCAATTAGCATAGCACTTGTTATTTGTGGGTTTTGACAGCCATTTGACATGGTAATGACTTGTTCAAGCTGAGGAAATGGAAGCTACAAGCCTTTCCTAAGGACAGAGTGAGGCAGCCAACCCAGGCTGGTTTGGATAGGTATCAAACCTGCAACCACTGTATTAGGAGTCAGATGCTCTACAGACTGAACTACTATGACTGATTAAAGACAGATTTACACCTAATATTGTAACAGGAATGTTAGAAGACCATATCAAAACATATTTTAAAAAATTTCAGGAGAATAAATCAAAATGCAAAGCATCACTTCACAGAGTTGGTTGAAGTGTATGTTTTTGCTAGTTAATGACACAACTGCCAACATACCGTATATATTCACTTATAACTGCAAACAGCACAAACCCAAATCTGCCATCACACAATGTGCCAGCAGATCTGGTTCTTTGTAGTCTGTTAGGAGTAATCAATAGAAAAAAAACAACACAGAAAATCATCTGCAGGCACATTATGATATAGCAGATCAGGATCTTTGTTGTTTGCGATTTGACTCAACTTATAAGCGAGTATAGATGGAAAGTGCTGTTACATAAAAAGACATTTTGTCATTACAGCACATGGTATATGATATACAGCAAACAAAAGGCTAGATATTTAGATATTACATGGAAAACATATGAAACGACGACGTATGGAGATACTGCTCCAACAGTTATCCTAATCAATCAGCACCCATTTGTTCCAGGCCTAAATTTCCCAACAACAGACCAGTTAGGGCTTTACCCAGTGAAGGGGAAACATATCAACCAAGAATACCTAAAAATGATTGTCATTAATGTCAAGAAACATTATTCCATGCACTAGGCCACACCACAGTATCTGATTCAACTTTGGGATCTACCCATCTTTAACGACTGATGCTTAATTAAGAGGTTAAATTTATTTATAGTAGCAATGACCTTGACCTTGAAGGTAAATTCTCAAATCAACAGAATTTTTCATAGCAAATGGAAACATTTGTACAAAGATTTTTTTTCAAGAAAAAGATGCTGAAGCAAAATTTTTGTCCAGAAATGAAATGTCATGACCAAATCTTGTTTTAGTGAAAGTATACCTCAACTAAGGAGCTACTAAATCCAAAACAAAAGGGTTATTCTTAGGCTGGAGGGCTATTCTTTTAAGTAATAATGTAAATATCATTATTCTTAACACTAACCCTTAATGAAAGTTCTTTTTTATACCATGAAAATTGATAGCCACTAAAAAGAAATATTGCTGCTAACCCAATGACAACTCTTGTGGACCATAGTCAACCGTAATACCCCACAACTTTCAAGATTTGTGTGTGTGCATAGATGTGTAAAATGAAAATTGTCAGAAAATACTTTGCAGAATAAAAGATTTCTTTAAATTAGAAATCGTGATTAAGCTGCATACCTTACACACAGGAGATGCCTTATTCAGACCTTACAAAGAAGATAAGTTGCCATATGTTTTATTCGTAACTGTTTTATTAAAGGTAAATCTTCTATGTTATTAAAATTAAATCATCTGTGTTATTAAAGGTAAATCTTCTGTGTACGAAATTGCTGTACTCACTTCTAGGTCATGTCCAAATGCAAACAACATAAACTGAATGTAACGGATTCTTCCTTATTTTGGAATCAGTGTTGGCCTGAAAATACTGGACTAATAATGACAAAAAAAACAATATGACTGATAACAAAGGGAGAAATTAATATGAAGAAATTAATTTTCTTCCAGCTATTGATTAGTATACAAGTCATTATGCATTTTGCCAACATGTACATAGATGACTTCTAAAAGAGTGATTACACGAGTACCAAGGAGCATTATGTATGTACATGTTTGTAAATATGTGGTGTTTAAGTGGCATTTACACGTCTGCACCATTGTTAACAGGATTTTACATACACAAAACAAGCCACCATTATCATGTAAAGATAACTAGCCATATGTACAAACCTCCACCACTGTCAGTAAGATGGACGTTAGACTATTAGCAATACTGATGACTGGAGGGTTATGGTAATACAACACATTAAACAATATCAAAAGGATCAATTGGGATACAATAAAAATCCTATTCTTGTCCCATGATCATAAGCAACCAATTTCCCCCCATATATATATATATATATATATATATATATATATATATATATATATATATATATAAATCTCAAATATTTCAAGTCTTAAGTTTTCTTTCTCTTTCAAGAGAGAATTGATTTTCAAAAAAAAAATCTCAAAATATTCGGAAAGAAATTATTGATACAATTACCTTTCATGAGCTTTTTATATTGAATGGCTATACTGTTTTAAGTACTACATGATGGGAGGTAACCGCTTGCATTTCCTCTTATGATCAAAATTTTAGTTCCATCCCTTTGGATGACCAGACATTCATTTTCAAAGCCAAAAGGCTAGTAAAGCTAAACATTAAAAAAATATATATTATAAGAAAAACAAACACTTTTTTTAGCAGAGTAGTCAGCATGACCTAGAATAGGAAGGATCTCTCCAAATCAAAAATGTCAAATAATGTATACCGTCTTCATTAATATATATGTAGAACTTGAACAACGATGTTATTTACATCAATATACAAACCTATGAAACTCTGCTTCATCCTTTTCCATGCATACAGGTTACTTTGAGACTAATTATACTACACTGAATAAACATTGTTTAGAATATGAAGACAGGATAAATGGATAGATGTACTCTTGTAATCTTACAAAGAATCCTGTATATAAGATGTACAATCAACTTATTTTACTGATTGATATACTCTAACAAGCAATCCTATCAACAGATGTACATCATGTAATGATACGACAGATGTACCCTATTAAGTAATCTTATGCACAGAATGTATCAAGTAATCTTCAGAACAATTTCAATATAATGCAATCTGTTAGTAGTTAAAGATAATAGTATCTGTATAGGATTACTTTACATCTAGCTCTTTCAAAGTGATCAATGTATATGCTAAAATAATTTACTAATAATTGAAAAAATATTCTGCTACTAAGAATTCTTCTAAAGTCAAATAGCACCAAAAAAAGATATGTTGATGGCATAATTTGCAGAAAAAATAAATATAAGGGTTGGACAATAATGACAAAACTGCCCGATACAACTTCACATAAATTTTCTGTTACCATACTCTTCTTTCGAGTAAAAGCTTACTTGCTTAGCGTATATAATTTCTGACAATCACAGAAGACTATCAAATATTTTATTTAAGAAAACTTGAGTAAGCTTCAATATGGAAATATCTATAGATATCACACACGTTCCAACTCTTTTTTTAAACAATCATAAGGATTTTAAAGTGAATTAGGTCTCAAAAATATAGGAACAAAAATATAGATTATTATATGTACAGAGATCATCTGAATTACATCAATCATACAGACATTTTATGTACTTTTTCTGAAAAAGAGTAGTTAGAGAAACTGGCATGTGCTTCTTCCACACACAAACACACACACACACATATGTAGCTGTTAAAGAGATTTTGAAAAAAAATTATAGCAAAAAAATAGAGATGTAAAAAATGCATGGATTGATGTAAAATATGAGGGTGAATGTTAAGTCTTTATTACAGAGATAACTCCTTTAAATAACCTTAAAGAAACATACTCCCTTTATTAACCCCTAAAGAAACAGTTCCACAACAGGAATGTGTACTACTGGCCAAAGAGACTTTCCAGGAATTCAAAAGACCACAAGTGACAAGATTTTCATTATGTTCTCTGTGGCAACCATATTTGAGGTCGGATTGGCAGCAATTTTATTCAGGACCAACAAGATATCATAATTTTCTGACTTAGCAGAGTAGCAAAATCATGATTTTAAATATGGCTGCCATGGCAGTCATACTGGATGTCTAATCTACACCATTTTCATATAGTACTAACCAGACACTAGAAGTCTACTGGAGAACACATAAAGAGCCACATTTGTATCTGTTAAGATGTAAATCTGATACATATATGGTCATGGTAAGATATAAATGCATCTACAAATTTTATTTAACAAAAGTCCATAAAGGGACACGATCTACTGGTCAAAAACGAAAATCAAACAAAAGAAAAAATGGTTTCTTTTTTTGTGCTTACGAGTGTAGAAACCCTCTGGTGGCCAAACTGGATGCATAATTGGCACCATTTCATTTAGGGCCAACAAAAACATCACATTTATCAAAAACCAATGTCAATCGATTCAGGAGTACTACTGATCACAAGAAATTCAAGCTAGTCATCAGGATCAGCACTACTTGATACAAGACTAGCAACTTAGGACCAACCAGACACTATAAAAAGTCTTTTGTGAACACCCATGTTGATAATGATCACCTCGAGATGAATGTGCTTTTAAAGTTTATTGAGATCTTTCAAGATGTTTAGAAGAGTGATAATAAACATGTACTAAATGATGAACTGTGGGCTAAAAGTTCTTGGTCGGTAAAGGTTAAATATTGGCCTTGGACTAAGCTTAGATCACTGACCTGACTCAGATTTGCCTAATACCCACATGCAAGCAGCTAATAAAAAATCTGGGTCCTTAGGATACTTTCTGCAGAAATTCTTTCAATGTTGTTGATTCAAAATATTTTAGAAACATCTCTCTCAAGGTTTCTCTGTCTTCATTCATATCTAACAATACTGAAAGGGCAAGCTGATTTTGGTCAATACTGATCAAATTCTGTAGAGAAACTTTTTAAAGATCAAGCTGTGCAAATGTTTCTTTATTCTTACTAATGGCAGTCATATTTGAGAAAGACCAGCATCATTGACATAAATCTTAGCAGCCTTCAAGCTATAATGCTGTCAAATGTAGTAAAATTGTCTATAGCACTTTTTTGTTACAAGGTTTTAAACAATTCATATTTTTTGTAACAACAGTCCTGTTTTGATTGTCATTTAGCATTATTTGTAATAAAGTGAAAGCCCTTCAAACAAGAATGCTGTCAATTAAGGTCAAATTCTGTCAAGTGGCTCCTGTTAAGTCATTTAAAAGATTTTCTTTTTTCTGCAATAAATACATATTCAATGATGAATCAGAATCATTTGTCTAACTTGAAAACCGTCCATGCCAAGATACTATCAAATTTCATCAAAATCTGAAGAGCATTTTTTTGAGAAGTCATTTTTTAAAGGTTTTTTTTTCTACTTTCAGTAATGGTGGCCAAGATGCTTTCTGTCAAATTTTGTCGAGTCGGTAGTGTGCATGTGGAAAAGTGGTTTAAGGATGTATCTCTTGTTGGCTATACTCGTTAGATCTCATTTGTACAAACTTGAGAATGATGATACCAGGATGATACCTGTCAAATTTGGTTTCATTTTTCTGAGCAGTTTTGAAGATGACGAATGTGCTGATTTTCAATGAACCCTGCACAGCAGATGAATGGCCATAGCATAAACTCACTTTGAAAACTAATGAATTTTCTTCCCATATCTGACCATGAGACCAAAACATGTACAAAGGAAAAGTGAACATAAAAGATACCCAGAAAATTATATCAAACAAGCAACTAATGCAGAGTCACTACTTAAGTGATTTTCTAAATTACAATTTTTAGAAAGTTTTAGGTCTCAATCATCATCAAATATTGTATTTCTATTGACGAAAGTAACTTCTTAGCTGTATGTAAATAAGACTTGAAATATGGAGGGAGTACATGTAATTAAGTTAGCTAAATTTAGACTGGTCACTTGTTGTCTGCTTCAAAGTGCTTGTACACTGATGCAACATAGGCAAACACAGCTTGCCAGTCTGGCCTCTCCATAGCAACCATGTCATTAATACCCTGAAGAAGAAGTAAGAACAAATCAAAAAGTTGTAAAGGTAGAAATTAATGGAGAAAATAAGTAATGAACAAAATATATCATTTACACACCTGTAGTGTCCTTTCTTGTATCATGCTTTAATATACACTGAGAAAAGCATCAGAATTATAATACTGTATATCAAAAAATTTCTACACTGGTGAATGTTTTTGAAATCTTTTAGCCCTGGTCACAAACTGTGACAATCTTCCCTTGCAAAAATTGATATATCTTGAAAACTTAAAAACCCTCCAAATAAAAAACACAAATATTTCCCATGGTACTGCTACTTTCAAAAGTACAAACCTGAATCTTTTTTTTTAGAGTAAATACCCTTGTTAATCTCCAATTATATTTATTTCAGTTGATACTTCTTGTAGACAATGTGTCACAAATCACATATTTATCCAAGAAAACTACATGTGAAATTTATAAAAATATTTTCTTATGAAAAACAAAACAGAACAAGACCTGCATGCTGAATCAAAGATCAATGAATTGCTGTAAAAAATGAGACCTTGACCCCAAAGTAAAAAGTCAGGCCAAACCTGTTTCAAAATGACTTGCTTTATTCATATTTTCTTTGTAGTTTTACTGAATGTGCAATAACCACACCATTACTGTATCAAATGACATCCAATTTGATTAAATCTGTCACATGTTCACAAGCACCTGCTGTAGATTAAGCATGTTCTTCTAAGGTGAGAAAGCTTGCATCAAATGACATCCATCTGATTTCATTTATCACATGTTCACAAGCAATGACCTGCTTCCTGCAGATTGAGTATAATCTCCTGTTATGGAATCTTACTCTTCACCTGTATATTGCAGTGTGTTGTAAAGGCAAAACCTGATTGTTATTACAACATAAAAAATAATGAATGGCTCTAATTTTCCAGCAAAAAACTTACCAACAAAATGTCATATACTCTGGATATGCTTGGAACTGGATCAATAAACATTTCATTAACTCTAAACACATACGACATTCATGTTTATGATTTATCCCTGAAATCATATCACAAAATGTTGGCAATATTTCATCATGAAATAAGCAGGAGTTAAAAGTTTTGCTTATCTAGTGATGAAATACAACGTGAATCATACTCAACTAAACTACATGTAAAGCCCCAGTGATTTCAAATAAACTACATTTATGCATTTATGACTTCAAAATAGATTCAAATATCAGATCATTATCTGCCTTTGTGAATTATCACTTTTAACCCTTTCATCACAGCAGACCGCATACGCAGTCCAGGGGAAGTAAGTCCGTCAACACTATGGACCGAGTTTTCGGTCTTGGGCAGTGTTCTTTTTTAACATTTTAGTACCAGACTAAATATCTTTCGGGGTACCTCTAATAACTTCCATCTGGTAATGTAGATGTTATATTTGGATTATCTCGTGAGTTTAGCTTGTATACAACTAGAAATAACGAACAAAGTAGGAACTTTTAACGTGTTTTCCGAATGCTGAAATTTGTATCCAAAATGGCGGCGTTTGAAGGATTTTTAAAGGAGAGTTTTCGGAGGATTTAAATAATTTTGACCTGATAAATTTGTTTGACAATGAGAGAAGACGTATGGAGAGACAATGGAATGCTCTTGTGGGTGACAGTGATGACGATGAAGATGACTTTGAAGGTTTTGAACCAGAGGAATTGTACGCTCCATGTGGGTTTTTTTTTTGGACAAAGCCCGAAAACCAAAGAGATTTGTTTCAGTTTTCTGACAAGAGTTGGGCACACCCGAAAGTTATATGGCTCCAGGAAAGCTTCCGATTATTTTCAAATATTCTATTCAGATGAAGTTTTTGGAAAAATTGTCTGTTTAACGAACTTCAATGCGACAATCAAACGTGGCAGAGGCGATATAGGTCACTTACGTGTGTGGACAGATCTCTCCTTGGAGATCATTTTGGTTCATTTTATAGAATTTTATATATTATGGACACCATGAAAGAAAGACTTGTGTTGCTACTGTGATTATTCACTAGTACATCTAGGGTCAATTGAACAAGTTTTGAGAACTTTCTAATATTTTCTAAGAGGTAATAAAATAATTACTTGTATTTTACCTGTTGTGTTACCTGTTTGCACCTGCATTTTAACAGTTGTAATAGATATGCACATTTTATTGAATTAGTCATAAAATTTGATTTTTAACCTTGATTTTTTGACACCTAATCCAGCCAGATAACTTTAACATTGACAGAGTTATGTTGTTTCAAAGTCCACAAGTCATTTTGCTTTACAACTCCAAAGTTACTTAGTGTTGAGGACTCTATGCCTACAAAGTTACTTAGTGATGAAAGGGTTAATGTAAATGATGATATGGTGTTAACAGATGATTTCAAACTTACAAGAAAGGATGGAATTCCCACTGACTCAGCTGCACTGAATGCAACTGCAAAGTTTCTTCTCTGAAATGGCAAAATAAACAAAATTAGTCCCATAATATGATACTGTATTTCACGACAAAAACAGACAAAATACTGACACATGACTTTTTAAAATCTGAAACTTTAATCTACATGTGGCAAAATACCATTCCAAATTTTAGTTAACACTAAGCTATTGAAATGTAATTCATTAAATTTAATAGCAATCTGATAACAATCAGAATTCCACAGTCCCCCACTGTATAGACACCAATGAAAGTTCATGTTCTGGTGACCTTTGGAATTCTCAGTCCATTTATTCTGAAGAGCCCATTAGAAAAAGAATAATAAATTCATGTTCAAGAGAGTCATTAGCTATGATGATCTGAATGATATGTGTCACTTTCAAAACTTTGAAACTTGTGATGTGGTGAACTACAGGGTCAACAAAACTTGATTTATTATTTGTTATCTGTCAGACCTCCACACAGGAATGTCAAGAGCTTTTTTTTTAAAATTTTGTCAACACATCAGGTTATAAATATTGCATGTCAAACTATGACATTGCATATACCAGCTCCATGTCACTATAGCATGACATCTGTCAGTTTTATGTCACACTATAGCATGATATCTATTAGTTTCATGACACACTATAGCATGGCATCTATCAGTTTTTCTGTCACTCTATAGCATAGCATCTACCAGTTTCATGTCACACTATAGCATGGTATCTATCAGTTTATCTGTATATATTACACAATAGCATGAGATTTATCAGTTTCATGTCACACTATATCATGACATCTATCAGTTTCATGTCACACTATAGCATGGTATCTATCAGTTTCATGTCACACAATATCATGACATCTATCAGTTTCATGTCACACTATAACATGGTATCTATCAGTTTATTTGTTTTATGTTACACTATAGCATGACATCTATGTTTCATGTCACACTATAGCAGGGTATCTATCAGTTTCATGGCACACTATAGCATGGTATCGAACAGTTTATCTGTTTTATGTCACTCTATTGCATAGCATCTACCAGTTTTATGTCACACTATAGCCTGGCATCAATCAGCTTCATCTCACACCATAGCATGGTGTCTTTCAGCTTTATGTCACACTATATCATGGCATCTATTAGCTTCATGTCACACTATGACATAATATCTATCATGCATCATGTCAAATGTCAGAGCATCTACCAACTTCCTACCATGCTGGTTCGCTTGTCAATAATTATTATTATCTGCTGTTCAAACACTTTTATAATTATATTTTGAAAAACCAGTGTAAAAGAAGTTACAATGCACATTTTAGCACATGGTTGCTGAAAACCTGCTTTCCAGAATACCCTAGGCTTTGTTCGCAATGTCTGTCCTACTTGCCTTGTCATCTGAGTTGAGTTCAGCAATCGGAATCTTATCAGGGAGGTAGGAGTGAAGCAAGGCACAGAAAGCAAGGCCATCATTCCAACTGCTGCTGAAGTTGGTGATATCCACACCCTGTATCAAAAAAAAAAAAAGATGCAAGTCAGATTCAAACTGATCAAACTGATAGTGCTGACCATAATATCAAACAATTCTAACTCCCATGTGGCTATGTACTAGTACGATCCTATGCCAATTAATTATTGACTTAAATGAATGTTCCTTGCATGTTAAGAATGACAATTATTTTCCAAACTCAAATGGATTTAAAAATCTGAAAAAATTGTACACAGCCAATACATTTTTGTAAGTTTTATTAAGGAAGACCTACATATATAATCTTAATAACAAACTACTATATTTTCTTTTTATCTTTTTGTACCATGTTTGTTTTCAGACATCAACAATTAAATGTCATTTTTCTTGTCTTGTAATTTCTGGACACTGTTTTACAATAATTATTTCAATGAACTTATACTTTCAGTTATGATCTAAAGAGACCCATGTTTTGCTTTTCAATAAAAGTTATCATGTGTTTATTGGTAATTAAACAGAAAGTCGACGCACTCAGATTTTAATGAAAGTTATTTCAAATGATCATGAATTTACCAATAACTACCGGTAAACTAATTTAAAGTCCTTCGTGCCACTTGTCATACAAAATTGCTCCACTTCTTTTTTTAATATAGACACCATGTCGTGTAATTATCACCCACGATCCAATATTTTATGGCACTAAACAATACATCAATGGGAAAATTGAAACAAAAGCAAAACGTAAACTTTGAGGTGTATTATGATGTACATGGAATTATGGAAGTTATGATCCTGTATTTAATTAACCTGTTCAATCGTTGACAAACATGTTATCTTAGATGATTTTTACATGTGATGAAATTTCCATGCATTTGTATTATGGACTTTCCTACTCCCTTATTATATCGCTGGGACTTTTGGGAGATTACTATCATGAGGTTTCTTTTGGAAAGCATTCATGGCACGTTCCTACTCCCTTATTATATCGCTGGGACTTTTGGGAGATTACTATCATGAGGTTTCTTTTGGAAAGCATTCATGGCACGTAATACATGTATCACTGTTTTCTCATGGATGGATATAAATACAAAAACCAATAATTAATTTCGCACAGCAATGCAAATGACATCCACATCTGTAGCAGTGACTTTTCAAAAGAGCATCAATAAATGAAGCTAAAGTAACTAGTTTCTTTTGCAAATGAAGTATTTCAACAGCATTCAAATTGACATATGGCATAACACATCTAATCAAATACATGCTAAAACAAGGTGTTTATACCAAATTTTTCTATGCAGCTATGTCCTGTGGAAGATTCAACTGTTTGTTAGACTTCATAACTCAAGACAACCTGGCAGATTACATGTACACAGACCAATCTTTATCAGCATGAACTAAATTAATGGTTTTATGCTGTATGCCAATATCAATTATGTTTAAATTATTTATTCACAAAACAAATTCAGTAATTTTAGCTATATTTCAAGATACTGACATGAAAATTCAATGAGAAACAGACATGCATATCATTCACAATGGACTATAGCAAGTAACATTCATGTGTGTGTGTGTATATATATATATATATATAATTGCTCTATTTACTTCATAGGCAACAAATCATTGTTGGTGCTATGGTGCTAATTTTGTTGCTGGGGGTGGTATTTTTTCTTGGTTTTTTTTCATGCACCACATTAAGCAATTACCGTTTTCTAACAGCAAAAAAAAAAATCTTTTGCCACCTAGAGACCCACAGAAATATGGCACTCGGCAAGAGATAAAATAAATCTGAATGAAGAATATTTAAATTTTTGTAGAAAATGTAATTTATTTAAATAAACATAAGCATCTAATGAGATTTTTGCATAGTTACATTTTTGCATATTCCCGATTCAGGCGAAAGAGCAAGAGATATTGACAACATACCAGCATAGGGCTTAATTCAAAATCAGACAACATTACAACCTAGAAAAGGTCTATTATTTCATGAAAACCAAGAATCAATAGTAAGTACAATATAAATTGCAACTTTTTAAATTTAATCTTCTAGATGTGATTTTTAAAGGTATTGTGTTAAATACCTCAACATTAATGAAACTAATGTCCACAAAACATTGATTTTTTATCGGACAAGGAAAAACGCTCCTAGCTGATTTTGTTTGGCAATTTGCGTAAGACAATGCAAAGTAATGTGCTGTAGGGAAATGGGCATTACTACTGTTACTGTGTGTTATCCAACCAGTGACAGGATAGATAGTCTGCAAGGACCATTTGAAAGATGACGATTTTGATACTGTCAATAAAATTAAAGAGTCACTAGGTATTATGACCATATGATGACTCTTGCCAAATTCAGTACCAAGCTGTTTTCCTGCCAGATGGCTGAATCCATGATCAACAAAAAAAACAAGGGTTACAGTAGGGCTAACAACATGTGGACCAAACGAAGCTTGTACAGAAGTTAGGGTAGCAAAACTATCAAAGACTGCATACATCTTTATCTTGCTATATTATTGGTTGTCAGCCACAAATATACCTAGCAAAAGAATGAGGAATGGGAGAGGGTGATTTAATATGAGGGTCTTTGCGAATCATAATAACCCTACCCCTATCCCCAAAATGAACCCTGCATTACCATGATGTATGTGTGTGTGTGTGTGTGTGTGTGTGTGTGTGTGATCCTTGGAATTTTAATTTTGCCCACTCGCTCACATTTATTTCTCCTTCCCCCTCCCTGAAAAAATTAATTTGCATGCCCATGCTTATCTCATGCCTGTTCAACAATAATAATAATAATAATAATAATAATAATAATAATAATAATAATAATAATAATAATAATAATAATAATAATAATAATAATAACAAAACAAATTTTCTGCTAAAGCCAAAATGTTGTGAATATTTGATGTATTGATTGTGTTTAATTGCAAAGGATAATTCCCCTTTTGTGTTGAGGCACTGGGAGTAAATTACCTTGTTTGCCTGAATATACACAACCATGTCAATGGATGACATCTAGGTCAGAGTCAAACCCACAAACCATTACTTGTGAGGTGAATATATATATATATATATATATATATATATATATATATATATATATATATATATATTTATATATATATAATCACCTCACAAGTAATGGTTTGTGGGTTAATATATATATATATTAGGTACTGAATGAGTATTTTGAGGACCAGCATCCAGAAGATAATGCACTTGAGAGAAGTGAAGAGAGTAGATGGTGTGACATATCCTGTGGTGCATTTTGATGTCACAGTGAACTTCCATTCATTCCCCGTTTACATGGTTTGTATAGCTTCATAGCTGATATGGATTCCTAAGGTCTCTCAAATTGTATCGGAATATGATTAAAAAATTATGCAATTTTTTTATTGTGGAAAATCTACAATTTATTGGCAATATGTCTAATTTTATGATCAACCCTTATTTGTAAAAGTAAGCAAAAAGGTTTGTCAACTACTACTGCAAAGGCATAAAACACATTTTTCATACTCTTGATACAGGGACTAGATATACCATCATGCAGTATGGTTGTTCAATGTCAGACAACTGATAGGGTACTTAAGAAAAAACAACAAGCAAATGAAACATATAACATTGTCTTAACTAAGCTCAGTATGATTATGTAAGCAGTAGACCAAGCACTTATTAACTTATTTAGCATTGATGCCCATTAATCTATACACATATTCATGAAAAATCCTCATCTGTGTGAAAACCATGATGATCAATTTCAACTACTACACATATTGAGAAGTAAATGTCCAGCAAGTAAAGAGAAGGAGTAAAGGCAGGCAAACTTTCATGTACTTGTCAGCATTCATAATGACACTCAAGCAAGAAAATAAGCTTACTTTTTCAATGTTACTTATGCATAAGTTCTTTTTCTAAAAATGTTGGTAAACAGGTTTAAGTTATCTACAGATGATGTCACATTTCAAGAAACAGAAGTATTGTTAATTTTGCTCAACACATTGAAAATGAGCATAACAAATTTGCCATAAATTCTCTCAAATCATCACTAGATTCAGCCCATCATCACATATGCTAAACTTAAGGGACTTTCCAACAGTACATCACTTCCGGAAATCCTATTATCACCAGAAGTATACAAATATTTCCAGAGCATTTTCCATAAAGCATTGATAAATGCAAACATTATCTTCATTTTCTTCTCTGTGAGTTAAAATATACATTTTTAATGCATATTTCTGAGTTATTTAACAAAAAAAAACCCCCTATTCTGATATATATTGTATATCACACTCTATGAGACCATTAAAATCTAGATATTGATCACTTCATGGAATAACCAAGACTCAATATTAAGTACAAATATTTGTCTTGAAATCTAGACAATGCTCACTTCATGGAATAACCAAGAATCAATAGTTAAGTACAAATATTTGTCTTAAAGTCTACACAATGCTCACTTCATGGAATAACCAAGAATCAATAGTAAGTACAAATATTTGTCTTAAAGTCTACAGAATGGTCACTTCATGGAATAACAACAAAGAATCAATAGTAAGTACAATTATTTGTCTTAAAGTCTACACAATGCTCACTTCATGGAATAACCAAGAATCAATAGTAAGTACAAATATTTGTCTTAAAGTCTACACAATGCTCACTTCATGGAATAACAACAAAGAATCAATAGTAAGTACAAATATTTGTCTTAAAGTCTACACAATGCTCACTTCATGGAATAACCAAAAATCAATAGTAAGTACAAATATTTGTCTTAAAGTCTACACAATGCTCACTTCATGGAATAACAATAACGAATCAACAGCATTTGCATAATAATTCTTTATCTTAAAATCTACACAATCCTCACTTCATGGTATAATGACCAAGAATCAATAGTATTGGCATTCCGATCTTTTAAAATCCATAGAATGCTCACATTATGCCATAACAACCAAGAATTAATTGTATTTGCATTATAAATCTTTATCTTAAAATCTACACAATCCTCACTTCATGGTACAATGACCAAGAATCAATAGTATTGGCATTCAGATCTTTTAAAATCCATAGAATGCTCACATTATGCCATAACAACCAAGAATTAATTGTATTTGCATTATAAATCTTTATCTTAAAATCTACACAATCCTCACTTCATGGTATAATGACCAAGAATCAATAGTATTGGCATTCAGATCTTTTAAAATCCATAGAATGCTCACATTATGCCATAACAACCAAGAATTAATTGTATTTTGCATTATAAATCTTTATCTTAAAATCTACACAATCCTCACTTCATGGTATAATGACCAAGAATCAATAGTACGTGTATTGGCATTCAAATCTTTTAAAATCCATAGAATGCTCACATTATGCCATAACAACCAAGAACTAATTGTATTTGCATTTTAAATCTTTATCTTAAAATATACACAAAGCTCATTTCATGGAAAACCACCATCAATTTTATCTGATACATGGGTTAGTCAATAATGGTAGAAGTGAGTGAATGGATTACCAGTGTTTCATCTCAATCATGAGAATGCATTTTTACCTGCAATGTTTTATCTTATGCGCCTTTTCTTCTTCATCAGAAAAACATGTGAAAAGTACTACTTTTTTTGGTGCTGGTCCATAAACATCTATGTTGGCATTAGAGAGAGCGAAAGTTGCTACAGGCACTAAAATCTGCCAATGACAATTCATATCCTTTATAACAACATAATTGGTGACTAAAACATCTAAGGTTTTTGACTGACTGCTGACCTGCAAAGAAGTAAGTTAGGGTAGCAAAACTATCAAAGACTGCATGATTGTCTTTTTCTTAAACACCATTATTGCATTAAATACTGTATACACTGTTTTCCTTTATCCCTATGAAAGGCCTGTCCCATAAATTTGGAAGACAAGGGACACAATGCCCCCTGCCCATGGAAGCGTGAGACAACGTGCAACACTGTTTACCTAAAAAAAGAACTGAATGAATGCACCATAAGAGAAAACTGTCAAGTTAACTTTACCAAGAATTTCAACTTACATTATAAGACACAGTTTTCTGCTGACACCACTTGAGCAATGCATTACGTTTGGAACCCTTCATCTTTTTAGCAAGCTCAGTAAGAGGATCCTTAATAACTGTTTCTTTCCTATCACCTGGAGTTTCAATGCTGAAAAGAAAAGATTTCATATAGTTGATGTGTGCCCTGATAGTGTCCTCTATAATATACCTACATAGTCTTCTATGACAAATGAAATACTATCACTGCAGGAAATAAGGAAATAGTAGCAAATACAAGGCAGCAACATTTCTATACCTGCTAAAAGGTATGAATTGAATTATTATATTATTTTCACTGCAGAGTATCAATGCAGCATTTATCAATATACAAGACTAAAAAGTAATAATGTGATCATTAAACTCAAGGGCACAAGTGAAATTAGAACAAAACAAAAAAACATTTATTGAAAGAATCTATATGTAATCATGCAATGAAAACAAGATTTTCATGATGGCCACTGAGACAGGTATAAGCCTGAATGGTAGCACCATTTTCACTCGGACTAACTAGACATACTGGACATTTTCATTTGGGACAAACAGGATGTCATACAAATTCATCCAGTGAAAAACTTACAGCATTATGTTCATTTAGGATGAGGAGTTGCAACAACAAGATTTCCTGGATGTCCATTGTGGTGGCCAAATTGGCCTTCACACTGACACCATTTCCAGGCAGGATGAGACAGCATACACATTTTTTCACTGAAAGCCGATTGTTGTTATGAGCATCCATTCAGGTGTAGGCAATGTTTATTTGTGTATCTGTGTGTGTGAAAATTCATGGCAATCTTTCAAGTTATTTAGAAGGAGTGATTCAAACTCATCAGCCAGCCAAACAATTGAACTTTGGTATGTTGAATCAATAAAATGTAAAGGAGACCATCTACAGGAAACGAAAACTGAAAATAGTAACTTTGGCTTTCATTTTCACATTATTGAAAATATCTAATGCTAAGTTTTGAATAACTGAATAATAATTGTTTTAACTGGAAGTATCACATCAATTTTGAATCTGATAACCAGATGTCTTTATTGAGTAACCAGACTTTTTTCAGTTAACCATACTTTCTGAAAACATTTCTACCTACATCCGGAAGCTGTGTGATCCAGATGTGTTGACTTGGGTGCAATTCATTTGAGGCTGCCTTAAGTCCATCCAAATATCTAATGCTAAGTTTTGAATAACTGAATAATAATTGTTTTAACTGGAAGTATCACATCAATTTTGAATCTGATAACCAGATGTCTTTATTAAGTAACCAGACTTTTTTCAGTTAACCATACTTTCTGAAAACATTTCTACCTACATCTAGAAGCTGTGTGATCCAGATGTGTCGACTTGAGTGCAATTCATTTGAGGCTGCCTTAAGTCCATCCAACATACCCACCCTTTAAACGGTATCTCATAAAGTTCAAAATATATCCACACTTCCTTTCTTTCCTCGAAGTTCTTATATGGTTTAGTATGTTGTAAAAAAAAAGGTTAAGTTATATGTTAACTACACCATTCTGAAGATAATGGCAGCTAAGTTCTTGCAGAGTTGCATCTAGAATTTATTAAATTTGGGCATGTTGGCCTCCACCCCCATCACTTAGGGGCAATCAGAAAAAAAAAAAAGATTAATTTGGTCATAATAAGGACCACTCAACAGTGCATAAAAAAGACATATAAGTTGTAACTAAATATTAACTGGTGTTATGAAAATTAAATCAATATTCTCTTTCTTTACCTTATGTTTCAAAATTTATTTTGAACACATCCAAGAAAGAAATATAAAATAGCAACCAGTCTGCATTTCTACAATACAGTCGTCAATAATTTGTAGGTCTATCCTTGAGTTTGAAAAAGTATCAAATGTTTGAAATTTGCTGTCACATAAAAGTAAAAAAGAATCTCCAAAACACATCCACTAACATTTTTGCAAATATAACAAGGAACTACTACTTATCAATCATAATACACAGGAATTACTATCATCTGTGTCTACAATTAAAATTCAAATTTATTACTAGAGACAGAAGAGATTAAGATCTGTCACACTACATGATAATATGAGGTAGTCTGACAATACAAGAGCTCACATGGGGTTTAGAGGACTGGACATAAAGTTCAGTGCTGTGTAGCTTTGTTCTAACATTGACAACAGGAAAGCCAGAGGCCAAATTTTCATATATACATCACATTGTTAGCAATTTTTAATTTTAGCAAGATTTTCACTTTTTCTCATTGTAGATTTAACCCTGAAGCAAAGAAAAGAATCTAACCAATCACATTTTAGCCAGTCATTTTTATTCCAATTTAGACCAAATGAAACTGCTGGCACATGCATGGTTGCTCCAGACAAAAGGAAAGAAATAAACAAGCCACAATGTTTATTCTTCAAAATAACAGATATTAGCAATAACAATTTTCAAGATGGCTGCTATGAAGGCCACAGTTTGTTGCATACTAATCATTTTCGTTTATAACTATACATTATAATCAGTCTTACAGTGAAAATTCCATATCACTAAGACCACACATTCAAAAGAAACAGCAATAATAATATTATCAAGCTAGCCACCATATTGTACATGATGGTAGTCAGATCTGCACCATTTTCACTAAGGACAAAAATCCCAATATGACCATCCATTTTGGATGGCAGGTAATTTACTGAAGCCCCAAAAGCAATCAATGTGCACTGTATGGGAAAGTTCAGACTACATTTATTAAGACCCAAAGGTAATGTGTACTTGTCACAATGAATATCTTTGATGCAATATAAGGTGGACAGTTCTGCCAAAAAAATCAATCCAGTTGGCTACATCTGGAATAAATAATTCCAGAGTCTGTCTGTCTGTCTGTATGTCTCTCTAACACACACATAGACACAATCTAACTAACAAGGAAGCCAGATATCTGTAAAATCTGCTATAAACAAAGAAATTAAAAAACGGTGCCAAACTATAAAAAAACAGAACAAAAACAACACATGACTGCTGCAATTTCAAATTTGTTGTTGCTTCAATTACAGCATTTTCCTCCATGTTTCACTAATTTTCCACCTCTGTGTGGGGTTCAAGTCTCAGGCTCAGCCAATGTGGGTATGTGGGAAGCTTGCCAGTAGCTTCTCATGGGTCACTGGTTCTTACTGGGATTTTCCTGGAGTTCTTCCTCCACCATTTATACTGGCCACCATGTATAATCTATCTTGTGCTGAAAAATGGTGCTCAACCCTATAACAACAACTGTCACTAGTTTTCTTTCAAACTATTTCTTTACTAAAATTATTTGTTCTTGTTGATGCCAAACTATTTCACAGTATTTTATGGCACTGCTGTTTGTAAAAACTAATTATCGGCAACAAGAAAACCTACTATGATACCCTGAAAATACCCAACCCTTCAAATATTTAAACAAAATGGCATTTCAGGTAAAGTCTGAGAAAGTCTTATTTGCTCAGCCCCTCATCCATGCATTGGAATAAAAGCTCTATGTTGAAGCTTTTATCTTTTGTTCTGTTTAACAGGTGGCTGGGCTACTTATAACATGCTGGACCCACCAATTATTTAGTCCTTCTTCAATATGATGCATGGTTTGTTTGTTTGCTAATTTTGTGTAAAAAAAAAATATTTATTTTTTGCTTTTAACAGGACTTAGGGAAAACCTTGCTTTGTAAGCAAATTTTGCAATTTTTATTTAACAGAACTTAAGAAAAATCTTGCTTTGTAGGCAAAGCTGTAAAAAGGTCAATTAAAGCAGAAAACACAGGACAGGGCAAGCAGACCAATTTTAGCACCCGTCAATGCTTTAGAGGGTCAGTATCTGCTGGTTGTAAAAAGTAATTATCTGGTATTTATCACCAATCAAAATCACTGCAGAATGGTCTTTTCATCTTAAGCAAACATTTGTAAATTGCATCAAAACAATCTCCACTAAAATAAAATTGTTGGCTTTGCTTTGATTTGTTCAAAACATCTTGGTTATCCTATATAAATCACAAAGAGGCTGCACAGTGAAGTATATCAGATTGATTAAACTGACAGATTGCAAGATGGATTTGTGATTTATATTCAAGTACATAATGAACATAACCATGGGGCAAACAAGCCCATTAAGTTATTGAAAAGAGGTAAGCATATAGTAATGACAATGATTGATCCAATAAAAATTTTTTTAATGTATTTCTGTTATGTTTGGCCATTTTTGTCTGTTTTACAGTGCCAACCGGATCCTTTTATTGCCCCCAAGAAAATTTTTTAAAGGAAAAAGTAATTTTAAAAAAACTCCTGAAACTGATTTGTGAATAAAATTGATCTGGTTCAGCAAAGTACTTGAAGCTCTTAGCACATTACATATACTATTCATTATAATATATATTTAATATTACAAATTTTTACCATTACAAAGTTTTTAATTTTTTTAAATTCCTGAAATTAACTTATTCATGAAAAAATTAAATCAGCTTAGCCACACACACACACACACATATATATATGTGTGTGTGTGTGTGTGTGTGTGTATAATTTTAAAACCAGTGCAATAGGAATTGCTCACACTTGGGCGAAGGGGCCTAGTGCCAAGTGGTTAATTAAGAACATATCCATACAGTAATGAAGGTAACTATGAAAAGGAATTCAAAAAGGAATACAAATCACAAACCAAACAGACTTACCCATGAAAATAAAGCTTTGACACTGGGACAATAACTGGTCAGAAACTTTTAACTGGCTTTATTAAGTCAAGAGTAATGGATACATTTTAGCCAAGTGCAGTACCTACTTTAATGAATGAATTTCTAGGATATCACCAAATTACATGTATACTGTTCCTTGCATATTTGATCATTTGTGCATCAATGCTACACATAAAAGACAAAATTAGCCATTTCTTGATAATTCCAAAAAAATTATTAAAACCTGTTTCAGCAAGGGAAAAAATCTTTCAGGACAACCAGTTTAATGAACTTTTAGTTTTTAGAGTTTGGATGCCATGAAACAAGAATATATCACTTGACAATTGTTGTGAGACAAAATATTGTTGGAGAAATGGGCTATTCCTTTGGTAGTGGAAAACAACACCAGGATACCAATAGAATGGATATGTGTAAAATGGCCATTATCCACAGAGAATTACACTGCCAAGCATGGACAGCCAATGAATCAATTTGATAATCTAACCATCTAAAAGTAACCAAAATAACTGTGAACACTATATATTATTTATCATTGACAAAATTTCTGTGTGGGACCACCAGTTTTTCCCCTCTGACTGAAATTTTCAGCAGGGTGGAGGGTCCTCAACTCACCACTTCATAATCTTTCTATTTAGTGCCTTGCATATTTATTATGTCTTTTGTATATGACCTGCTGGCATATGTACCAGCAGGTCTGGGTCTATTAAGTTTATTAGGAGTAATCTTTAGAATAAACAACACAGAAACTGATGGGCCTGCACAGTATAAAATGGTAGATCAGATATCTTAAAACAACTTCTGAATATATATGGTAGTTGCAATACATATGGTGAGAGGGACTGGTGTAATGACCAAAGTACAGACACCTGTGGCAATTGTTTAATTGTAATGATTTTTTTCAATTCTGGAGATCAGCTTTCAGATTATCTTTGTGTCATGCTTTGTGCTATGGAGTTTTTAAACAATTGGGTAAACATAAGCACCAAAACAATTACAATGGTTAATTACCAGGGATAATTATGGGCACTGAATAATGTCTTGGGTGAAGTAAACAGTACATGTAATTCATTTTCCAATGTCTGATATAACACTTCATACACACGTGTGTGTGTGTGTGTGTGTGTGTGTGTGTGTGTGTGTGTGTGTGTGTGTGTGTGTGTGTGTGTGTGTGTAGAGTACCTGCACTTCATTAAAACCAAATGGAAATGTTTGTGGCATTGATAAAACCAAAATTTTAATTAATCAGAATGAACTGTCAATTTTCAATCCTCAAATTTAAAATTAAGATAATCTTTTTTTTAAAAAAAAATTAAAAAATGAGGATACCTGTCATTTGTGTTCTTCACAGCTATGACTGTTTGAAAATTATCAAAGATGTAGCAAGTCAGTGGATAAGTACAACATTTAGCTTCCATTCAAATAAATGTTCCCTATCAAAACAGATTCTCAATACAAGTTTTATTCTGAATTCTTTTAATTCCTTTAAAATAAGATCTATTAGTATTAAATGCAAGCAATACATGTGTCTTCATTGTCAAAAAGAGCGAGGTTGAAAATAAAGGTTAATAGTTGAAAAATTGTCATTAATTTTCAAATACACTACAAACTGATTAATCAAGCTACTGGAAACTGAAAAATTACCATCAGAAAAATAGATACCCTACAGCCAATAGCTATTACAAATATAAATATATATTGCTGACTCATCAGGAAGTTGACCTTCCTCAAATGAACTACAAATATGAAGTTGTTAAAAATTCTGTGGGAAAACTAGTGGAAAGTAAATTTTTTATTTGGAGCCAAACAAAACTTTTATCTCCTATGACCTTGATCTTTCACTTCTAAACTGGAAAATAAACAATAAACTGGGACATGACTAGGGCAGACCACCTATGATACTGGATCTAGGAAACTTAACAATACAAGCAGAAAACAAACCTATTACAATGGTCTGTCCTGCTGACCTTGACCTTTTGCTCCTCAGCCTAAGAATCACAAGTAAACTGCTTATGTTTAGTCTAACTATGAAATCTGATGAAAACTTAGGCTCAAGAAAATTAATGTCATGCTGAAAGAAAAATCACATTTTCAGTTCCAGTGATTTCAACTTTGGACACAAGTTCCTGGATTTTGACCTTGGGCCCAGCAGCACAAAAATCAAATGCTTTTTGACCCATGTTTATGCCATATACAGTATGAGGTTTGGAAAAATAAGACCACAGCAAAATAAAGTTGTGGAAACCACTTGTATATGGATAGATGGATGCATAGATGAATAGATGGATAGACAAAAAGACAGATAAACATTGCTATCAATATATCAACATACCTTCAGTGGGGGGGATAAAACCAATGTACAGTAAAATCTGTCAAAAAATGGATTAAATAAGACAACTTATTAACAATCATATCAAGTCCTTACTAAAAATCATAATATCAAGTCCTTATTAATAATCATATCAAGTCCTTACTAACAATCATATAAAGTCCTACTAATAATCATACCATCAAGTCTTTACTACCAATCAGATCAAGTCCTTACTAACAATTATAATATCAAGTCCTTATTACCAATCATATCAAGTCCTACTAACAATGATATCAAGTCTTTACTAACAATGGCAGCAATGGCAAACTAACAATCATATTAAGTCTTCATAAAAAAAAAGAATCATTAAGTCACTACTAACAATCATATCAAGTCCTTACTAACAATCATATCAAGTCTGGATTAACAACCATATTAAGTCCTTACTAACAACCATATTAAGTCCTCACTAACAACCATATTAAGTCCTAACTAACAACCATATTACATCCTCACTAATAACCATATTAAGTCCTATTAAATTATAACAACTTGTCATCCAATGAGCAAGGTTTGTGCTGTATTGATGGAATATAACCCCTGTAACCTAAAACAGTAGTTGTTATTTGAGGGTGATCCAATGGAAGAACTGTTTATTTGACAAGGAATATAAATGATACAAACTTGACATTATTGTACACTGTCTTATTTCAGGGATGACTATTAAATATTACCTTCAGAATCTCAGATGACTGGTGGGATTTTGAATGGCCGATGGAGGGATATCAGAAAATTAAATTACTGTAAGACTAAGCAGAAGCTTTCAAGAAAGCCATAATGTGAATAAAGGAACACTGCACCACTGAGTTCACGCTACATATCTGTACTTAATCTAAACATTTTGTCTAAGCTGAGATACAAGTATTTTATCAGGAAATACAAATATATTTCAATGAAAATAGTTATATTCACATACTGTAATCTTAGAATGTTGATTATAGTACCAGTATATTTTTCATTCTTAACCAGAACCTAAGAATTTTTGTTTGTTACACTGGGCACATGTCCAGACACTATCTGAAGACCAATGGATCAAGGTGCAGTCATCTTATTTACATAATGAATTAGCTCCAGAAGTCCACTGGTGGGGACTTTAGAGCAATGGTAAAGTACATCACAATTTCAGCAACATTGCCAGACAACAACAATCTTGCAGTTAACACTAGTTCTATGACATTTTTTTAAAACTGAATTTAAATACTAAATAATACTGCATGTTGCAAGTTATTATCTAATGTTTCAAACGATTTTAGGTGCAAAAGTCAGAAATGTCCTACTTTGAGTCAAAATACAAATAGTCCAGTTCTTACTGTCAGTATGACACACCTACCATTGATTTAATATCTTTCAACCAACACAATTCATAGTTCTTGAGACTTTTCTTGGTCACAACCTTTATGATAATTAAGTTTGAAAATATGCATCCCATTGCAAAGCACTTGACTACCTTTTTTTACCAGCTTTAAGGACCCATTCAACACAACATCCATCATGCAGTGCTCATGCACCTAAAGGAGGCAGAATACTAATGAACATGTAAGTGACCCAAAAGTATTAAGAAACCCAACATTGACTTAAAGTGTTCTGATTTTCAGACTTTTAGCTTTTTTTTTCCAAAGGATCTTAGATTGTTTTCTTCATATTCATGACAGTAAATTAGTGTTTTTAAATTTAATATAACTGTGACAGATTGGCGGCGTGCAAAACACACCAACCTCTTTCACTACGGTTTGTTGCTAGGGAATGACCTCCGCGGTGTACTTTACCCAGTGTGGATAGATAGAAAGAAGAATGCAGATCACTGAACAAGTATATTGAAGAAATAACAAAACGAGCCCCCTTTCAATGAACAAATATAAAATTTAATCAGTTTATCAACAGAACTTAAAATGAAAAGAAATCAATGACTTGGTTACAAAAGAAGGAAAATGGTACTAACATGTACTCAAATAAAAAGACAATACAAATTTCTTTAAATGTAAAATTACTTTCAATGTTAAATTACTCTCTTCATTGCCAATGAGATGTGACCTTTGAGTGCAACGATGAGAGACTTCATCACCTATTTTATGCGGACATCAAGACTTCATCAAGACTTCCGTTCGTCCCTGCTCCGTCGATCTTTGTCTAGCTTTTTCGTCTTGGACTCTTGTCGGTCGAACTCTGACGTAACAATCGTCTCTGGACTTAGATTTCTGCATAGAACTTGTTCTGGTCCTTTGATTGTTCAGGGATTTCTCATGTGAATCCAGGAAAGCTGTTTCCTTTTGCCGTTTCTTTATTTGTTTCCACGAACCTCATGTATAGTCCGTCTCCTAACTGAGACAACTATCTGGCCCCATATTCTATAATGAAAACGTACTTTTTACGAATTCAAAATGTAGAGTTTGCCTACTTGCTGAGACAAACTTTCGCTTTACTGCCAAATCACGAGATAACGTCTTACACGATCTCCCGAAATCATTTAACTTCCCTTGCGAAAGATTAAAGACTAAAGAATTTTCCTAAAGTAAAACCTTTAATTTCTTACAGAGTTACGCCCATAAATCCATATTAACCAATCGGAATAGACTGTTTCCTAAACCTGTTCCGTAGAATTTTTGGATTGACAAGAAAACTAAACATGCCGTAATTAATCATTACTTTGAACAATCATCTATAGCCAGATGCCGCCTGTCGATTTTGGGAAAGGTCTTATGTCATTCTCTTGTACCATAGCATCTGACTCAGTCAGTCAAGTTACGTCGGCTAGAACGAATTCCCTTTTGACGTTCAGAGATGAAATGAAAAATAATCATCTAACTATCTCTAGCCCTTTCTACTTTAATTAAGTTGACTTTGATACAATTCCTTTAACCAAAGCTTCTAAGAGTTTTCAAAATTCGACACATCACAATAACCATTTCAAAATTCAAGAAGTTTTCAAGCATTTTTCCATCAAAATTCAAGTACTTTTCAAGATTGTTTGAACCCAGAAGAAATGAATCTTATAGTGTCAGAAACCAAATGTTTACAATGTCTCACCTGTGAACTACATTGACCTTATGAATGACACCACCACAGAATGCCTAATCTAGAACCTTTCCCAAAATGTATGTTACAGCATCCTTAACTGCATAACAAAATCCTCGAACTTCAATTATCACTTTTTGGTTTAGGCTAGTCTTCTGTACCACAAGGTATCTACAAAGTCTGATAATTGATGGTGGAGAACTAAAGTCATTGTGTAGAAACTATTTTATTTCTGTCAGTAACAGTGACTGATATTTCATCTTTAAAACCCTGAAATCAATAGGGTTCTTGATATCTCAAGCGCAAGTTATCCACTGTTTGGTAACTATAAATAGAGAACTCAAGTTATCATGTGGAAACTTGTATTCATCTGTCAGTCACTGTGACCTTGACCTTTGACCTTTTAAAGCATGAAATCAACAGTGTTCATCCTTACACACAGTGCAAACTATTCATAAGGTTTGGTAACAGCTGATGGCAAAAATTAACATGCAGAAATAAATTGGACAAACACACATCATAATATACTATGCTCGACCTTACGGTCAGCATATAAAAAGACATACCTGATTCCACTGCTGCGTCTGGAAGGTGGTCTGCTGGACAGAATGGATGTGAGTGACGGTGAGGGTTCATTCCTCAGAGGTGGTGCAGATTTTGGGGTCTCCAAGCCTGGAGATGTGGGACCTTCATATGAAATTGATGATAGTGAGAGTCGCTGGAGAGGAGATGGCTTTTCTGCAGGCTTTTTCAGCACTGACTTGAGTGGCACATCTGGAGAGCCAAGGCTCTGGCTTTCAGAGACAGGAGAAGATGGAGATTTCATCATCTCATGGAATTCCCTGAGGCCACCTTCAGCAGAATCAGAATTTCTCCGTGAACCAGAACATGAACTAGAATGGATGGAAGAACAACCACTTTTAACTTGTTCCTCTATTGAGCGAATTAAACTTTTAACTGAAAGGGGTTGGTTTTTGTTATGTTTACCTTCACGTAATTGCACTAACTCTTTGTCCACAGTATTGAGCACTTTTCCTTTCAACTCTGCCGAGGATAAGATAGATGACTTGGGGGCATTGAACGTGGAAGCCCTTTCTTGAATCTTCAAACTATCTAATTCAATTTTTAATTTTTCAATTTCTGATTCATATTTCTTGCATTTTTCTTCAAACAAAGCATTATCAGCCTTCATCTTTTCCATTTCCTCTTGAGTTTCAATACGCAAATTATTGGCAATTACAACAGCCACCTGAAGGTCCTTCTGGAACTGGGTCCATTCCTCTGAATCTTCCTCATACCTCCCTCGCAATTCTACAAGCTCCTTTTCTAATGCTTGTTTAAACTGTGCAGAAGATTTCACCTCCTCTTGAAGTTCTGAAATTCTGCATGCAAGCTCCCGTTTTTCCTCCAAGTATCGGTCACAGTCCTGCTCAAGTTGTTCAATGTGTTCACGATGGTGGTCCACCAACTTCTGTGCATCATACCGTTCTTTTTCAGCAAGCTCAATCCTGTACTCCATGTCACTCATCTGCGACTTTGCATTGTTTTTCGACACTCTGATTTCCTCCTCTCTAGACAGCAGAGACTCTCTCAGTCTTGAAATTTCATTCTGACTATGTGCTAGAACTTCCTGGGTGTTAGCTAGTTTTTCCTCCAGCTTGTCTTTCTCTTGCCTTGTGTTGTGCAAAAGCTCCTCAACATCAGATTTTTCAGCAGCTTTGCAATACTGCTCAAGTTCTTGCACCTTTGATTTCTCATTTTCCAATAAGGTCTTGAAATGGTTCACCTCCACTTGCTCCTTGTCAAGCTGTTCTCGCAATTCACTGACCTGTTTCTCTAATGATTCTTTTTCTAACTTCATGGCACTTAGTTTATCCTCAAGCAACTGAATTTTATCACGAAGATTATCAACAGTTTTAATACTTTCCCTACTTTCCACCTCAGCTGTATGCAGAGCATTTGCATATTCCAATTCCTTCCTAATGAATTCCTCTCTCTCATCTTGAGCACCCTTGAGAAGCTCGAGAAGATGCTGATCCCTTTCAGACTTGTTGGGTAAATCACCACTGATCAAAAGATGTTTCAATTGCTCAATCTGTATTCTACAGTGCTCCAATTTCTCAGTCTGAGCACAGAGAGACTCTAAAAGAACTGATCTCTCATCTGCAAGTCTCTCATTCTCTTCTTGTAGCTGGTTGACAGCATCTTGCAGATCTCCAAGTTCCTGAAGTGTGGCCTGCAGTTCTTCATTTGTGCTGTAATGTGTCTCCTCCATCTGGAGAATCCTTTCTGTAAGGCAAGCTACTGAGATCTCACTCAGTGCATCAAGGCTCTTATTACTCCCTTTGTCCCAGTTACCTCCATATTCAGATAACATGGATGGGTGTTCTGGTGTACCACAAACATCTCCTAAACACATACCAGGCTCAGACACAGTCACAGATGAAGCACGCTTCATCCCTTGCAAGGACGAAGCCATACACATGGCTTGTCCTCTAGCACCATCAGTGGATAAACTGTCACAACTGGCACTAGTCCTCATTTGCACTTCACATGGCATATCAATGTTATTACTGCTAGAATTAGAAAGAACATAAGACTTCATGAGCAGGGAGAGTTTTTCTGAGTCTGTGATATGCTGATCCACAGGATATCCTAGTTCAGTAAGTTTCTCCTTTAAATCTTTGTTCTCAATTCTTAAAAAGCTGATCTCATCTTTCAGGTTATCACTAGGCAATTGTTCCTTCAGTCTCTTAATCTCATATTTATATTTTTCTATATCTGCTTTCCTCCCTTCTGCTATCTGAATCTGCTCAGAGATCCTTGCCTCAAGAATCTTTTTTTCTTCTTCAAATTTTGCTAAAAGTTCAGCATTGTAAGCCATAACATCTGCAGGAGCAGAAGTTCTTTTTCGTGTCTGATTGTCCTTGCTCACATTGTGCATACTGCTCACCCTCTTCATTGTAGAATTCTGTGATGGAGGAACCTTAAATACCATAGGATCACCTCCTGTTTTATCAATGTCCTGTGTACTAGTTGCTTTACGAATTGGTGTGGATGCCTTTATTGGTTTTGCCTTTAAAAATCCTTGCTTGGTAGGATGTTGCATATTTTCTTTGTTACTGCTGGATTTTTTGGGAAAAAGTTCACCATGTGTAAGGCCAAGACTAGACTTTGGTCTGTCAGCGTAAGTACTCAGTTTTTTTCTCTGACTACTGCTTAGATTTTCATGACTTTTACTTAGGTATGTTTTGCTCAATGGTGACATTGGCAGTTTGCCTTGCAGTGCATTCTGGTGACTGGCACTCTGATTAGAATTGTCAGCCTTCGATTCCTTCATGGCTGCTGATGGCACTAATTTACTAACAGTCTCGGCTGTCGTCTGTTTGGCCATTCCGGATGGGTTGCTCAACTTTTGTCTCTTCATGACAGAACAGATCCCTTACCCATCTTGGGCCTAGAAGAGAAATAATGGTTGATTATCATCAAGGTAAGACAGTGAACCAATCTGAGATAGTATATTATCCAAACCTGACTGAAAAAAACCCACAAGGTTTTATGACTGAGCATCTTGTTGAAATAAGTGTGTGTGTGTGTGTATGAGAGAGAGAGAGAGAGAGAGAGAGAGAGAGAGAGAGAGAGAGAGAGAGAGAGAGAGAGAGAGAGAGAGAGAGAGAGAGAGAGAGAGAGAGAGAGAGAGAGAGAGAGAGAGAGAGAGAGAGAGAGAGAGAGAGAGAGAGAGAGAGAGAGAGAGAGAGAGAGAGAAGGTGGAGATTTGGATTTTTGTAAGTCCTTGGTATGACTTGGTCAGGCTCAAACCTGTGACCTCCCGCATCTAAGATGTACATTCTAACCTCTAGGCCACTAGAGCGATCATAAACTTAAACACTTGCAATAAACATAATTTGGACTAGAAAATACTGAATCTTTTCTCAAATGAATCTTTGATTATAGAATAGGATGTAAGGACTGCAGAAAGCTAAAACTGAGGACCTAAAAAAAATATCTGAAATTACTTGAGATCAACAGTAAATTATATGTACATGCAAAGAAGTTGAATTGGTCAAGCTCAAACCCGTGATCTCCCGCATCCAAGATGTACACTCTAACCTCTAGAGCGATCATAAACTTAAACACTTGCAATAAACATAATTTGGACTAGAAAATACTGATTCTTGTCTCAAATGAATCTTTGATTATAGAATAGGATGTAAGGACTGCAGAAAGCTAAAACTGAGGACCTAACAAAAAAAATATCTGAAATTACTTGAGATCAACAGTAAATTATATGTACATGCAAAGAAGTTGAAAATTCTGACACTAACTTGTTGAAACTTCACATCTGAAAAACAGTCTGCTTTACTTGATGAGCACATGATCACATACATGATTCTGAAGAAAGTTGTTTACAATATACTTATCCCAAAAAATTTCCAGTAATACAAGTTAAGACCACATCTTCGTTTCACCTGTTTAGCAGTCTCGTCACTATATTGCATGTTGCTATTGTTGTGGGGCTTAACACCATTTTCAGCACATGATAGGCTATACATGATGGATAGTATTAATGGTGGATGAAAGAAACCGGAAATCATTGTAAAGAACCTCTGACCCACGAGAAGCTACTGGCAAGCTTTCTCACATATCCACATTCACCGAATCTTAGACTCGAACCCATGCAGAGGTGAGATGGCAGTAATCCATAACGGACAGCGCTTTAGACCACTCGGCCACTCCACTCGGGGCATGTAAGATCAACTATTCATTCACTGTATAAAAAAAAAAAGATGAGACCTTGGCTGCTCTGTAAAATAACCCTCTTTCATCCACAACCATTACATGAGTAAAAAAAACACAAAAACCCACCACAATCTGGAACGTTTGCAGGGATTCATTTGTGCATAAGGTTTACATACATATTCCTAATACCTGCCAGGTGGCATGTGATCAGTACTTCAAGACCACAATGAAGAATGTGAATGCTTACTTATTGTCTCTGATATCCTTAGTATCTTGTTGAAGACATTTCATTGCAAGTTTAATTTGTGCTATATTATTTTAAAATATATACTGAAAAAATTTTGATTTCATGGAAACTACACTAGTATCTCAAGTAAGTATGATTTCTGTCTTTTGTGATAACTGAGAAAGGGAGCCACTCTTTCACATCTCAAATAAATATACAGTACTCGTATAACATAATCTATGACAATATCATTTCTCTGCTTTAAATTTAAATGCCTTTGATCAGTTGATCCTTAATTTGCAAGACCTTTTTACACAAATTCTATCTTGTGGATGAGATTTCAAGTGATCTCACACTGGAGTACTTTTCTTCTCTATTTTTGTCATGTACAAACAGAATCAACAACTCACTGACTACATATCATTTGAAACTTGATCCTGTTTTACTATTGCTTATAATAGTTTTCAAAACTCATTGTCAAGTCATACGAGTATGTATAGAGTTTTCTAGAACTATAAATATATTTTATTAACCAATCCTTTCATTATCAATTATACATATTAAGGAGGTAACTAAATGCATGTGTGTATGTTGATAAAGCACAGGTTTCCAATTGATCTGAATGAAAGGGTAAATGCTGTTTCATATTAGAGTTTGTACAGAAAGCAATACAAATGTTTGCTTTTCTGTGGGTATACTTGCAAAGTCTGTTTACTCTCAGATATCAATGCAATCAGTCAGTTTTGCCATTCTTATATAACTCAACATAAAGCCAGGTTGCATTACAATTTCTATTGATACTTGACTATCCCTGCTGAGCAATACAAAGTTATCCCACTTCCTTCTACATAGTACATGCAAATACATAATAAAACAGCTAACCTTTTGAAGAACACCATTATATGGAGTGACACTCAACTGCCTAACAGGATTTTCAAAAGATCCCTTTCTTATATTTTTGTTCATACTAACCACTGATGAAACCATGTCGATATTATCTTGAGAATTTTCAACAAACCAAATTTGGCTACTAAACTACACTTTTGTATGTATCAGTAAACACATTTATAAGATACCTGTAAGTGTGGGACAAAAATCTTTGTCATGGCCTTCAAGCATGAACCTGATGCCATCAACAGAAGATCAACGAACTGGTCTCAAACAGTCATGAGATGTTAAGTTTAACTATGTCCCATGTCTGAACAAAACTGGTATAGCTCATCTGTAGTTACAAATATGTTTTCCATGTGGTTGGCTAATATACAAATATGTTTTCCATGTGGTTGGATATACTAAAGCCAAATAAGTCCACATTCACATAATTTTGATAATGCATGTCCTAAAAACACTACTACCTAATTTAATCAAAAATGTACTAAGAAGCAAGTCATCAGAAACATTCCTGCCAACTTATATCAAAACTAATTCTGACAGTGTAAAGAAAATGAAAATAGGTTTTCCATATTGCTGATAAAATAACACCACTGCTAAGAGGGTGCAATCCAAAAAAGTATTTTTTGTACATGTCTTAGGGTACAATATGCCAAAATTTATCCCCAATCAGCCATGCAGTTTTTTTAAAAGTAGTAAAAGCAAATGTGGACAGATGATAGTAGTCATGACAAAACCTTATATGGCCTCAGACCTGACCCCAAGGTCAACTGAAGTGCTTTCTCCAGACTGCACATTTGTGTCTTTACACAAGTATGCACTGTAAAAAGTGCCCAAACTATAGCCAACTATGAAATTTGCAAGACTATGCTCTTTGTTCCAACTATGAAGCAAATCACCAAAGTCCTCAAGAAGCTTGACTATAAGACTGGGGCAATGCATAAACACTCAATGATCATGATTATCTCATATTTCAACATGCCTCAGAGTGAACATAAAGGTATTTAAGAATAAGAGATTTTATCCTTTGAATTCTTAAATTAAGGAAGGTGATAACAACTAATTGTCTGTTATAAATGCAACCACCCATATTAATGATTACAGCAATGGAAGCACTACCCTGATATATGATGCTGGGAGTGATTCATTCTCCTTTCAAGGATAAAGCAATACCCAAGAAAAAAAAATGTGCTCCTAATAATTCTGAATTTGGTTGGCTCAAAATTAATAAAATTAAGAAAACAATTTTTTTTTCAAACTGCAGCAAGTTGAAGAAAAAACCCAACCCAAAGACACTGGGTTATCTGTAAACATACAATATCATTATAAAAATTAATTCACTGAAATTTAGCATGAAAGAGAAACACTAGTATGAAATCAATATAGTAGTCAAACCTGTACTAAACAGCAACTTGCAGGAAAATGGCTACTGGCCCTTGTATATATGACCTTTAAATACTAGTTCACCTTTCAAATTTGGTTCTTGAACAAATACCATGTAGCAAATATTATTATTATTATTATTATTATTATTATTATTATTATTATTATTATTATTATTATTATTATTTCATATAATTGGAATAATTTTCTATGGAAAGATTTCATTGTACATTTATCTTTCATAAATTATGATTAAGAAAGGTTTGTTAATTGATTGATATCTTCAAGATTTCTATTTTTCTTGTAGCATTAGTATATTTTCACATCAATATATGGTAATGGGTAACCAGCTCAGCAATGTGTACATTGAAACTAGTCAGCTGTCTAAGAAGTAAAGCCAAATATGATGCCCCCCCCACAATGACTTATGATGCCTTTACAGTTGAAACTTTGTTCCCATCGTGTACCTTCTCTGGGTTAATGTAGAATATGGTATGGCATTCTTTGAAAATTCTGAACCAACATTCTTATATGAAAAAAGACCAGTTTGGTGATCTATTCTTGGATTAAAAAGAAATATCTAATAATTAATATTTTCATTTCAAATATGGATATTTAATAAGAATCTGATTTAAAAAAATATGAATATTGATCTATTCATTTTTCTTGGACCACAGTGCATTGTTTGCATATGGCTTTGTGGAGACTTTTGTTTCCATACTATAATAATATTTTATCTATGTTTATTTTTAACTAAAATAATTACAACCCACTTATTCAACATGAATCAGCATTGTTTAAAAGCTAAGCTTAATTTTATAACATTATAAATATGTCAGAAGGACTTACCATGATCTCGGTCCCTAAACTATTATTATGTCGTAAATACAGAGATGAATGAGCAAAATCAAATTTGATAAATGAAGGCAAATTCAGAATAAAATTACTCCTCAGTATTAATCCTATCCGATGAATACCCAAAAGGGTCATCAGCGCATCTCCCCACCCCCATAAAAAACACTGAGGATGCAGTGTGCCATAGGCACTGCAATTTATCTTTAGTATTTTGGCAAAGCATTTGCCCCCACAGGGAATTTCTATGCAATGTTCTGGCTTAATTCAAATTCTTAAAATACCACTTGAGATATCTGCCAGTTTAAAGTTACATTGACCACTAACTTGAGTATGGTATATATAAGCAAGATAAGGCATGTTCATATGTATACATCACTTGACCTAATATGTCTTTACCTGCCTTTCTGGGGAAAACAAATACTTCATTGGTCAATATGATCAAGTCACTGCTTTACTTGGTAAGAAACCTATGTCTGCTTGCTTAGGAAACACCAGGCTGATGAAATGACTAATTACTTGCAAAAGCTGGAAATTATTCAACACATTTCATAAATTCAATATTAAACAACTGCTTATTTGAGACTGTTTATCAAATACTTTATTTTAATGGAATTAGTTTAAACAATAAGAAGAAATAATTTTGTCTATTGTAGCTCATATGTTACATCATTCTATTGTTGCACATTAAAAAACTGTCCTGGATGCTAGTAAAAAAATATGCAGTTCTATAACCAGTAACATTTAAAAGTAACTTTTTCCAAAAACAAATCATGATTCAAAAAGCCACTGTCCAATAAAAGAATATTTGACATTTTTCAACACTAAATCTCCAATGGAACTTTCTGTGTGATGTCAAAAAGCTAACTTGGGTGAGATTAGACCAGACATACAGATCAATTCTGATGAGAAAACGTGACAATTTTTAGCCTAAAGAGTGTCAGTCTCATTTGAAGAGCACTAAGCATTCCACTTCTTGGATATTAATGTGGAGGGATGATAACTAGATGCAGAAATGCAATCTTTAATGTGTCTGTAAACAGGCACTTGCAGTATGTGATTTGGAACAGTACAGTAGACATAGACACACATAGACTGCGAACATAACAAGAAACATTTGCTCATTGTTAACTATTTTACTTCTTAAAAATTGCTGTAGTTGGCTAACTTTTTGTCAGTCTGGAGACTGGCATTTGTCCACATTATTTTCTAAACAAAGATGAGTTTATTGACTCCAATAAGTTAACATTTAAACATTTGTTTTAGGGTGAGGTCCCTGTTACAGCTTTGGCTCCCTCCTGCCATCTACTCACTGACATATACCCTTAATGGTATTAGTAATGAGCCCCGGAAAAACAACTGGTCATATTCCAACATTTAAGAAATGGCCAACAAAATGTTCATATTAATAGTCCCCCTCCCAGGACATAAAAAAAGCACTAAAGGCATAGTAGAAAAATTCCACCAGTCACAGCCAATTTGTCAAGTGAATAATGTGCAAGAATTTCATGGGCTTATTTTGATCAATCAGATTCACACAAAAGTGCAGAGATGCTCTCAAGATTTTATCACAGTGGAGGTATTCCCCCCCCCCTGGCCCTTTCATAAGGGGAAAGCAGGATAACAAATGAAGGGGAGGAGAAAATAGCCATAGCTCAATAACTAAGTAACACTGCAATATTCATCTCTCTCATTCATTGCTCTGCTCTTTAAGACCCATACTGAAATGAAAATCGTTTAAAGGTGTTGCCTCTAGTTGAAAAAGCAGTAATGTTTTTAAAAAATTCTGAGCTTAATATGTGCTTTATGTGTGCACGAATTGCTTTGTATCTAGAAACACCACCCCTCCCATTTCACTGGCTGTATGAAGGAAAACATACATAGCTGGTTTAGCCAGCTGGAATAAATCTGAAAACTGTTCTCCATGGTTGTCATGTACAATTGACCACAGCTCAAAGGTACTGTCTTTCTGACATTTCCATTCCAAAGGACCCTTTTTCACTAACTTAAGCTCCAAAGTTTAATGTTCTTGAAAATCAGCACACTGCTGACTACTATGCCAGATTTAATGTTCTATCATCCTGTATTTGGATTTCAAGTCCATTATTACCTGAGGTATTTTGATCGAAATAGCTTTCATTTTTAATTTCGTTTTCTGATTCTTATTTATTTGATTTATCATAACCTTTATACTAGTGCTATATAGTTTTGTTGCACAGGATCATGTAGGGCTAAATGGTGAGGAGAAATGAAACCAAAATTGTACTCAACTTTTAAATTGTCTGTATTGGTAATTGTGCTTTTTTTGTCTGCCTTTCTTACATTTTGAAATACTGCTAAAATGAGAGGATGACCGCTTGTTGTCTGTTTAAGTGCAGCATGTACAATGGACTCAAAGTTAACACCATTTTAAGGTCCAAAATCACTTACTCCTATCTCCATTAATACTTTCCCAGCTCTATTAATCTGACATACTTCCTATCTTTAACAATAAATTGCATTCATCACTATGATAGCCAGTGGAAATAAATTATAAGCTAAAGACAAACCACACTTGAAATAACCTATAGCCTTCTAAGTACCAGCAAAACATATTATAAATGCAATTTGTAAAACTTCCTGACCCTATGTTAAAATACAACAGAATGTTTGTTACTGAGCCCAATCAAATTCATTTTAACCATTCATGTTAAGATAAAAAACACAAATCTGAAAAGTTTTTAAAAAATACATGCTGTGACAAGTACTAAAATATTTCTACCAGCCATACTTTGGTTGTGACAAGTCCTTTAAAGGTGAACATCTGAATAAATTGTATACCACAGGGGTTTTCAACCAGTTGTCTGCACCCCTTAGGGTCTGTGGCATGTTGCCAAGGGGTCCACAAGCAGGTCCCAAAAAAGAATAAAACTAGTACATTTGCAAAGTTTTCATTCCCATCAACAATTATAAAAACAACCCAGTAACTGAGCTGTCTATTCTGTAATGACTATTCTATTCTATGGTTATTACTTACTATTGTGTTACACTAATTACATAAAATAATCATAATGTTGATGCTAAATTTATTGGATAGGCTGATAGGGTCTACCATCTGACCAGGACATGCTACAAGGTCTACAGCTTCAAAAAGTTTGATAACCACTGGTATACCACACACAGTACAATTTCATGCAAATGACTTTCAACTAATTCTACCAGTTCTGCTCAGTACTGTTTTCAGGTGCATGAATTCATTCAAACGTTCCATGAATTATGCAATAGTGTGCCCTGGGACCATGTCTCAAAGTGATATGCTGACAAGCTGAAATATCAAAAACATCAAACTGTACTTACTACACATACAGTATGTTAACTATGTGATAAGCCCCTCTTGTCTATGATCAGCATGTCAAAATGTCAGTAAACTTGCTGCAACCTTTCCCAATCTCTCTGCCTGTACCAATACAATACTTTACCTCAACTTTACATTTGTAGCATTTCTACCATACAAATATTTATTGACCAAGTATTTTCCATAAAAAAAGCAGCTGAGATATGTTGATATTGTCAAGCACTATCTACCAAGCATTTCATAATTTCTGTATATCTGGGATCAAGAAACCTGGGATCAAGAAACAAACATATAACTGAAATAAAGGGATAATATAAGAAGAGAAAACATAACTGATCCCTTATAGAGCATCTGGGCAACATAGAAGCATATGAAAAAAGCAATTGACCTAAATGAATTAAAGCAATGAACAATAAATGGCATTAACAGGGCACTTTGTTCAAGACTTTAGGATAGGATTTCTATATCCCCTGAGTTCTGTATGTTCTTGTCCATGTGACTGCAAGATACGGGCTAATATCTAAACCATTGTACTGAAAAATGAACAGGATTCACAAATACCACACAATTTTGGCAAACTCCATCTTGATTATTATTTAATTCTTCCCTACATTTAAAGCATTTGCTTTTTTCCTAAAATCTTGAAGGGAATTTCCCCAAAATTTTTTAGTTTAAGAGCATTACCTGTTGAAATAATTTTGCGATACTAAAATAGAGATAATTCTATTGTGCTATGTACCAATATGTATTGACCCCAAGCTTATCATTTAGGAAACCCATTTGATACCAAACATCAACTTAATTTGCTGTGTGTTACATTTTAAAAATAATAAATAACATGTTTTACCTGGTACATTTCTTTTTATGTGACAAAAAGAGAAGGATTGTGTATTGTATTGTCATGCAAGAGATGAGAGTCTGCTGTAAAAATATAAGCAATGATAAATTTTCACACATGGGTATGTCAAAAATGCATCTGCATGGCAAAATTAGAAGTCCTTCCAAAAGAAAGTCATTCACACTGCTAAGGATTGATCATTTTCACCATCCTCCTTGCTAGGAAGAGTCCAAACACCATCTTCCTTGCTTTGAATGCAAGAATTATTTCCAACACAATCTTCCTTGCTTGTAATGCCCAAGTTAGTCCCAACACCATTTTCCTTGCTTTTAATGTTCAAGAAAATCTAAATACCATCTTTTTTGTTTGTAATGCCAAACACTATCTTCCTTGCTTTAAATGCCAGAAAAAGTCCAAATTTAACTTGTGGACCACTTAAAGCTTTTTTGACAGTGACTGACTGTCACCATGGCAAAGCCAGTATATGACTGGTTAGTCTTACTCCTTACTGCTGTGTAATCTTTGGAATAAACAAAGATTGAATCAATAACCAGTTCTTGGGTTACAATAATGATATAGATGAATTTGTAGGAACATAAATCATAATAAGGTAGTGTACTGATGTATACAATGATATATCTTTACACCACTCACCCAATGAACAGAATCAAGACATCCACACTTTTATCAAGTCACCCCTGGCATCATATCATTAGTTATTTGACAACTGTTACATTAAAGACAATACAACTGCCAATTATACTGGGATGATAGATAACAAGCCAAAAATAGCTGCCTTTTTTCCAATGGGAAAAAAAACAGTGCCATCACTGACATAATCAATTTATTTCATGCCATTTTCTGAACTTATATCACTCTATTCCAAACATGGTAATATTTAAAATTTCACACATAAATGCATATAGTGTCCACATACAAAACTTAATCATTTCACCTACTGTAAAATAGGTTCTACCTTTTAGGATGTTTAATTGCCGACATATACCTAAATATATACACTGATTGCTAATAGTAAGAATATAAGTCAAGTATTCAGCATATCACATGTCCTGTCAAGTTGTCAACATAACACATGTCCTGTCCAACACTATTAATGGCCAGAGGCACCAAGGCTTAAGACTGAGAGTGTGCTGGAAGTTATGCTGGTTCCAGATACTTTCAGCTGTAAATTAAGCAGGTCTCTTGGAAGCCTAATTAAGCATGTGTTTGCAATATGTCCCCAGTACCTGGTATTGGTGATTATATCTAACCAACTGGTCACAATCCACCCTGATTCATCTCTGAATAATGTCTATTTCAATCAATTAGTTAGCATCCTCCACCCCATTCCTCTCTAAATGATGTCTCTTTCAATCAATTAGTTAGCATCCTCCACCCTGATTCATCTCTAAATGATGTCTCTTTCAATCAATTAGTTAGCATCCTCCACCCTGATTCATCTCTAAATGATGTCTCTTTCAATCAATTAGTTAGCATCCTCCACCCTGATTCATCTCTAAATGATGTCTCTTTCAATCAATTAGTTAGCATCATCCACCCTGATTCATCTCTAAATGATGTCTCTTTCAATCAATTAGTTAGCATCCTCCACCCTGATTCATCTCTAAATGATGTCTCTTTCAATCAATTATTTAGCATCCTCCACCCTGATTCATCTCTAAATGATGTCTCTTTCAATCAATTAGTTAGCATCATCCACCCTGATCTCTGAATGTCTCTTACAATCAATTATTTAGCATCCTCCACCCTGAATCATCTCTGAATGATGTCTCTTTCAATCAATTGGTTAGCATCATGGACCCCATTCATCTCTGAATTCAGATTGGTTATATAGCAGTAATTATTTCCTGCAGTTGCCTGTCCTTCTCAGGGCTAGGACAACAAATGAACCAACCCCTCTACCCCTGTCAAAAAATTTACTGGTTTAATATCTCAAATAAAACTTTACTACAATCCTGAGCCCAATAATAACAGTTACATCTTCATTATGAAGTTCAATTAGGTTTTTAACTATTCCTGAACAGGGTTAGTTATATTATATGGTCCTTCACACATGAGCTATTGAGAAGGGTAATTTAATTTAGAGGTCAATAAACATCTAGCATGAAATTTAAGCCCTCAGGTTGAGACCTGAATGAAATGTAAACCTGCCAGTAGATTTACAATTAGCCCAGAGGGCATGCAAAAATGGAAAAAGAAATGTCAATCATAATTTAGTGTTCTGTTTTTTATAGTCAAAACTTTCTGATCATGTTTCAAAGAAAGAGGTTAACTAGAAACAATATAGCCCTACACAGTAGTTGGCATTTTCAAAACTGGGGAGAAATGGGGGGGGTATGTTTTGATCTGGCAACTTCTTTCAAGAGAACTAAGCAGTCAGTTTTTAAAAAAAATATCAGATCACTTTATTGTTCATCTTTTGATAAGTAGTAACCTGTAAAAGAAATGAATAGATTATAATACATGTGAACATCTTGGTCAAGAGGGGTTTTTCCTGAGTAGATGGGTCACTCCCATAGCTCCATAAAATCTCCCATACACTGAAAGTTATCATTAAAACAATTCAGTAATAGAAAGGTTTCCATTATTGAGCACACCCTTTCTTCCAATGAAGTTTATTTACAAAAATCTTTCTATGATCATCTGTCAGTGAACTGGCTTACTCTGTAAGAATGACAATAATTGTTAATTCAACAGATAATAATAATCACAGCATTTTAGTAGGTGTGATCAGTAGTAATTCAGAAAGATTAAAGATATTAATGGAATGTTTAAATTTTATTGAGATAGATAACACATAATATTAATGAATGTTTCCCTACCTCATTTGTCAACTTGCTGAGGCTATGACCTCATTGTAAGATTATACAATGGGTGATCAGAAAAAAATAAAAACATAATTAGATTACGGTTGGATTACTAAAGAGCTATAATGGAATATAACCAGCTGGTTTAGCTTAATCATTTAAGGTTTGTAGAGATACCTAAGCACATGTTATTTACCAATGCTAGCATGTCAAAATGTGAACAATCAAAATATCACATGAAATTTTATTGATGAAAACAGGAATTTCAATTGTTGTGAGTTAAATGTGACAGGAATAAACATTCTGTCATGCCTGTATAGTCAATTGTATGAAGAACTTCCTCAATTCTATCCAGACATAATCATCTTGAGCATTTCTGGCAGGTAGCTGGCATCCTGAACCAACTCAACTCAAAGGTTCAAGCCAAAGACAATAACCTATTCACTCCTTATTACCCTTGGCTGCCTGTGCACAGATTTCCTTGTGGCCTAAGTGGTTAGAGCATCTTCTTCTGACACAGGTTACGGGTTCAAACTTCATCCAAGTCATGCAAAATACTTATAAAAATGGTACTAGCAGCAGCCTCACTTGGCAATCAGCATTAAAGTGTTAGTGGTCATCCTGGTGTCAGGATAATTTGACTGGGTGGGACATGATGCTACATGTTTGTGTCATGTTACCCCAATGATAGACATCCCTATTAACTTCCATACTGGAGATATCGTAGCAATGACTCAAATTGTTAAAGCTACCTTAAAAATATTTTTTAAAAAAAACAAAGATTTCCTTACATATTAGGATTAGACATAAACAAAAACTCAACAACAACATAATGTAACAATCTCCTACATATCCATCAACATGCCCTTTCTATTTATCAATAATTAGTGACTATCAAGGAAGAGAAAATGTGACTGGCTCAAACAGTATGAAAAACCATTGTGGGTTGCAATGGTGAGAAAAAATTACTTACGCTAGCAATAAGGCAACAAGTTCCTGTGAAAGAACTATGAGATTCTGTGTATATTACTCCACAGAAAATGGAAATTTATTCAATGGTTGGTCATTTTGTCCATTTCCTTGCTGTAAGTTGGGTTATTGACAATACTCCTGATCTCAAGTCAAAACTCAAAAATTGTGCCAATGTGGCCCCTCTCTTCTGACACATGCATGAATAATCACATGTGTGCTAGACTTAATTAATCCTGAATGATAATGTTCATCAATAATGAAAGTCACTGGACATAATTCAATCATTCAATATCTGACAAGCATGACTAATGAATTCCACCTCCTGCATTGGTTATTTACTGTTGATACTGTACTCATTACCAATTTTTGAATTCCACCTGCTGCCATGGTTAAATTACTTTTTATCTACATACTGTACTTATCTGCAGGATTTAAATTCTACCTCCTGCCTTAGTTACATTACTATATCAAGTATTTTCAATTCCACCTCTTGCATTAGGGTTATAACTGTACCACTCACTGTACCAACCTAATGTACTAATTTTCAGGGTCTAAATACATGTACTTTACTGATGTGAAGAATGTAAAATCTCCCCCTGCCTTGATTAAATATACTGCATCTACATACCCTACTCATTTGCAAAATTTTATAATAAAAAAATACATAACTAAGAGGGAGTTACTGGGCAATAAAAATCAATATCTGACAACCAAGGGCAATTATAGTTTGCAGGGCAAGTGAAAATTGAAAAATATCTATTGCTAATTAGATGTAGTATAGAAACTCTGTACAGTACTGAACAGGGGTGAACAAAACTAAGACTGAGGTTAATTAATTCTAATATGGCTGTGATTACACCCCCTCCCAATTTATCAATGTAATATCTAGCTTGACATAATGTGTTAGAAAATACAATACACCTGTAATTTGATCCTTGACATGAGAACCACATGAACTTGCTATCCTGTCATCAAATATTGTAAATATTCATCCACCAAATATAAAATACATATTTAATATACATGTGTAAACCAAACAGTAAACACCTGCATTGGTGTATATAGTTTATAGGCAACTTCAAATTTATCCCCACCTTATTTTAGATATGATTCAAGTCACACCTTATGTTACAAGCTTGATCCCACCACATGTTAGATATGACTGATACAATTTATCACACTTGTATCAATATGCTTTTATCAAAACAAGCTACCACTGCCAATGATAGTAAATTACAGTACCACTGTATTACATGTACAGAATATTGTCAAACCAACCACATATTTAATGCACTCACCTGATGTAATCTCCATGCTGAACAGTGTTAGAATCCAAGTCAGTCAAAATTTGTCCTTCCAAAATCACCAAAGTAAAATTGTGGATTATGGTAAGAATAAATGCACACTGAATGTTGATCAGGCAAAATGTCACACACAAAACCAAAAGTCAGAACAGTTTTTCTCCTCAGTACACCACCACACCTAGCTATCATAAACAGGTTCATTTAGATATAAGTAAGCCTTTGTCATTGGGGTGTAGAGACACTTAATCTTCCTGTCCTGTATATTATAGACAGGCCTGCTGTCATAGGGCCCAGCCAGTTAAGCACCTTGTTCAAAATCTATACCTCTCTCTATTGTTGGCAGTATATAATCAGTAGGGGTGTCCCAATACCATACTTATCTTAATGTGCACACTAAATACCTAGAACTTTCAAGGCACTTCAACCAATTTCCCCTGTGATGCAGATTCAAGTCCCTTAGACATCTCTTGGGATGTAAGCTTTCATAAAGATATTCCTTAGTAATAAGCCCTTAAGTAAATACATAATAGGTCTAACCAGGACTGAAAAATATCAACCTCAGTAATGGAAAGGAAACTAGTTTTTGTCTGAAAGAAATAGCATGATACAGACAAAGGAGTTATTTTTGACAGACTGTTCCACCAGTAATCCTTTTTATGGAAACAACCTTTTTATCATTTATCACAATTACAAAAGGTACAAGTACATCAACATTATAGCAAAGATACAATTCTTTATCTGGATTAACAATATATACTTGCTGGTAAGTTGACCAAACATAATCCTCATGCTGTGACATGCTTTTGCAGAATGAATTTCTCTGTTTGTTCTACTGATCACTCCAAACAAACTGCATACATCCAGTCTGCTGTGACATGCTTTTGCAGAATGAATTTCTCTGTTTTGTTCTACTGATCACTCCAAACGAACTGCATACATCCAGTCTGCTGGTGCAGATGACAAAAATAAAAGCTTTAAAGTACTGAGCAAAACTGCTGAATTACATGCACAAACCGATTTTGGGAACTTTTTTCTTTCACCCATTTGATTCCACTTTATTTGCTCATTATTTGTTAAAAAAATATGTAAATATCAAAATATTTGAATGTAATAAACAATATACTTGATCCGTTTTAAGATTTTGTACTTCAGGTACGTTCAGGGTGTTTTTCTGCAAATTGAAAATAACAGTCATCATCAGCCTAACAAAAGATGTATTGTATTGGGAGTCAGCCATTTTGAGTTTTCCAGTTGTACACAAAACAATAGCAAAATAATTGACCTAAATGCAAAACCTTAGTTAAATCTGCTCAGATTGAATTGCAGGTCATAGTCTGGTCCCCTGCTTAGTATGCTCCCTGCACTTTGCTATACTAAGTCAGGGGAACGAGGAGGCCATATTGTCATGTGATCACAACAAAGGATATTCCGTTAATCTAACCCTGGCACATCTATTCCTTTAATATTCTGTTTGTTAGGGACACAATTGGAATTTTACTTATACTTTCTATATGAAATATAGCAGTCTTACGTTCAAGCTTAACCAGCAAATTGGTGAATTAGGTATTTTTAGGTATATTCTTCTAAGGGGCTAAAATGACAATATTTTGTCAAATACTGCCCATTTCGACTGCATCATGTACATATTCCATTTCCTATCAAGTAGTCGGATTTTGATATAAGGTGACAGATGACATCCTTAATAGGCCAAAGGTTAATACCAAATCACTTCCATGAAGGAGGGGGCAGGAGGTAAATGTTGCCAAAAACTGAATGGTTTAGATAGCATTATCTCAATGTTCCATCTTAAATCAATTGTTTGATCAATTTTCCATTGATACTAATGTATCGTTCAACATGACAACCCACATTTTGCAAAAGATTAAGACCAAAATGTCATTTTTTTTAATTAGGTTGACAATTTGGCTAACATTGGACATTTCTTACTGCCACCTAATCAGTTCCATTTTAAATTGATTTCTTGAAAGAAAGTGGCATTGCATCCCCTACAACCAGAAGTGGGATGAAGGAGCCTTAAATACTATCAGACAAGCTTTATTGGGAGTGGAGCCTATCAATAAGTCTTTGGGAGAGTAGGAGCCAAATTTCTTGCTACACCATTTAACACTGATATTGATACTTTACTATAAATATACTCTATTCATTTGGCAAGGCACATTAATTACCTCCACATGACAAAAATTTGATGTGCTTCTGTGTTGCAAGATTTCCAAAAGAAACCTTTAATTACATTCAGGCTTCATTCTCTTCAAACTTCACTCACTATTTCATCATAACTGAAAGACAATGTCAGAACATTTAATTTTAAGAACTGTTCTACAGTTTTAATGTTCTCATCACTAATTTGATTTGCTTCCATAATGAATGCTGTTTTCAATATTTAGTTAATAAAATTCCAAAACTTAGTATAAACTTAATTTTTCAGTATCAATGTACTGTTGAGAGATGCATTATTAAGGCTAACATGTACACATGTTGAGAAAAATATTTCATATTTATTTTGTACTTTTCATCATTACTAAATTATGACATGAATTTGAACAGCATTTTCATTTCTTATACTGTCACAATCATTCATCCAAATATGTCAAAACAGTGATTTCTCAATTTAACTAAATGTGTTGTCAAATAAAAATATAAAAACAAATAAAACACACTTACATGTACATTAAAGATTATTGAACTTTGTATGATTAAATATGGACAGCAGTAACTATGAGTTACTTTGATTTAAATAAAAATGTATTGAAATTTAACACTTGAGTTTGTGACTTTCTTAGTTTCTCTTTGTCATCTGTCATTGTCATGTTCTGATAACTGAATACATATAGTTACATGCAAATGTGATACTTATCAATTTATGTCCATGTGTACACATATAAAAGGAAAAAACAATGACTGTCACAACATCTTTGGGGTCATCCATTAATTATGACAACAAAATGGGGGGGATTGAATAAGTTTGACAATTGATGACATGGGGGAGGGGGAGTACAAAATAAATTGATGTAAACAATGTTTGTTTGTGTTTTTGCAATAAATTTAATAATTAAAAAAAAATAGGAAATTAGTTGGTGCTTTGGTATGGCACACACTCGCTCACCCATCAACAGCCCACTAGTTTAATCCTAAACTGGTCAAGCTCTTGTCAAGGAAGTCAATAGTCTTGCATCATCATATTTTGTTTTTAATCATTGTAAATTGTAGACTGTAGTTAGGTTAACCACATATGATATTAATCTGAAGATTGGTACCATTGTGGTTATTCATCTGACAAGATTTTTTTAAGGGAAGCTGTTTGTTACTAAATTCAAAGACTGCACTGAGCCATATGCATCTAAACAGTATAGCTATCCAAGGACTTCTATCAAATAGCATCTATGTTATATGTATAGATGCTATATATATTGAAGTCCATGAACATCCCTCCAAAGATGGATAACTGAACCTAGGAAACTTGAGAGCTTGACTATTATACAGTCATCTTTAACATATAATATATAATCTCAAATGAGTTCATTAATAAGAAATAAGTTAAGCTACTTCTAGGTGACCAACTGTACAATTGAGGAAAAAAATTGTGCATTGTTGTACAACACCACTCTCCACAATATTCCAAAGTAAATGAATATATTCTGAGCTGTATTTCAAGTAAAATCAATTACATAAAATCATTTTTGTGACAATTACACTTGGAATTGGGGGGGGGCAGACCTTAGAAAGGTGCATGGAGTGATTCATGCTGGATCCCCATCTTTAGTGAAAGGTATACTCATGTATACCATAAAATCAGTCTTTGCTAAATGTATCTTAAGTTTAAATATATATGCAATTTAATTAATACCTATATATTTCTACTGCCTCAGATATAATAGATGCAGTCTGCTGGTCCTTTAAGAAATGGTCCGTGCACAAAACAGTGATAGAAAAATAATTTCTTCCTTGTGTTCTCAATCAATTTACAAGTTCAGTTAGCTAATTTTAGGAGTTTCGGAAGAAATGCAATATTTAATTCAAATACATGTATGTATAAACATTTCTCATCAATTCTACTGAAAATGGATATATTTTCCTTATTAATTTTAATAAGCATGAAAATACATTGTTATTTTGACTTCCACCATATCATGAACTTGTCTTTACAATATGAGAAATTACGTGCCTTTCAAGTATGAATCCAATACTAGTTTTCATGTGTGTTTGATATATATATATATATATATATATATATATATATATATATATATATATATATATATATATGTTCATCAAGTCTGCTTATACTGTTTAGAATGTTCTATATTTTTTAGTATACTGATATTCTAAGATAGAACCATGGATTCTGTAGAATACAAAAATATGTATTTTCATTCCACTTCAAAGAATGTTCAAGAGTTTGGTCAAGCAGGAAGGGATGGCGCTAAAGCTGTAGCCATAATCTTTTACAACAACGGGTTATCTTCAAAACTTCTTGAGAAGGATATGAAATGATATTTACCACTTGAAACTGGTTGCTGATGCCAATTTTTGAATAATTATTTTGACTGTCCATATGAGGCAGCTAAATTTATATGATGTGACCTTTGTCATAATGATGCACTTGGAAGTGCATTTCATATGAAACGGATTGCAGGTGAAAACCAGATACCTTTCACATATGGCTTTAAAGGAATAAATGAGAGCTGATGTATCTGGTGAAATTGCATTTCACCTGAATGATGATTTACTTTATTCCATAACTGAAATATATGATATTGTATCTATGGACATAAATGAAATTTTTCAGTTTTGCAACATTTCTAGATACACTGCTGATTCACTGAGTGCAGTACTTGCTACCTTTAGGAAATCAAAAGTTATTCAGGCCAAGCAAACCACTCTGGTGCCCTAGTAGTTTGAGCATCTACCTTGTATGTGGTAGGTCGCGGGTTTAAACCGTGGCTGAGTCATACCAAAGACATATAAACATGGCACTAACAGCTGCCTCACTGGGCACTCAACATTAGGAAGTTAAGTGTTTGTACTGGTGGCCTGGTATCAGGGTAATGCTACTGGGTGGAAGATGATTATACATGTCTGTGGCATGATGTCCCTGTGCTAGATATCACTATAAAATGTCACACACAGACATCATAGCAGTATAACTGAAAAATTGTTAAATCTAGATTAAAAATGCTTATCACACACACAAGTAAATGTATGACCTATCACCCTGTTTGATTCAAATCCATTCCATTATTTTTTTATGGTATGACCTTGGCATTAATGATGTAACATACAGTAACACAATTTAATTACTCAACAATATCAATTAATTAGCTCTAAATGTCAATCCTTATTATGGCACATACACTTCAACATCTGTGACAACAAGGCTAATAATGCCTGACCTATGGCAAGTGGCTCATAATGCCTAACCTATGGCATGTGCCTAATAATGCCTGACATAGCAAGTGGCTAATAATGCCTACCTATGGCAAGTGGCAAATAATGCCTCACCTATGGCATGTGCCTAAAATTGCCTGATATAGCAAGTGGCTAATAATGCCTACCTATGGCAAGTGGCAAATAATGCCTGACCTATGGCATGTGGCTAATAATCTCAGAACTAAGTGGCTAATAATGCATGACATGATTCAAAGACAAGGAAATATATTAAATGAGGTATTGCCACAAAAAATTTCTTTGAACCATCAACCTTTGGATTCTTGATTATCTAGCAATAAATCATTGACTATTTGCCACAAAACTAAAGAAAATGAAGCCTCAACCATTATGAAACTCTTAACTATAGTGATTCACCCATCCTAGCATTTAGATATTCATCAGGCTTTAAAAAGAAAAGACCTGGACTAAGTATGAAGTTTACAACCAAAACCCAAACCATGCTGACAATAAAAACTAATATTTCCTAATCAAAGACCATTCAAAAATATTTTAAAATCACAACATGTAGCATAATTACCTTACATGTTGTAAATAAATTGTTTTTCTACACCTACATTCCAAAATCTGGACAGACTGATAACCTGACCAACATCTCTATTGCTCTCAAAACATAAGACTCTGGGCAATTGTAACATTGCAAAATTAATCAGTACAATGCAACAATGAGGGTACAAATTTCTGACAAATTAATTCTATGAAGGTTATTCAATGAAGTTAATGGAGTGCTTTCAAGCATATTGGTCCAGAGTGTGTGACAGTACAGTTCAACGGTAATTAGTGTTAAGATCCAAAGAGATTCATATTCTGTATATATTTTGCTAAATGTAACCTGCTTTCACAAGGCCAGGACTTTGGAAAATGTAGTGTACACACTTCTACCAGAATTTATTAACATTTGCTGATGGTATCTCATGTTAATCCACAAACTACATCATTGCTGACTTTTCTTCTTTGCTCCAATTGTTCTACAATCTATTTTGGTCTAGGAACTGCAATCAATAAACAGTTATGAGCTGTAATGTTTAAAATTAACTAATTATGAGTTGGTATTTATCATATAAATCTTGGACTCAATAACAAATACTTTTAACAAGAATCTGGAAAGACAAACAGCTGTTAGTTAAATAGCTATTGCTACTCAATAATGCCAGTATTTACCTGCTGTCTTCTGAAAATAAAGACCACATTTTTACCCTTCCCCATTAATGTTAAAAGGCTGCTAGTTGCATAATAATGTCAGAAAATTACCTGCTAACAACCAAAATAGAGTATATAATGAAAATAATAATGGATTACAAGCTATAAGCCAATGAAATGTGTGCTTATAAGTTATTAATATATCAGCATAGAAACACACATGATATAAAAAAACAATAGAATGGTCTTGCAATACATAAGTACCACACTGCATATAATAATAGTATTTTAAACATTAGTATATATAGAGTGATTCTTTTTTTCATTACACTACCTCATTATAATAATAAATACTTTTTATATCCCATGTGTATGTTACAATGCATAAATAGTGATAAAGAATTTATTTTAATTAATACTTATTTACTTGTCTTTCTGATAGGTTAAATGCAAAACATTCATGTATAGTTTGAAGAGAATATTTTTGTCACTTTTGTAACAGATCTGAGGCAAATTGAGTATCAATATAAAATGAGCATCTCCATAAACAAAGTCTTAAATGCATAAATCAAGGATAGACATTCAAACTTTGTGCAAAATGAATCAGCAATATAGAATGTTGCCAACTGCAGCTGTAAATACAGATATCTGCTCTTCTCTATCTGCACTGGAGTCTGTCCTGTTGGTGATGACCTGTCTTTTACAATAGGTGTGGAATCTAGGATGATGCTCCATTCTATAACATCAAATTAGAACCTTTCAAGAAACTTGTTATTTATTTTTTTTTTATTCTCACTTCGTATCAGAGAATCAATTCAGTGTATTTTCAAATGTCACAATAATTATTATTAATTCTGTAACCATTTTCTATTGTGAAAAAATATACATATAATAAAGATATTATTAAAAGAATCTTTTTTATGATAGATGCTTCACATATCTTGTTCTATTGTCACTCATTAAACATACAATATTAAATTTAAGTTCACTTAGCAATAGGATATTTATTTAACTCATGAAGATTTTATCATAATCTTATGTATAGTTTAATTTCATGCTTGATTTTTTTATTAAAACACAGATGACCAGAGTAATTTTACAAGATTTTACCAATTTGGTACATTTTGAATGAATCAGTCAAAATTACATTTTTCAGTCCATTACTAGATCTCAATCCAAGCCTCCTGCAAACCCTCATAAATGAAGGCTAGTGTTTTGGTTTAATATGTGCTAGCTAGACATGAACAGATGGATCCTTAACCCACCCCACTCACCCACCTGTGACTTCTAGATTATACCCCTCTGACTCTATCCTCAATTCTTAAACAATTCCTTTAAACTGTGTTGTTTAAAATTGACTCTTTTTTCTAATGTTTATATAATCTAACAAAGTTGTGAAAGATGTTTTATCTTTGTTGCCAATAAATGTGATATCCAAAACTGAATAAGATGCATTAAATCCTTTTATTGCAAAAACATCTTTATTAATTACAAAATGCCCATGAATCATTCGACTAAAATACTACTCTCTTTGAGAAACTCCTAGCTAAATCATGATTATTCTTTGAAAATTGATCAAATAATTTATTGCAAATGGAACATTGAGATGATACTGTCTAGATTGTTCAGTTTTTGGCAACATTTGCCACCCCTACCCCCTTCATGGAAGTGATTTGGTATTAACCTTTGGCCTATTAAGGATGTCATCTGTCACCTCATACCAAAATCCCACATAATAATTATCAAGTAATTGATAGGAAATGGACTATGTACATGATGCAGTCGAAATGGGCAGTATTTGACAAAATATCCTCATTTTCACCCCTTAGTAGAGGGTTGTTATACGATCCAAATATTTCATAAAATTTAGGCTGTCATGGAAAACGATATATACCTATTTATTTAAAATTGATCAAGGAATTCATTGCAACTGGACTATTTTAGATGATGTAGTGTAAAATAGGCAATATTTGCAATACAATCATTACCCTCACCCCTGGTAAAATGGGGAAGATATTTTTGTCTTAATCTTGGGCAAAATTAAAGCTACCGTGCATAACTTCACATCCATTTCTACGTAAAATTTATCAAGAAATCGATTGGAAAAGGAATTTTTCAGATGACATGGTGGGAAAAGTGCAAAATTTACACAATAATATTGTGTTCATCCCTCTACTTTGTCTTCGCTTAATTGTAGAAATATTTGTAAAAATACCTAATTCACCGATTTGCTGGTTAAGCTTGAACGTAAGATAACGACAGCTATGTTTCATATAGAAAGTATAAGTAAAGTTCGCATTGTGTCCCTAACAAACAGAATATTAAAGGAATAAATGTGCCAGGGTTAGATTAAGGAGATCTCTCCATCCAAGGCCATTTGTTGTGATCACATAACAATATGGTGTCCTCGTTCGCCTGACTTAGTATAGCAGAGTGCATGCAAAGAGCATACTAAGCAGAGGACCAGACTATGCAGGTCATTGTGACCTATTTCACCTGTGGTAACTAGCACTCTTCATGAGATTATATCCATCAAATCTAAAACTACATACATGTACTATAGTGTCAGAGAAACTAAGCTAACTGTAACAATAGCATCATCACCATACCATGAAAAGTTGGTCACTTTGACCTAGTTCTGTCCAAAGAAAGTGGTACTCTCTTACATGAATATGCCCATATAGTTTGTAACACAAATGGAGCTAACTACAAAAATGTCTATGTCATCATCAAGAATTAAGCCAGTAACAATGCCATCAGAAAAGTGACCCAAATGTCTCACAAAAGCTTGCCATTTCTTTCAATGTGCACAAAAGACAAATTGAGCTAAGTAGAACATGAATAGTGTGGTAACCAAATGGTTAAATATGTATCAAAATCAGGCTGACATTGTTTACAAGCAGCTGAAGGAATGGAATAGACAGGGATGGATGAATAGAGTATAATATGGCATACAAGTAGAAATGACATACACACTTTAAAATGTGCCACAAACTGACTTGCTAACAATCAGGCATCAAGTGTGCCTAGCAATTAGATATGTACATATTAATGACTGTAATTTGTTAAGACCATAAGCCAAAGGTAATAAATTTTAGTTTCCACTTATTTACAACTATTGACCCAATTTCCTGTGTAAAACAGGAAGGTGTCCTTTCACAAGCAGATCTCAACCTATGTATTAGTAAAATTATTCTTGGTGATATCAATGTAACTTTACAAATGAATTAATAATACACACCTAGATATCAGTCTCTATTTTGTGTACAACTATTTGAAAGTTTTTATTTTCCTGTGCCTCTTGTGAATATGTCATATAAACTTGTTCTCCATGCTGACCTTCTTATTTCTATCTGGACAAAAGAAAGAAAGAAAGAAAGAAAGAAAGAAAGAAAGAAAGAAAGAAAGAGAGAGAGAAAAACAGAGAGAGAGAGAGAGAGAGAGAGAGAGAGAGAGATTAATATTGCATATTAAAGCAATTTTTCAGTTTTCAGTTAATATGCTAGCAGCAGTGTTCAGCCTTGTACATATTTTTGAAAATAGGAGGGGAGTCTCTCTCTCTCTCTCTCTCTCTCTCTCTCTCTCTCTCTCTCTCTCTCTCTCTCTCTCTCTCTCTCTTTGTGGTGTCATACATATATGTCAAATTGGGTAAAAAAATTCACATGTAGATACAGTATATAATAACCATAAGCAGGAGGAGGCATTATTCCTGATTCTCTCCAATGTCTTCATTGTAACCCTAGGATTATCTTTTGACCAATTATTTTATATAAGGTCATAGTAAGAAGACTATGAAACCCATGATTCTGCATGCAAGATGCAATACTGCACAAGGTCAGTTATTTTTGCAATGTTATGACTCTATGCCTCTATGGTCTTAAATTAAGTAACAGAAAAGAGCAAAATCAACACATTTTGTATAATTCAAAAAGTAATATATTTCCCTAGAATACAAAGTGAAATTTTTTAAATGAACATAGGAGTATTGTGAATTAAATCCCAAATAGTGATAATAGTTCTATCACAAGTCCAAAATGTGAAGTTTTCTTGAATTCCAATGGTATTCCAAAAAAACTCTGCTAATGAAATTGTTGATGTACCTAGTCTTGAATAAGCTAATAAGCCATTAGTCTTGACTGCATGTATGTGCTACAGTTTTTTTTAGATGTATCACAATGATATATCCAAAATGTTCTTGTCTGAATTCAAGATAATTCCAAATTAGTGTTCCTGAACAAGAATATTATCAAAAGACCACTGTATTTCCAGTGACTAACAATGAATAATTCTACTTAATGAACAACTGAACATGATTCTGCTTCAAAATATTATGGGAAGAATGAGTAAAATTTTGAAATCAGCAACATTATATAAAAAAAAACTAAGACATGCTAACTGAGTGTGTATGTAGACCAGCCTCCTCTCTAAAACATTAGAAATTGTCAAAAAGTTCAGGAATTCTCAAAAGTAAATATATGTCCTAGATTCAGATTCAAATAAACAAGATCACCTCTAAATATATAATCTACAGTCTAAGTGAAATATTGGTTAGGTATTATGTTGTTTTCAAAGTAAATGTTACTGGTCTGGAACACCATGAACTTGATTTTGGACAAGGTTAAGTATAAAATACAAATGTATATAAATTATATTCATTAAGAAAAGCCAAACAAGTACACAAATTAAATATACATAACTGCAATCCAGTCAAAAAATGAAGTGGAGTCCATGCCAATTATGATTCAGCACAATAGACAAATAATGAACTAATCTTTTTCATAAAACTGTTAAATGTTTATAATTTATCTTCATATTGAAGTATCATTGTACATGTGCTCTATTGCATCATGATCACACAAGCTTGGTGAAACTTAAATTTTACTAGTCAATTAATTTGCTTTCCAGATTTGATCAGATAGAGATTATTATGATATAAAGAAAATGCAAAAAAATTATGTCCACAGTTAAAAAACCTACCAGCCAAGTCCAGTGTGATCATAAATGGTATACCTCTAAATAAAACACACCAGAACATGTAATAATTCTCATGGATATCAATTTATGTAATAAACAAGAGATTTTCAACATAAGCTCTTAACTACCCACTAAATACAACCTACCAGTAAATAATAATGTAAAATCAATGGGATTTTACAAGTATTTTCTGATAAAAGCCACTTGAGGAAATGAAGTCCACACCATTCTGAAGGAAAAACACTTAATAATTCATAATATGTCCTGTTTTGTAAGTGGAAAACTGTAAACAGAGACACATGTTAAAGACCAAGTCAAACAACAAAAACATGTTTGCCAGATAAAGATAACAGCCACAGATTAATAATAAAGCAGAATAAACCTATCCTGAAAATAAAAACAGAAAAAGCCCTGGTGGCAAAAAAGCTATCCTACAGGCAAATGTTTCTACAGAACAGAAAGGGGCCATCTCCATGCCTGTCAGGGCTTGATAAATGTTCAGCAGTCTTCTTGTCTTACAAGGCAAGCAACATGGACATGTCCTGCATCAATTCTAAACCTTTAAAAAGGCACATAATGTGGAATCTGCTCAAAATGCCAGTTAATCTGTCAGACTAGCATCTTGAAAAGGTGACTTGCCCCAATCACCACTCATAAATATGTGTGGACAAGTGGAAGAGGGCAGGTTACCAATTACCAATTACCTGCAAGTCACAACACACACACACACCATGATTTCTTGCCTTAAAGTAACCCACATAGTGTCTCAAGACCTACAAATTTTGTAACTGGAGGGTATGGACAGTGTCTCAAGACCTACAAATTTTGTAACATAGAGGGTATGGACAGTGTCTCAAGACCTACAAATTTTGTAAGGTGGAGGGTATGGACAGTGTCTCAAGACCTACAAATTTTGTAATATGGAGGGTATGGACAGTGTCTCAAGGCCTACAGACAAACTTTGTAATATGGAGGCTGTTTCATTATTAGAGTTATACTATGTTTCCTGGGTGAATTACTGTACCTCACAGTCTAATACAAATCCTCTGCTCCAGTGGCCAAGTGGTTAAAGTGTCAGCCTCACATGTGGGAGGTCGTGGGTTTGATCCCCCCCTCCAGTTGAGTCATAGGAAAGACTTACAAAATTGGTATCAACAGCTGCCTCACTTGACACTCAGCATTAACATGTTAGTGTTAGGACTGGTTGGCCTGGAGTCAGGATAATGTGACTGGGTAGGAGGACATCATGCTACATGTCTGAGGCATGATGCCCCAGTGCTAGATATCACTATAAAGTGCCACAATGCAGACAGTGCAGCAATATGAATCAAAATTTGTTAAAGCTACATTAAAAATCATAATCACATATAATACAAATCCAAGAAAACTTAAAATCTTTATTGCAGTGATTTAGATTAACGTCCTATAATACATATGAAAAAGTCAAAATATTAAAACAATGCACACTTTCTAGTAAAAATGTGTCCAACATTAAGTACAGCTTTGTGTCTAACTAATTAGTGGTATATAAGCTGTTGACTCAGAGATGAAAGCAAATGACAAAATTTTACTAAAGATGGACAAGAATAAAAAAGTTTAACTTAATATTTTTCTCTAATTTGTACATTTAAAAAATAAATGCATTGTTCTTCGTCAACTATAGTAGTCAATTTTTTCTGTAACAAAAGCTACAAAAATCTCTACGAAGCAAAGCCACCTTTCTATCTACCTGCCTCCATATTAAGTTTATGGACTGAACATCGAAATATATAAAAGTCCAGAAAAATGTGAAAATGATTTCCTTTGCAAAGATATTTATCAACACTAGTAACTACTTGTATTCTTATAACACATAGATTTCAGTGACTGATTTTACCTTTTCATGCTAACTTTGATACAATTTTTTTAATGCCTTAAACATTAATGCATGAAAAGTTTTTAATATTTTGTTCAAACGATAAAAATTCAAACAATCTTATGGAATTCCTCCACCACAACTTTATCAATTTTATTTTAAGTATGTGCCTTACGATTTTTCTATGAGCTTTTTTTTCTTCTAAATAATTATTTTTGAGACTGCCAATTAAATAATCTATTCATTTAGTTCTTCATTTCACCAGAGAGCTCTATATTTAAAAGAAATGTGCAATGAAATGGCTGCATAAACAGGTAAGTGAATGAAAGTTGGCAAGTCAAATAGAAGATGTAATAATAAAATTAATAAAAATATGAACAAATGAAAGAACTAACACAGATGTTTTATTTACTAAATCTGGTTAATATTTTATCTTTAAATATTTTTGGTACACACTGATAAGAGCAAAGTAACATAGTTCACAGAATATAAGACACAGCACTGCATAAAAGCATCATAATGTGTATAATCCAATATTATTTTAGTCCCAAAGCAATATGGCAGAAATAGAAAAGGTATTGTGGGTAAATTATATCAAATTCTATTCAGAGCAACAAGGAGATATTGTAACCTATTTTCCAAGCCTGACTCAGATCTTGACTGAAATGCAAAATTTACAGATGGCTGAATAAGGATTAACTAGTCAAGACACATTTTTTCCTCTTAATAAATTGCAATTTTTCAAATAACCCCAAACAAAACATTACCACAACTGGTCAACTAACTCTTTGGTGCAAAACACAAGTGTATATTCAAAGGATGTGATAAGTCTATCATCCAATATTGCCAAATCAGAAAATATGGATGTCCCTTTGGCACAGGGAGTTATATATAGATTTGACCATCTTTACATCTGCACTTAAAATAAATATATATAACTATAATTATATATTTTTTTGTATAATATAGTTCATAGTGTATGTGTGATTATGATTTTTAATGTAGCTTTAACAATTTTTCAGTCATATCACTACAATGTCCTCAACTGTTTAGAGTAAGGACTAGCACCCAATCACATTATCCTAACACCATGCCCTCCAATCCTGACACTAACCTCTTAATGCTGAGTGCCATTAGTGAGGCAGCTGTTGATACCATTTTTTAAGTCTTTGATATGACTTAACAGTGGTTGGAACTTGCAACCTTCTGCATCTGATATAGACACTGACCACAAAGACACCACAGTGGTGGTACATACTGTATATTGTTAAAAAATACTGGGTTACAAAAATGTTTGTGGTCCCCCCTCTAGTAATTATCCTGTAATTAACTCAAATCACACAACAGTAACCAGGCAATGGTACTAATCACAGTCAATGCAGTCTCATTTTCCAGCTAGGTTTTATGTTTGTAATTAAAGTCAAACCCACTTATCTCCACCTTGGTTATCTAAACAACCTGAATATGTCTAGCATTTTGGTCCGGTAAAAAAAATCCTCCTTTATTATATTTTTTGTCTGCTTATACAAGAAATGGTCAGCAAAAGTGATTGATTTTCATGCACAATTATGATAAGTTACAGCAGTAGTCGCATGTTTATTTAGTATTCTTTCTATTTTTGGTTCTTATGAGTAGCTCAATCGATTAGTTTATTAAGAATATATCATGTTCAATACATAAAATATTCAAGGGTTTACAACAAGAATGTGCAAAAATTACAATGTAATTCTATTTTACGAAAACACAGAATCATAGACTTCAGATACATGTGTATTTTTCAGTTTTGTTTCTTAAGGTTCATTTCAGATCTGAAGTATGATCAGAAATACATGTATACAAAACAACGATCAAGTAATTAATTAAATAATCAATGTGCAGATGGAAAATTCGTGATTGGCTGAATATTCAAATGATAAAATTGTCCCTTATGCACGTAATATCATGACGATTTATTTTATAGCATTTTATGAGAAAATAGCTAAACATGTCAGCATTATTTTCAAAATATCTAAGAATTATAAACATATCATGATCTGCACTGCATTATATTTTTTAGTAAATATGAAGTAATATCAGTCTGCTTTTGATTTGTAACGAACAATTCAAAAGCACTTATGTTGTCTTACATATGCTCCACTGCTGACACTTGCCACAATTTCATTTTTTTTTTAATTCATTCAGCCATTTCATGAAACAAAATACATGTACTTGTCAACAGAAGAAAAAAAACAAGAAATTTATTACTGGGCAGAATATGCCCTTTATATACCCTCCTATATATGCGGAAATGTTTAATCTCAGGCACATGGCTTCTATACAGTGGCAGTTGAGGCCCCATAATCTAGTTCTCTGGACTGAACTCTTCTTAATTTTGTTTTGTTTTCTTTGTTGTAATATCTCTTCTTTCAGTCTGGCAGAAATATGCTTCCATTGTTTAATATTTTTTTTTTAAATTTCCATGAATACCAGTAAAAGGAAACCACAGTTGGCTGGAAAAAAAAAAGAATAAAAGAATCTGGATACTTAAAAGAATCTGTCAGTTTCCATGACTGGTTTGATTTGCAATAAAATAACCTTTGTATTTGATATTCTGTGGATAAGTTCAAAGAATGAGTTTACTGCTAGCTAAGGAATAAGTTTATTTGCCACAGGGGCATCTATTTGTTTGTCCTCTGGAATTATAATTGGTACAAATTCACATTGATGCCTGCAGGGCAAGTAGTAAACTCAGCATTAACTGCTTTAATAATACTCTTTGCAAGTGAAAGGATTGTCATCTGCACTCACAGTGATTGTAAATGTACATGTACTTTCAGAAACATGTATTAATCTTTATCAGCAATATACTGTCATATATTAAACTGGATATAATACAATAATACTATCTTGGTTATTTTGCACCTAACCCTGGGTTATGCATGAATGGCAGGTGCCTGAAATCAATCAATCAATCAATCTCTCTCTCTCTCTCTCTCTCTCTCTCTCTCTCTCTCTCTCTCTCTCTCTCTCTCTCGATTCTCGGATCCATTTTTCAGTCATGATAACATATTCAAACATCTGAGTACTGCCAAACATGTTTTATTTTTCAGTGTTCACATCAATTATAAAAATGTGTCATATGTTATCTGACATAAGTGATGCACACTACAGCATGGATGCATATGCTACGCTACATGTAATATGTTCATATATTTTTTCTTTAATAAGTTGCTCATGATGATAAAAAAGGAATACAAAATAACAAGTGTAGTTTCCTTCATTTTATTATCAATTAAGCATTTTGTGCATTTTATTGTAACATGCAGTGGACAAGATATTCCAGTTAAACACAAGAGCAAGATCTGGGAGTAATGGTCAAAGACATCTTAAAATCTCCGGACCCATTTATGTCCACGATTTTTTTTACACCCCCAACATAATCGAGATAACTGGGTTTGACTGTATGTAGTCAGTCTGCACTCATTAGAATTCCAGGTATTAGTGGAATCAATACACTCTCGGCTACCACTGTGATGCTGAAATGACATCTGTTAAGTAAAAATACTGAAATCATCAGTAATCTCCTGTGAAACTTAAAAATGATTATAGGTCGTAAGATGTAGGAATGAATTGTGCCTTGTATTAATATACCTTCCATACAATACATTATTGATACACATATCTATCTTAATGGTCTGTTCATCTTTAGAAAGTCTTCCAGTGGTAGGGTGGTGCCATTTTAAATGTACAGACATACTGCTTGTACTTCTATTATGTGGATTATAGACAAACTTGTCATCTCAATCTGAATAAAATCTCCCATCTTATGTAAAGATCTTAAAGTGAGCCTAATGTTATGTTCTAGTGACCTATGTTACTACCATAATTGCTAATTTTATCAGCCAATCAGATTAAACATTTTATCTTTGTATTTGGGAGACTGAGTAGCTGCATTTCCACTGGCTAACTCAGAGGTTACCAGAACACAACCCCTGAACAGTGCTGTCATATTTTACTCAGGACAGTGGAAATCTGATTTAATGAGATTGACTTGTCATCTGTTCATATGCCATTCTCATCACTGACAAGATAAAATAAAAGGACTTCCAAACTGACTACCTGTTAGGTGACAATTACTATGTCACTACACCCTTTACTTCCAGTCAGCAATAAAATTGCTACCTAGCATACCAAGGGATTGGGAACTAACTGCTTTCCCATGGGCACACTGATGCTCGAAATTGGCTGGCATGGGTGGGTATTAAACCATGGCTCATGGAGGATGAATCCAATGCTTTACCAATACATTGTATTAAGACATTTTATTACCAATTTCATGTCACTAAAATTTACTTTTACAAATTTGCCTAAGAAAACCATCTATCTTTTTATTTATCTATGTCTGCTCTTAATGATTGGTAGGTCAGACATCTTATACTGCCAATATAGTTGCAATACCATTTCTGTCTGTGAACAAGAGTAATAAATGGAGATGGTATATTATTGGATCACCATGACAAAATTTTAAAAAAATTTTTTCAGAACTTCTCTACTCTTATTCTTGCAAGTCAGTCAGGTCTGCATGATATAGAAGACACTTTTCCAAAGATTTTAAAACATTCATCTTTCAAAAATTTTTAAAACTGCATAAACACTGAATTAAGTCATTGTAGATATGCCTCAAAAAAGTGGGTGACAAATTTTATTTGTCTACCTCAAACGACTTTTGCAAACAAAGTTAGTCCAAAAAAGTTCCAAAATATGTTGCTTTTTAAAAAAGGACAAAGTACTGGAATGGACAGAAAATCTAAGCTGGTCATCTATACAATACAAATAAGCCAACAAAATTTCTTTGGTCTAAGTTGATGTTTGCCTAATTTACAAGGTTTGCAATTTTTTTTTGTGTCTGTGATCAAAGTTTTTGCATGGTTTATTCTAGTTCATAAAATTCTAAAAAAAAAAAAAAAACCAAGTCAAAAAATCAACTGAATGTGTGAAAACTGCACATCATAATTTCAAGACATACCTTTATTTCTTCCATAAACTCTTTAATATTCAGAAAGTTCACCCATTTTCGCACCAAATTTTCAATTCGAAAAGAGATTGTGCTTTTGACATATAAAGTCAGAATTTTAATGCTGACTGGAACTTAAATATATTGGCAATTAAATTTAATAGTAACAAATTATTATGTATTACTTATCAATAAGCACCTTTTTATGTGCAATCTTCATTGAAAAAATAGGTCACTTATCAAGTATCTTTGTCCTTATATTTCCAATGTTCACAAGTTCTAAATCAACATAATTTAATCTGAGTACATATATGTTCCACACATCTCCCTCTTCAACTAGATTTTAGGGGTAATATTTCAGGACATATCTGCAAGCTAGACTTCTGAAATATGAGTGGCATGTCAGCTTTGTTAGTCACAAATCAAGATCATTTATTCATCCTTATGTGATACTCTTTTGTATTTTGTGGATCTTTAAAACTATTTAATTATTTTAGAGGGTGTTTTTTAGGTGTGAATCATGTTATTACTTCAATATCTGGCTCCATTTTTTTTATATCAGATCACTCAATTTTGTTGTGACAACAGTTTCTATGCTTATAAGGGGGGTGTAAAAGGGTTCAAAAAATCCCCATTAACACACCCCATGCATCCAATCCTGGGTTCTTGCTGGAATTTAATAACTCCTGTCACAAAGGACTGGAAGAATAACTGTTTTCATCTCTACCTTGTGCTCAGCTATTTGTGAATGATACTGCTCTGTTTCTCAGTTTTTCAATGATTTTTTTTTCTTTTGGTTTTAATAGCATTTTTGGCACTTTATTTGCTGAATCATACCAAGAGATTGGGAGCTAACTGCTTTCCCATGGACACACTGATGCGGTCGAAATTGGCTGGCATGGGTGGGTATTAAACCATGGCTCATGGAGGATGAATCCAATGCTTTACCAAATGAGCCACCATGGCTCCCTACTTTTTGATTGAACAGCATGACACAAAATTGACGTTAAATATTCATAAGGGCATTGTCTGAAAGCTGGCAAGAAGGCAGTTATTTCAAAAGAACATTATCTAGGAGTAGGCCGTAGGGGCATATTTGAACAAATGTGAGTGGTAAATGATTTCTCTTAGATCTGCATGCTGATGCAAAGATAGAACCACCAAATACCAAAACCCAAGTCTCGTGTGTTTGTATCCTATAATAATCATAATCTTATGAATGTGGTGCATGGGCCAATCATTGCAAAAATCTCCTTTTTCAGTAAAATATCCCAATTTTTTTAAATACACCACTCCCTCGATAACTCGCAGACATTAGGGTCCAAAAACATCGACCGTGATATAAGCGAGGGCGCAAGTTATCGAGGGACCTTTAACAAACAACAAATATAACAATGGGATCGACGCATAGGGAAAGGGGGTGGGGTGGCTTGGCATGTTGAATACTCAATTAATAATCGCGCTAAGATTAACAGTGTATAAATATTTTTATATCGGTGTACTCTGTTTAGTGTTTTCTCACAGAGTAACATTAATTTCAGGATAACTTACAGTATATTGAGTAAATCATCTAAACATTTTTCCTCCTGGTTTCCGTTTGCTTAGCATATGTACTTCACATGTTGTGTATTACGTCACTTATTTTTGTGGCGAATGGTATACATTATAATTTTATTGTTTGATCCAAAGTAGACAGGTTTTTTTTTTCAAATACAAAAGATCGACACACTTCGAAAAAACAATGTCGATCGAACGATGTGTAGATTTTTATTGCGGTAGAAGTAAAATGGAAGAAAAAAAAATCACAAGGTTTAACCATTTCCAACATGAATTTAATGGGTCAAAAAATTTAAAACGACATAAATTAGTACACAACAACACTTGCGGTTTGTGACATGTTTGAGAAATATCACTTCACATTTTGAAAAAATGCAAATTTTACAATATAGATTCTATCTTTACAGGCAATACCGTATTTTCCGTCCTATAAGTCGCTCCTGTGTATAAGTGGCTCCTCCGCACTTACCATAATCACGTCTTTGATACCACCGGCCATTGCATGCGACTTGGTAATTTCCAACTTCGTGTAAGAAATATTATACAATTGTTTAAGAGTTATATAAAAGTCAGTATTACAATAGACTTTGACTTTGCCTTGAGTCATATTTGAATTGTTTAAAAATCCATGACCTGCAGCACGCTGTTCCACAATCCATTTTTGTAGATTCTCCTCCAGAACTGGTCAACTTGCTTTGCCACTATGATTTCCCTTCTTGGTTTTCTTTTTTGTTGACCTTAACTCGTCTTCTTTTTTTACTTCTTTTTTTACGCCAGTCACACTCAATCTTCTCACATTGAATTTTCTTTCTGCTGCACGATTTCTGATTTCTGTTTTCTTTCGCAAATGCTATGATGTTTAACTTGAATTCTGCATCATATTTTTTTCTAGTTGTTGGTGCCATGATAAATGGCACGAATTTAATTTAAAACAAAACTTATTGACTTACGCTAATAAAACAATTTTAAATCATACATTATTGTGAAACTATATTTTATTAATGCTCCATTGTATGAACGTACTTATTTATATATCAGTCATTTCCACAACCCAAGCGAACTTTAAAGGCACTTTATATGCTACAGTAATTTTAATACATTAACTAAGACCTTGCGAATTCACCTAACAATTGAAACTGTTCACCAGCTTTCTAGTTATTTTTTTTTATTAATTATGGGTACTTTGAAGTTCTCTCCATGAAGCCAGTCTTGGCTAAATCCAGAGTTTAAAACTAGAGCAATCATCAGAGGAAATATTCATGCTATTTTTTTTTTTTAATAACAAGCCATTGCGAAACCAACCTAAAAAATGATTGTGTGTTTTTATAAACTACTATTAAAGTAAATTATGAAGTGCTACCAGAGGTCTCGGAAAGGCTTTACAGCTTTACAGGGACATAATTTGTTGTTTAAAATAACAAAATAATCCCAGTTCTGCATTCTATATTTATTTGAATACATCAAAAGGACATGATGCAATATCTGGGCGGCAAGTTCAATGGACTTTGACTAGCAGCTTGGGTGGGAAAATGTGCTGAAATTTACAATGACTGAATTTAGAGTCAAAAAGATACTAAGATGTACATGTGGAATAATATAGGAAATATAATGGCAATCGTTATTTCAATATTTTTTTTTATTTATTAATAACAACAAATTTTAACACATATATAACTAAATATTATTTGACTATTTAATTTCATAATCTTATAACACTTATGTGTACCATACGTAAGTTTCCAGCAATTGGCTTGCCCATATACCGGCAGATGCATTTCGCTAAAGCACAGCATCACTGCGCATCACAGTTGTTAAAAAACCCTGGAAAATAAGGTAATAACCATTTTCGATGATAAAAACGAACTATGTATCAAGGTTAAATTTGCCAATTTACAATTTCTTATCAGCCTTTTTTCATGTTTAACACATTTTAAAATATATTTTCCTTGGAAAAAAAAATTGGGAGCCATGCCAGACACCCGACACCGCATAAGCATAAAACGTTTGTGTTTGTTTTATACTTGTGTTTGTTTTATAGGAAGGCAGGAGTTATCAAGGGAGTGGTGTACAAGTAGGGAGTGGTTTATTTTCAAGCATGAGCCTATCATATGAGAATTACAGTTGATAAGTCAAAAAGGAAGTAAACATGGGATATCTGATAACTTGCTTTAAAGTGAAAAGATATGTTGTACATAAATTTATTTTAGTGAAGAATTTTAGATTATGAAACAAAAGTACAGGATGTACTTGCTTACAAGTTGATTCCAACCAACTCTAGGCAACAGATCCTCATCTGCTGTCATAGAATGAACTCATTATTTGCCTCCATATTGTTTTACTAATTACTTGAATTTCAATGTCGTTTTTAAGTACATGTTATTAAAAAAAACTATAACTTGTATTGCTTGCTTTTCCAGTATCTGACTTACCACCATTGGCACTGGGACTATAGGTTCCTGAAACCAGACCTATTTACATCACTGATCATATGCACTGGCCTAAAATAAGGTTCTAAATATTAAGAGAAAGATATATATATAATCTACTGCTTTGATTCACACTGGAGATTTGAGCAAAAAGTTTTTTTCTTGCTACACTGCTGAAAGTTTCACAAAGTATAACACTAGTTCTAGCCACCAGTTTTTCATCATCAGGGAGTCCAGTTTAGTCATATGCAATTTATGTACAAGAATTCTGAAAAATGGAGAGTATGAACTCATATTTAATCTTTTATAGTTGTCAAGCATTCTCTAGTGGCTCAGATAAATTTCCTGTTAACTGCAGTACAATATAATGGTAAAGTAGTACTACAAATAAAATTAGGCAAACAATAAAAAAAAATTCTCCAAAATGTTCATCAAACTTTTTTTATTTATATTGGATACACTTTAATTAATTTTCTTTGGAAAGTAAAATACTTTCTTTTTGCCCAGACTTTCAGATCATCAGGATAAATAATATGTTTCAAAAAACAGTAAACTTGTGTCATTTTGCGACTGTAATCCTTCATTGGACTGTTTCAGGGTAATTCATGTACAACTTGACAAATATTGCAGAGGAAGCTAAACATTTGTGCATTGAACAACTTAGTCATAGGTTCTCTGCAGTTTTGCCTGGACTTTTAAGCAAATCTGGCTATGGATTACTGATGTCCATTTGCCCATTTGGCTAATGGATTACTGATGTCCATTTGCCCATTTGGCTTATGGATTACTGATGTCTATTTGCCCATTTGGCTTATGGATTACTGATGTCTATTTGCCCATTTGGCTAATGGATTACTGATGTCCATTTGCCCATTTGGCTAATGGATTACTGATGTCCATTTGCCCATTTGGCTAATGGATTACTGATGTCTATTTGCCCAGCCATCTGCCTATATGGCATCAACACTTGATTTAGGTTTTGCATTTTCTCAAACACTGTTGCTAGTTGTTGGTATTTAGGTGAATCATGTAGAATACTATATCTTTCATTGATAATTAATTCACAGACTTGTACTTCAACAGTAATAAATGTTGGTGTTCAAAATTCATTTCCTTAGGCACTATTACCAATGGATTCAATTAACTTGGTATGATCATGGGAGTACTAAAGGCTATGAGTAAAAAGTAGGTCAATGGGACCTGTATTTCATGGTTAGTAATTTGTCATCAACATTGGGTTGAGCACTGTTTCTTTGGGTTATGTTTAAATTAAGGGTGAGGTTTTATTCTTCAAATTTGTATTTTGATGTGCCATCCAAAGTGGAAAGCAAACAACAAAAATGTGGAAAAACTGATACCAATTGATTAATAATGAATGTACATTATTCATGGTTTACAATCTGGTTATGAAGTTCTTGCTTTTTGCAACTTCATGTACCTTTAATTGATCCAAAACCCATTCTACCATGAAACCTCAGATCACAGGGTAATTGCACATTAAATTAATTTCATATTGGATTGTGGTTTATGTAATGTAGACATGTGATACCAGCATAACCTTCCCAATGTAGCATATACTCACATGTAAGTTGACTTAAACTGCATAGATCCAGATCAAAATTGTTCTAAAATTCTGCAGATTTAATATCATTGGATTCAAGCATTTTGGAAGATATCGCACCTCCAAAGTGGACAGCACCCAACATAGAGAAAGGAAGCAAACACTTTCAAGCAGATACATATAAATGATAGGTACACTGTTAATGGTATCTGTAGGTGATTTTATTATGACATGCTCTAACCTCATGGAATTTACCTAAATCAGAATGTTAGCACATTGCACATTTATTATGCCCAGTACAGTTCATACATACATGTAACTAACTCTTCATGAAGGTAGATCCCTGATCACTATATGTAAATGCATACCAATAGATAATGTCAAGTGTAGTGGGTAAATCATGTATAAAGTGTCATCAAGTGACATAAAACTCCAGATAATGTATTGATATAATATATACAAATACTGAACCAAAGTACTCCATTAATACAAGGTTATGAACAAACCTTCCACAAGACCCATGTGGTCAGTTGTCACAATATCAGGTTTGACAATGACTGACAGTATCAATGGATGACAACCATCTACAATTATGTATAGGAGAAAATATACAATGTACATAATACTGTTCAACTACTGAAATGATAAGTTTCATATTAAAAGTGTGTCAAATTGTGTCTGAAGAGATGAATACTTGTAGGAATGCAGGCATTTTTAAGACAGTTTAGTTGTTTGAACTTCTGCTACAACAATGACAACACTTAACTGTTTCTGGCACCTTTCTGATAGGTACCTAGTCTCAGATTACCTTGTCTTGACTGTTTTGAATAACAAAAATTAACACCATACAGCACATATATGTGGGTGAAATAAACAAACTGCACCATTAAAGTGATTTTAACTGTTAATCTTCCTGGGAAACTTCATGCTAATCCCATTCTTGAACAATGGAATTGAAATGAACTTATGCATCCACTGATGGTCACAATTAAAATGTGCCCATGTTTGGTTTTAAATAAATGGGCAAGAACAAAAAAAAAAACAGTGTCTCAAACTTTGGACCAAGAAAATGTAAGAAAGCGTGTTGTGTGCAATTTGGATTTTTAACATAGCTTTAAAAAAAAATTTCAGTCATATTGATATAATGTCTGCAGTGTGGCAGTTTATAGTGATGTGTAGAACTGGGGCATCATGCTGCAGACATGTATCATTATGACCCACCCAGTCCCATTATCCTGACACCAGGCTGGCCAGTCCTAACAATAACCTATTAACTCATTAACCTCTGGAGGTTTTCATTTTGACTGAAATGTGAGTAGGAAATCATTATAAAAAATATTTCTGAATACATTATAATACATCCACTTGGATGACATTTTCAGTTAACTTAATGCCTATTTGTGTTGAAAACGTTTCATTTGCTCTTTCACCTGAGCAGAAGGGTAAAAACTGGACTTCCCTTTCTTTTTGCTTAATGGACCCATCATTTTTGTGTCGAGACCACTCTTCATTCTAAATGCCCATCTTATCCTAATTTTTGCAAAGGTTCACATGTCTGTGTGCAATTCAGACAAGTCTGTCTTAGATCTGAGGCCAAAAAGTCTAAAATCTGGACACAAAACGGATCACGACCTCCAGCGAATTTGGGCTGGAAGAAAATCAGGTCCAAAAAGTGATTGTAGTGCAACTAGAATATCCATAATATTTGGTATCATCGTAAAGATATATCTGTCTACCTTTCAATAATACCACCCACTTTATTTTGTAGCACATGATTTTAATGCTACAGAGCTTAGAAACAGGCTACCACCTCCAGCCCCGTAAAAGTGGCACTAGGGGTTAATGAGTTAATGCTGAGTGAATAGTGAGGCTGCTATTAGTTCCATTTTATAAGTTTTTGGTATGACTTGGCCAGGATTCAAACTAGTGACCTCCTGCATCCAAGGCAGATGCTCTAACCACTAGGCTACTAGAGCAGTCAAAAATGTGTGTGTGTGTGTGTGTGTGTGAGAGAGAGAGAGAGAGAGAGAGAGAGAGAGAGAGAGAGAGAGAGAGAGAGAGAGAGAGATTAATGTCAATAATAAAGTGCCGCAACTTAGATTAGTTCCACAAATCTAATGGTATTACTCTCTATAAAGCTGTTATATTATTATTATTATTATTATTGAATTTCAATATCTTTTCAAACACATTACAAACTTCTGTTTAAGATAACACCATACATGCACTGAATCCCATATTCCATAAAATTTCCATGCAAATCTAGCTTACTGCTTGTCAATTCAACAGAATTAAAATTAGGCTTATGAAGAAATTAAAAGTAAAATGTCTCCAGCAAATCTGCATGAACTGCCTAGAATTGTACATAAACTGTTTTTAGAAATAGAAGGTCCAGCAGACTGAAAAAGTTACTAGTCCTGCTGAATTTTCACAAGTCCTTCATTAGCTGACCAGCAACAACCAAAATGTTAGCCTGGTGACTATGAAAATTATTAACACTACAATTCCAACAGAAAATTCACAAGCCTTGGATTACAATTCCAACAGAAAATTTACAAGCCTTGGACTACAATTCCAACAGAAAATTTACAAGCCTTGGACTACAATTCCAACAGAAAATTTACAAGCCTTGGACTACAATTCCAACAGAAAATTTACAAGCCTTGGACTACAATTCCAACAGAAAATTTACAAGCCTTGGACTACAATTCCAACAGAAAATTTACAAGCCTTGGACTACAATTCCAACAGAAAATTTACAAGCCTTGGACTACAATTCCAACAGAAAATTTACAAGCCTTGGACTACAATTCCAACAGAAAATTTACAAGCCTTGGACTACAATTCCAACAGAAAATTTACAAGCCTTGGACTACAATTCCAACAGAAAATTTACAAGCCTTGGACTACAATTCCAACAAAAAATTTACAAGCCTTGGACTACAATTCCAACAGAAAATTTACATGCCTTGGACTACAATTCCAACAGAAAATTTACAAGCCTTGGACTACAATTCCAACAGAAAATTTACATGCCTTGGACTACAATTCCAACAGAAAATTTACAAGCCTTGGACTACAATTCCAACAAAAAATTTACAAGCCTTGGACTACAATTCCAACAGAAAATTTACATGCCTTGGACTACAATTCCAACAGAAAATTTACAAGCCTTGGACTACAATTCCAAAAGAAAATTGAAAATTTACAAGCCTTGGACTACAATTCCAACAGAAAATTTACAAGCCTTTGGACTACAATTCCAACAGAAAATTTACATGCCTTGGACTACAATTCCAACAGAAAATTTACAAGCCTTGGAGGACAATTCCAACAGAAAATTTACAAGCCTTGGGCTAGCAGAATACAGCTAATTTTTAACCCTTTTCTCAGTTATCAATTCCAACTGCAAAAAAACCAAAACAAATATCAATCTTCCATAACATAATTCACCCAATGATAAGCTTTTTATTTTAATGAAAACACCTGACAAACTGCACAGATCCAGATTTGCCAGAGCATTATGTGACAGCAAATCTGGATCATGTGTATTTGGACTCAACTTACAAATCAGTATAAATTGTACTAATAAAGCTGTGTCTTCATAATGCATACAAACAAAAAAAGCAGGGTTTTTAAAAAGAATTACAATTAAAATAATTCATGTGGAACAAAAATTCAAACAATTTAAACGGATTAATGAGTAAAGCTGTTACATCAAGGGCAGCACCATACCACCATTTCATGTAGCAATCAACCCACTATACCACTGCCAGTATCGTTTTGGGGGGCTAAAATTCTTTTTGCTTGCTTTATTCAAAGTTTTATTTTAGCAAATATCCACAGAAAGTTTCAACTCTTTCAGGTATGTACACAATGCAATCAAACCTTGGACTGTTTCTAAAAGTTTTGCAAGCAGCAATTGATGGGTCAATACAATCTAAATTATACTCATCAAATATGTCTTGAAAGTTACAATTGACTAAACTTCCTGCATGGTCATCTGCAAGATGGTAGTTCAAATGAACATAATGTCATATCTGTCAGTCATGGATTCCATTAAAATTGAATAAAGATCAAGATACACTTTGATTTAGCTTTTTGCCTAAGGCAATACTAATGTTGTTATGATGTACAGGGTTCTCACTCAGATTTTGACAGTTTGGAGTCAAGTACTCTTTCACTGAAAAAAGTCCCAGCAACAAAACTAAGAGTCCCAGTAACAAGACCTTTTATGTCCTTTGCAACTGTTCTGGGCATTAAGCATGCAATGTTAGGACAACAATAAAAATGTCATCAGATTGCTAATGTGCATTCATTGTGAAATGTTAGAACATGTAATATAATACAAGAATGAAAATTTAATACAGCTGAGAACTGTAATAATTGTGATTACTTGCTTTTTTATAACACTATAAAAAAGTTATATGGCTTTATATTGCTCTTTTTCATTTTGTATGCAGCAAAGCATCAAAAGGAGAGATTAAAGGTTTTTTCTATATTTAATGAATTAGCTTAAAACTGCTTCATAATTTACATATTGTGGTGTTTTTCTTTGCAGCAGAATCTACTAACATATAGAAAGAAGAAAAATTAACATTCCACTGTGCAATGTTTGTTCACTTTTTCATGCAATCCTATACCAGTATTATGAATTTTACATCCCTTGGGAATGTCAGATTCCATAATTCATTCCATGATATTCTTTAGTGTCTTAGGTGTTAAAAATAACTGTTTTCATGGTATGATCCCCCTTCAAATGGAAATCAAAATAAACTGATACAAAGAAAGGAATTTTTCGGTTGTCCAGTACCACATCAGTGCACCTGAACACAAGAACTATATCACGGCATTGTAGCCTTAATTCCTATTGTTACATATGTAATAAAAAAAATAAATACTAAATATCTGCAAATAAAATCACTGAACATTTTTTTACTTCTGCAGAACCTGACTAAACCCAAGATTGTTGATGTTTATCCATCTCTTTTTCATAGTTAATGTCAATACAGTGGTCACTCTCTTATACAGCCACCCCATATGCACAGGAAAAGTGGCTTTATAAGACAGATGGCATTTTTAGAGGGGGACTAAATTTTTGGTGAGAAGTATATATAATGTACATAGTAAGAAAGCTAAATATTTCAATGCATTTAATATCTTCTATCTTCATTTAATATCTTCCTTTAAAAGTAACATTAATTATTAAAAGGTTCTTCTTGACCAGGGATCTTGGAAACACTTAATTACAGGTATTTGGACGCAAATTTTTTATTTTGGACACATAAAATTGCAGACACAGGAGTCCTCTGTACACATGTTTCTTTTGCAAAGACAAAAGTTTTGTGGCAGAATAAATATGTACTAATCACTATGAAAACTGAAGCAATGCTTTTATTTTAGTTTGCTGATGTCGCTGAGGGCTGAAATGTGAAATGACTACTACTGTTGACCAGACAACGGCAATTAAAAAAAAAAAAAAAAACAGAAAAAAGTTTTGCTGCAACTACAATGAACACTGATTACCTCTGAAGGAACACTATATACTGTGGATTTTTTTTTAAAATTGTCTCAAAGGTCTAGAATTATTTGATGTTGCAATAACAAAAGGGTATTTGGTTGTTCAAAGGGAGCCTTTAGCTGGCCTTCAATGACTCAATGACATGCACCTTCATCAAAGCAAGCCAGCGACCTTTGATAATAATTATTTAAATGCATCATAATTCTTCGTATAGATCTCTTTGCATTTGAAAAATTGGTTAAGTTATCGGACATAAAATTTCCACTAAGGTTATTTACGTTTGCAAAAAGATCAAAAATACCGTATTCCCATTTTGTTTCTACAAAAATTAATGATTTATAATTATTTTCTGTGTACGAAAATTTACATAATATACAGTATGTAACAAGGTTCAATATACTAATTCTTAACGCGAATTTTTTTTTCACGTTTAACACATTTTAAAATATATTTCCTTTGAAAAAAATCAGGAGCCATGCCGGACACTGCGTTATAAGCAGATTCGCGAGTTATTCAGCGCGAGTTATCGAGGGAGTGGTGTAATTAGGGTGGTTTGTCAATATAAAAAAAGAATTTGTTTATGTAACAATTGATTCCAGTGCATTTTTATATCCATGTTTGAGGCTTCCTGTCATAGTGCCTTTGAATTTCTCCAATCCAAACTTAAGACTGTATATACCGTTTTCATCAGCCAGAAATGTTGTATCCAAAAGTATGGCCAGATGGTATATTTTGTCTCCAATATGTAAAACATAATTGCAATTTACAATGTTGGCAAAGCCTAGTGCAATAACTGTTATTAATTATATTTCCGGCTATTGCTGTATCAATATTGCCTGCGAACTCCAAATCAAGAGACAAAATGCCTTTTGCAAATTTAGATAAGTGTTTTTGTTGTTAGACAGAAAAATGAAGATTTCAATGAGATTCAGAACTGTTAAAGTTACTATAACAGCTTGGATGCAACAGTAGCCAAGTGTAAAAAAGTACGTGATTTCTGACTTAGTGGGGACTGCAACCTTTGATGGTGGGACTATTTTTACCAAATTAGGAGTACTGGACTCCTTGTTTTAAAATCCTAACGAGACCTCTTTTGACTTAAGAATAGACTTATTTCAACTGAATATACATAAATAGTTCTTATTCTTGAAGTAAGCAAGATATGAGAGTGGATATTGTTGTCATACACATTGCAAAACCATTTAAAAACATCATTTAAATCATGGAATATACATAATTTTCTTGCAATTTGCTCCATTTTCCCACTTCCACTGACACACACATCTGTTACAACGATATATACAACATATGCATATGAAAGTCGAAGGTGCAGAATATTTAACTGTTATTGACTATCCAGTCAAAGAACTCAAGTAAGTTTACACCCAAAAATGTCTGTAATAAATATTCACTTAAGCTTTGCTTTTTTCTTGTTTTTTTTTATTTTAGTACATGTTTGTCATCTAATGTCCATTTTGACATTACAAAGACAGTCACCTCTTAAGTTCATTACCTGTTCAGATGCTACTTACTTACAATATCAAGAAATATATCCCTTTTTGGTGGCTCAGGTTTGGGGTTGATACCACATGCTCAACTGTCCAATAAAAAATCTTAAATCAGATTCATGCACCAACTCAGGGCCATAACCAATGCAATAAAGAAGAAAAGAGTTACAATTCATCTGATGCAACAGGCCTCCATTTTCTCATGCAGCTGTTGTCTATCAAGATTGAATGGATCAGACACAAGGTATCCCAATCATAAATAATCCATAGGCTTGATATTCTCTGTTTATACATTAAGTCTGAAATACCACTGACCAACATGCTATCATTTGTTGTCTATCCAGCATGAACAATTCCTATTCAACATCATTTTTGGGGCTCAAAATAACTTGCTGGCATTTCCAGTAACATTTTCCCCATCCCCAATAATCTTATGTGGTTGAAAACTTTCAATCAAGGTTACTGTGATGAAAGGGTTAAGTCTGAAATACCACTGACCAACATGCTATCATTTGTCTATCTAGCATGAACAATTCCTATTCAACATCATTTTTGGGCTCAAAATAACTTGCTGGCATTTCCAGCAACACTTTCCCCATCCCCAATAATCTTATGTGGTTGAAAACTTTCAAGGTAACTGTTATCATCACTGCCATCATCCAGTATCATCATCTCATGATTAACCATTTTCAAAATTTTCAGTTTTCTAGGTTGTGGCTGCTATCAACATGCATTTGTAAAACTTCTTTAATGAATACAAGGATAAAACTCTTAATTCTTGTTCCAATGCCAAAGTACCAAACAAATTCTGCTTTCAACAACCATTCACGTCAAGATGATGAACTGGGATGAGTAAACAGTTGCTGGACTTCAAAATTACTTGAATTGTGACAAGCAATAGGAGATCTCTAACAATAGCATAAATTACTATGCAAATAGCACTTTAAGTGTTAAAACCCCACTCACATATTAGTCACCCCTGACTTAATTACCTTACAATCACAATAGTCCAGTAGGAGGGTAGGTAGATGGGTCAAAAGGCAGAGCCTGTCACATAAATCAACAGTGGTGTACTATGACTGGGGAACTCCCTCCCCCATACAAAAAGTTTTTCCAATATCTCCAAAATCATTTGCCTTAAATGTTCCATGGGTAGATTTTTCCAACTTTTAATGAAAATAATTATATATACATCCCTTTGAAGGTTTTTGCAACCCTAAATTTGGGGACAGACACATTGCAACTCCTTTCATCCCAGGTGTAAAACAATTCATGGATATGGGCATGACATAAATAGTACTGATGGCAAGAACTTCTGCAGCAACCCCAAAACCCTTGAATGACTCATCATTGTCAGCTATACCAGACTTACAAATAGCCCAATAGCTTGCTAACTTGCCACAAAATTGTCTGCAATATTTGATCTTCCTGATGAAATTACAGTCATTCCAAGACAGTGTATCAATCTGCTTTACAGAATAAATGTATTATAGCAAAAAAGCATTTAGTTTTTTAAATGTCATTTTTTCCAAAAGTATTATATAACACAACAAAGCAAATCCACACAATATGAAGATACTTGCTTTTTGGAGGCTTCCATTTTAGTCACAATGTCTTGTTATAACTGTTAACTGCTCCTCAATATTCCACAGATAAAAATAATTAACCTTGTTAAACATGCATGCTGACATTGGCATGCAAACATCTCCAAACAATGAATGGATAATGTTAAATGCATTGCAGGTTCTTTACTTTAAATACCAACATAAATACAATGAAATGCAACCTGATAAAAATGGCACACAACAGTCCTTGCTGCTTTGTTTGTGATTCAATCTGTACCCAGTAAACAAAGCTCTGTAAAAGTCTTTGTCCTTGTAAGCTTTTTTTTTTTTATAATTAATTTCCCTAGGAACCAAGTAAAACTCACCATAGCATCAGCCTAATTGATGGCCTTCTCCAAACTATCCATTCCATTGTCTGTATACACAAAAGGTCCAGTGCATTGGACCAACCCAATTATGTTCCCAGCTGCATAGTCCTAAGGCAGGATAATGTCAGAATAATTGTTTACCTAGCCAACCTGTAATCCTGCATAAGTCTTGCAGACAGGAAAAAAATCAATACTGCCTACTGGATTGTCAATAAAATGTATCCCTGACCAAATAATGGATCTCCCACTGATAATCACAATAATTATCCAGAATTCCATGAACAAAAATTGATGGAAATTTACAAGACTCTTGGAACACTACATAAACTGTATCCACACATTTAAATCCAATGAGAACATAAACTGTTTGATGTACTATACAAACTCACTTATAAATCACCCAATTGTAAACAATTTAGATCCAGATCCACCACTAATAAAGTGCCAGCAAATCTGGGTCTATGCAGATTGTAAGTACAGTAGTAATCTGTAGAAGACTACAATCTGTTGTGCATTATGTGACAGCAGATTAGGGTCTATGCTGCTGATCTGACTTGACTCAGGTAAATCCAGGATGAAAATAAAACAATACAAATTATTACCTCCATGTTGTCCTCTGCTTTTTCTCCTTATCCTAATGCCAATTTGCCCATGTTACAACCAAGTGACACTTGGGTGCAGATCAAAATGCTAAGGACATTTTGCCCATGTTACAACCAAGTGACCCTTGGGTGCAGATCAAAATGCTAAGACCATTTTGCCCATGTTACAACCAAGTGACCCTTGGGTGCAGATCAAAATGCTAAGACCATTTTGCAAACATATATAAACAAAACTAAAACATTTTCCAATATGAAGAACATTTGTCATCAATTGTTCAATTCTGATGCCTCATGCTGTTATTTTTCTTTAAAATATGTATTTATTACGTTATTGCAAATCACACAGAAACTAAACTGCAAATCCCACAGAAACTAAACTTATCCAATAAATTTGAATTGACATTTAAATGCCAATAAGTCAAAGGCCAAAATGTCACAATCTGAATTTTCACTGTTATGAATGTGAGCCAGAATATCACAGGATTTATAGTCACACTTTGAATTTTAGAATGCTGCAGGTTTTTATATGAAAAACACAATTAAATGCACCTTCTTCATTGAGATATTAACATCAAGTATTTTGTAGTATTTTTTAAATTATATTCAAGAGATTTTATAGTAGTTTGTAACTAAATAAGGTTTATATATAATACTAAAACAATGTATCCCCTAGGGGTGTAAAACTGAGGGTCAAAAAACCATTTGGTTGTCAGAACTTAGGGTCAAATAAAAAATGTAGAGGTCAAAAATGTACTGACAAATTTTCATCTGATCCATACTTTTTCAGCTGAAATAGGATATTGCAACTTGCACAACATACACTCACATACACTCTCTCTCTCTATACAATACAAATAAACCATAACACACAATTAACACACAAATGCATTGTCCATTCAAAGGATAATTTAATTAGTTCATTTTCCTTTTAGCTTAAAGTCATACTTTTAACAGTCTCTTTATAATCTTTTTGTAGCAATATTATAGACCAACACATTACATATAAGCCAATACAAAAATCCATATAAATCTTTTTAACCAAATAACAGTTAATTCACTGCCTGTCATAAAACGTGTCACACCATCAGTTTCATTTTAGTCGGTTTTATTTTAGTTTCATTTTAGCTCGTCCTAAAACACATTCATCCAAAAATCAAAGAGGCTAGTGATTCATCTTCTCTTTAACAAGTTAAACTTGAACTTTTAGATCTTTCTTTTGCTGAATTCATAATCAAAATAATGGATTTGTCTCCACAAGTTTACTTTATTTCCTTGTTATGAAAGAATGTCTTAGGTAATAATGTGTTCAAAAGATATCTTGTGGTGATCAAGGGCAGATTTTAAAAAATTCTTTAACACTGTCATGAAAGGATTATTCACTTGTGCAGTCTTGATATTCAGAGATCAGAAGTCACCCTGGTAATCCCAATGGAGGTGCAGTATTCCAGTCTAGGGAATATTTTCTCCATTTTTCATTAAAGTCAGATCCACATTTACTCTTTCGTGTTCTGATTCTTTCACTTTCTTTGCTAATGATTCTTAGTGCATGCTGTTTTCTCAATCACATTTTAGTGCAACAAGCCTTGAAGTTAAACATCTGGACAACATCTTGAGACATCTTGACATCTTGCCGAGTTCCAAGTTCCAAATAATCTCATCATGAGTGCTGAGAGTTTAGGGTAAGCTACTCTTGTCATAATATTGCCTATGGTAGTCTGGTTCTCTGCTTTGTATGCTCAGTATAGCAGAGTGCAACACAGGGAGCATATGAAACAGGAAACCAGAATATGCCTATGATCAAAGTATACACGTGCCATTCCTATTATCCTAATCCAACACATTAGATGCTAAATAAATTCTGATTGTATTTTGCAAATCCTTTTCGTAAAAATAAAGCATGACTAAAAATTGTGTTCGTCAATTATCCCCAACGTGTATCCCTGACGCAGAACTGTGCAGAACTGTGCGTAAAGGAAAACACTGACTAAAAATATAATAACAATTGTAACAGTCACTAATGATTTTTTAATTAAAATAGTTAATAGTCTTAGTCTGATAATTCTTGGTGCATAGCTCTATATCTTGTCAGTCGAATGTGCTTACTAACACCAAAAGGAAACTTGGGAATGGTCGTCATGCCTGACATATAATCTGAACACCAATTTTACTTGTATATCTTTATCAAAGCTTCCTTTCCTATTAAAGAAGAAGCTTTAAATATACCTCATTGATCTCAATGTGCTTGTTTTACATGTTGTCTTTAAAACTTCAGTTGCTAAACAACAGTGTATCCCCTAAGTTTGCAATACTGAGAAACTGGTGGGAAAAGTTGTGGAAATCTTTGACCATTTAAAAAAACAGGTGTCATAAATTGATATTTTCCAGAATAATTATTAATAAAGGAGAACTACAGAGGATATTCTGACTTTGATGGGAGCATTTAAATTTTTGGCAGTTGAGCATATATATAATCATGATTGGCTCTGCTAAAAAAGGGTGTTTGTTCCCAGACAGGATTCAAGGTTTTAAGTAAATCTCAGGCAGTCTAAGTTTAAATTAAATTAAATTAAATTTAGCTTCTGGAAATACAAGTATTTCTTGTTAAGGTGTCCAAGAGACACATGTCAGAAAGTTGAAGACAAAAAAATGGGTCAGCTGCATAATAAGGGTGATTGGCAGCATGAGGAAAAAACAGCACATGAGGAAAAAACTCTATTATTGTACTGCACAGTGGAAAAGAGCAACCTACAACCAAGATGGTTGATGACCTGAAAAGGCTGAAGGAAAGAGAGAAGGAAACAAAATAGAGCAATGCTGAACAATCACTAATAGTAATTTGGGATGACAAAACAACCTGACATTTTGGCAATTTTAGTTTGATCAGTCTCTTGATACGATGATGAAATTTATTTTATCAGTGTAACTGAACAGCTAACTGAATTTCACATCAATAGCTGAATTTCACATAAATATTGTAACTCTATTTCTAAGAGAAAGTGAATCAATCAAAAATATCATTTTCAATTTTATTTTCCTGTTATGTAATTGATTATATTGTAATATTTTACATACAGGGTCTTGTGTTGTTCTATTCTGTTGTTGTTGTTGTTGTTAGGCTTAACGCCATTTTTCAGCACACGATAGGCTATTTATGGCGGCCAGTATTACTGGTGGAGGAAGAAACCGGAAATCCGCGGAAAGAACCACCGACCCACGAGAAGCTACTGGCAAGCTTTCTCACATATACACATTCACCGAATCTTAGACTCGAACCCACCAGACAGAGGTGAGATGGCAGTGATCCGTAACGGACAGCGCTTTAGACCACTCGGCCACTCGGGGCCCCTTTCTATTCTGTATCTCTAGTCAGATTTCTATTATTCAATATATTAATTTCAAATTTAATTTTATTGTTTACTCTATCTAGACCATGGCTGATTATCTCCTAGACAAAAATAACCAAAGTAGTATAAGGAGTGGGAGATTTACACATCATCCCATCTCCTGACTAATGTTATGATTATGAACTGAATATAATGATATTGATTTATTTAGTTCAGATACTATTTTGAAAATTCTAAGTGTGACTTTATGTTCTGTGACATTTTTTAAATGTAGGACTACCATTACCAAGATAATACAGGGGCCCCATGTGGCCTACTGATCACTGCCATCTCACCTCTGTTTGAGTCTAGGTTTAGGTGAATGTGGACAGTGAGAAAGCTTGCCAGTAGCTTCTCATGGGGTGGTTCTTTCTGGTGATTTCCTGGTTTCTTCCTCCACCAAAAATACTGGCAGCCATGTATAGTCTTTGGTGTGCTGAAAAATGGTGTTACGCCCCAGGACAACAACAAACTATGATAATTCAAAGTGTGCCTTTTTGCCCTGTTACTTTTTTTTACAATGTTTTGCTACCTTTTGACCTGTCACATTCTGTCTCTTTACCCTTAAAATGAACTGGATTAAGGAATGCTGATTTCCTGCTGCTTGAACAATCCTACACCTGCTTATCTGCCAGCACACAATGTGTTCTGAGGAACAAAAACAATTGACTCCCAATCCCCTTCCCCCATATGGAATCAGTACACAATTAATAAAATCCAGTTCAGTACCCAACTGTCCAAGTACCTGAAACAATAAATGTGGAACATAGTACCTGTCATTGTTTCTTTAGTATGTACACCTATATGCATCTGGATAGGCATATTGCAATTTGCTGTCAAAATCACTGTGAGCTATCATGCTACAGTACCCCTGGGATTAATATTATCAGTTGTACAGACCTAAACTACCATTTGTTTTAAAGACCATTCATTAATCAACATTGCTGCCTTAAATTTGTCAAACTGAATGTCATAACTTGTATGAAAATTTATTTTTTGTAAAATAAAAAGTTTTTAAAATTTATATATTTATTTAAATTTCCATTAAAATTTAATATATCAATAATTTTTAATTTCAAGACCACTTTCAGACACGCCTTATCAAGTATTACAATTAGGTTTTTACTGCATTGAAAAATTCCTATAATTAAGGAAGATATAGCAAATTTAGTTTTGGTTTCTTAAGAACAATTGGACCTCAAATTGCACCCTATAGAACACCAGCACTACACACTTTCTGACAGCTGTCACATGTCTTGCTTGCAAGGAAATTTCAAAAGACTTTATGTATGAAGTTGAAACAGTAGTGGCATGCAAAATAAAATGCAAATATAAAAGGTTGACAAAAACATTGACCCTTTCAGGAATCAGTACACAATTAATAAAATCCGGTTCAGTACCCATGAATGTAGTCCCAGTCTATTTTTAGATCACTTTTTCCGGTCTAAATTTGGTGGTGATACTAGAGTTAGATTTTGGCATTCTTGGCAAGGATTTAAAGGCAATTGATTATTCTTTAAAATGTGAGCTTATGGTGTGGTTGTCTGTTTGTATTTCAGCGACAGTGCACATTGAGTAATAAGGTCATGGTGATGATCTGGAAGTGAAATCTGGGAAGTGAAATCTGTGTTCCTTTGCCTGGTGTTTTGTTTACAATTCAGCCTCTCAAAAAAATGCAGGTTAACTCTTGACAAGAACTAAACAGTAAAGTCATCTTTGAAGGTATTTTAGATTAACATATGATTTGTATTGATTGTCACACAGTGGAAAGTTCAGTACTGAGAAACAAATGTAGAGACCATATAGTAAAATTAATTGTGTACTATGGCCATATGGCCCCATTTAGAAAAACAATTCCAGGATAATTTTAAGGTGGGTGGGGGGAGAAAGACAAACATTTCTTGAGACTATGACCTACACCTGTAACCTTTAAAAACAGTAAGCAATCCTGATTATTGCCCAGCGAAAACAATCACCTCAAGGCAGTTGACACAGTTGATTGATAGAGATGTAATTAAAGGTCACAAATAAACAACTATTTCACAGATTACCTTAAGCATTACATTGTAGGTGTGAGGATGAGGTTGAGCACTCCTGTAGGAAAGCCCTGGTGGTAAATTTGTGTGTGTGTGTGTGTGTGTGTGTGTGTGTGTGTGTGTGTGTGTGTGTGTGTGAGGTTTGGATCTACAAACTTTAAAAGTGTTTCATAAGATCCTGCATTTGAGATACAAGTTCTATCCACTAGGCTACTGCAGCCTCTAGGTAAATTTCTAAATGTAAAGAACATGAAGAGGAACAAATTGTTTCACTTGGACATTATATTCAAGTCAATCAAAAAGACACCTGCTGAAGAACAAAAGTTATTATTTCTCAATACCTTAATTGATAATATTTCAGCAAGGTTGTTAACATTACTAGCTTGTTTGTAATCAGCAGGAAGTTTCCTTGTGGACGAGATTTTACTCCAAATATACATGCAAAATATAATTATTTTTTAAGGCAAAATGTAGCAGTGATTTAAGGAATGGTGAGCCCTCAGCATCAAATCCCAGCCAAACTAAGATTTAGCTCTTAGTTGATACAGTTTGACTTTGTAGTACAGCATCAAGGAGAAGCATAGTACAAATGCCAGATTAGTCATTCTGGGGATGCAAAAAATGTTTTGGCACTGTAACACAACCCAGGATTGGCATAACACAAAATGCAGAGCTAAAAGTCCCATGGTTAATAGGGGTAAAATGATATGCCTAAATATTACACTATAACAAACTCATACTATAAATGAAAACAACAAAATAATCACAAAAAATTTTCTACTTGAAAAAAAAAAAAACACCTCTAAGTGATGTTACTCTCAAAGACCATGAATGGTCAAACATACAAAATTAACATAAAAATTAAACATTTCTACAAACACCTGAAAGCAGTCAATTATCAGTAAGTAAATATTCCACTGCCATTTCTAGTCAAGTGTTTAAATTCATACTTTACTGCAGCATTGTTTCAAAAGTCTCAACACATTCAAACTATCTTTTAAAATTATTTTAGCTGGATGCTAAATAAGTCACTGCATATTTTTCTTGAGGAAACTAAACTTGTTAACAATATCTGAACTCAAAGCAGCTCTCTGAGTGGTAACAATGTCTCATGCTGTACCAAAGACATTCTCCCAAGCAATGCAAGTTGCAGGAATGTATAACCTTTTCCTGGCTACTTGTACAATGAGTGAAAATTTGTTCTGCTGAGATTTCCACCATTTCAGAGTCCTCATCCAACATTATTAGGGACTCATTCCTGAACAAGTCAACCTCATGCTTCACTCTGTGAAGTTCAGATAGATAACTGTTCATTTAGTGTCGATAGGAACAGGACATAAACATCTGAGTCAAAGTGAAGTTTATAAATTAAAATTTTTAACTGGAAAAATATCCCCTGGTCTTGACTTGCTCCTCTCCCCCCATTAAACTTTACATGAATACCAAATAATGGTTTTGTGCATCACGTTTTACGTTCTCTTGCAATCTTGTGGTAAGCATGTATCTAGGACAAAATAAATATGATTCCTTAATTAAACTGGAAAAATTGTGAGGATACACAGATGTGTTAGATGCATGCAAGACTGAAAAAAAATGTACAGAAAATTGTATTGTGCTATGTATTGTAAGAACAAAAAGAAAATATCAATATACTGTTGAACCACTAATGGCTAACCATTCATATAATGTGGCTACTCTACTGTATGTCTGATAGTCACTCGATAGTTTCAGCACTCAGCACTAGTTTAACATCAGAAATTAGATGATTACATTCCAAAATCTCTCAAAATTCAGGAAAATATCATAGCCATCATAGATTAGAGTATAGAAAAGAAAAAACCTGCAACTGAAATTCCGACTGATACAGAAGAATACTGCATTCAAGAGGAAACATCCATATAAAAATTCTGAAAATTGTTTTAACTCCTTGTTTGTGTGTTTGTGATTTGGATTTTTGATGTGGCTTTAACAATTTTCCAGTCATATCACTATACAGGGGTCAGGCTACCAGGCGAAGTGGGCTACCAGGCAAAGTGGGCAAAAACATTGCCGAGAACTGTAAATTTTGCCTTCTTGTTAGGAAAGCAAAAATGACTTCGCCCTCAAATTTTCTGGCACTGTTGTAATTCAATGAGAAATGCATCAATATATAAATAGTAATTTGCTTTTTAAAGATATCAATGAAATGTGTTTTCTAATGTATTTCTTGTTTTTATAAATGGAGATTTTAATGGTCATATTTGCGTATTTTTCTTGATAAAATCAGTTTGACACTGTAATGGGGATATGATATAACACATCATTAAACTGTCTATTTGGAAATAGCTGGGCAAATAGACTCAGGAAAATATATAATACAATGAAAAAAAGTTTAAATATTATGTCATTGTAGATTTAGCCTAAATATTTAATAATGTAGGTCAAACACATGACAATCTCTTGTGGAATTGGAAACAATGTTTCTTGACCTACCATAACTAATTTTTGGCAAAATGACAAGAGATCTATAGTAGTGAAGCAAATACTATTTAACTGATTTATATTGTTAATACCAGTAGGTAGACAAATAATTCAACCATAAATATGCAGTCTTATTAATGAATTTGTTGTAACAAAGAAAAAAAGTGAATAGGTATTTTTTTTTTATAGAACCCCCCCTTCTAAAATTAGGAACACTCTTGATGCAATAGATGATCTTGGATGTTTCAGTTTTAGGGGAAAAAGGGTCCAGTTTAATTATCTATTTACTTTAGTGCTTCTGTGTGATGTCTATGAATAGTTACAGTAATGGTTTATTGGGAACAAGGAAATCAGAAGAGAAGTCCCTGGTGCATTTATTCCTATGTACATGAATTAGGGGTTGTTTCAAAGAATGCTAAAAATCTTTTTTTGACTACACAAATCTTGTACAAAAGAAAATAAAATAATTAAGTTGTAGTTTATTAAGCATTTTTACCAGCTTGCAATTACAAGACTCTAATGCTGTTACTGATTTCATTTAAAATTAATTACAATGTAAAGCTCCTGCTGTGCCTTTCAAGTCATATTGCCAATTTGCATGTATCTCAATCCAAACACATACAAGTATAAATAGAATGGGTATGAATATAATAATTTGTAAACTAATACAAAATGGGTTGATAATAAACATGACATATTTTTTAACTTGAAAATAAGGCATTGTTTAAAACTGTTAAAAGCATCTACCTGTTTAGGTTCCACTTCTTCCTATTCTAACCAAAAAGGAGAAGTAACTTCTCCCTAAAATGTAAGTCTACCTTGACCCCTGCTATAATGTCAGCAGTGTGGCAGTTTATAGTGTTGTCTAGCTTTGGAGCATCATGAAACAGACATGTAGCATAATGTCCCACCCAGTCACATTATCCTGACACAAAGGCCAACCAGTCCTAACACTAACTTCTTAATGCTGAATGCCAAGCAAAGCTGAAGTACTACTATTTTTTTAATAAGTATTTGGTATGATTAACACATGGTATTTACACCACTCCCTCTCGCGGACATCGGGTCCAAAAACATCGACCCGCTATATAAAGCGAGGACGCGAGTTATCAAGGGACCTATATCAAACAACAAAACTAACAAAGAACAAAGAGATCGACATATAGGCAAAAGGGGGTGGGGTTGGCTTGGCATGTTACAATGTTGAATACTCAATTAATAAATGTGCTAAGATTAACATTAAATAAATATCTCTTTTTATATAGGTATATATTATTTTTTTTCCTCCGAGTAACATTAACTTCAGGATAACTTGCAGTATATTGATCATCAAACATTATTCCACGTGGTTTTCATTCGCTTAGCACATGTACGACTTCACATTTTGACCGCAGATTTGAATCACCCACGCATGCGTGCCCCAGTTATACCACGTGACCACGCAGTCACATAAAGGTTATTATTTTGGAATTATTATTCTTAAGATAGTTATTGGTAAAAATGTAGTAGTATCAGTATCGTAGTAGTATCAGTATCGCAAATAGAAATATCGGTACATGTACGATGGCTAACTTTTGAAATTCGGGAAGCTAGTCGACTAAAAAAAACAAGAGCAAAGATTATTACTTTGATGCATTACGAAGATTTCAAGGTGTCTAGGTGATGATTGTTCATAATATACTTTGTGGGATTTCTTTGACATGTTTGTTCGGAAATCAAAGGTATCCGTCTGGATTTCATTAAAAGAGCCCGCTAGGTACCGATCATTTAGCACCCACATTCAATAGTTATCGTCTACAAAGAGGATTATTACTCGTAGAACAAAGGTTTTAACCTTGGAATATAATGCCTCTGGGATAACGGTTGGTCCGGTTGCACCAGGCCAATGAATTTTATTAATCAAAACAGACGGCCTGACGTTGTTTATTTATATTAAGCAGCGATCTGGTTTCTTATTATAGCCATAGCTGTCACACCTGTTTGAAGTGGTTGGCCAGTGTGGCGATTTTTTTTTTTTTTTTTTTTTTACAGGTACCCGTATACCGGTTTACCCGATGACAGCCCTAGATACCTTACTGATATTATATACTTTAATGTTAATACCTAAAATGTAAAATGTGAAAACGTTTTCGATTTGATAGCGGTAACGAATACGAGAACGTAGGCTCCTAAAGGCATGCCTTTGAACTTTCTTTTATTGTACTTACCAGGTTTGATTTGATGCAAAATACACATTCTAAGCGATAAAACAACACCGATCTCTTTTAATTGATTCTTTTATTGTAACAAACACTTCCCACGCTGTTGATCAAAACAAAGCCAGAATGTAATTAGGTTCCCACCGCGGGTTTCCATATGACGGTTGACTGACTCTTTTCCTGCCTTCATCTAAGAGAATAGGTATGTTTCGATTATGGAGTTGAGACAAAATTAAAGGCTTATAATGTGAATTTCACCTAGCTAGATATTTAATTAGTGTCTATTTCATTCTAGGTTGCTGCATGTTAGCATTTACCAGAATTTTTCATTGAGCACTGTTTATTTACAATTTACAGTGTATTAACATATTAACAACTATTTCTCTATTAAAAAAAAAAAAACAATATGTGATATCTTTTTAGAAATTGCAAATTTCACAATATGGATTCTATCTTTACGGGCAATAATCACCATTTTCGATGATAAAAACGAGTTATATATCAAAGTTTAATTTACCAATTTACCATTTCTTATCACATTTTTCACTGTTCAACACATTTTAAAGTATATTTGCTTTGAAAAAAATCGGGAGCCATGTCGGACACCACCACGTTATAAGTGGTTTGCCAGTTATCCGGTGCGAGTTATCGAGGGAGTGGTATACTAGGTTAGGCCAAAATAAAAAATTTGCATTTCCTACTGCACTGGTTTTAAAATTAGGGTAGGCAGATCATTTTTAAAATCATATACTGTATACTGTATGTGTTATGTGATTTTTATTTTACTACATGGGGAAAAAAAGTGCTAGGGTTGGCAACAAGAAACTGCGATGGTCAGCTGACTGGAAACATTTTTTGTTAGGCGATATATAAAATGAGCATAAAATTGATATTTTTTTAATAAAAAAAAAACAATCAACCTGAATACCAAATTACAATATTTGTAATGGGCATAGAAGCTCATGCCATTGCTTACAGTTTACCAGCATATCACACATAAACTGAATGGACTGCTACCTCCTTAATGGTGAACAGAAAATTAAGTTCTCAGTAGGTGCAGAAGCAGAACATCACTTTCAATCAACCAAAAGGAGAGGTACTTATTCCATTCATCTCACTGCACTTACATATTAAGCAGGCATGATCCTGACAGTAGTGTGGGAAAATGGTCTAGCATTCTTCTAAATGTATGATAGCAAGTCAAACTTCATGTAAGCATACAAAGTCAAATGCCGAGTTGAACATTTGGTAATTTAGTTGAACATTTGGTAATTTATGTAAGATTACGGCAAAATCATAGGAGTTGGCAAGTCTGGGAAAGTACCAGAGTTGCCATCATTCTAAATCAAAATTCTTATATGTGCAGATCAAAATGGTGATATATACTTGATTCAATTTTATCATCAACAATTAGTTTGAATTTTTTCTGGTGCCCCTGTTGGGCTGGTGTCTTATAGCATGTGGCAACACTTATAGGGTAATTCTGTATGGAATACTTGTATCATCTGTAGGTAAAATGTAACAACAATATCAGCCCCTATGGTAATATGAGTTTTAAAGTTCATATTTAGATATTTACAAACACTGTTGATTACCAAGTTTAAAATTTAAAGTTATCTCAAAAATGACAACAAAATTAGTTCTTTGGCAGAAAACAATATCATGCTGACCATTCTGGTTACATCTGTTTCCTGTGAACAGCCAACAAAATACCGTATTTACTGTAGAGTATATGTTGGGATACCTTCAATTAATTTTATAAGCAATGTTTTGTGCACTTTATGTTCTGGGTAACATCATTTTTTTCTACTTGTTAAGTTGTGGGACACATTTTAAATCATTTGAAAATTACATGTCGGAAAATGCATTACATCTTACAATTCATTTTCAAAAATATAAAACTGTACTAAATTTAGATTAAACTCTTTAATCCGCTGGCAAATAAAAGAAATTATACCCATAAATCCAATACTTACAGATCTTTTCAAAACTGTTAAATTCCTGGAAGATCTGAAACAGATTCCATGGAATACAGTCCAAATCTATGAAGATAATGATGATGTTTTAAATACTTGGACAGATCTGTTCATCAGTATAGTGAACAAACATGCCCCTTTAAAAACACTGGATAAAGAAAGACAACCTGGAACCAAGCTGGATCTTCCCAGAAATTTTAAAAGCAATAAAACAAAGAGACCAACTACAATCAGTAGCAAATCAAACTGAATATAGAGTTTGGAAGAATAAATTTTATAAAATGATAAGTCAAGCCAAAAAAACAAAACACTACAAAAAAGTGCTGGATGAAAACCAAAAAAACTCGAAAGATATCTGGAAAATGTTTACAGAGTCAGGTGCAGGCAAATGTAATAGTAAGACTAATATTTTATCCCTCAATCATGAGGGCAATTATACTGATAATCTAAATGACATCACAAATATCTTAATGACTTTTTTGTTTAAATTTTTTTAAAATTTAAAGATCATCTGGTACTAAAACATTTTTGTGCTAACAAACTACCAAATAATATAAAGTTTGAAATTCCTGAAATGAGTCCAGAATCATGTTGAAATATATTTTGAAAAAAATGGATGCTTTTAAAGCTACAGGACTTGATATGATGGACAAATGCTACAAAGGTACCTCCAGCTGTAGAGAGTATAGTTTTCATTTGCAATGAAAGAATTAAATCTAATAAATTTCCACAAACATGGAAAACTGCAAAGGTTACGCCATTTCATAAAGCAGGAATAAAAGATGATATAAATAACTACAGACCCATCTCTATCCTTCCTTGTCTCTCCTAATTACTTGAAAAACATGTACATTATTCTTTTCTCAACTATTTGAACACTTTTGGTCTTATTCACGATAATCAGCCTGGCTTTCAACAGAATCACTGCTGTGAAGCTGCAACTGCATTTTTGATTAAAAATGGCTCTGTGTGTATGTGTGAGTGAGATTTCGATTTTTAATGTAGCTATAAAAAAATTTCCATCATATCGCATTAGATCAAGGAGAAATAGTAGGCACTATTATTGTTGATTTTCTTAAAGCTTTTGATCTAGTAGACCATGAAATTTTGCTTGAAAAACTAACAATCTATCAATGGTTCAGGGACAAGAAAAAATATTTTATTTTATCCCAAATTTATATAGTAAATACAGTAAGGGTGAAGAATAACCTCAGAAACATGCTGGTTGTTGAAAGGCCATGTAACATAACAATTATACAAACGGAATGGAAAATGAAATGAGAAACCACCCCCAAAGCAGCTGGTTATGATAATCAAGGAAGGAAAAGATAGAAATGAATTGAATCATATATAACATATGCCACAAATAAATTATTCAATTTCATTCTTTCATTATTTTGTATAAATATCTTTACTGGCATCACACACATTTACATCTGTGACATATTGTTATACAAAAAGATAATTTTGTATGCTGAGAAAATTTAACAAGATTTTCAGTAATATCTGAACATCATTACGAGTGTGTGAAACTTATCAAAAGTCATGCAAGCCCACAAGACCAGTTTTAATTTTTGTTCCTGTCCATAAAATATTGGTCTGACATTTCATCATATAAGACAAAAATGTTGTCAATGACTCAATGACAAATGCAAGCTTATTTATGAAACAAAACATGGAAAATAAATTGCAAAAAAACCAAAAATATTTATATATCACTATATCAGATTTTTTAAACTGAGCATAACATGGCCACTATTTCATGACCAGAGCGACTGCTCTGGTAGGCTAGTGGTTAGAGCATCCGACTCAGATGTAGGAGGTCATGGGTTTGATCACCTGTCGAGTCATACCAAAGACTTTTAAAAATGGTACTAATAGCTGCCTCACTTGGCACTCAGTATTAAGAGGCTAGGGTTAGGACTGGTGGGCCTGGTGTCAGGATAATATGACTGGGTGGGGCATCATGCTACATGTCTGTGGACGCTGTATATCTGTATATTCTGGACGATGTACATCATAATATGCATCTGCCAGTGTCACAGCCAACAGTAAGAAATGGGTCATCCATGACAATATCAGAACAAAATCCAGCCTCCGAAATTGTAGCTCTGATATCCAAAGTACAGCAGCAATTGCGATGAGGACTGCAGAATGATGTGTTTTTATAGTGAATTGCTGGAACTGGACCAAATGCTTTCACTTCTGCTGAATGCAGCTAAACAATTTATAGTACAGCAGTGATTTCAAAATGCATTGTTTTTATATTCCAATCACACTCTATGACAACTATTTTTTAAACTTTGGTTTTGTTTGATAGTGTTATATTCCTTTTGAGTAGTTCTTGGCTATGTTTCATCTTTTAACCTCTGGTAACTTTGAGGAATCCAAATACTCCATGCTGACATTGGAAATCACATGTAAGTTTGTAACTTGCCATCACACATCAAACAGACACAGAGCTTAGTTGGAGTTGCAAGCATCAAATGAATGCAGACTACATGAGTCATTTATCTTTTCATCTGACCCATCAGAAACAATTCACATTGATTTATTTTTTCATTTGATTTCTATTATTTATTTAGTATCATAAAGCATCCAGTTAGAATAGTAAATTTACTGGATATACCTAAAACTCCAAGTAGCCCACCAGATTGACTGCTTATTTTTTGAACCAATTCCACTGTGAAATTAGCTGGCATTGGACAGGCAGGCTGGTGGCAATTTCACACACTGTGAAATTATCTGGCATTGGACTGGCAGGCTGGTGGCAATTTCACACACTGCAGTACCATCCTGACTCTGATGAGTGCATAGGTGTATTTCAAAGACATCTGCATCACCATAAAAGACACTGAACTGTTGACAGTATCAAGGACATTTACTTAAGACTGTATTCCAATGACCAATAGATTTTAAAAACAAAAACTTTTTGCATTCTTTATTATTGTTGTTGTAGGAATTCATGGTATTTTTCAGCACAAGATAGACTATACATGGCCACCAGTATAGCTGGTGGAGGAAGAACCCTGGCCCCACCCCACCCCCAACGACCCATGAGAAGCTACTAGCAAGCTTTCTCACTCATGTTAGATGAGCCTGAGACTCGAACTCATACAAACAGAGGTGAGATGGCTGTCATCCGGAATGGTGAGCACTTTAGACCACTCAGCCACTTGGGGCTCCCAGTATCTTTTATATAATATCCCTGTGCTTGTAATAATGAGAGAGTGCAAGTGTGTGTGTGTGCCAATTATAATTCTGATAATACCAAGTCTACCAACTACTTTTTTTCTAAACATGTATTAAATGTTTCAAAGAAAATATTTCTTTTATTAAAATTTAAATTTCCAGTAATTTTCTAATGACTTGCATGAACATCAGTAAATAACTTGTTCTTAAATTGTATGATGTTGCTCTTTGTATGCATGCAGGTGTCTATATGCCAGGTTGTCCCCTTCATTTCAATAAGAGGATAAAATTTTCTTATGTATGACAGACCAAAGAACTAAAAAAATTTCTTATGTATGACAGACCAAAGAACTAACGGTACGGATTGTAAAATTGTGTTGCACAAGTAAAATTCTATGAATTTCTAAGCGGTAGAATGACTCTTAAAGAGGATCAAATTTCTTATGTATGACACATCAAAGTAAAGAAGTTACGGTAGGGATTGCAATAATATGTCGCTCTGTGTGTGTGTGTGTGTGTGTGTGTGTTTTACCTCAATATCCTGTGCCATCTTGCATCTTTTACCTTTTGTGTTCACATCCTATCTGAAGAGTGTACATATATGGACAGGTTTGAGATTGTTATAGATGCAATAGAACTTTGAATTGAGCTTTATCTGCTCATGTTAGAGGTTCCAAACATACAAGTGAGACTGAAGATAAAAGGTTACTTGAAAAGGTTGTAATCTGACAGAAGTCCAGAAATAGAATATTAGATGATAAAGAGAGGGTTAGCAGAGATAGTCACTGATTATGTCCAATAATACTGTATGTGTGTGCATATTTGTTTGTCTGTGATACAAATCAGACAAATAAATTATTCATTTTGTCTCATTAAGGTGCAGTTATTATCAGTACATCAAAAATATATCCAAAAATAGTATGAAAGAAAGAAAGAATAAAGAAGAACAAGGATATGTTTTCTACACTGTTGACCAATGAGATTTTACTATATTACTAATATTAGTACCCCTAATTCATGGTTGGGGTACTAACATGAGCCTATGTTTATTGATGGAGCATCCAGGCATGATTCAAACCCAGAGCTTTTCATCCTACTATAAAAATTTTGAACTTGTTCCTCACACATACTAAAATAAATTAAATATTCTTCTTATTCAATACTAAAAAATTTTAATATCATTGAAGAGATATGTTTCAAATATTGTTTACCTTTTCATTTTTTTTCTTTTGACACATTAGTTATATTATCTCAATTTATAACTACCTCTGCTTTCTGCTTTCTTGGTGCCATAAGAACATTGCTGCCTTCTTTGGAAACCATGACAGATCACAGTAATATGCTATTCACTGAATAACATATTACAGAATATATAAATATGGCATAACAAGCTTTTTTTAAAAACAAATTACCATTAGAATCTTGTGTTTTCTGTCATGGTGGACAAGGTAGAGCTAGCATAAACATTCCAATAAAATTTACCTGATATGGTTATAATAACTTTATCACTACCCAAACTTACTGAAAAATATAAATGAGCTTAGGTGGCAGATTTTAAGTAGTCATTTTGTCTGTCTTTGGCAATAGTTGTATTTCCTCCATTGTAAAGTATAGCATCTGATTGTAGGCTAGCCTCAACATGATTGAGGTTTGACATCATTACTAATTTTACTGGTGAAGAGCTCAAGCCTAGTCAAAGCTTCCCTTCTCTTGTAAATTACAAGAACTGCATGGTATTATTGATGTTTATTGCCAACTAGTCCACTATACAAAAATTATGTATGGTTTGTTAAACACATAAAAACAATAAAAAGGGACATATGTTCCTTGTTCCAATGAACACAAAAAAACTTTATCACATAGTAGGTATAGTTTTCCTGTAGTACATGCAGTTTCATATTTTTTATATTATCACATATTAAAATTTCACTTAATGTGATTCCGATTGTTCCAAATTAAGCCCATACAATTATTATGCAGTAATCCTTTTACTGATTGGTTGTGATCATGGGAAGACATATTTTAGCCCCACATTCTGGAATTTTTGGGTTTTAATGAACATATTTAGCCCCCATTTTTCAATTTGACTCATGAAAGGAAATTGGGGTAAAATTGTCTCCTCTGCTTCCATATTGTTAATTTATCCCCAAAGGGATTTTATGTCATGTATAACATATTATAACATGATAATGACTAATATCACAAGATGTGTGTTATTGTGTTAAAACATAATAAGAGACACAGTGTTCTATCAATAACTTTAATATATACAAGTGACTACGGTGAAGTCTTAACATGAGAGTTATCAGAGAGGCAGTTGCCTGTAGATAGTACCAGTGGAACTATGACTCATACACAGAAAGTGCTGATTGGTCAGTTACATATGTATAATGTTATATCTCTCTTCTTACAAAGAAAACGTTTTAATAAAACTTTTAACAAACTAAATGAATCATAAGCGATTATAATTAACATATCAGAATTAAGGGTGTCTTTGATATCAATGATTACAATTAACTACGTACACATGTCTGAGACAGACTGAGAAGGCATTATACAATTTTAAGAAAGGGTATTGCTTGTTTGATAGATATTTAATGTAAACTGATGGTCCTTATCTTGAATCACCGTCAGTGTTTATCAACAAAACCATACACTGTGCTACACTAATGAGTTTTCTATTAGCAGAGTCTCTCTTATCTGCAAATGCCGGATTTCACAGTTGTTTCATATCCAGGATATGTCCAGATTTTTGGAACCGATATTATACTGACACTCTTATCTTTGGTTTCACTAGCCTCTCAGAACGTGTGTAACATCCGCCTTGCGGATGAACCCATGAGACTGTTGCGTCAGGCTCAGGCGTACTTTGGCTGAAACATTTAGATTCCATTGACTTTGAAATTGATTTACTAGCATTTGCTTTGCGGGGAGTGGTGATACAACTGTACAAGATGTGTTTTCAATCTGAGGGGAGGGCGGTGGTGGTATTTCATTAGTTTTCATGAGTAAACGTCTATTGCGATGATAAAAGGTACCATCTTTGGTGCAAACTGTATATGACCTTTCGCTGGGTTTTCTTACTACTACGGCAGGTTCCCATTTTTGACCTTTCAATTGAACTCGGGCTGATTCCCCTTCCTTAAGTGGTTTTAGTGGTTTTGCATTTTTGTCATAATAATTCTTAGTTTTCCTCTTACAAAGTGTAATTTTCTTTTTGACCTCAGCGGTGACAGGTGTTTTTGGAATTAATTTTTCGTGGGTTGTTGGGAGAATTGATCTAAGTTGTCTCCCCATCAATAATTCTGCTGGTGAGAATCCGATATCAAGAGCAGTGGCTCGGTACTCTAATATGCCTATAAGTGGTATTCTGCCTGTCTTTTGCTTTTGAGAGAATTCTCTTTACAGTTTGAACTGTATTCTCTGCTAGGCCGTTTGACTGAGGGTATGTGGGACTTGATGTCATGTTTAAAGTCTCATTCTTTCGGGAAGCTTGCTTGCGAACTCGAGTGAAGAATAGCATGTTTGTCTGACCACGGAAGACTTCCGGTATTCCAAAGCTGAAAATGCTTTTCATGTGATTGATAACAGTGCAACTTTTTGAGCTAACAAGTGCCTTAACTTCAAGTAGCACTAAAATAATCTACTACAACAATGTACTCTTTATTATCCCATGTAAATAGGTCTGTGGCTTAGAGCTTCTGGCTCTAAGCAGATAGAGCATTTTGACACTAAATCAGAATGTTGGCTGAGATTCTTGGCCAAAACAAAACATCTCTGACTCTTTTCAGACACTTTTCAATACCAAAATGTACTGAATGTACAGTTTCTAGCATTTTCTGCCGGAGGGCTTGTGGTACAACTATTTTGTAGCCTTTTAAGATTAACCCATCTACAACTGAAAGTGTATCTCTAAAATTCCATTAGTCTTATCTCTGATTGACAGCTTGACCTCTTTTCAGGCCAACCTTCACTTATGACCTGTTTCAGTATGACCATCTGGGGGTCTTGTTCAGTGAGAGATTGAATTTCTTCCTTCTGAGATCAGATACAGGTAATGCTAGGTTATGTTCTTACCTTGGTAATGTTTTACCTCAAGGTCATAACGCTATAGTTGCAAAAGCATGCGACTGCGGTGGGGCTGCATAGAGGGGCTTTTTCATTATAGAGACAAGTGGAAGGTGGTCAGTTTGAAGTGTACCTTTCTCAGTATACATATTGATGAAACCGTTTGCATCTCTTTCTCTGAGCATAATTAATCTCATTTGTGGTCAAGGATTTTGATGCATAAGCCACGGGCTTATCATCTTGCAGGGCTTATCATCTTGCATTAGGGCGCACCCAGCCCATATTTTGATGTGTCAACTTGCAAAGTCAGTGGTTTCTTAGGGTCAAAATAGGACAGAACAGGTCCAGGGCTTATAGCAGGGACGGGCAACATACGGCCCGCGGGCCAGACCCGGCCCGCGACGGGATTTTGACTGGCTTGCAGACTGTTTCTGGTCGCACATGATAATGTAGCCCGCGGTTAGAATTCAGTAAGAATTAGATTTAGAATTTACAATAAAATTTGTATCATCGATTTTGCCAAGAAACGTAAAGTTGACAGCAAGTGTCGCGCATTTAACAAAGATTGGGTGCCTAAGTACTTTGTCACAGAAGTCAAGAAAGCGGTATGTTTGCTGTGCAGTGAAATTGTTGCAGTGTTGAAAGAGTACAACATTAGCCGCAATTATCCGATGAAACATGCAGGCTATGGCAGTACTTTATCAGCAGCAGAATGGCAAACAAAAGCAACAGAACCGGACAGAGAACTTGTAAAGCAGCAGAATGTATTTCGGAAAAGCCAAAGTAGCCCAGAAAGCTGCTACTCATGCCAGCTTTGTGGTCGCCTACAACATTTCTAAGTACAGAAAATTGTTCTGTGATTGTGAATTTGTCAAAAAGTGCATGCTCAATGTAGCTGATCAAGTGTGTCCAGAACAAAAGAAAGAAGTTTGAAGAAGTCAGTTAATGAACTGTGGCTCGCCGCATTGAAACAATTAGTGAAGACCTGACATCACCACTGAAAGGGCATGTATCTTTATTTCAGCTGTTTTCCTTGGCATTTGATCAAAGCACTGACATCGATGACACTGCACAGTTGATCATCTTTGTACCAGGCATTTCAGATAACTTTGAAATCACAGAAGAATTGCTGTCAATGGATTCAAAGAAAGACACTACTACCGGGGAAAGATATTTTTGAATGTGTGGAAAATGCCATGCATACAATGCAATTACCATGGCAGAAAATGGCCAGTGTTACTACAGATGGTTGTCCATCTTTGACAGGAAAGAAAGTTGGTCTACTGAAGAGACTGGGTGACCGTGTTGCAGAGGTCGATTGCACCAGGGAGCTGATATTTCTACATTGCATAATACACCAGGAAGTGCTATGTAAAAGTGTGCTTGACATGAAACATGTTGTGGATCCAGTTGTGCAAATTGTTAATTTCATCAGAACGAGAGGTTTAAATTACAGACAGTTTATTATACTTCTGGAAGATTGCAGCTAGGATCACAGTGATGTTTTGTATCATACCGCTGTACTCTGGTTGAGTTTGGGGAAAGTTCTGAGACGTGTCTGGGGCCTGAAAACAGAAATCTTGCTGTTTTTGGAGATGAAAGGGAAAGTTACAGAATATCCTCAACTCAGAAAATCCGAATGGCTGTCAGATCTGGCGTTTGCAGTTGATCTCTTTGAACATATGAATGAATTGAACACCATACTTCAAGGAAAGGGCACTTTTGCTCACGAAATGTACTCAACAGTGAAGGCATTCAGGGTGAAGTCAAAACTGTTTTCTCTCCAGCTCAGTCAGAATATCACAACACACTTTCCAAAACTCGAAACTATGACACCCCAGATGATGTCAACTGAGAAGTACATCAATATTATATCTGCACTAGACAATGAATTTGCTCGTCGTTTTGCGGACTTCCAGAAACTTGCTACTGAGTTTGATATCATGTCATCACCATTTACAATTGACTTTGAAAAGGTGCTGGATGCTCTACAGCTAGAATTGATTGATCTGCAGTGTGACTCTACCCTGAAAGAGAAATTCCAATTTGAAAGCATTGACAAATTTTATGCGTCACTGAATGAGTCCAAGTTTGCCAACCTGAGAAAGATGGCCATGAAACTACTTGTTATATTCTGGTCTACATACATTTGTGAGCAAACATTTTCGACCATGAACATTAACAAGACAAAGCTGCATTCCAATCTAACTGATGTTCACTCGCAGTCTTTACTGAGGATTTCTACGTCCGACATACAGCCAGAGTTCAAACAACTTGTCGACAACTTTGATCGACCACAGGGATGTCTCATTGACTTCAGCAGCTATTGAAGTACATTATGTTAAATTAATACCGTATTTGGTCTCTGTGATATAAACGTAAAGTTACAAGTTTAAAGTTTACATTAAATACGATTTATTCCTTGCATAGGTGGATAAATACGCGATTAAGGTGTAGATTCAGTAATCCGGCCCGCCAAGGAATTAATTTTCCCATACCCGGCCCCACCGGCTGAAGAAGTTGCCCACCCCTGGCTTATAGTAATTATGTCTTTGACCTTTTGAAATGGTCTATTTGAGGAGAGTCCCATGAAAACTCTACGTCTTTGCTAACAGTTGTCTTAATGAACTTGTGACCTCTGCCAATTTTGGGGAAAATTTAGACAAATAGTTAACCATGCCAAGAATGGTTTCTAACTCCGCGCGGTCACGAGGGGTTCCATTTCTTATACCGCTGCTACTTTAGCAGGGTCGGGTTTGAGGCCGTCTGCTGACAGAATGTGCCCGAAGTACTGAACTTCTGTGACACCCACTTCTAGTTTTTCCTCATTTAGACGGATTCCTTTTTCGAGGGAACGTGTGAGAATATTTCTCAAGTTTTTATCATGTTCGTCGCGTGTGCGTCCAAAACTAGTATATCGTCACAAATCGAAACAATACCACTTAAACCTTCAAAACTCTCATCGATCTGCCTTTGGAATTCATCTTGAGATGATTTCAAACCAAATGGGAGATGCAAGAAACGGTAACGGCCGTAAGGGGGTGTTGAAAGTTGTGAGGTATGAAGAGTCACGTGACAGTTTTATTGCCCAATATCCTGACCGTGCATCCAATTTGGTGAAGTATTTTGCACCTGATAATTGGGGTAGGATATCATCTAATGTGCGCATAGGGTAATGGGGACGCAAAATTATCCTGTTACGGTCTTGTGGGTCGAGACATACCCTTAGTTTACCCGATTGCTTTTCGACAACAACCATAGAATTTACCCATGCTGTAGGTGATGTAACTGAGGCAATGATATTTTCATTTTTCATGCTATCAAGTTCAGTTTTAAGTCTGTCTTGAAGTGCAGCAGGTACTCGCCGAGGAGGGTACACTACAGGTATGACTTTGGGGTCAATGTGTATGGTACATTCCCCTGGGAAAAGACCTATACCGTTGAATACTTCCGCATATTCCTTGAGAATAACCGCCTTAGTGAGGGGTGTACTTTTGTTACAATGTAAATCTGACATATGTGTCTGAACAGAGTATGTAAATTTAACTAAGCCTAACTCCATATAAGACTGTAAGCCAAGTATAGGTGGTGCTCTCTTTAAACAATGTAGAACTCGAGTTCATGTGTATGTTCAGTGCGTTTACATGTGAGATTGACTGTACCCATTGTGTTCAATAATTTGCCGTCAAATGCAGATAATGTGTTTAATGTAGATATTAAGAGGATGTTTTATGCCTAGCTTTTGGAATATATGCGAGAGTATGATGTTAACTTGGGAGCCAGTATCCAATTTAAAATCAATAGAAAATAAATTAGGTCCTACCTCTATCACCACATACGCCTGTCCATTGGCAATTATATCCTTTTTTACACTGTCAATAAATATATCCTGGTTTTGAGATTCATTGTTAATCACACTGATCGTTTTTGATCTACAGACTTTCTCAAAGTGATTGAGTTTATGACACTTATTGCAAGTCTTTCCTTTCGCAGGGCACTTGTCCTGGCTTGAATGTGTTTTGTATCCGCAGTGAACTCTTCGTCTTTCAGACGTGGTCCATTTCTTCATCGGCTATAGTTCTTTTGTCTTGGCCTGTCTTTGAATTGTCGCATGTACTTCTGGTCTGGCTGATGCAGACATGGTCTGTAACTGCTCCTGGGCATATTCATGGCTTTGACCAATGTTAATAGCCCTTTCCAAGGTCAACTTTTCACCTTCGTTGATCAGTTTTTCTTGTATCCTTAATGACGATACCCTGATACCCCGAAAACAATTCTATCACGAATCATGTTATCTTCGTCTTTGAAGAGACAGTCCTTGGCTAAGAGTTTCAATGATGTCACATATTGGTCTATTGTCCTGGAGCCTTGAATTTCATTGTTAAATTTAAATCTTGCAAACACCGGATTTAATTTTAATTGCACGTGATGTTTGAATTTTGTAAATAGCGTTGATGGGTCCTTTTTTTCTTCCTTCGTCAGAGTCCATGTGTTAAAAATATCTCTACCTTTGTAGCCTACCCAAAGTAGAATGTAGTTGGCTTTGACCGCATCACTTCTTCTCCTCATCGGTCCATTAAATATTATTTCACAGTGTTGTTGGAATTTAGCCCATGATGTGGTAAGGTTAGAATTGTCCCAGTCCATGGTAGGGGTTGGCAAGCCGGAAAGATCCATTTCGGTGGTATTAAATTCGTATGCAGAATTTTCAACGTTTTTATGGTTTTAAATTCATGCAAAATCTTCCGTGGATTGTAAAGTTATTGTTTTAAGATATCCATTTACGATCCATGTGCTATTCCAACCATGATATGCTATTACAACTATGATATCCTATCCCAACCATGATATCTCACTTCTGACACCATGTTGTGTTATTGTGTTAAAACATAATAAGATGATGTGTTCTAACTATCAATAACTTTAATATATTCAAGTGACTACTGTGAAATCTTAACACGAGAGTTATCAGAGAGGCAGTTGCCTGTAGATAGTACCAGTGGAACTATGACTCATACACAGAGAGTGCTGATTGGTCAGTTACACATGTATAATGTTACACAAGACAAAAACAATAACAAGTAAAATTAAGGGAATTGCTTGTGTGCATGGTTTCCACACTTTTTTTCTAAGATAAACTGCCAGGACCAAGAAAATTTCAACTTGTTATATTGACTTATACCTGCATGAAATCATAGGAAAATTATTTATTTTCTCAGAAATGTCTAAGTATTATAATCATTATGTCCTTATTCTGCTGGCTGACTAGACAAAACTACACCACAGGTGAAACCTGACCCTGTAGTCGGCATTACTAGTCACAAGGATTCACAAATCTCAAAGGACAACATTGGCAGTCCAATAGGCACTGACATCAACAACAACTCCATTTTAATGCTGTTATACAGAAATTCAATTGTATCAATTGAAAGTCAGATAATTTTTGTAAACACCAGCCATTTAACCAGTCTGATATATCAAGCAGAGAGTACATGTCAACGTGGTAGTCCTGTGATACAAGAAAACTCCAGATGTTCTTGGAATATAGAAATATGAAAAATGTTGTGTTCTTTCATTTTTGTATTTCTTTTATAACCAGTATACAGCTTTCATTGAATATTTATTTAAAAAATTTCTCTACAACATTTGAAAATGTGAGTTATTAGATTTGTGTACTCATACAACTAGCAATGCAAATCATGAGTATCAGGTCACATTTTATTAATGCCATTGTTTTATCTTGTCTATCTGCAGATTAAAGACAGAATGATTTTAACACTCACAATTTCTAAGAAAAAAAGTAATGTTCATATTGATTTCATGCAGGTATCACTCATCTAACAAAGTTTAAAGTTTGCTAGGCCATTGTAATTGTTTACACTTTGCCATCATGTTCTAATGTTCTACCTCTTGTGATGCTAGACTGGTTTTCGTACCTTCCATGTAAGGAAAGATAAGGATATCAAGCCCACTTGAAAATAAAAGTCTACTAGAGGATCTAATCCACTGAGCATTTGGATTGACTCAGCATATATGTTTATTGCAAGCACACAAATGATCCATACTGCATCCACAGAATATTCTGGTTAGAGCTTGATAAACTTAACTCACCATCAATTTAGTTATTACTCAATTTTATGTGATGATTTCAAGTATTCCCTACTTATGTTCACAAAAGAATGTGGATATAAGCCAGTCTTCAAACTGACAAAGTTCATCCAACTACTGTGTATTTATTTATGCAGTAAATATGTGATGCAATTCCAAATCAAAATGAAATTTGTTTGCATATTCTGTACTCTACTGTTCTAAATCAAACACTGCAAATATCCACTCACAAATATAGTAATATAGTAAATACCAGAATGTATACAACAAACCTTTCACATGAATATCACAATATCAATGTAATGTTTAGTTGTGAAAGTGACACTTTAAGGTAATGTAAACATGGATCATCAAATGTAGGGGTTGTGCATCAACCAATGCAACATCACACACATTGGACAGTCTGTGCTGAAAAATGATTTTGTCTGTAAAATGTTCTGTTTAAGGATGCTTGCTCTTTGATTCATAGTTTGTAAGAAGAGTTAATCTACTTTTAAACATCAATATTAGTTCAACTTTTGATGGGACTTTTTTTTACACATATGAAAATCACAACATCTGTCTGAATAACAAAATCATTCATTCCTTCCATCTAAATAATTTCAATTGAAATAAAAGCTAAAAAGGATCTCAAATGGGTAATAATTTAATATTTTAATAATATTAAATTTATTACTCATTTATTAATGTCAAGCTTTTGCTTGACATTATTCAATGAGTTTGATTGTTGTTGTGCTTAATGCCATTTTTCAGCACACAATAGGCTATTCATGGTGGCCAGTATTAATGGTGGAGGAAGAAACGGGGAAATCACCAGAAAGAACCACCAACCCACAAGAAGCTATTGGCAAGTTTTCTCACATATCCACATTCAATGAATCCTAGACTCGAACCCACACAGACATAGGTGAGATGGCAGTGATCTGTAACGGACAGCGCTTTAGACCACTTGGGGCCCCTCAATGAGTTTGATAAATTTAACTTCTTAAATTCAATATTAAATCACTACCATCTAAGATCCTTTATTCACAGACCCAGATCTGCTGGTGCATTATTTGATGGTAGATGATGGTCTGCTGCAGTTTGCAGCTAGACTTGTCTTATAAGCAAATCTTTCTTTAAATGCTCTTCTTATGAGTCTGTGCTATTAAAATAAGTAACAGAAATGAGCACGAGAATAAATTTTGTAAACTTTAACATATAATTTATTTCCCTACAATGCAAAAAAATGATAAAAAAGAACTTACGGAATTACAAATTAAATCCAAAAATAATCCAAGAATTAAGGACACAAGTCCTAGTAATAAAAAAAAATCCTGAACAAAACTTAGTTCAGGTCCCAAAGAGAATAAAAAATAAAAGGTGATGACTTGTCTGTTATGGTCTACAAGGTGCTGATGTGTTAACAGTCTCTTTGAATCACAGAAATATTAATCAAGGTTTAAATTCAGTATAACTTCTAATGAATGTCTTAATCCAAAAATTTTATCAGAGCACCTTTGTATTTCTAGACTTGAATTCAATAATTTGAAGAAAATAAATTTAGCCCAAACTGATTACAACATAATACGATTTAAGTGCTAGATTTTAAAGCATGAATGGTTAATTCCCAGCCACAAGATACTATAGTTCTCTGTTTCAACTCAAGTCACAAATTAGCATTTTCTAAAAACAACCATTACCTAATGGAAAATAACCTTTTAGAATATGTTTATTTATAACACAAAGATCTATAAAATTCACTTGGGAATCTCCAAACCCCTGACCCTTACCAACATATTTATTCCTCTTTGTTTATCTGAATAATTCCGTTAATAAGCTAATATAAATATAGAATAATGAAGCTACATTTACATAAATGAAATAAAAAAAATGTTTTAAAAATCAATCAGGAATGAACGCAATTTTGGACAAGGTCATGTCCAGCAAACAATGTTACATTGCAAAAACATGTAATGAAATTTTTAAAAAATTAAAACTAAAAGACAAACAATTAAATTAAATATACATAACTCTTCAATGCAAAAATTACAAACTTCAAAGATTAGTTTAAACTGCTTCCAACCCCACCCTAGAAGCAAAAGAAACTATACACTCAAATGATATTTCTCCTTAATATACTTAATGACCAAGACCGTAGCAACCTAGCACTTTTCTGATTTCGACAAATCAAAAATGAATGCAATCTGACCTTCTAAATGAAATATAGTTACAGTGACCTACTTTTAGCTGAAAGATAATAAATCCAAGACATATAATGTCAATGACTCCTTACCAACATTACAGAAGAAACTGATAAACCTGCAAACTTGGTGGGATGCGGGTGAATTTAAAATAAAGAATGGCAAGAGGTCAACAGGATGGTGAGGGTCCAGAGAATGACCTGCATTTCAAGTACTTACAGCACATAATTTTCCATCAAGCTATACTGCTAGTTTGGAAATTTGGTATTTTACAGAAGAAGATGAAATAAAAGACCAAGTCCCAGAACTCCTCAATCAAACATTAACAAGTGAGGTTTTTATTTCAATTGCACTGAGTGCTGTCCTCACAAACCAATAATTATTTCTTAATTTATTTTCTTTATTTAATTAGTTTTGTAAAGCTAAAGACATACACAGAAGTTTCTCTACACATGTATAATTTATGTTCTTATGCAATATATCCATCAATACTCTTAGAGAAATAGAATGTCTAAGTCATTGTGATGTGTTTTCCTCACGGACTTGACATTCTAAGTTCAATTCAACAATGCCTGATTAATCTAGCTATCTGTATAAACATAATTTAATTACATTTCTATTTTATAATTTACTAGTTGTCTCAGTTATTATGTGTGGTTTCCTTACTGACTTGACAGCCAATTTACTTCCATCTATATCAATTCACTTCAAATAAATATTTGCTATAGTTGAAGTGTGAGGTCAAGCAAGTGTTTTCCTTGCAGATTTTACATTACATATTACAATTAAGTGATATTTTCTCTTATATAGTAAACTCTTTTGCAACTAAATCCAAATATGGTAAATCTCATTACAGTCAAACCCACTTATCTCCTCCTTGGTTATTTCGATAACCCGCAAAAAATTATGTTGAGCATTTTGGTCCAGTCCAAAAAAAATCCTTTATTATGCTATTTTTACCCGATTAACTCAACCACTTTTAAGTCCATAACCCAGTTATATTGGCCATAAGTTTCGGTCCAAAGTGACATGTAGACCTGCTCAATTCACAAAATACAACTTTTAAATGTCAATCTTTCAGGCCTTATACAAGAAATGGTCAGCAAAAGCGCTCAATTTCCATGCACAATTTTGGTCAGTTACAATGGTAGTCACATGTTTAATTAGTAATCTTTCTATTTTTGGTTAGTAAGAGTAGCTTAATCGATTAGTTTATTAAAAATATACCATGTTCGTCAGCTAGATGTGTATTTTATCATTTCCCTTTTGTTTCTTAACCCTTTCATCACTAAGTAATTTTGTAGGCATTGAGTCCTCAACACTAAGTAACTTTGGAGTTGTAAAGCAAAATGACTTGTGGATTTAAAACAACATAACTTTGCTATTGTTAAAGATATCTGGCTGGATTAAGTGTCAAAATCAAGGTTAAAAATCAAATTTTATGACTAATTCAATCAAATGTGCACATCTATTACAACTGTTAAAATGCAGGTACAAACAGGTAACACAACAGGTAAAATACAAGTAATTATTTTATTACCTCTTAGAAAACTTAGAAAGTTCTCAAAACTTGTTCAATTGACCCTAGATGTATAGTGAATAATCACAGTAGCAGCACAAGTCTTTCTTTCATGGTGTCCATAATATATAATATTCTATAAAATGAACCAAAATGATCTCCAAGGTGAGATCTGTATACACACCTATATCGCCTCTGCCACGTTTGATCGTCGCATTGAAGTTCGTTAAATGGACAATTTTTTCCAAAAACTTCATCTGAATAGAATATTTGAAAATATTCTGAAGCTTTCCTGGAGGCATATAACACTTGAGTGTGCCCAACTCTATCAGAAAACTGAAAAAAAAAATCTCTTTGGTTTTCCGGCTTCGTCCAAACAAAATCATGTGGAGCGTACAATTCCTCTGGTTCAAAACCTTCCAAGTCCTCTTCATCATCACTGTCACCCACAAGTGCATTCCATTTTCTCTCCAAGCAGCAGAGAGGGTGAACCCTACAACAATATATTTGCGACAAAATCGATTAAAGCCTCAGAATGCCAATGGAGCCTTCCTACGAAATCTCATATTTTAACCAAAAAAAAATTAAAGGTCCCATCTTAGCGATTTTGTCGTGAATACATTGTCATAACCACACTCAAATTGCTGCCATCTACGTCTACAAATTTTTGCGACAGAATCGATTAAAGCCTCAGAATGCCAATGGAACCTTCCTACGAAATCTCAATATTTCAACCAAAAAAAAATAAAGACCCCATCTTAGGATTTTGTCGCAAATACATTGTCATAACCACACTCAAATTGCTGCCATCTACGGTCGCAAATATGTTGTCATTTCACCCTCTCTGCTGCTGATTAATACAAATTATTTGTTAGCTTTTCACAAACAGACTAATCGATAATACTTCACCACGTAGATCAATTAAATTATTTGACTGATCGGTGAGTGTAAAATTAATTCTAGTTAGTGAATCATTTTGACATTGCATATAGACTGGATTAGTCGGATTCTCAACAATTAAAAATCCGGGGGGTGCTGTTGGTGAAAATGAATAAAGAATGTAACCTTGTCGGGCTTGATTTGATTGTTCCATATTAATTTGATAACTTCCTTCGATTACATCACACGTTAAATTAAGTGCGATCACCGATGAAATATCCACATTGTTCGGTGCGATATGTCTACCGTCGCCGTTGGGAGAATTATTATGAGTGAGGATAATAGGCTTCGGCTGGTTATCTTTCCATGATTGATAGATTTTATTAAATCCTTCGTCGATGACGATATTGAGTAGATTTTTTAGTTCAGGTGCGTTATATCCTGTAAGTACATAATTTGGATTACCTGCTAGGCCGCCCCTATAACGTCCAGCTTCAATTGTTCGATATATTGGAGAATTTTCATCAGTAAAAACACTGATAAGTCTTAATCTATATTTTTCCATGTCGCTGATGATTCTGTTGGCTGCCGCGACCACACTGGTAAACTCATCTTTTGTAAGAAGACCGGATCTCAACGAGTGTAGCAACAAATAAAAATCTTTGTTCATGTAGAGAAAAGAAAGGTCAAAGGTGGGAAAAAATTTACTATCTACGCTTACTTGCGCAACAGTATAACCTTTCTTTTCAAAATCAATAGGACGACGACTACCTCCAAAAGCATAGCTCGTCTCTGTTTCAGATATTTTTTTTCTGTAAACTTTTGTTAAATCTAATTCTTCGAAATTATCATATGTTCGTGATGGATTGTCAGGTCCTATTTCATCAGTGACATAATCAGATTTTACAGGCTCGGGCGTGGAATTACCAGCACTTCTAGGTGGATCTTCGGGCCATCCTAATACTGTTCTTATTGAACTGTTATAAATATCTACAACGTACCCAGGAGAGCCTATTTCAATTGTAGATGATAGTGTTGGTTCATGAACTGTTATCGCAATTTTTGATTCTTTTTTAGTAATGGATTTTATTCTACGTTGTAATTCATTATTAATTTGCTCAATTTGATAGGATCCAGTTGGTATTGAAACAACGATCCAATCTGGAGTGTCATCTTTTTTATTCCTATATGCAAACACCAGAGAATTATTAGGTCTCTGACCGCCAAATGGAACCGATCTGATATTAGGCCAACTATGATACACTCGTAATTTTGCCAACGCGATTTCCTTTACTGAAACAGGCGAGGGAAAATTCACACTGAATTTAGGGTTTGTTGACGATATTGATATCATGCTTGTTTTCCGCGGAGTGGTATTTTCTGCTATCCGCTGAAGTAGTTGAATCTCTTGCGACATTATTATTATTATTTACAATGTCTAATTTTGCAATAGATGAAAAAACGCTAGCGTTTTTAATCGTAGTATCATAAATACGTATCATCGCGGAGAATTCGTCTTCGGTAATTATCGTATCATCAATCGATGATGACATCAACGAGGATAATTGTGAGTAACCGTTAGATACTGCTTGATGTTTTACTATATAGTCGTTAAGTTTTTCTTGAGAACACGATGATATTTTTTTAGTAATAGCATTTGCAATTCCAGCAAATGTTGTCACCGCGGAAATAGCAATTGGGACAGCAATCGGAGCTACCATTGTTACTGAAGATAGTATAATACCAGCACCGGCCATTATACCAGATACCGAGTATACTGTAACATCAATTGCGGTAATTCTCCTGCGATACTTTTTAATTTTTATTTCATATTCATCAATGAGTGTTTTGAGTTTTGTTAAGAAGTCTTTGACGGTATCATAGCGATATTGCGATGATGGAATCATATTATTTTAAAACCTCAAGTGGTTTTTAATTGTTAAAAATTCTAATTTAGATCAGCTACAAACTCCATGTACCATACAAATGATGTCTTATTTAAATTAGGATCAGTGCTTGTTATTGTAAACCGTTTGTATTCACCCACGTCAATAGTCGTTGAAATCACGTTGTTGTATCCATATGAAGTCGATGATGATATATTAAACTGATTCAGTGACACTATTGTTAATCGATAAATACCCTTGTTTGACACAGTGAGGGTTACTGTATTCTTTTTAGGTTCCCAATCTAATGATCCAGAGAGAACTGTGTATATCATATTTATGATATTTCTCTCATGAGGAATCTTTATTCTTTCAAGTAGCGGAAGATTGTCTGTTTTAAATTTTGTAATATCCTCGATAGATTTTTTAATACTATTAATGCTATCTCTAATAATACTAAATCCAGCATCATTAATATTTTTAATACTAGCTTTAATTTCATCAAAATTGGATTTAATTTCAGCGAGAGATGGAGAGGTTACCGCTGGTGTTCCAAAGAATTTATTGATAATATTTCTACGAAGGGAAGTATATGTTGTTATATGTTTTTCAAGTTCTTCATTTAAATTTTTTAATGCATCTGTGATTGTAGAAACAAATACACCTGGTTTGAGTTTTCCATCATTTGAATATAACACTATTGTATCTTCAACGACGTCACGTCTTCGTATTAAGACATCATCCAATGAAACATTACTAGATTTCAATTTGCCCTGGCGATCTTGAAATACAACTATTTCCCCAGGATCTACACTTGACAAATTTAATGTCTCGGCGATTTCATCTTCGATTATTTTTTTTACACTTTCGACAGCGAATTTGCTATCGGTTTCTGTTTTTTTTGATTCTGATAAAGGTCGTCCCCAAATATCAATCATTATACGAAAACGCTACGTTTTTCTAAATCATAACGCTATCGTTTTTGCCATTGCCTGCTAGTATATTCATTAACAACAACTTGTGGTGGTTTTCTTGGAAATTTAGATATCTCTGCAAGGAAGTTTAATACCTCACGACCGCATATCGGTGGATCATTTAACTGTTGTGTTGGTAGCGTGGAATAAAAAATTGGAGATGACTTTGTTATTGTGGATACATATCGCATGAATTCTTTTGGTGGAGCTAATCCATATGAATCAAAATAGACAATTCCACGTGGATCAATTGCATATGCGACCCAATGAGTTCCTTTTCCGCTGCTGTTATCGAGATTGATAATACCCGTTTCATTTTTCATTGGTTTTGACGGTAATTGATCTCTCATGAAAACTCCTCTAAAGTTTTTTATTGATAATGATTTTACAGCATCAATTAAATCAAAATTGGACATTGGTGAAAATCCTAGGGATTTTTCCACTAATAAGCCGTTCCTGGTATTCTTAGGCCCGTGCCCTTGTACCAATTGTGTGGAGTTCCTGGTAGTCTTAGACCCTTTCCTTTTTTTTTATAGCCTTTCCCAGTAGCTTTTTTCAGGGCCATTCCTGCGGCAGTACCAACGGCTCCTAACGCTGCCGCCTTCGCAACCGCTGGGGCAGCCGCTGCAATCAATGCTGGAATAGCAGCTAACAGCGGGAATATTCCACCCGATTTTATCATACTGGCGATAGCTGCTTTCGAAAAATCAATTTGAACTCCTCGTTTGTTCTTTAGCGCATCATTGAAATGTTTTATTTGACGATCTGTCAGTGATAATTTATGTGCACCACCGGACATTTGAGTGGGTTTCAGCGTTATTGTAGTTCCACATTCTTTAGCCGACTTTGATTTCAATTTCTTGACCTGACCATCAGTCAACTGGACATTAACAATACTATATGTCATTCTATTCTAAAATGTAATTTACACTTTCAATTGATCTTATTGTGAAAATCCTAACTACATGTTTTCCACTGGTGCATCAATAAGTCTCATTCGTCCGCCAACTCCTTCTAACAACATTGATTTATCACTGAGAATGACAGCAACTGCTCTATAATCGGCTATACCAGCAGGGCGTTGTACCCGAGCTTGGAAGTATATATCAACAACAGATTGTCTCATCATGTCAAGATGTTCCAATGAAAAGTAATAAATCGGATAGTGTTTTTCAAAATCAATTTGCGATATTTGCAAACCAGTATCAACATTTTGATCACGACCCATATACGACAATATTCTATGATATACACGAGCTATGTAGTTGTTTTCATAATTAAGATGTACAATCTCTGCTGGCTCTTGTTGTCCGTTTATTCTCAACGAAACTTCACTTACCCCTAATTTATCAAATATCATATGACTAGATACTTGATGACCCACTCGATTTGCATCCTGTAACGCTATAAAGATATGACGTGGAGCTGAAACACCTTGTTTTGATGCTAAGTGCCATGTAAATGTGCCATCTACATTATCCTGCTTCGTATCAGTCGTTGTTGTTAGCCAACTTAGCAATGAGTTTCCACCTGTGTCCATAAACGATAGTAATTGTTGCTCTATTGTAACTGCTGGTGTCAAGACGGGCATCCATAAAGTCAATTTATTTAACATGACTTTCCCATCATCAGCAACACCATCATCATGCCAAATTGCATCATTGTCATTTTCTTTTCGCACTAACACAACCGTATGCTTTGCTCCATAGATGACTTTTCTGACATTTCTACAGAATCCGAATATATGATGTAATGGAATTGCACATGAAAATCGTCGATGTTGTCCTTTTAATGCTCCTTTTCGTGTTGCAAATCCTAGATTGAAATTATCATTAACCCTTTTTAAAATGTCGAATCCAGCAGCGGCTGGTCTATCTTCACGGTCTAGATTAGCATCGAGTTGTTGATTAGCTTCTGCAGTATTTACCGCAGTTAGTACTTTAATAAACTGAATATGGTCAGCATGATCAGAAGTATCCTTAGCAAACATCATAGACGGACCAGCCGACCTTGTATAATCATCAGAATATCTCGCAAGTCCGATTATTGTTGTTGCAATATCAACGTCTTGTTCTATTGATTCAATTTCTTTTCCATCAATGATATATCTTGCACTGTTAAATAGCGCCATAATGCCATTATTTACGAAACCAACTCGGATATTTTGGTCATCCCCATATGGCGTATCAGCTGCAACATTTGTTACAAGTTTTCCTTCTACTTCAATAAACGCCTCACACGGCAAAAAGTATCTACTTGTATCTTGAACTTGAAGTTCAACTCTCCCCTTTTGATTAGGCTCTCTTGCAGGATAGGCATAATACTGATAGTTAATTTTAGAATCATCTTTATTCACCGGTGCCGCCATATCAAACGCTGGATCAGCAATTTTTTTAAATGCCATTTATACTAAAACGTATCGTTTTTCTAAATCATTTTCTTTTTCGATTTCCTCCAAGACCACTTCCCGCTATCATACTTGCAATATTACTACTATCTGGTGAAGTCATTGCTAATGATGCTAGTTTTTGTTCCACTGCGTTATTTATCACTTTACTGACATTTGCAGGCATCATTGTTGTTGAAGGTAGCGGTGGTGGTGGTTTTCGTCCGAATCTAGATTTCACCAATGACGTTATTCTATTCTTTGCGGTAGAAAAGGCCGTTCCTGCAAGATCTCCAACAGCGTTAATTCCCTTATTACGAATAACATCAATGGCTTTCATCGCTAATTGTTTAGCAATTGGTGCTACTTTTGGGGCTGTTCTTGTGAATAAACCCGCTATGGTATTTCCAAGGCCGTCTCCATAGTATGCCTTATAAACGGGCAATCTTGAGTTTACTACATACACGTTTGTTGGTTTATTGTGATTATAGTGTACTATCATCTTATTTGAAATGACTTTGCAATTTCTAAATACAATTTCAATCACTAAATTCCCCTGGAATTCCGTCCATTAACTCATCCAAGAGTTCTCGATACGTATGAATATCAATTATCCCACCTTGGAATAATCGTCTGCAAATATCAAATGCTTCATTAGTTATTTCGACTGAGTTATTTCCAGCTCGCTTACCTCCCATAAGAACCTCAAGTCGTGATATATCATTAATGATATTACTAGGACACATATGAGAATCATGATGAGAACTTCCATAACCCTCTCCTGAAGAACTTTCTGGTTCGGAAACGTTTTGATTTTCTGCAGCTGATTCGGAAACGTTTTGATTTTCTGCAGCTGATTCGGAAACGTTTTGAATTTCTGCAGATTGTCGACCTCGACCTCGACCTCGACTTCGACCTCGACCTCGACCTCGTCCTCGACCTCGACTTCGACTTTGTTGTTCTTCTTTTCGTTGTTGTTGTTGTTCTAAAACATCCGCATCAACTCCTATTTTAAAAGCTCTGTATTCCACTGTATTCTTATTTAAATTGCCGGTGATTTCTTTATTAATTTTATATATCCAATCCACCCATTGATTTTTGTTTATTGTGTTTTTTTTATACTCGTCTTTTAAAAATTTCTCCCTGTTATAATAACTTTTTACAGCAAAGTTTCCAAATAACGCATAGTCTTCTTTAGTTTTCAGCAATTGAATTCGTCTGATTTCTTTTATAGCTTCATCAGTGAATTTCTCGTTAAAAGGAACAATTTTTTTAACGGAAACACTAGCATCTTCAACGGGGTTATCATCAGTATCAATATTACCCATTTGTTGTATTTCTCGCTGAGTTTGTAACTCACCTGAAAGCTGTTTTATTCCCTCGTGAGTTTTTTCAGTTTCTGTAGCAATCTTTCCTAATACATCAATAATAGGTACTGCTCCCTCTTTAGGGATGTCGCCGTATATAGCACGTTCTGTTGCAAGTTTCATATCTTTAGTGGCTTTAGTTACAGGGGCAAAAAGTTGTTCGCTTCCAATAGAAAAGTCAGTCTGCGCTTGCTGTCTAAGTTGTAGTTTATCTCGCACGTTATCTCGAATTGGTATAAACTTTTTCAGTAATGCTAACCTCTCACGGGCTAGTCTGGTAGTTAATGCTTCTGATGTCATTATTGGAAATGCTAACGATTTTTCAATTGTGGGTTTCACTTGCATCAATCAAACGTCTTATAGATTTCACTTTCAAAGCAATCTCTGACCGAACTTGGTACTGTTCCCCGAGTTTCTTTCTAATGGCTTCAACTATACTAAATAGCCGAATGAATAAATTAATATCATTGTTATACAAAGAAGCATTAACCGCTTTTTGGATTCTTTTTATCAGTGAATACATTTTAGGTAGAACATATCTTCCATGTTTCAATTGTATATCAATTTGTTCAAATTCATTCAAAAGTCTGTCTTCATTCAAAAATTCAGAAAGTACGATTCCTTGATTTCTTAAATTTGATATTTCTGTGATGATAGATGTAATATCTTGAAATTCCATTTATTATTACTAATGTATTTGTATCTTTAAAATATTTTTATATACAAAAAAAACAAAACATATACAATGCCCGTCTCTTCCTCATTCGAGTTTCGAGGCAAGAAAGGGCACATACATTAAAGACTTATACAATACCCTAACCCCCCAATCGAGTTCAAGGGCGGGTTATATGGGTATTAGACGTGAAATCCAAGTGATTTCTTTACAAACACTGAACATATAACATAAAGCCTCATTTGGAACCTCTTTCGCGCCAAACGACGTCAAAGAGGCCCAGAGGGGGGACAGCACATTCTTGGAACTCATTTAGTGCCTTCGCATTATATAAGCCCAAGGGCCACAAACATAGATCTCCCAATTGGAAGCTCTAACGTAACAAATGCTATATTAGGTCTTCCGGAAGATATGTTGTGGGGGGGGACAGTACATTACATATAGGATGATATATATACAATGAATGAATATTTACAATGAATGAGTATTTACAATGCGATTATATAGGATATATACAATGAATGAATATTTACAATGCGATTCAATGAATGAATATTTACAATGAATGAATATTTACAATGCGATTATATAGGATGGTTATATGATAGGATGGTTATATGAGGTATGATAGGGACAGTACAGGACGATACAAACATGAAACGACGGGGCGGACCTACACCCACTTTGCCAATCAAAAGCAACCCAAGAAATTAACCCTGGTTGCAGTTGAAAAAATTCAACCACACACCATGTCAATGGCGTGGGAGTTTTAATTGGCAAAGTGGGCTTCGTTTTAAAGCCCCAAACTTATTACGGCTCATATTATATATAAGGTGAACTAATACTGCAGTGTCAATGTGTAGGTGTGTATTTATTTTTCTAGCATTTCATAATGAATACTGTGTAGTAATTTCAATGGAAGCTAAGTATTTAAATAAAACATTAAAACAAGAAATACAACTGTTAAATAATAGCAATTTTTTTATTAATTTCTATAATATTACGATTAAATAATCGTAATAATAATGGATTTACATGACAAGATAACTCCGTAATGGGGATCCCTGTCAATTCAGGACCTGCTATTTCTTGAATCGAGAATGATATTTTTCTGAATTTTATTACACATAGCCACACTAAAAAAACTAAACTATATGTAGCGCGTTTTACTACCCTGACCTCACTAATTTGTAATTTTAAAGTAATTTCATTTTCATACAAACGCTGTTAACGTGTCTTTGTAATTGGGATTTTTAAAAAATCTATTAATAGACCCCTGGCCTTGGATTCACACGGCTAACTCTGTCAAATAAATTGTCTACCCTGTACAGGTTTTTCCAACAAAACCCTAACTGCTGTTCTCAATACAGTCTTTAGAAACAAGAAACAATAACACAAAATCAAAATCCGTACATACCTGATTACGTATACCGAGTTAACCATTAAATACGTACATGAGATCACACACATCATTAATTCAATCCAATTTCACATGTATTCTCGGACGAATTACATATCCGGGAATCAATATCGAAAGTAGGATAGTCACGTGACGATCAGTAGTAATGAGGGGAAAATACGGAACAAAATTAAAAAAAAAAGATTTTATTAATAGTAATTATTGAGAGTCATTTCATGCGTATGAAAACTTTATTCTATGTCCATTTTTCTTTGAGATAGCTGTTTGATAAATCCCTTCAGCAACTTTTCGTACTGAAGGCATACATATTCCAAAATATTTTCCCGCAGCATTCATTGATTGAAAAACTCTTTTTTCATTCGTCGTTGTATCAAATGACTGTACTGGTCTTTTTCCAACTGACTTACAAGTCCCTGTCTTTCCTTTTTTTATATTCTCTCTTTGAGAAATGCATTGTAAATTGGAAATCGCGTTATTTAAGGGATTGGAGTCAATGTGATCAATAACACAGCCATCTTTAATCGGTCCCATATAACACTCAAAGACTGCCCTATGACAGAGATATCCCTTTCCTCCAGCAGTAAAACACAAATATCCTTGACTATTAACATGTCCCACGGGTTTCTTTAGTCTACAGTGTCTAACAACACCATTACGAGATATTTCATAATTAACGAGTATTGGATGTGGTCTGAATTCTTGCTCCATTTATATATAATAATACTATTTGTCTAATTCATTATTTGCTTTAATTATAAATCTATTAATGTAGTCTTGAGGGGTTTTTATGATTTTGTCTTTGACAGAGTCATGGTTAGGGTCAATGATGGCGTTTTTTATTCGTTTATCATAATAACGTTTCAATTCTCTAAACCGCTTACCCCCACAATTGATACATAATTGTGATTTTCCTCTCACACCCACCCCACAATTTATGCATGGGGACGGGCCTGTCGAATTATTTCTGACACTCTGTAAGTGATATCCACAGAATTCACCTCTACACGATTTATTGCATGGGGTTACTGATCCGATCATAAGCCATTTGCAGTGATTCATTATATATAAACAAACTTTTCTATTTAAATACTTGTCTTATTTATATGAATGAAGAATTCAAGAGATTATCGGCAATCAAGCCTCGGAAAAATATTAAATTCAATCTTGATAGAACTCTCGAAGACGTACCAAAAGAGAGAATAACTAATAGAATTCTGATTAGAAAAATACGAGATTGTGTTCATGAGTTTAAACAGGATGATGCATCACACACCTGGTCAACATTTAGAATTGATGGTGTTGTTGATGCTAGAATGAATGATGAAACAGCAGCTATGATACTATCACAACTTGGCAATAAACGGTATTTTATCAGAGTGAAATTCATTATCAAATTAGAATCGGGCGAATATATTATAAGAGACAAATTTGTTCCAATTCTCAAAGATGGGACATCAGTCATTGTTAGCCGTTATTCCAGACCAGGGCTGTTAACTGGAATTGATAAACCATACTATGAAAAAGCGTATCCAGAAACAGCAGTCGTTTATGGGATGTATCCGTTAAATAACCCTGACATTGGAAAACTAGCACCAATGAAACAGTCAACGTCAGCGGAAAAGCCACTCAACTGTGTGGCACAAAGAGTCTTAGAACATTTTACAAATGCACTCCGTGGGAATAAATTAACCGATCTAAGACATAAAAAAATAGATGAATGGGAGCTAACAGTGAAAGAGAACGGAGCAACTATTTCCGATATAGCTAGATTGGAAAAGTCGTTGAGATTTCCGATAACCGTTTTAACGATAACTGGCGAAGTATTATACGAATCGAAATACAATAAAAACGGAGCTCCAATCAAAATTATTGATCATAACAAACACGCATGGACATCCGCGGTTACAATATTCCCGCGAGACAGAACAGTGAAGTATATCCCAGAAGAATTCATCAAGGATGGTATTCTCACTGAAGAAAGATTATTCGATGCTATTGCTAGTTTGTGTAAAAACGACCCTGTATCAGTATGGCTACTTCATAGTTTTGAAGATGAAGAATGTCAATTCAATCAATTTGTGAAACCTAACGGTGAATTATATCGTAGTGAAAGTCTACATAATAGGATGAAAAATCTAGCAATAAGTCTCAGTGAAAACGCTAGCGTTTTTAATGAAAAATCCGAAGATTACGAACAGTTACTTACAAATTGTTTTACAATTCCATCGGTTGCAGCTCATTTTGCAAGAAAGAAAAATAATTGGAAACCAACACGAAAAGAGTTTTTACAGGATGTTCAATCCAGCTGTTTGGAATATTATCATGGCGGTCTATGGAACGTTAAGTACAATCGTGAGAGTATGATATCAGTTGATATCGTTGCCTGTTATCCAGGAAGTTTTCTAGGATATGGATTCGCTGGTGAGTATTTTAAACGGTTTGGACATCCCACACATGAAATGACTCGCGTTGCTATTAATGGACCACTGCCTGATTTTGATTTGACCGGTTTTGCTTGCGTAGTATCATTTGAATTCGCTGAAGGACTTCATCCGTGTTGTTATGTTTGGATTGGTAGACACATGGCTGAAAGGATGTGGTTACCAATAGTGTTATTGCGATATATGATTGATTGTAAAGTGTTAGTTTCGTTGATTGTCAGCGAAGCGATTATCTCATATCGAAAACAAACCAATGTTTGGTTACCAGAACCAGAATGTCTTGATAGTATAATCGATAAGTCTAGAAAACATATTGATGCTGACGAGGAGTACATTATTGAATGGTCAAAAAAGATATTTAATCAACGAAATAATGAAGCAAAGGATCTCGGCCGAAGAATAATCGGTAAATTTACACAGGGTGGAAAAAAATTTAACTTTAAAAAACAATCCTCACGATTGATTATAGATGATGCCGAATACGACTTCGTTATTAAAGATGCAGTAGAGAAAAATAGATACGCAAATTGTAAAACAGCCTTCTTGTCCAATAAAACAAAGTTAGGTAGAATTGTTACTTACAGTGATGGAGAAAGCTCTGCATATCTACATTTGAGAGCTTCTATGCTGGGTTATGCATCTATCAATTTATTTGCAATGATAAATAGATTTCCTAGTATAGCAGTCAGAGTTGCAATTGATTCAATGTATGTCGATAAAAAATATATCAAAGAGATAACTAAATTTACTAATAGCGAAGAGACTTGGGGAACATGGCGAATTAAACAAGAAATACAACGCGATTATTCTGAATCAGCAGACGTTGAGATTAAAAGTAGTTACCTGAAGAACGATAATTCTATCAGTGAAAAATCTATGTCTAAAGCACCACCGATATCAGATCCAATTTGTAGATATAAAACAGTTTATTTAAACGGTTGTGGTGGATCTGGAAAGACAACACGTGCGATAGAATTATATCGAGAGAGAACGTCCATGATTGTACTCACACCAACCCATAGACTAGCGAGAGAGATCAAACAACGAAATGTTGAAGCTTGCACGTATCATAGTTTTTTTTCGATACAAGGGCGATGCTTGGACTCCTGAGCGAATGGGTGAGAAATTTATTCCAGCGGTTATTATTTGGGATGAAGCATGTACTGTTTCAGAAGATGTATTAAAAATGTTTCTTGATTGGTTATTGCAAAATAATACAAAAATTATATTGTGCGGCGATCATGGTCAACCACCACCATTTGTTGGTAGAAGTCCACATAATTGGTTAAAAGGATTTGTTGATTATTACGAAGAAATTGATACTGACTATAGAGCACTCGATGAGCAGTTACGTGAGTTTAAAAAACTAATTAGATTACAACCCGATAGAATTCAATGTGAAGTAGCGCGTGAAATAATTTCTGAAACACCTTTGAATGATTTTTGGGAAACATGGAAACCAAATGATTTTGTAGTAGCAAGTAGAAAGATAGTCAGAGACGCACTTCAGAAAAAGTTGTTTGAGCTACACAAGAAAAATTCCCAACGTTTCCAGTGCCGTTGTGTTATAGACCATTGGATACACGAAAGCAGAATATTGAAGTTGAAATTCCAGGCCAGACGGAGAAACAGATCTAGTGTTAAATGATATTGTGCTAGTTGATATCAATACTGTAGAAGATGCATTATGCGCTGATAAATCACCATGGACGCTTGGTTATGTAACAACAATACACTCGTCACAAGGATTGACCATCACGGATACAATTGTTTGGATAGTTGATAATCGCATTGAATGGTCAAATTTAGTCTATCTCGCAGTGTCCAGAGTACGACGAATAAATCAACTACGAAGGATTGTTTTCGATGATGATTTTAATGCAAACGATGATAACACTGATATTAGCATCATTAATAAAAAACTCTCTGGCTACAAACAGCAGGACAAAAAAAAACAACGAGAATTTGATATTGATGCTGAAGTAATAATCGCATTAAAAGAACAACAGAATAATCACTGCGCCAGTTGCAATTGTATAATGCACTGGCAGTATTCGGATAAAGACCCTCGACAATTCACCGTAGACAGAAAAAATAACAGTCTTGGTCATGTCAGAAACAATGTGATGTTGACCTGTCTTGAGTGTAATAGACGTAACGGAGCTAGTTAAGACCATGTGGCGGTAATTGAGTATCGTCCGGAATGACTTGTAGTTGTTCGCGTGTAAAACCACGCTGAGGTGCAGTTGAATCCAATCTGTAGATTGGAGGTCTACCAGTTGATCGCGTTATAGTTGAAATTTTATGCGTAGTAACACTCCATATAGGATCAGTAGCTCTTCTTTTACCGCCTTCAAGCTCTCCTGGTTCGTATAAATATCTCACAGTAACATCACCGAGAAGTGGCTGAGTGCTAACCCGCTGCGGTTGTTCGGGCGATATTCTTTTTTATTGCAATATTTGGTTTCATATTAATAGTTCGAGTAATCTCATTATTTAACGCTGCAACTACACTCGGTAACCTTTTGGACCCATTCACGAGATCGTTTTTTCTTGGATGAATTCTTTTGCATATTGATATCCAAATAACCGTTCTGCAAGAGTTCGATTAAATCGTTCTACATTGGCCTGATCACGATGTAACGCAGTATGTCCCCGTCGTATTGTAACACTATGAGTTTTCATTGTTGATAGAACAGCACCTTGAAACTCTTTGCCAGGATCAACTTGTAATAGATTTTGGCCATCTTAGAGGACCTCGTCGATAAATCCTTTCAAATGCAGAAGCGACTTCAGAAGCTGACTTTGTTTTTCAATGGTTCTGCTTGTTTAAATCGACTCGCAATATCAACTACAGTTAGCGCGTATTTGTAACCATGGTCATGTGGTAAAAACAATAAATCAGCCTGATGAACTTCATTGGGTACGGTAACATCAAAATGAGAATAATTAATTTGTTTAGGCGGTGGTAGATAAATTTGCCATATAGCTTGTTTGGATAACCAATCTTTTGCAGTGGATTTTTTCACTTTTGCAGCGTTAGCGAGTTTACTGATTGCTGCTTTACCCCTCCAGTATCCTTTCGGAGAATAATAAATAGATTCCATACTATAAAAACACTGGTGTTTTCAATTACCAGCACCTAACACTAATTTGCCTTTCATAGCTGATTTGACCAACCATGAAGCCAATTTTTCTTTGAAGGATTTATCGGGAATAGCATTTAAGGCATGAATTAATTTTACATCCGCGATATGTCTTTGTTGCAAATTATTGCTTTTATATGCAACATCATGAGCATGACATGCCTTATCAATAGCATTTATCGGATACTCACCAGGCCGGGGCTGATTTTGATCATCAAGTCTGATATCTAATCTCGTTCCGGGACCACAGTAGCTATATCCTGGAAGGTGTTTTTCTCCGGGGTATTTTGCCCATGGGGTTCCGGGGAGTTTTCCAAGTTTTGCGGCAATATCACCTCCGAGTTGCTTTTTTTTTTAAAAATCTAAATTTTTTTGTACCACATGTTACACACTTACCAGTAAGCGCTAGTCTATTGTTTTTAGTTGTAATGGTTGTCTGATCGGTTGTATCAGTACGCTGTTTACACTTAACACAATATAGATCCATAATTTATATATAGCGTTATGATGAATATAATTGATTTTTCAGCGACTAAAAGAAGAGAACCGGTAAAACACCACGCAGCGCTTCCGAATTCTGTCCGTGCCATTATAATCGGACCATCTGGATCAGGCAAAACACAATTACTGCTTAATTTGATAATGCGATTTATGAAGTGGGATAAATTATATTTAGTTGCCCCATCCGTAGATGATCAACGGTGCTATGAAGTGCTAAAAGATTATAATGAAAAAGCATCAGAAATTAAAGGTGAAAGTGTAATCGACTTTATTACTGATATTGATGATGCACCATCAGTAGAAGATCTCGATGGAGACATAAACAATCTTGTAGTGTACGATGATGTAATGTTAGATAATCAAAAGAACCCTGCTAGAATATTTTCCCGAGGTAGGCATAAAAACACTGACGTGATATATGTCACTCAACGATATACTCAAATTCCAAAAGTGATTCGCGATAACTGCAATATTCTTGCTGTATTCAATGGCGTTGATACACATACGCTACGAAATATTTGGCAGACATGGTGTTCCGATATGGACTTCAATGGATTTAAAAATTACTTTAGTCATGCTCAGTCTGTCCCATATGGATTTATAACAATAAATTTACACGACCCTCGGTCACGATATCGTATTGGACTTGATCAAATATTTGGTTAAATATTTGTATTAATCAGCAGCAGAGAGGGTGAAATGACAACATATTTGCGACCGTAGATGGCAGCAATTTGAGTGTGGTTATGACAATGTATTTGCGACAAAATCGCTAAGATGGGGTCTTTTTTTTTTTTGGTTGAAATATGAGATTTCGTAGGAAGGTTCCATTGGCATTCTGAGGCTTTAATCGATTCTGTCGCAAAAATTTGTAGACGTAGATGGCAGCAATTTGAGTGTGGTTATGACAATGTATTCACTACAAAATCGCTATTTTGGGACCTTTAATTTTTTTTTGTTTAAAATATGAGATTTCGTAGGAAGGCTCCATTGGCATTCTGAGGCTTTAATCGATTTTGTCGCAAATACATTGTTGTAGGGTTCACCCTCTCTGCTGCTCCCATTACAAATACTCATTTTTTCATCCAATTTCCTCAGATCAAAATTTATTGGGTAATTGTATGAGCATGGATAAATCTATTGGCTCTTAAATATCTTCAAACCCGCCATTTTGGATAAAAAAATTTAACAATTTTAAAACATGTTACATGAAGTTTACCTACTTTGAAATTTCGATAATTTTTATTGTATGCATGCTAAACTATGAGATCATCCAAATTAACATCTACATTACATCTGTTTTGGAAGTTATTAGAGGTACTTAGTTATTTAGTCAGGTATTATAACGTTAAAAAAGAACACTGCCCCAGACCAAAAAGTTGGTCCATAGTGTTTACGGACTTACTTCCCCATGACCGCTTTTAAGGTCCACAGTAATGAAAGGGTTAAGTTACATTTCAGATCTGAATTATGTTCAGAAATACATGTATGTTGCTGTGGGGCTTGATGCCATTTTTCAGCACACAATAGGCTATATTTGGCAGCCAATGTTAAAGATAGAGGAAGAAATGGGAAATCTGCGGAAAGAACCAACAACCCACAAGAAGCTACTGGTGAGCTTTCTCACATATCTACATTCACCGAAGAAACTTAGACTCGAACCCATGCAGATGTGAGATGGCAGTGATCCGTAAAGGAGAGCTCTTTAAACAAATCCGCCACTTGGGACCCCAAAATACATGTATGAAAGAAACGCTCAAAGAGATGCAATTAATTAAATTGATAATCAATGTGCAGACGGAAAATTGCTAATCGACTGAATATTCAAAAGTCATGAAATTGTTCCATATACTCATATTATGAAGATTTATTTTTATGCATTTTATGACAAAATAGCCAAACATGTCAGCAATAATTTTTAAAATATCTAGGAATTATAAACATCATAATCTGCACTGCGTTATATTTTTTAGTACATATGAAGTAATATCAGTCTGCTTTTGTTTATTCCGACACCGACACCGACACCGACACCGATGATTTGTAAATTTGTAACGAATGATACAACAAAAGTAGAATTGGTCTCTTAAATATGCTCGGCACAAGTGACACTTGCCACAAACAATTTCATTATTTTTAATGCATTTCATGAAACAGCATATACTAGAAATTGTCAACAGAAGATAAACAGTGAAATTTTTTACTAGGCTCATATATATGCAAATGATTGGATAATCTCAGTCACTTGGCTTCTATACAATGGCAGTGGAGGCCCCTTAATTTAGTTTTCAAGCTTGAACTCTTAACTTTGTTTTGTTTTTTATTATAAGTAATATCTTTTCTTTCAGTCTGGCAGAAAAGTTGGCTTCCATTGTTTTAATTTATTTTCAAAATTACAGTGAATATGTGTAAATGGGAACCACAGTTTGCTGAAAATTAAACCCCAAAAAAACAATAAAAGAATTGGCACACATAAAAGAATCCAAAGTCAGCTTTCAGGGCTGGTTTGCTTTGCAATAAAGTAAGTTCAAAGAATGAGTTTAATGCTAGCTACAGGATGTTTATTTACCAAAAGGGCATCTATTTGTCATCTACAATCAAAACTGATTCAAACTCTCATTGATGCCTGCAGGGTAAGTAGTATACTCAACATCAACTTGCTTTATTTATACTCTTTGTAATATTTTGCTACTATAAAAACATTTTTACTCAAAATAACATGTAATTTCAAAAACATGTATTGATAATTTATTTGCAAGATACTGTCATATATTAACCTGGATATAATATAATACAATCTTGGTTAACAAAGTTATTCGAACCTGATTCTGTACTAAATGTTTGCAGGCAAGGCACCACCGATCAAAACTCTTGGTAGACAATAATTAATTTTCCTGTTTATCACTTAAGATGATTATTTTTTATTTAATATATATATATATATAGATATATATATATATATATATATATATATATATATATATATATATATATATATATATATATTATTTTCCTTTTCTTGCTTTGGTCTCATTTCTTGAGTTTAGGGTTTAGCTTCCTCTTCTCTGGGTTAACTCCCACTTCTTTCTATTCTGACCAAAAGGAGAAGTCTAGCATGACCCCTGTGTATGCTGTAATATAATCAAACTAGCCATGCAACAGACTAGCTACAATAGACCACATCTATGGGCAGAAAGGTATGACTACACTACAGTGGACCACACAACAGCAATTTTTTAAAAAAATCAATAAACCGCCAGAAAAAAATAGTTTTGCTGCAACTTCAATTAAAACTGATTATCTCTTCAGTAGGAATATATACTAAGGAAATTATTTTAAAAAATTGTGGTAATGTTCTACAATTCATTTGATGTTGCCTCAGCAATAACAAATGGGTATTTGTTTTGTCCTTCAAAGGAAGCCTTTAGTGGCCCTTTCAATAACACATATCCCTTCATCAAAGCAAGCCTGTGACCTTTGATCAAAGAAGTCAGAGACAAACTAAAATAAAAGCACTGCTTCAGTTTTCATAGTGATTAGACCATTTTTTTGCTGAAAAAGTTTCCTCCTTGCATCAAAAAGGTGTGTATGGAGGAGGAATGGTGTGGGTTATTTTCTGTGACCCAATTAAAAAATTTGTGTCCAAATACAGGTAATTAAGCATTTACTATATATATATATATATATATATATATATATATATATATATATATATATATATATATATACACACGCAGATTGGTATATATAATGTACTAAGTGCTTCAAGTACTGGACAGAACAAGCTCAATTAGGTACATGTATCAATTTCTGAATTTGTTAAAATTATTTTAACCCAAGGGGGAAAAATAAGTGCTAGGGTAGGAACCTAAAATCCAGGGATGGTCAGCTGACAGGAAACAATAGTTTGGGGACCTAACAAAATCTAAAACCCATGGGGGTGACCAATGAAACATGCACCTGGATGATAAAATCCTCTACCCATGGAATGCCCCATGTACCAGGAAGATACAATATAAAGGTTAAGTGTATATTGGTTATAATACAAATAGGAAGTAGAATAGATAAAATGGTATTGAAATAAAAGGAAAATAAAACACTTAAAGAGTGATTAATCTAGAGCATGGACAGATATACTAAAGGACACCAAAGGGATCATAAATTGAGATTATATACAAATCTCCTGTGATCAGCAAATCTGCAAAACAGCTTTTGCAGGCCTGCAGAGTATCTGAGTCTTCAACTGTGATTTAAGAATTCAATATCCTTGATTAAGGCAACATACTAATAACATTGCAAGTAAAAACAGGCTGCTTTTTATGTGTTCAAGCAAACTTATCAAGTTCTTCACTGATAAACAAGACTCCTACTTTCCATATCTATTATCTAGCAAAAACACAGCCAAGGAATGGGCTTGCCATAAACACTGTTAAGCTTGTTCAAGGTCGAGATTCTATTGCATTTAAGAACAACATCTCAGTTACTGTCCCTCAATATAATGTTAAGGGGAGAGAACTGTTGCACCTTAGTTAATGGGACATATGGACCTTTTTCAACACCCTTTACATCGTAATATATGTGAATTTGTAAATTGCTCAAAATTTCAAGCAAACGTTCTAATTGGTGAAGATATTTTGCCCAACAGTTGCCAGCTTGAAACACCCATCCATAAAAAGTATGAAAGCAAGGCTCAAATTCAATGATATCTATTACAGCTTGTATCCTTGCTTACAATTTACCTATTATTCATACATACAGTAGTCCCCCTCTTACACGGCCACCCCTTCTGCACAGGGAAAGTGGCCTTATAAGGTGGGTGGCCTTTTTAGAGGGGGACTAAATTTTTTGTGATAAGTATATGTACGTAGTAAGAAAGCTTCATTTTTCAAAGCATTTAATATCTTTGTTTAAAAGCAACATTAACTATTGAACAGTTCTTTTGCTATAATAGTTGACTTATTTCAAATGAATATGCATTAATAGTTCTTATTCTTGGCGTAAGCGTGATATGCGAGCGGGTGTTGTCATGCACATTGCAGAACCATTCAAAAACGTCATTTGAATCTTGGTACATACGCAATTCTTTCCATTTGCTCCATTTTCCCACTGCTGCTAAATAACTTATTGGTTACGATGTTATTTGTTCGAGTCTTTTCAACATAAAATTGTTTTATTCGGGTCTTTTCTACCTAAATTTGTTTTTCCAGTCCCCCTCCCCACCTCACCCGATATAATAACTTATGTTTTCTGAAATAATCATCTTTGTTTACGTGATGACATGTTAATGTTTGGTAATGAGTTATTGGATGTTGCTAACTGTATGCGATTTAATTATGCAGATAACACATTTGTTGAGCATACGAAATGCTTTCTTGGTAAAGAAGGGACAAGTTGTGTTGTCACATGATTTTTTCAGTCTTTGTCTAGTACCCTGTTTCTATTTTTAGCCAATGCTGACCTTGTGATCTTGACCTTACCTCCAGTTATAATCAACAATGTTGCAACTACAAGACTGATAAAACAATTTTTTTTCTGCATTTAAACAAGATGCTGTATATTTTTAAAGGCAGTGATTGTCACATGATTCATTAGTTGTAGTCTGGTACCCTATTGTTTTTATATTTTTTTTACACTAAGTGTGAAAAACAGCTTGGATAGGTACAGCAGATTTGATCTGAACAATAGCACATTGCTGGCTGTTAGGATTTATAAACTTTACAATTGTTGGGTAATAGCCATTAATTATGTAAGTAAACAAGCTAAATATCTTGTAAAGGGAAGCCATCAAGGCTATCAAACCATTTTCTGGGCAGACTTTTGTATGGTACATCAATATTGCCACTTACTACTATTAATAAGTGTAATCTTAACAATTATCAGAGGATAAACCAGACATCTTATGATAGCACACAGTAAAGATATATGGATTACCTTTATGTATGGATTAAAATTTGAGTCTTTCTTGGCTTTAGGGAATAAATGTGGCTTCTGGTGAAGTGGAAAGGATATAATATTAGCCTTAGTGGTACATGTAGAACACTTTTTTGAAGAAGGAAAACCTGACTTCCAGGAAACAGAAATTGGATTACTTAACACAATTAGACAAAAAATTGTTTTAGATACATATTACAAAATAAAATGTGGCCACTTGTGAGGGGTAAATTTTATGTTTTTGCAAAAATATGCTGGCCGCTGGTCGCGTTATCTGGGTGGCCTTTCGTGAGGGGTAATTTTGAACACAAATTCGTCATTGCCTTCAGATTCTGGCCTTAAGGAGTGGGTGGCCGCTGGTGGGGGAGGGGGCGTTCAAGAGGGGGACTACTGTATACTGAACATAACTATAAGGAAAAACATTTTTCATTGGAGGACACTTCTAAAGCAAACTCTTAAAAAATCAATGCTTATATTTCAAGGTACATATTGCACAGTGTAATAAATTTTATACTATCTGTAGCTCTGGCTTTATTTGCCTATCCAAAACTTGGTTCACTACTTTAAGGAATGCCAGACAATATTCCCACAATACCATTTGACATCACTATGACTGTGCACACTAAAATATACAAGTACAATGCAGTGAATGGAAAACCGCCCTCTCATTGGTCCACCAAAATGACATGTTCTGTCAGTCAATTGATAACCTTATGTTCAAGCAACCAATGAGGGTGCAGTATTCCATTCAGTGGTACCCAAAATGCTTTACATGGTTTTTGTCTTGTGTAGACAAGAATTTGCTGCTGCATTACTTTTAAAAACACTACTTTTTAAATGTGGCATTCGACAGCAAGCTTCTTTACTATCATTTAGTTTGAAGATGGTAGTATGGATAAGGTGACAAAACAGCACGTAGGCTACACAAGGCAACAAATATATTTGGCAGAAGAACCTGCTGCAAATACACTGGAGAAGAAATTTCAACCCACTGTAAGCTAAAGTGTTGGAAAATGTTTTTGCCTTTGGGGGTAGGGGTAGCGGGAATGCTATTTTTCAGCACATAAAAGGCTATATATGGTAGCTAGTACATCTAGCTGAGGAAAAACACAGAAAAATCCCTTCCCAAAAATACTAGCCTATGGCAAAGCACTGGCAAGCTTTCTCAGACACACTTTGGTCAAGTTAAGTCTAAAACTTGAATTGACATAGGCATAATGTGTGTGTTATGGAAAAAGCAGAGAAACTGAGATAACTCTGCCACCCAGGGACTCAGAATATCATGTAAACTCTGAAAGCAATGACATATCATATAATTTAAATATATTCAATTGCTTTATGTAGCAAATGCACTGCTAAAATCTATCACAATATTCCTGAGAACAAAAAATGTACATCTGTCTTTTGAAGCAACAGTTCACACATAAAAACTTTTGCTGGTGGGATTGCAACTTTTGCTGGTATGATTCCTTTTCTTGCCAAATTAGGAGTTCTGGACTCGTACTTTCAAAATCCTAGGGAAACTTCTAAACATATATATATATATATATATATATATATATATATATATATATATATATATATATATATATGAGTGCAAAATCCATTGTATTGTCCAAGTCAGGGCTGAGCAAATTTTTTTTTTTTAATCCACTAGTCCAGGTCAAGTGGTTTCAAAAAATTCACTTGTCCCACCTTTCTCTTCACTAGTCCCACCTAACTTTTCACTGGTCCCAAAATGGTAATCACTTATGTGTTTTAATGAAATGTATGTACTTAATCCATAGAAAAAACAAACAATATACAACATAATTAATTATAAATTAAAAGAATTTAATTTTTCAAAACCATTGATTGTTATACAATTGGTTCTTCAGGTTCATGTATATATGTTTTAGCTGATGGATTTGAAAACACATCCCTCTATGTCTGACACCTGCACTAGCACTAAGCCAGCCTTGATAGCTGTGTCTGGGTTAAAGTCCTCAAGCTCTGGTAAATTTGCAGAAATGTTCATCAGTGGTGAATTTCCTACCTGTGCCAGTTTAAGATATTGTTTGCACTAACTGCAAAACATCTTTCCTTCCAAGTCAATATATTCAAGCCAGTGATAACAATCAACCCAAAGCAGCTGAAAATTTCTGTCTCTTAGTAGTGTCATATTTGATATTTTTTTGCCATCACTGATTGTTGCTTATGTCTCTTTGGAGAAATAGCTACCGCACACTCAGTGTCTGTCTTAAGTTTTATCCATCCATTTTTGAACAAATTTATCTTCTCCATGTTATTACCTTCCTTATTACCTTCCTTACGAAAATAGTTTAGCAAACTCATTTTATCCACAGAGTATCTATCAGCTTGTTTGAAAACTACTTCTACAGTGATAGTAGCTTGAAAACTACTTCTACAGTGATAGTAGCAACAATTTTCTCTTTTAAATACAATTGAAACTGCTCATTAATTAGCATACTTGTTTTGCTTCAAACACAATATCACACATGGAAGTTAATCAACTGTATAATCAATTATAAATTAAAGAATCATTGCTATCATTTAATGTTCATAAAATAAAACAACACTGATGTCCATAAAATACCTATAATTAATTTAATTACACTGACTCACTGGATTAAAATCATGTGAGTCCCTCTCTATGATCTATGCCTCTGACCCTTGCTACCCCATTTTTGATATTTGGACAATTATGTTGGGGAGTAAGATCAGAGTCCATTCCCTATGGAAAAGTTGGAATTCCCCAACACCATTTGGCATTGGGTATCGCTTACTAACTGTTCTAGCAAACTTAAAATGACCTTTCATCAAGACATACCTGCATGAAATGGATATGAAATGGATAGGAATATGATTTATTTCTCAAATAAAGCATTCATTATAGCTTTAATCTGCTGACAGACTAGCCAAAACAATAGCATTTGAAATTTGACCTAGAACTTAACATTTGCATTCAGAGTCACTTGACTATACAAATCTTGGGACCAACATGTCAATGACTTCAGGGTTCAAATTGTCATGTGATATCAACAATTAACCATTTCTAATGTTGCTATGGGAAAACAATCAACATAAAAATGAAAGTTACATAATATTCACCACACTGCTAATTGATCATACTGGCTTTCTTTTGTTTCATGTGTTTTGATTTGCTGATTATTTGGTCCCTTAGCCCAATATGCAGTAAAGTGGTAACATGATGCAAATGTATACACCAGGAGGGGCTAGAATCTAGTATTCAATATGCCCAGAAGGCATAATTGGCAAAATAAAGGTAGATATCATTAAAGCTTGACTTTTTTAAAAAGCAATTTTCCAGGACTAGCAACTTGGAAAATTTTACTTGCCCGACTACCAGTTAGCATATGAACAACATTCATGTGCATAGAGAACATTGTGTATTGCATCAAGTTTTATGTTCTGAGTACACCACTCCCTCGACAACTGTGCACAACGGGGTCCAAAAAACATCAACAGCGTTATAAGCGAGGGTGCGAGTTATTGAGGGACCTATAACAAACAACAAAACAAACAAATGGATTGACGCACACATGCAAAAGGGGTGCGTGGGTTGGTTTGGCATGTTAGTGTTGAATACTCAATAATCGTGCTATGATTAACTATGATTAAATATTTCTTTTTAGCGGTGTACTTTGTTTACTTTTGTCATCACAGAGTAACATTAATTTAAGGATAACTTACAGGATATTGGGATCATCATCAAAACAATAATCCACACATTTTCCATTGGCTTAACACATGTATGATTTCACACATTGTGTACTACGTCACAAATGGCTGTTTTGAATTGGATAAATTTTTGTTTGATCCAAAGTAGATTTTTTTTATACACAAGATCGACACCCATTTAAAAAAGACACAATTCTATGTTGGCGCTGGAATATCCAAAAGTGATAAAAATATTTTAAAAATATCACATAAAAATGTGAAACCATTTTCGACTGGTCAAATAAAATAAATTTTGAGAACAGTAATGACCTCAAGAACTTATGCTGCTATCGGCATGCTGCCTTTGATTTTTTTTTTATTGTACTTCCCTTGCTTGATTTGATACAAAAGACATATTCAAAGTGATAAAACAACACAGGTGTCTTTTAATTGATTTTTATTAAATGCAACAAACACTTCCAGGAGTTGTTGATCAAAACAAAGCCGGCATTTAGTTAGGTTCTCTCAGAAGTACTCACAGGTTTCGGTTTCAATGTGAGGGACATTTGACTATTTTTATGTTTTCATAGAAGAGAATATGTTGCAATTCTAGTGTTTACATTGAAGTGAAATTAAAAGATTAAAAGGTGAATTTCACGTAGCAAGACATTTAAGTGGTGTTTATTTTATTATCTGTTGCCACCTCTTAGCATAATATTTCATTGATCCTGTTTCGACAGAATGATTATTTATAGAGTATTAACTTTTTCTCTCAAAAATCCCCAAACATAATATGACATCTAATTAGAACTTGAAAATTTCATGATATTGAGTCTATCTTACGGCAATAATCACCATTTCTGATGATAGAATGAGCTACCGTATTTCATGTATTTTTTCGTACCTTTTAATTTTTCATACACAATCCAATTATCAAAATAATAATTATTTAAATGTATCATAAAATTATTTGTATAGATGTCTTTGTATTTGAAAAATTGGTTAAGTTATCGGACATAAATTTTCCACTAAGATTTACATTTGCAAAAAAAGATCAAAAATACCTTATTCCTATTTTGTTTTTACAAAAATTAATGATTTATAATTATTTTTTGTGTACGAAAATTTACATAATTTACAGTATGTAACAAGGTTCAATATACTAATTCTTATCGTGAATTTTTTTTTAAGTTTAACACATTTTAAAATATATTTCCTTTGAAAAAAGTCGAGAGCCATGCTGGACACCATGCTTATAAGCGGTTTCACAGTTATCCCAAGCGAGTTATCCAGGGAGTGGTGTAATTTGATTCCCTAATCTTTACTCTCCATGCTTTGCTTTCTACTCTTGTGGAAAGCAGATCAAGGAGCACTCAAAACTGAACGAGACTAGTTAATGATTCAAATTTATCAAACACAATTCCTTTTGTGTATTGTTCTATAATAAAATATTGACCTCATAATTTCATTGGAAGTAATAGTGAAATTTATTCTATATGTGAATTACAAATTAACTACAAAGTCTAAAACTTGCTTTGCATTAATTAAACGTATCTGTAAAACAGAATTTCACATCAAGTATTCATTTCGCTTGAGTATGTTAATTTAAGGTAGTTTAATTATGTTACATTCTCCCCAAAATGTGTAACAGTGTTCTCACTTGCTGTGAGTTGACACTAGACCAGGACCGTTAGCTCTTATGCAGGCTGGATTTGCATGCTTTTAAAAGTTTCTTACCCACCCCCTTTATTTGATACAAAAGACATAATTATCTTGGTAATATAAGGTCAGCTTTAAATTCAGTGCAAAAATACAACAAATACTTATGCAAATTAGGTATAAAAACATTGTCCTCACTTAACTGGGTTCTCAAAGAAATGCTAGTGGACATAGCTTTTATGGTAAATTGATATATTTGAATACAGCAGGGCATGTTATATTTATGATCATTAAACATAAGCGGATCTAAAAGATACAACAAAAACACATTTCACTTCATAACTTATTTAACTTGGTTTTGTTGATTATAATGCTGCCTCAAGTAGGTGTTAGTGACAATTCCATTCATCAAAATGTTGATGCATACTGTTATTTACAGTCACCTAAAATGTCTGGAAAGAAATTTTAAGAAAATTTCTTATTAAAAGTTGATAATTTCATGATGTTGAATTAAATTTCCAGGTCATATTAACTGATTTTGATGATAAAACGAAAGATATATCAAGGTTTTAGTTACCAAGTTTGATCGCGATTTTCTTCATGTTCAAAAAATCTTGGGCCACCTTGCAACACATAACAACCCATGCAATGCAATCTATATATATATATATAATAGGCTAGGCCAAAAGCATATGTCCATTGGTACAGATTAATGGTGGGAGAAATTATTGAATCACATAGGTTCTATTTCTGAATGTTCTGGTTGCTAACAAACTTTTATCCAAAGCAATTTTTACTCAAAAATCAAGATAAGGCAGTCAAGGACATTTTATTAAACATGTTAAGGTACATATCTTAAAAGGGTGCAACTCAAGAACTGGGATCAATGAGGCACACATTAATACAACTAGTGTTGTTCCAATCATGGATCATCAGTTGGTTGAGCAAGCCAATAAAATAATCAACTGTAAAACTCCATAATTGTGTGTAAAGAGAGACTATTTTTGTTTAGTTGCAAGCAAAACACGAAGGTTAATAAGACTCCTGTATCAATGGTATGCTAAATCAGGCTTCCAATCTACTACAGTTGATATGGTTTATTTATTCTCTTCACCTCTTACAAATATAAAACTGTCATATTCTGTAGGTGTAAACTTTCATAATTAAGAATATATAGACATGACTATATGATTAAGCTGTTAAATTCTTGAGTTGTGTATGCATGTGATTAAGATTTTAAAAGTAGCTTTTAACAATTTTTCATCATATCACTATGATGTCTGCAGTGTGGCAGTTTATAGTGATGTCTAACACTGGTGCACCATGCCGCAAACATGTAGCATGATGTCCCACCCAGTCACATTATCTTGACACCAGGCCGACCAGTTCTAACACTAACTCTTAATACTGAGGGTTAAGTGAGGCAGCTGTTAGTACCATTTTTGTAAGACTTTGGTATGAATTGGCCAGAGATCAAACCCATGTCCTCCTGCATCAGAGGTGGATGCACTAATCAGTAGGCCACCTGAGCGGTCCAATTCTTGAATCAATAAATTTAAACACATTTTGATAATTTGTTCCAATTGAAATTTAAAATCCTTTGTAGCATTTGTAAATAATGGCAAACAAACAAGCCATGTCCTTTTATACTTTTAAATTACATGTATAGACACATCACATAATTTTGGGGGTTTGCAGTTGTATTTCAGTTACATAAGACTGGTAGACATAAGAAGATTCATTAATTTAACAAAATGTTGAACAATATTGAAACACAATAGAATATATGTAATATTTTTATCAGATTAAAGTATACATGTCATTAAAGAGGTCACTCCTGTGCATTTATTATCAATTTAACTCTTGAACAAAGATTTAAATGTATAGCAAATAAAAATTAAAATTTGCTCTTAGTAACAGATTATAATCAAATATTATCTGGTTAAGAGAAACCAATTATAAATTTTGTACTATCTGATCAATTCCCATCACTAGACACAAAAATGTTAAATGCAAAATTTTATTATGATGTCTATGCAGGCACACAGCTAGACCATTTTTCTGTCATATGCAAATATAGAATGACAAAGGTATTACCTTCATCATGTTGGGAACAAAAAAGAAAGCAGTTGCATATATATTCACTGTAAACACTGGTCATTAAACCATTGAGTGATTTTTCTTTCTTGATTGCAATACTAATAAATCATTAAAATAATTTGTTTGAACCACATCCTTTTTCATGTCAATATTTTCATAAGAAGCTATGTATCTGCATAAAAGCAACTACTCTGAAATGCTATTATCACATTTTAAGGCATCGACCCAGGTACTTACTCTCTGGACAGACATCGTACAAAGACTAAATAGTACCCATGTCTCACCCATGCTTTGCTGGCAAAAAAACAAACAAAAAAAAACACAAGGCGGCCTATTAAACTAATCACAACTGGTACAGCAGTATCAAATAATGCATGTGAAGCTGGAAATGCATCATTGCAATCCATGGCAAAAGTCCAATATGTGCATTTTTCTTATCTACCTGGGATAAGATACCCTCATTTTCTAATAAAAACATTAACTTGTTAAACCAACTGATGGCAGCCAAAGTAAAAAATGTTCCTTGAACTGAACTAACATTGACATTTTGGGACATTTCAAGTTTCTATTCCAAACACTGTCACTAATCGATTCCTAACTGGACGCTTGTAATGTCTATTTCATTCTCTGTTGATTACATATTTTTGCTTTTGCATGCTTATATTGTTGTTGGGAGCCAAGGTAAAAAAAAAAAAAATGTAGAGGCAGATATTAGCCCGTGGCTTGTGACGTTAAAAATGAAACTGCCCTTGCAAAATAGAGAAATTGATGCAATTGCTGGTTTTTATAACGATAAAAATGAAACAAACATGAAACTCCGCTGTAATTGTGCCTCGTGCATACTAAAGTGTTTCTGTTTTTGTTATAAAAAAAAAAAAACTTTGTTTACAAATATCCAACTGAATGCGGATACTCGTCGATTCAAACTTTGTTGTCTCCGAGGCGGTATAGACTATATCAGTATAGAAATATCTATCACCCCCATCTCCTTCTATCTTAACCATCTTTAATCCAGACCAAACACTTCCTTCAATGACAAAATACAACAGATATTCTGATCATAAAATCTTTTTCAAACCTACCTGTCGTCTTCACTTGTAACGAATTTAGGCAAATAACAGCTTTATCTGTATCTTTGTATAGATCTACTCGCATCCAGCTTCCTAAATTGAACTCTCGCGCGCATCCTGTTTGCGCAATGAATGAATGTGAAAGACGAATGAATATTTTAACGAATTATTTTTCTGAATGTAAAGGGAAGCAACTTAACTGCAAGAAACTGATTGTATTAGGATTACATCTCTTTAACAGAACATGTACGTTTTCCATGTGTAAAGAAGAGTCGTCTTAAACGTATCTATTATCGCTACCAAATAAAGAATGACGGCGAAGATAAATCAATAAGAGCGTGGATGAAAGCAACCAAAGATTAACATCTAATGCATAAAACAAAAACTTTTTTGCACAGATAACGCAGCAAAAAAAAAAAAAAAAATGATGTGTAATATGTAACAAAAATGAGAAGTTCAAAGAAATTATAATTAAGAGGAGTGGCACACATAAATGAACTACACTGTATCAGGCCTCGAATCATTTCTAAATTAATTGCATGCAAAATATCATTTTTTTCCAAGTCCGGCCTTTGGTCGATCGAACCTATTTGGCACAATATGGACTCGCGCTCACACGGGCCTTGCGCGTTAATAAATTTTAAAATATATCTGTAGAGAGAACGTTTAAAGCAATGGAAGAACAATTTAAAATCAATATCATATATAATTTGTTTAAATGTTTATTTAGAAATGCCATGCTCACATGATCGAATGATCCAGATCGGGCCCCGTGTTTATTAAGGCTGGTACTGTTTATTTCGTAAGAAAATAAAGGACAGCGACGTAGGTGCCTGTAAGCAAATAATAAACTGCTTGCACGTAGATCTAAAGAAGAAAGGTAAGACGAATTATTTTTTTATAATGATAAATTGAAATTCTGTATCTCATACGTATACATTCTTAGTACTCAAACTACATCTCTGAAGAGGCTTTTTATTAAGGAAAATGACAGCATTTGTTATAATTTATGCCCTTTAGTCAATTTCCTTAACTCGTAAACTTATCTTTAACATTACCAATAATATCGTGTAAATTACCAATAATATCGGGTAAATTAACTATAGTATCATGTAAATTAAATATATTATCGGGTAAATTAACTACAGTATCGTGTAAATTAAATATAATATCGGGTAAATTAACTATAGTATCATGTAAATTAAATATATTATCGGGTAAATTAACTACAGTATCGTGTAAATTAAATATAATATCGGGTAAATTAACTGCAGCATGGGGTTAATTAGTTATAACATCGGGAAAATTTAAGTACAGTATGGTGTAAATTTACTAAAATATCGGGTAAATTAACTACAGTATGGTGTTAATTAACTATAATATCGGGGAAATTAACTATAAATTACAGTTCATAAAAGTAGCAGCAGGAAGGGTGAATATACAACTTCTTTACCATAAAAGACATTGCCAAGACAAATGGTATATTTAATCTTTTTGAAACTAAACCAGCGTTGATAGCCTTAGCAGCCCGATCTGTTGAAAAAGCAGCATCACTTGGTGCTGTTGGAATAATAGCTGAGATGGCATTATTGAAAGCAAATTTCCAATAAATGAGGACGGGGTCCAAAACTGCTATGAGCCCCTCATTCGTGGAACAGTCAAGCCTCGAGCGTCTCTCGTCTGAGACATACCGTGACACTTCGCTAAAAAATGCTTCCTATGTCCAATTTTGATTTACTTGATGCTGCTAAAACTTAAACATCAGACTCTTCAGAAGTGTTTTATACGTGACCAGTTACCAAAACAACTAAACCCTGTTGAAATTGGTATTATTGATCTTGATGGAAGTTCTGTTCCAAGTATTCACTGGGTTGTATACGCGGTTGACTCACGCGGAGTTGTTTATTTTGATCCGTATTGGTTGGCGCCACCAAAAGAATTTATAAAATGTATTGACGAACTTCAAAGCCTTCTGATCTGGTATTCAACATTACCAACACAGACAATAACTGACCCGTCAATATGTGGCCGTAAAGTACTCTCTTTGCTCGACGCTGTGTCAAGGTCGCTGACACTGTCTCCTAAAGTAGTGCACGAGTATACCACGTCGTCCAACGTTTTAAACAGGTCTTAGTGAACATGCAATAGTAGCTATTTACGGAAGATCTACTCAGGGCAAGCCCCAAGGTAACTTATCTAAATATGCAACCCATGACCAGGTCAAAGATGAGCTCGCTAATCTTTTGCGTCTTGTAGATGTGGACCAAAATGAAGTTGTTGTTTCTCAGAATAAACAAGGACGATTGAAGACGAACAATATCCCACGGAGATATTATTCTGCGAGCTCCAATTGTGACCTAAGGTCACGTTTGCTAAGCCCCAGTTATAAAGTCGTGTATAATCAAGCTATAATCTACTCTCTGGTCCAAATATTGTCTCGGGGCCAATGTTAATCTCTTACGCAATGCTACATGACCGCACCCGCATGGAGACCCGGAATTTTGAATCGGCACAGGCGATAGATCGCGCCACTTCACACGTAAAGATTAGTCCTAAGATCAGAGGGATGCCGCGTGGTGAACGAGACGTGTTCTCATCCGTTCCCACGTTGACATGCAATGAGGAACATTGTCGGCTAAGTTTGATCGGTCCACAGAGATATAGAATCGGAATTTAAGATAGAGGGTGTGATTACAATTTACATCCAAATGTTGCTTTAAACTCGTAAATGAAAAGTTAGTTTGGCATAGACAGATTCTCAGTAAGAGGGTTACTCCGAGGAAGCCACTCGTAATTTGACGGTAAAACGTAGAGGTAGATTCTAAGGAAGGACACTTTTACGGAATCATAATTGTAATTTTTTTTGTATGAATAATTAATTACTAAAATCGTTTATTAATTAGAATTTACCTTTATATGTTTCTTTAGCCTTACATAGAGAATTGTGTAGATTGTTAGCTTGTGGTCAGAATTAGTTTTGTAATTCGCTATTAGGTTACTTCCTAGCAAACTAGCACATTTTTTAATGAGTTATGTTTGAATTTACGCATGCCGTTATCTGATGATAGGCTGTGTGCAGTGTGAGATGAAGGGCCTAAGTAAAAAATATTGTATCGTCATTGTGTTTTCACATGAAGCTTTGTAGGGACAGAGAACAACCGGTTCAATTGAGTCCCGAGTTTCCAAGAGGTGGAAAAGGAATAGAGGAATAGAGACTAGCCGAATAGTCGAAGTCAACAGAAGTCTAGTCGGTGGAGAGAAGGCAGAGAGAAAGTGAGGAGGCAGATGTATCTGGATGGGAAATTGGGGGAGGAGGAGAAGGAGTATATAAAAGTTGAAGAAAAAGAGGACAAGAAATTTAGAGGAAGTAAGGAGGAAGAGGAGAGGGAATTGGGCTAAAATAGGAGAGTAAAGAATACCACATATGAGTAGAATACGAGGACAGGGTCAAGCGGAAGAAGTGTAATTTGAAATTTGAAGAATTTTGTTAATGAATTGTTATTAAATTAGCTATTGAATTGTTATTACAATTGTTATTCATCGAGTTTCAATCTTTTGTATATTTAACCATTAAATCGTCAACATAGCTGACTGGGATCAAGGAGTATTACATCTATCTTTCACTTCCAACCAAAATCGGGCCTGGGTGGGATTTCTACATTAATTTAAATAAAATATTGGGAGCACCCCACCCCACCAACACAAACATTCACTCCGAATATAACTCAATGGTGTTTGCTAAAAACAGTAAAATTAAAAACTCACAGGAATCAATTCTAACACTCATTGGAGAGATTGCTGGACGCATCAGAAAAATTGATAATATTATGTATGACGAACTCAGCATGAGCAGAAATTAATATAATTATCAACATGAGTGAACCAAAATCAGACGATAATGTGGCAACAAAAAATTTGTGGACATCAACAACACCACGATCGGAACTAAGATCAGAAAATGTGTTGGTAAGACTGGCGCTGCAATGACTGGTTCTCTCAATATGGCTAATAATAAAATTACTCGTCTTAAAGAACTAGAATCAAATGATGACGCTGCAAGGAAGAAATACGTCATCAATAGCAACATCCCGATGATGACCTCGTTAATGACAATCAATGATGGACTGGCCACGTTTAGATCTGAATATGTTAATCATGTAACCTTTTAAAAAAAAAATCCAGTAGACATCGACATTAACCTGTCTGACATCAAAAATATTACCAATGGTGTAATGAGTTCAATAAATCCATCAAGCATTTCGCTGTGATTACCGCTATGAACAGGTTCTCAGTAATCGACGTTACAACATGTACAATATATATATATATATATATATATATATATATATATATATATATATATATATATATATATATATATATATATATATATATATATATATATATATATATATATATATATATATATATATATATATATATATATATATATATATATATATATATCACAATTTCACGGCATTATCCAGTTAACGGATCTCCTGGATCTATGTCAGTGATATTGGAGCACAACGATGAGGAAACTTTCGTGGTGGGACCCGAAGAAAAGGACCTCGTCGTGTTCAACTATTGGGGTATTGAAATCGTAGCGAATATACCACCTAATTTACGTAATGAACAAATTGATAGACGTCCAACGTTTCAGATACGAGCAAGAGTGTTTATGGCAGACCAAAGTGACAAATATCATTGATGCGTATACAGTATAACTAAAACAAATGCCGCAAATGTTGCTGTTACTGACATAATTGTATACTTTACATGGGTAGTAGTCGCTGGAACTATTTCAGAAATATATATAATAGCACCAGTAAAATAATTGGTGTTGCATTTATAACCGTTGTTGCTGTTATTCTTATTGTTATCGCAACAATTATATCGACGCGTGCGGCTCATAAAATACACGAATATACAACGTTGCTGTCATCAGAAACACGCGCACACGCCAAATTATCATCGCTGATATCATCATGGCTCAATAATGGAATAAATTCAGATCAGGAATTAGCAAAAATGATTAAGATTTACCATTTTAAAAAAATGGAAATCCAAACCTAGTGGCAGACGCCGTCGTCTCCGACAAGGATAAAGTCTAAAGATGCTGCTGTTTCTAACATTTTAAAACAGGACTTAAATAATAATGTCGCAAAAATTACTAGAACAAATTGTCGCTAATATAAAACAAACAACAGCTACGATGACGTCAGCGGACTCAACCAAGCACGAGTTCAACGTTGTCTTTCTAACGGCGATTCCAGCCAAAGAAATAGCACTAGCACAATTGCGGTTGTATCATAGCTGGCCAAATATTCAATCAAAGTCATTAAGTGGTTTGCAAGCAAATAATTCACTGGTATTTGCGTATAAAAATAAACCTGATATGACCCCGATTGTTAAGTTGTGGGGCTCCTACGGGCAGTTATCAAATCGAACAGGTAAATAGTGTATTTTAATGCAGGATTAAATCTATCGCAGGAAAATAATCCAAAATCGCTATTACGATTCATAAGCCGACGTTATTATCCGCGTTAACAATGTCAACTCCTGACTACGGCGAAGACATATATATCAGTCGTCGATCCGAACTGTGATAGGATGACCAGAGATAGCGCCTGTTCATCAAGGACGACCATAGCCTTAACAATCTGATTTTATTATACACAATCACACGTACTGGGGAAGGGGAATAGCTTCAGATTACCAAACTTAAAAACTTTAAAAGAGGATATAAAAAAGGGATTTTTACAAGTTAGAATTACCTTTTATATTTAAACCAAGATGGCATATAAAAGGTGAAAATAATTTTGTTCTGTTTTTCTTGTATGTAATAACGAATCGCTGATAAATTTATTCCAGCAAGATATTCTCTTTGGGTACACTTACAAAAGAGCGACTAACATTCCGAATGACAAAAATAAGTCGATGTCCAAATGTTGTTTTATTCCTGCAAAAGGATTATGTCTCGTTTCATTGAACTTTAAATATATTGATTTAATTTGTTTCCCTTAAATAAATTGAGCCGTAAGATGTCTCTACTTTATGTGCATAAATACAATACATCGTCGTGGTCGTGGTCGTCGTCGTCGTCGTCGTCATCATCATCATCATCATCATCATCATCATCATCATCATCATCATCATCATCATCAGTAGTGAAAGGGGACGATATAGCGACAATGAGAGTTATCATTAAAATATGGTGTTTTGCCCTTTGGCGACAAGATTTTTGGCGACAAATGGCACAACCGAAAGAATATAGCGACAATGGGAATTTTGTATTAGCACAACCTGGGACTGTCTAGCGACAAGAGAAATGGTCCCAGGTGACATGACATCACGGTACTGAACACTTGTCAACAGTGTAGCAATGTGCAAGTACTGTGACGTCAAACATTCGTCAAGTACTGTGACATCAAGCGTTCGTCGTGTTAGTGAATGTAGTGAAATGTATGTTTTATAACTTATACAGGCAATTTGTTATTGAAAAGTATAATTTTTTCGAGGTATGAAAAGTGGCCCTGAAAAGGGCCTTTGTTTTCTTCTTCTTTTTATTGTCTGCATTTCTTCCAACATTGGCTAACTTTCTCTAAAATTCCTCTCTTTTTCTTTTTTACTTCTTCGTATGGCATCCAGTCTGGATGTCCCATATCTCTAAACTTTTGTTGTATCTTCATCCAATTTTCATTCAGTTTTTCAAAGTCTTTTTTCTTCTTTTGGTTTTCATTTTCTTTTCTTTCTTTTGCCCATGTCTCCTTAATTTTCTTGACCTCTTCTTCCAGTATTTGTTTGATATTGTCTTCGCCTTTCTTCATGTGATCTACACCTTTTTTCACAAAAGGCCACTCTGTTAAATGGAAGATATCTTCCATATAGCATCTCGCTTGGATAACATCTTCTAGAATCTGTTTCACTGTTCCCACTTTGAAGTATTTTGAATTGACGATTCCTCGTATTTTGTCTGCTTCTTCTATGGTTATCAATTGCAACTGATAACTGGTTACTCTTAGTTTCTTTATCAAGTCCTCAGTATTTATTAACTTCTATTCTTGGTTAAGTTTGTCCAGTTCGTGCACTCCATCCACGATCCAATACCAAGTATCTCTTAACTGAGTAAATAGCTATAGACTTCCAGTCATTTTGTATTCTGTGTAGAATGGCACGAATGATCTGATCTGATCTGTTATTATAGTCATGTGTCCACTTTCGTGTATTATGACTGGTTAAAGCCCTGAAAAGGGCTAGTGGTCTCCCCTCCTTCCGAGGCAGGGCTCACCCGTGTCTCAGTGCTAGACACTTTTGTCCCGGCGCGTGGGCCTATTAACCCCCCTGGTGGCTCACCGCCTTGGCCCGATGTTACCTTTTAGTAACATTGCTCTCCAGGGAGGCGCTTAGCCCTAGGGCTGGGCTTTTGGTCATGGTGCTGACCTTTATTTGCTGACCTTAAGACCCTTTGGTTGGATGCGTATTGTAACAGAGCGTACCGGCCTTCCGCTTCAACTCCCGCCTACTAAAGCCCCCCCCCCTGTCTAAGTTCACCTAACTTTATCTCAGGTGGATTATTGTCAAATTTAACCAGTTTTTCCTACGGGTGTCCCTATACCAATGATGTGTTAGCCACCTATTCAATTATCCAAGTGTTCCTGAGTTGTGAATTTGGAATATATTTTGATGAGGCTGAATTTTGCGTACTTAACGTACTTATATGGTTCTAAAAAAAGAAATCAATCTCTAAGTGTATGTCACCTAATTTTGACATTTATCACCGCTTTCACAATGTTTGGTTTTTAATTTTGACTGCCTTTCCAAAGGATCTCGTTTTAATGTTGGGTCTTCAAGGCCAAAGTGAAGACATAGGTTGTAGGCTTATTTTCGGACAGTTAACCGCGCGGCCCGGCCTGTCCATCGCTAATCGGTCTACTGGTGAACACTATGGTTTTATATACGTAAAGCACGAACGTGAATGAAAACATCCCTTAAACTCACTTCACATATGATATACCATCTCATCAACGAAAGAGAAGCACAAAAACACACCATATACTATCTCATCAACGAAAGAGAAGTACAAAAACACACCCTATACCATCTCATCAACGAAAGAGAAGGATAAAACACACCATATACCATCTCATCAACGAAAGAGAAGCATAAAACCCAAAATATACCATCTCATCAATGAAAGAAGAAGCACAAAAACACAAAATATACCATCTCAACAACGAAAAGAGCAGCATAAAATCTAAAATAAACCATCTCATCAACGAAACGAGCTTCACAAAACACACCATCTCATCAACGAAAGAGAAGAATAAAACACCCCATATACCATTTCATCAACGAAAGAGAAGCATGAAACACACCCTTATACCATCTCATCAACGAAGCGAGCAGCACAAATCATACCATATACCATCTCATCAACGAACGCGCATGCAAACACACACACACATCTTTATTGAAGAGTGTTTATAGTTACACGTCACTATATTCACACAAATTGGCAAAATAGCAAATTGAATAGTATTTCTTTTCTAGAGATTTGGTTAGCCCTGAAAAGGGCTGTTTTATTGAACTCCAATGACACCTGGCTAATGCTGACATCTTCCAGGACGAGCATCGCACACACATCGTCGGCTCCAGTCATTCTCCCAATTTATTGCTCTGACCTGCAGAGCAAACGGAGCTTGAGTGGCTTCACTATCCCACTCCTCCGTTTGTGGAATAGTGAAGACCTGCTGTACCTCTTGTCTTCGGGGCCAGAGTCGGGGATGAATAACTGGTCTCTGCGGTGCAACTGCTGCTGCTGCTGCTGCTACTAGTGGTGTCCTCACCTCAGGTAGCACCTCACACACAAGTTTTACCATGGGGTGCAGCAAGATCCCTCGCTGGTTCTCTATCTCCTCTTCTTTCTTCTTTGTATCCTCCTCTTCTTTCTGTCTGGCTTCTTCTTTTAAAGCCTCCATAGTTAGTTCGTCCAGGAGACATTTGGCACACTCCAGGTGTCTTTGGAGTTCATAAGTTTTGAATTTTTTTCGCTCATCTTTAATGTAAACAGGTCCACAATGGTAGCTAGACTATCGCGTGTTCGCGTTTATATCCTTGGAGAACGGACGTGATGGAAAACATACCCTAATTCCTAATTTTTAGCATGATATCAAACGCGCGGACTTAAAAGAAGTTCTCACGTTAACTTTTTTACTTTTTTTGACTTACAAACACAGGCAGAAATATTTTTGTATGTTGTTGGACAAAACAGAGACAAAAGGATGGTATTTTGTTTTGTTTTTTACTAACCCCCAAAAATTGAAGTGTTTATAGTCACAATTCTAAAATTTTAAGGTTTTTTTGGCAAATGAAAGAAGTATATCGTTTCGAGAGTCTTGAGTATCCCTGAAAAGGGCTGTTTTTTTTTGTTTTTTTTTTTGACGAAGAGTAATAGCAATCTTTGTTGAATTTTACTGTCTAAGATTGCAACCCCGTCTGACAGCAGGTTTGCCTTTTGCCTACACGATAAGGTATGCTTCTGCGAAAAGAGAAAGAGAAGTCTTTGGTGTCTATTCGACAGTCCACAAATCCTTTGTCTGGTTCTTGTTGCTGATATTGTTGTTGTTGCTGCTGCTGTTGCAGCTCTTCTCTTTGCCTCTTTTGAAGTCTGTATTTCTCAGTCCATTCTTCTTTTTCTTTTTCAATTTCCTCTCTAAAGACATTCTCTATGAGATCTTGGGCTATAGAGAGCATTCTGACATTCTCTATCTCTTCAGGCTTTGGTATCAGGTTTAGCCTGACACAATGTAATTGAACGTCAGCTTCGTTTAGTTCAGCTAGTCTGGAAGGCAACTTCGTAGGTTCACGAGTCAACAGTGAATGGTCAGACTGGAGACCCGTTCGCTTAAATATGGTACAAGCGCGGACGGGGTAGAAAACATCCCTACTGGTTTTAGTTATTGAAACGTGAGGATAGCTCATGTCAGGAGGAGGGATAGAGAGAAAGTCAAAGAGCATACATTCAAACTATGTTTTTTTTTAAATATAACTAAACAAACGACAGACACGTATTTTCTTAAAAAATACAACATTTTTATTCAACCAACAATGAACAGAATTAACATGGAACGAGAAACAAATAACATTCAATTTAAAATACAAATTATTTTGGACAAGGTTGACAACGTTATAAAATCAGGTGAGATTTCCATTGATTCATATCATGAGGCCATTGATGTACACTAAGTTTTCTAGCTAAAGACAAAAGATAACCATAACGGTCACAAAACCATCGATCTACTTTTTCATCATTTCTAGAAGAGTCACGATCAAAAAAAGTAACTAAATGTTCTAAAGAATGTCCCAGACTGCGATGATGAAGAACATACACACAATATTGTCCACACACCATGGAATCGTTGCTTTGTAACTTCACATTATTGAATCGTGTCGTCTGGGCATTTCTTCTCATAAAGTCAACGTTATCGTCTTCCAATGGTGGTAATCCATACGAATCAAAATACTCCACACAATTGACTTAAGGAAAGTACACGGCTACCCAGTGAGTTCCTGGAAGATGACTGTCGTCTGTGTTGATGACATAAGCTTGGTGGTCTTGAGTTTTGCGATGTGGGAGTTCATCTTTAGCACACATCATAGGATTCCAAGAAGCAGTACAAGAACTGTTATTCAAAAGGTAATAAAGTTACCAGGTATCCATTATTTTCTGGTTGTTTCGTTTCTCTTGTTTTTTTCTTCACAGGTGATGATAAGTCATTAATTCAATTCTGACTTTTTGCTTGAAAAGTTCTGACAAAAGTAACCGTTTCTTCGCCTGGTTTCCCAACTCTGGGCTAAGAGAGCTTCGATGTGATAGATCTCTCGAGTAGTCAGTGGAGGACAGGAATGATCACACAAGCCTTTATACCACTCATACAACACGGTTTCTTCTGCGATGAGACTCCAAGCTTCGTCCAGATACTCGTCCAATTTTTCTTCTTGACTCATCATGAGACATTTATCGTGTTGAATTTGACTGGAATGATTGTTTTGACATCCATAGCAATCTTTCTTGACCGATTCCGCAATTTTATCTGCCAAGTGTTTTGCAAAACAGGAGACTAAATGTTGTTCTTGTTCTGGCCATCTTGACTTCACGACCTCGTTCTCTTTGTCTTCGTCTTTGAATTTGGTTTTCACGGTATCCTCCCATTCCATTGATTCTTCCACTTTCAAAGAAGGATAAGTGTCCTCCATAGTGTCTAATAGTCTAGAATAACTTCTCTCAAAGTGTTGATTTCTATGGTATTATCGAATTCAGCATACAGGATGACGTTCACCGTGTGGGGTAGAGGATCTGCAAACTGAAGTTCCACACGCAGTTGACCGGATTTTATAGGGTGGAAATGTCCCTCGTCACTGCCTTGGTCTGGAGTGAAATCAAAGGCCCACAAAGTGTATCGTCCAGAATAATCGTCGTACGAAATGCCGTGACTGGTGTTGGTTCCTAGTTGATCGGTAGCTTTATACAGGGACAAGTACGATCTCAAGTAATTCTTCTGATCAAAGTTAGGTTCAAAGGGTCTGGTACACAGAGTCTTGCCATCGCGACTGACTTCAATCTTGGACACTTTGTAGTGGTTAAACTCAAAAGGATTTTCATTGTTGACTCCATTGAAGGCTGCATTGCTAACGATGCCAACGATTAAGCGTTTGGGTAACTGGCCTTGGAACAGATGATCTTCGATCTTGGATTGGAGACCAGTAGCAATAGTGAATGTTTTCACTTCTACACGTCGTATCGGATACTTGGCAGTGGTTCTATGGCGACTGACTTCAATCTTGAACACTTTGTAGTGGTTAAACTCAAAAGGATTTTCATTGTTGACTCCATTGAAGGCTGCATTGCTAACGATGCCAACGATTAAGCGTTTGGGTAACTGGCCTTGGGACAGATGATCTTCGATCTTGGATTGGAGACCAGTAGCAATAGTGAATGTTTTCACTTCTACACGTCGTATCGGATACTTGGCAGTGGTTCTGCTCAAGGTGTGACTGATGTCGTTTCCCGCTTTAGGTAACACTTCTACGCGACGAATGTAAAGTCTGGCTTCTTGAATTTTGGTTTTGTAGTTGACATTATCTTCAGCCGTCAAACGGCAAGCCGTACTGCTACGATTCAATCTCAGGCGAATATCTACTCCGTTCAGCAAATACTTCTCCTGCAATTATATGTCCAAATGCAAACGATCCATCAGTTCTAAACTATGGGCTCCCACAATGTTCTTTTGACGAGCAACAAATCCTTTTTTGTCTTCATCAAGTTCGTCGAACTTTTCTGGTGTGTCAGGTTTCCAAATCACGCAAGCATTCAGATAAGTGTTCTTGGCCTCTTTTCCGTATGTCAAGAGATTTGCTAGGTACGCTCGGTAAGGGTAAGTATCCATGCTACTGCTGATCAGTTTGTTATTCAAGTACAAATCCACTTCTCTAAACAAGGAATGCATGAAATTGTTGACGGGAGCTACTTTGGAATCATCTGCTAGATTGGTACCATCAGATTTTTGTACTTTGACTTTCAGATACAAGTAACTGCTATTCAGATCGACGTAATCTTCCGGTTGTCTTTTGATTTCAAACTCGGTGGGAGCGGAATCCGTCAAAGAGGAAACGGGATGAAATTCGACCCATTGGGATTCTTGCATGGTCATCGTAGTGGGTGGCATGGCAAACAGATCCAGTTCCGACTTGGAACAGGCACAAGACTCTCGGTGCATCATTTTCTGTTGTTTTTTTTTACAATTTAATAATCAAAAATGTCTAAGTCTCGAACCGTTTTTCTTTTCGTAGTCTTTCTAGCTTTGAGAGTATGAAGTCCTTTGAAAGGGTGTTTTCGTCGTCTTTTTCTGCCTTGTCCTTGTTGGAACCTCAGAGAAGCAGGAATGCCTGACTAAGCAGCAAACGGGGCATTTATAGGATTTTCTCGTCGACCCAAAATATCTTTGCCTGTTTGAAGCAAAACATTTTTGCCTGCTCGTAAGAAAGCTTCTTTGGGGTTTTGTTTGTCAATGATGACATCGTGGAGAAATTCTTTACCGCGTGTCAACGCAGCATCTTTTAGGGCGTGCAATCCCCGTGTCACCATTGGTTTTAACACGGGACCACAGTACGAAATACCGATATGAGCTTATCCGCTAAACCATGCCCTCGTTGTCGAGTGACTCCTTGGTACACAGGATACATAACTGACAAGAAGTTTTTTAGAGTACTCTTTTTCGAAAATAGAGTTTCACAGTGACTTTCCCTTGGGTGAATGGAATATTTTGTCCCAGATCTCCTTTTATAGTTATGTTGACAGTGTCAACATACGACTTACTGACAGGTAAATAGTGAGGATGTACAAATTCGCGGTGAACATGATAGGTGTTTACACCTTCTTCGTCAGCAGCCGTGGCAGAATCCACTTTGAAAGGAATAACACACAGTAACGGTACAGAGGTGTGACCTACTACGTTGTACTATACTACATCGGAGTACACAAAAATCAAATTCAGTCCTTGGTTCATTACTACAGGGAAATGAAAATGTTTGGCAAAATCCAAATTGTTACCTATGGGTGGCATTTTGGTTGGATGATTCTTGATCATTTCGGGGTTTCCACCTAAAATGTGATACAATTCAGGACAAAATGTAATGGCCAAGACTTTGTCATGTGAAAATTTCATCAGGAGGCGACGAGCTATTTTGTGGTACTCAATCTTGACACTTTCTTAGCTTTTCCAAGGATTTTTTTTTCAAACATGACATTGAACTTGTCAGCAAGGGTGTTCACCAAATGTTGACCGCTAAAATAATAACCTGAAGGAATTTTCAACATATAAGTGGTTCGATTAGTGGTAGGATTCTTTATTTTCGGAAAGTCAACTTTATCACTGCGTTCATCCATGACTTGTTGTACTTGATCGTCTTCAACTTCTACGGACACAGTGTTTTGAGTTTGAAGGATGTTTTTAATTTGTGTAGGGTGAATCATTTCTACCAAAGCCACTTCCCAATAGGCTTCGTCATCAAATTGAATGGCCTGAGGTAATTTGGCCGTGTAACAGCACAAAGTGTTTTTGGGAAACACCTCCATGGAACTGTCACTGAGTAAGGTTAAGTAAAATTGGTTGTTCATAATTCCACAGTTCTAGTGTCCGAGGAGTCACTGGAGACCAGAGTGTTAGAGGAGTGTCTAAAAGAGGATGGTTATGATGAATGTTGGAAGTGACGATGGACATCAGACTCCCGTTGTTGTTGTTTCCGTTAGAGGAATATTTTAGGGACGGGTTGGGAAGAAGGTAACCAATGCAACTGCTGAGTAAAATGGTCCACAATTGTTTGTCTCCTTGTTGTAAACTTAGATTGGCAATGGCTGCACCGATGACACAATACACCACAAAGATTTGGCAGAAAAAGACGATTTGCGTTTTAGGCACACGTTCTCCACACCACACCCACAAGGGTTTCTTTTGTAGATCTTGCAGAGAAGAACTGGGGGAAGGCGCGTTTACAGTAGGAACTGAGACTGTGTTTTAGACCATGATGGTCACTTCTTTTTTAGTCAATGATTTGAGAAGCGTCAATCCAAGAGTCAAAACTTGATGGATATCGTTTCCAATGTACTTTGACTTCTTTGACACGCCGTTTTCCCACTTTTCGTGTTCTTCGATCGAGAATGCTTTCGATTTCGTACACGTCTTCTTCAATTCTGGTCACACGTTGCAACTCGGGTAAGTAAAACGTTCCTTTTAACACTTCTCCTTTCATGTCTTCCAATTTATAGACGGGAGGATAACGACCACGCACTCGTTCGGTGACACGAAACAATTCGGTGGTCCAGTTGGGTAAGTAACCTTTGTCGAAAGTACGTTTGGTTTTGCCAATGCGTACCCAATCTCCTGTGGCTAACTGTCTACCTTTCTTGGGTCTAGTGAATGACAGGGACGTACCAAACAGACGCTCGAAGACGGTCACTTCGTTGTCGGAAGTCACTTCTTGAGGGGCACGTCCAATGCTCCGATGGTAAGATTGGTTGTACGATTGAACAAGGTGTGGCAAGACGTCGATGTACTTGAGAGTGTGTTGATGCGTAAAATATTTTCACATGCGTTCTTTCAAAAAGCGTTGAAAACGTTCCACGATACTGGCTTTAGTTTCGGGATTCTCGGTGGTAAAAAAATGAATGTCACGTTTCTTCAATTCTTTTTGGAAAGCTTGGTTTAGAAATTCGGTACCTTTGTCGGTTTGTCATCGAAGAGGGTGACGACCGCTTTGCTTCAACACCAGCTTCAAGGCTCGCACTAATTCACTGCTCGATTTGGAAGTCAAAGGCACGACCCAAGCAAATTTGGAAAAGACGTCGATGACACAAAACAAATATTTGTAGCCACGATTGTAGGTGGCCAAATGAGAGACATCGGCTAAATCCGCCTGCCATTGATGATCGATACCTTCCACTTGGGTGCGACTTCTTGAAAATTTTCGTCGAATGGGTTTGTGTAACGTGTACCTAGCTTGTTCTTGTAACCATCGTTGCACTTGAGGTAAACGGACACTTTTCAGTTTTATTTTGGTAGCAAGATACCATTTTTGAACACCTCTGTAGCCAGCTGGATGAGATGGATCGTAGTAAATGCTAGCTAGAACCTTCTCCATTTTTTCTTTTTTGTTTATTAATAAGTGATCCAATCTTCGCTGATGCTTTTCGCTATGGAGCGAGAGAGTGGTTTGGAAACTGCTTTACGTATTCGATGTGCCACAGGAGTCGAAGTGGAAGGTGATTTTGGTAATGGTGTTGGAGGTAGTGGTTAGGGAATGGCTTTAGTTTTCTTGTCTTTTTTCACTTCTGGTTTCCCTTCTTTCTTTTTTACTTCTGTCGAAGAAGGAGTAGACATCCTCTTTTTAACCCAAGCTTTAAGTTCTTCTCTTTAAGGTGTAGGGGAAGGGGTCAACAAGGACGTTGCAATTTTGCTAGGAAGAGGAGCTGCTGATGGTGTTTGAAAGACTTCTCGTACCTCTTCTCCTTCAGGTATCCGTGGGGTTGCTTCTGTCTTAACCGCTGAGGTTAGTGGTGGTAGTGATGGACTTTTCATCAAGGCTTTCAAATCTTTCAAGGAAGGTACAGCCGTTCCGTCTAAAGCTTTCTGGTGAAAGAGTTGAAGTCGTTGCAACAATTGACCGTACCGTTGAGATTTTTCCGTTTCAGACAAATCGCTACGATCCATCAATGATTGCATGTCGTGTTGTAACTGGGACAGTTCGGTCAAATGAGGATTGGGAGGTAATTGTGGGGTTAGTTCTTCTTGCCAACGATGATATTCCATCCATCGTTTGTAAGGGACTAAAGTCAGTTTTCGTCCTTCCATTAGATTTCAAGAATCACGTCTGGGATCTTTTGACACCAGTGTTCTCCTTTTATCTTTGTCCTCCCAGGATAGTTCCAATTGTTCCCAATACTCCTTGCAACAAGGGTTGTCCTATGGTTCCCAGCAAGGGTGCTAACAGGGGTAAAATAGCAATTCCTCCGCGTTGCACCAACATCTTTTTCTTTTGAAGAATAGAAATTTTCTTTTGGACCATTTTGCGAAGAACGTGTCGATGTCTGACTAAGCATTTTTTGTGATGTGCAGACAAAGGAATTATGCCTTTCAAAACATTCAGACAACATTCGCACAAGGTATCGATGACGTCCTTCGAGGCGGTTTGAATGTTTTTTTTTTCGCATGGGTGAAGGAGCTTTGGACAGGACATACAACATGTCCCAATGTTTGACTAAACGAGGAGGTAGTCCTTTTCTTTTCTTTTCTTTTCTTTAGGAGTAGAAGAGGAATGGGTTTTGGAGGGTGACATTTTTTGTGAATTGTTTCTAGAAAAGACACCAAAAAGTACACTAACGTCAATCACTTGGGTACATGATCTTTTATCCTTTTTTTAATACACTTAAACTGTCTTGTTTCCTTTTGGAACAGGAGAACGATACATCTTTGGGTACAAGACACTTAGCTTCCTAGTTCGTCCCATGTTAGTCCCTTATCAAAATGGACTTTGTCCCTGATCAATTTTTTGTTGTGTCTCTTTTAGAAATTGGTTAAGCTTTCTCATCGTGTTGTCAATATGTAGGAAAGGATTGAAGGATTGAATAGGATTGAAGAAACCTCCCAAACCTCCTATTTGGTGACTTCTTTTTTTTTCTTGGAACGCCTGTGTCTTTTCTGTAGGTGTCGTCGATGCTGAACTAAACGTTTCTTAGGATGACGTGTCTGACATTTTCGTTTTCCGTTTCCTTTTTGCACAGAAGAACGACGATGGTGATGGTGTACACTTCTTGGTGGTGCCATCTTGAGGTGATTAGCAGCAATAAAACACTGATGCGTCGCCAATGATTGTCTTTATGCCTTATCAACTTGATGACAGGCAATACACGTCGAGGAGGAGTTCGCAAAGGGCTAAATCAAGCCAATTCTTGGTTGGACAAATCCAGTAAACTTTGTAACACACCTGATCTCTCTTGGACTTTGATTTTGGGGGCAGGTACTTTGTGAGCAGCAGCCACTGCTGCTAAAGAGGAAGAGGGCATTACTGCTGGAGAAGAAATTTTTGGAGACGCTCTCTTGTAGGTTGAAACTGTTTACGGTGGACTTTTCCTTTTCGTTTTCTGAGATGGTGACTTGGTTTTGGTACCGTGGCTATTTTTCTTTTTCTGAGGTGGGATCCCATTTTAGGAGGGAACGAATGATGACAACTCCTAGTAAACCACTACCTCCAGGTTTTAAAATGATTTGCTTTTTGGTTTGAGTGTCAATGCGAGGATCAGCTAGTTGCTACTTTGTGTCTGTCAAAAAAACGTTTGGTTTGATGTGGAATCTGAATGATACCTTGCAGTAATTGACGTGCTGTCACCGTAAATCATCGTAAGGCTTCTTTGAGAATGGCTTCTAAGACACGAGCACGTATTTGTGGATTTTTCTCGCGACTAATTCCATACAAGGCACGAATCAATTTAATGGGAAGATGAGACTGAAGGGACGTCATGTTGACGATGTGTGAGACAAAATCCAAGTAAAGAAGGTTTTTATACATTTGTTTTTGCTGGTCATGGTTAAGTCGACGACTGGGATGAGTACACGACAGGTCCTCCGTCTTGACACTAGTGGTGAAACAGATGGGTACGAAATCGCAAATAATCGGTTGTAGTGGGTTTCAAATCCACGAGTAAATAGGCGTGTGGAGTTGGAGTTGCATCTTCGTACGCATGAGTTAGCCAAGGTGTTCCTAATTGTTTGGCTAACACTTGCACTTGCGATTTATCTCTAGGACTTTTAAACAAGACCACGTAATGAGCATTGAGACTGATGGTACGATGGGCTTTACTTTGTTGAAACAAATTTTGAGTAATGTAAATGACACTGGCATTACGATGATGCCCTTTGCGTGTAAACCACAGTTTAATTTCTTCTTCGTCTACTCCTAACATGTCATCAAAAATAACCAAATGGGTTTGACTGGGGTCAGACACGATACCGTCGTCTTCGACCGGCATGCCTTCCACAAACACAATGGATTCACCTTGACTTTCTCGTATAAGGCTGTACGCTGATTGCCACTCTTTGTAACACCACACGATACGTTGAGGTGGACGATCGATCAAACGATGTTTATATTCGATCGAACGTTTGACAAATTCGGTTTTGCCTGAGCCGCTAGGTCCAGCAATGTGCATGTTAAAAGGATGTTGAAGATACAAGGCTTCCCAACTAGCACGATCTAAATGTTCGTCAATGACTTTGAGAGTGGAGGAAGAGGGAGCAGAGACAGTTGAGGTAGCCATAGTAGTATCAGGAATGTCACCTTTCGTGTAACACGATGACAAACAAGACAAGAGTTTTTATACTTTTCCAGGACACGTGTATTGCAAAATTTAAAATGAAATAACACGAAAGACAAACATACATAATAGCCAAATGGTTAAGTACATGAATAAAACACACATCAACACAGCTATCGTAGAATATAAACAAGTTTCTACTTTACAACATTTTTTGTCATTCAAATGTAGTGTCCTAGGGACAGTGTGTAATGTTCTAAACGTGTGTACATGGTTTGGTACTGTCACACAAAGGTTCTCCTGAAATGGTCTTTCGGAAATATCAAGGTCTGTCCTGTCCTGAAGAGAATGGTTTTCCTCCGTGACAGTCTCTTCTTCTTCTTCTTCTTCTTCTTCTTCTTCTTCTTCTTCTTCTTCTTCTTCTTCTTCTTCTTCTTCTTCTTCTTCTTCTTCTTCTTCTTCTTCTTCTTGTATTGTCACTAACTCAGAATTAAAAGTGACTTTTTCACGGAACGTTTTAATGTTTCAGGATTACAAATCTCGGGCATAGTTAGCTACTTCTTTAGTCCAAGTCTCAAAGCCCACACTTTTCCAGTCACGTACATCTGTCCAGTGAGGGTGTAAGTCACAAGCTGCACACACATCCTCATACACCTCTTTGTTACCTAAAAGTTGACGAATCTTGAGTTCCGGAAAGGTCTAGAAGTATCCAGATAAAAGCGCAAAGGAGTTTTTCGTCAGTATTTAAAGGCATCACTTTCATATTTTGTTTTGGAGTGGTACGTACTGTTCGTAAAGTGTCCACAAATCATCGGTTGGTAAACGAAATCCCAGAAAGCAAGTCACTAAGACACACACGATACGTCGTCCCCAATTCAATGGACAGTTCTCGTAAAAGACAATGGTAATCCTCCACTGTTTGAATATGGTCATGGATCTCCTTCCAAGGAATCTGTTGAATAACCAATGATAAAGGTGTTGGCATGGTAGAACGATTTTATAGTCACTTTTTGACAGCTATAACCGTACTTTCTGCACAAACATAGTCGTATTATTCCGTTCTCGAATCCAAATTTTTTAGTCACTAACTGACACATGACCAGTCGATCAGACGTTTCCTCTTCCACTAAGTATACATTCTATGCAAGATTGTGGTAACTCTCTAACTCGTCTTTTGGAATTTGATTCAGTAAGTGTAACTGGTAGAATTTATAATCTCTACTATTAATACACTCTTCTCCCACTTGTTGTTGATCAATGTTTGACCACTTGATCACTTTCTTCAGAATCAATCCTCTTATTGCATTGAGGTACCAGTGGTTCAAACATCGGTCACGTAACTGATACAATAGTTCTTTGCGTTTGACTTGTATTTTGACCAACTCTCGATGAATGTGTTCACCCAATTCCACAGGTAAGCCACGAATATTCTCTTGTAAAGACTCCGTAACCATGTATTAAACACTTCTCTTTGAGCGAAAGTATTGAAGGTAGTAAGTTATTTCATTTCACTGCCATTCAGGATAACGGTCCAGAATGTTAATAAAATATTCCATTGTAAATGGTCTAAAGCGAAAACAAAGAATGAATACAACTTTGTTCCAGTGATATCGAACTTGTTGGTTGACTTCTTTCACTTTCCTCCTGTGAATTTCTCGACACAAAAGTTCTATAGTCACCAATTGAGATTTGGCACTAGGAAGATTCTGTCAAATGTCCTTGTAGATCTTCTCTTGCAATTCGATCGGTAATGTTTGAAGATTAATGTTGATGTCGGGTTTAAATACTTATTTAGGGGTGACCCGACCGTGGACTCCTAACCTTGTTGCTACTTTCTTACCCGACATGGTTGAATTTGAATAAAGGACGAGGTCCCACTAAAGGTACGTAATGACAATCTGGAGACCAACGAACATGTTCCAGGTAAGCTGAATCTTTCTTTTCCCACTCGTGAAGCGACACGCCACAACTACAGCACTTGACTTTATCCCCTTCACCCAAGTAGAAAAATCCAGCTCTGGCTCATTCTTCGTGGGTAGGTCCTCCCAGATATTTTGGCCATTTACCTCGAATGGTTTGGATCCGACTTTCATAATCAGAGTATTCTGTCAGACACTCATGGAACGAATATTAGTATTGATTAGTTTCACTTCGATGAGGTCAAGGTGAGATATACAAAAGTTTGCTCAGTTTTACGTGAAATCCGAAGGGTGGTAGCCCACATCCGCAAATAATTTGAAAGGTGTACGATGACGAGTGGCATCACTTTCGCATCCGTCAGGTTTGACACGTATACCATCATTATCACTCGTTTCCATGATAGGTTTGGTCGTCTTTGCAAAGTTCCCATGACGATAATGTGGTACTGAATCGCTGAGGTCACAGCGTACGGCATCTACGTCATCCCAAGGTACAGCAACGCACTCAAGTTTACTCTTGCTGAATATTTGCTGTGTTAAAAGATTCATCTTTTTTCTCTTGGTCTTGGTAGTCCAAATGAACTATTGGTCTTGGACGTTGTCTCTTTTTATATGCTGACCGATATCAGCGTGTCCGTACGATAAAGTAAAGTGGTTAGGAAGCAGTACTCGCTTCTGATACACAACTTGATAGACTTTTTCAAAGGTCGACTGACGATTTGATGTGTGGGTAAACGCACAATATTGTTAGGTTGGTAAGAGGTCACTTTAAATTTTCCATCCTGACCAGACTGCAAGGCTTCTTTGAGTACACCAAAGTTAACCACTTGACTGGTGCGATAATTGAGAGTCAATCCTTTCACTTTACACTCCGTGTACACTTCTCCTTGTGGGTTTCGGTATTCGTAACCGTAATTTTTGGGACCACCACTGGCAAAACTTAGAATCTTGTCCTCGGGATGCTCGTCCGTCCAGGCTCCTAAACGGTCTCCTTCGATTTTAGGTTGCTCTTGACACAAACGACTAATGTAGATGTAACTGTCCGTGTCAAAATACATCACACGATCTCCTAACAGTTCTAAAGCTTCATACAGTTTTAAGCGAGCATGGGCTGTCACGTAGGCTCCAATGATGACATTTCCAAATTCGTTGGCTTCTGCAAAGTCCAGTTCTTCTTCGTAATTAACTAAGAGCAAGTCCCCACGAACGACGTCCACGTGTTTTATGAATTTGGTTTTATCGTGAATCATCTGGAAGTAACGGAATAGTTGTGACAAATACTCCATCTTGGGTAAACACGGACGTTGTGCCATTTTGCCCCACAAACAATTTAACATCACTTTGGCAAACGATCGCCTTCCTTCATTTTTTTCCACGTGGTCTAAAGTTATGCCTTCCTGTTCGCAGTATTTCTCTTTGAATTTCTTTTGACTTTCAGTAGTGTGACACCAGGAAGGATAGCCACTGGCTTCTTGCTTCAGTTTCAAAAAAGCATTTACGTAGTCTGAGAAAATGCCTTTTTGAGTCTCGTCACCCTTATGGTACTTTTCTGTCTTGGGAAAGTGGTAAATTTCGTACACTTGTAACAGTCGGTATCCCAGATCCAGAGCTTTAAACAATTCTACACTAACCCATGTTCCCATGTTCCCGTCAAGGCACGTTCTTCCTGTGTGTGCTGACAAGGGTGGTTTTGGTTGCACGTTTCAGCACAAGTGCGACACAAAGGAAACATCAGTTTTCCTTGGCAATGATGGGGTAACAAGGGATGGTACAAATTCGTGGGAGGCAAGACTTTGCACTTGATCAATCCTTCGTATTGTCGAATATTGTCCACGTCGATGTGTTCGGTCAGCAATTGTAGGTGACCTACGGGAAAGTGACAATACTTGCACACGTATGGGTACAGAGAACACACGTACAAGCATTTGATTTCTTCTCCTTTCTCCTCGTCGGCTTAGTACAGCAAACAGGTGGCATTCGTCCGTCCTCCGTACAAACTGTCCCTTGGGTTCAGAGGGTCCGCCAGCTTGTAACTTTCCACGATACACTTAAACTCGGGATCGGTTTTCAATCGCTGGTCGTATTCGTGTTCCCACATTTCTATCACTTGGTATCCTTGCCCTTCTAACTTTAAGCGACGTTGACAAGTGGCCTGATACAAGTCTACCATGGTTAGTTTTAAAAACTGAATTTTAGTGCTTCGTTGAGGATAACAGATAGTACATCCATGAGATAAGCAACCGTTAAACTCGTACACGACCTGAGGGTTTTCTAAGTCCCAACCATCTACCGAATACCTTCCGATGGTCTTTTCACCTCCTCCGTTGCGGACATGTTGAATCCATTTGTCTTCCTTGTCACACAAGTAATGTAACAAGCGTAGTGCTTTAACCGAGTATTGTCGTTAGACAAAATGGGTCGTTTGAGGGCTGATAACAGCTAGGGTGTTTTCGGGCATGAATCGTTGACGGTACGTTAAGGAGATCGCTTTAGCAAGGGTGTAGGCTTCTTTCAAAGGATCAATTCCTCCGTGCTCCATGAATAATTCTCGAAATTTGCCACAGCAACGCCGTAAAATGTCCACATCGGAACGACAATATTTTAACATTTCTTCCTGAAAGTCGAAAGGGTCCGATGCGCGACTCTGATACCATGCGTAGAAAGCATCTCGTTGTTCGATACGCATGTTGTCGGGGTCATAGTAGTGAACTTCAGGCAAATGAGGTAGAACAGCATGTTGATTGGCTTCAGTATTGAAAAAGTGAGGAAAATAGCCTTTGACCATTTCTGCCATGCCACACGTTTTAGGCATGCGACTCAAAGGCATGGCCATATAACTCATTGAATCTTTAAACTGCACTTATTCCACTTGCATGGAAATGATTTTGGCTCCGTTCAAAGTCACTTTAGGACGTTCGGTACTTTGTTCCGTATAGTATCTCAACAAAAACTGTCCATCGTATCCCGAGAAATTGTGAGCCAATACTGTGGCATAACGATGACAATCTTCGTAACGTTCGATGTCTTCTTGGCTCCACGTTTCGTCGATAGGGTCTAAGACCCATTGGGCAAAATCGGTCAATGTGTTCGGTCCCCGAAAGATTTTTTCACGTCCACCAGGTATCTTGCTACAGTTGGGAGAATGAGTCAAGATAGGCTCTTGGATGCATTTTTCGCACGCTCTGTGAGCCACACAGAAATTAGGAATGTGTATACCAGTTTCTTGCATGCATTCGAAATCGAAAAAGATGAAATTGCCTTTCTTCTTGTCCTCTTCTTTTTCTTCATGTTTAGAATGGTATTTTTAAATGTAACATTGGTGTTCCAAGTCCACGATGTGGTGACAAATGTGACATCTTTTCTTTCCCGAACAGATGTGTGTCTTGGTATTATTGGTACGTATGCCTTGTCCACAAGTAGGGCACAATCTCAGGAGTTAACATGCACATTTCCGCTTTGAACCTTGTGTCTTCAAATGTTGTTGGTAACAGGTAGGACTGACAAACGTGCGCTGACAAGCAGAGCAATGCACTCGTTCTTGTCCTTCGTTCAAACAGGGTTTAGAGGCCAAACATCCCTCACATTTTGATCCGCAATGTTTGTGTTGCTCTCGATTGTTATAACCATAGTCACATTTGTCACAGTAATAACTGTAGGACAGGAATCCAGTGATACTGGTAATGGCATCAAAATGTTGATCGTGATGATAGATGTGAATGTATTTTCCGTCTTTGAAATCTTTGCCTCGAAACAGCAGAGGTCCGCGCACTTCTTGAGGGTGCACGTTCAAGGTCTAACGTGGAGCCAAGACGTCTTGAAACTTTTGCATTTCAGGAATGCCACAGGGTGTGTCTTTAGGTAGTCCCGCTTGCTGTAACAGGAGTTCTGCCTCTCTTGGTTGTTTGGCTAGGTCCAATCGTTGAATAGTTTTCCAGGCTCTTTTCCATTCTGGCGTGTTATTCTCGTCGGCATACATTCGTTCCACTACGATGGCACGGGCTAAACACATTTTGTCTTGAGGATTGTTAATTTGGACGAAGCTCTTTTTGATGCTGCGATAGGTTGTCTACTAAGAACGCTTTTTTTTGCTATGTCCTGTCCCTTTGGGAAAAGAAACGTTGGTCATGAACAAAGTCGCTTTTCCGTCAGTGATGTGAAACTTGTCGTTGGATTGTTGCACGTGTTGAATCTTGTCGATGATTTTGGAAGGTGTCAATTCTGATGGACTGCTAAACTCGATCCATACGGGAGACTTTAAATTGTCGTGCTGAATGGAAAGTCTCAAGCGATCGTCTTCTTTGGCTTCACATTGCTGTTTCAGATTCGTTAACAAAGAATCCCACACATCAGTGATGAACTCTTTTGCTTTCTCCAGTGGTACGTCGGACTTGAAATCTTTAAACTTCACCGTGTACGTGTGGGCTGTAGTTCTAAATTTTCTAGAGGATCGTTTGTCCGTCTCTCGAATGTGATAGTAATTTTTAGGGTTTACTGTTGGTACTTTATTTTGTTTTGGTGTAGACTCACTGGGTTTAGATTCTGGTTCACTCATTTTATCTTCAAAATCACTTGCATGAATTTGAGTCAAGACTTCGGCTACTGTGCGAGGCGATAAATCACGTTTCTGCCTCTTACTTTCTTTTTCTCTCTCACTGAAATCGTGCGATCGTTTCATCTTGATTGCAAAAGTGAAATGACTACATTTGAAATACCATGGACCATATATATTCATGTCAAATCAGTGCATATATAAAGGGCTAGTGCCTTCCCTCTCAGTATTCATTTTGCTCTCAAGCTGACCAGTACGGTGGAAGAACCCACACAAATTAAACTTCTCATTAGAACTTTACGAGGTGTCATACGAAAGTTTTCGCCAGACAATCCAACGGACTATTATTCCTCTTTTCGAGATAAAAGTCAGGATACTTGCTATATCTGTAAGAATAAAGGGTATTGGGCTACAGAATGTCCAGACCGTCAAAAAACCAATGTCAAAATAGACAAGAGTCGAGATACCTGTTATCATTGTAAAGAGAGAGGACATTGGTCTTCAGAGTGCCCTAAGAAACATCAGGAGCAGGAGAAGGAAGAAGAAGAGGAAAAGGAAGAATCCCGAGACAGGAAGAGAAGAAGGAAACTGGAAAAGTTGTCGAAGTGAAAGTGTATCATAATGCGCCCTAACATGGGAGGATCAAAATGTAAGCCTATATCTGCGGTTTCTAATGAAAAGGGTGAAATCATAATGATAAGTTACAAGCCGTTTACAAACAAAAATCATTTTTTTATAAAAAAAAAAATTTTCGTGAAGAAAGTGCGTTTTTTAATGAAGAATGTGGCTTTGTCATTGGAGAAAGCTTTCTTCCTCGTAGAAGACAATTTTTTTACAAAATACGTATGTTCTTCTAAAAAGATAAATCATTGTAAACAATGTAACTTTTGCGCACAGAAAATAATCTTCGTGAAGACGTGATTATTTTCACTATAAATAAAACTAGTCACAACAATGTTCTTCCTGATATATCACTTCATCATGTACATGCACAGTGTATGGTACAGACATTCACGCGAAAGACGTTATCGTGTTTTTTCTTTACAAAGATTCTGACAGGAATAGCTGGATCAAATTTTATGAAAAAGACGGTTTATTCACAAATAATAGGGTGACTCTTGTGTAAGCTTTTCATCAATGACATGAATAATAATAATAATAATAATAATAATAATAATAATAATAATAATAATAATAATAATAATATTAGTATTATTATTATTATTATTATTATTATTATTATTATTATTATTATTATTATTATTGAAAGATAATTCTTAGACATAGAGATCATAAAATCATCCTCCGTCGGTGACTGCGTCAAGTCAGTGTAAGAGGTTTTCCAGTCTTAAAGCTTTTATACAAACCCGTAAGTTCGAGAAAGGCACGTTTTCTCCTCTTCTAATTGTTGTACAGCTACGTTAAAAATCATTATCACCTCATCTTACCTAATCGTTGTACTGCATTATCACAATATCGAATACGCTTGGGTCTGAAATGCTGGTCACATTATTACAGAACAAGAGTCTTCCCATCCCTGTCCAATTATATTGCAATAGTTATAGAATATTTTTCTGACAATGTACCTATCGCCACTGGTCAGTCACGGTAATCTATTATATTAACCAATTAGCGAGCGTAATTAGACTGTTAATTCTGACTGTCGATATCCATATCATCCAAACCGAGAAGTCATATTTATTCCATTCAACCAAACCTAAACGAAACTAACATCGGGATTTGCTATGTAGGATTCGTTTTCAGTGAGAAGCACGGCACCCTAAATTGCATTATTTTATGGTTTGAAAATTTACATTTTTATGATGACTTGTCCCAGCAAATGATTAAACGATTTTTTACTTCAATCGTTGAGCTGAAAGAATGGTGATCGGGATTGAACATTGTAAGTATTCATAAAGAACTAAAAAAAACCTAATTGTTTCAGATACTAATCTTCCGAAATATTAAGCACTTATTTGCATATATATATATATATATATATATATATATATATATATATATATATATATATATATATATATATATATATATATATATATATATATATATATATATATATATATATATATATATGATTGCTATCGCTTAACCGGCTCGGGGCACCTTTCCGGATGTATTTTTTTTTTACCGTTTTCATGATCTAAGTGCTTATTGTCTGTCTTCGTCTGTATTATTGTGTTCAACATGCACTAGCTGTTATATTCGAATGTGTTTCTTCGTCTTCTTGCATTGGAAGCGAGAAAAATTAGGCTTTTTTCTCAGCTGTCTTGCTCCACGGTTGCAACTTTCTTTGTTATCAGACATGCCACCTTCACGTGTTACTGGTCAGTCCACCCGTTTATGCTATGATGGACCCTCATTAATTGCGTTAAATGACCGCTCCTTCCCTCTCCACACTACATTGTGCACTAGACTAAACGACCTGAGACTACATTTATCATTCCACAACTGTAAACAGAAGCTAAAAAAGAAGCGTTGTTTCAAAGCTACCCGGCGTAGAACAGGAAGAATTCCAGTTATCTCCCTTTCCGACACAGAAATTTAAAAATTCGGCCGTTAATGTAGACAATCTAATTCAAATTCCAATTGGATCTTTAATATTTGTATCATTAATATTTGTGAATAGATACAACTGCGCATTGCATTATTCAATGCCCACACAGTAGAACCATCGGAAAAGCGAACAGAAATAGGTAATTTTATCGACGATCAGAACATCGACATCTTTTTCCCGACAGAAACATGGCTAAAAACATCAGGCGACGAACCCAAGTGCGCAGATATAACAACCACCGGTTACTCCATCAAGTCGTTCCCCCGCCACTCCCGCGGAGGAGGAATTGCTATCATCGCAAGGAACTCCATGATCAACCGTCTTAACTACACTTCAACTTTTAGTCTCGACCACACATCGTTTGAACTAGTCCGAACTACACTCACGCTAGAACAAAGGTCAGTCCATTTTTTATGCCTCTACCACCTCCCTCCTAGTAGAAAAAAAACAAGCTGACAGAACCTCTCTTTATGGAACAGTTTGTGAATATGGAAATTCTATAGGTGGCAACCTGATTATTCTTGGTGATTTCAATGTTCATTGTGACAGTCCTGAAAACCAATGCACATCGAAACTCCTAGATTCCATTCACGTTTTCAACCTCAAACAGTCAGTTAGCCAACCGACCCATAAACATGGTCACATTTTAGATTGGATTCTTTACAGACCTGATGATAATATTCTCCAATCCTCCCTGGTGTCCCACGAACTTTCATCAGATCACCTGTGCATTATATGCCAGCTTGACGTATCAGTCCCTAACCGTCCAACTTTATTTGCTACTAAGAGAAACCTCCGTATGATAAACAGAACCAAACCAATGCACGACATCCAAGCAAACCTAACAACTAGCTTACCTACTACAACAGAACAACTTGATAACTGCCTCAGATCGTGTACGAGTTTAACGGTTGCTTATTTCATGGATATACTATCTGTTATCCTCAACGGAGCACTAAAAATCAGTTCTTACAACGAACCATGGAAGACTTGTACCAGGCCACTTGTCAACGTCGCTTGAAGTTAGAAGAGCAAGGATACCAAGTGATAGAAATGTGGGAACACGAATACGACCAGCGATTGAAAACCGATCCCGAGTTTGAGCGTATCGTGGAAAGTTACAAGCTGGTGGACCCTCTGAACCCAAGGGACAGTTTCTACAGAGGACTGACGAATGCCACCTGTTTGCTGTACCAAGCTAATGAGGAGAAAGGAGAAGAAATCAAATACTTGGACGTGTGTTCTCTGTACCCATACGTGTGCAAGTATTGTCACTTTCCCGTAGGTCACCCATAATTGCTGACCGAACATATCGACGTGGACAATATTCGACAATACGAAGGATTGATTAAGTGCAAAGTCTTGCCTCCCACGAACTTGTACCATCCCGTGTTACCACATCATTGCCAAGGAAAACTGATATTTTCTATGTGTCGCACTTGTGCTGAAACGTGCAACCAAAACCACCCTTGTCAGCACACACAGGAAGAACGTGCCTTGACGGGAACATGGGAACATGGGTTAGTGTAGAATTGTTTAAAGCTCTGGATCTGGGATACCGACTGTTACAAGTGTACGAAATTTACCACTTTCCCAAGACAGAAAAGTACCATAAGGGTGACGAGACTCAAAAAGGCATTTTCTCAGACTACTTAAATGCTTTTTTTGAAACTGAAGCAAGAAGCCAGTGGCTATCCTTCCTGGTGTCACACTCCCGAAAGTCAAAAGAAATTCAAAGAGAAATACTGCGAACAGGAAGGCATCACTTTAGACCACGTGGAAAAAAAATGAAGGAAGGCGATCGTTTGCCAAAGTGATGTTAAATTGTTTGTGGGGCAAAATGGCACAACGTCCGTGTTTACCCAAGATGGAGTATTTGTCACAACTTTTCCGTTACTTCCAGATGATTCACGATAAACCAAATTCATAAAACACGTGGACGTCGTTCGTGGGGACTTGCTCTTAGTTAATTACGAAGAAGAACTGGACTTTGTAGAAGCCAACGAATTTGGAAATGTCATCATTGGAGCCTACGTGACAGCCCATGCTCGCTTAAAACTGTATGAAGCTTTAGAACTGTTAGGAGATCGTGTGTTGTATTTTGACACGGACAGTTGCATCTACATTAGTCGTTTGGGTCAAGAGCAACCTAAAATCGAAGGAGACCGTTTAGGAGCCTGGACGGACGAGCATCCCGAGGACAAGATTCTAAGTTTTGCCAGTGGTGGTCCCAAAAATTACGGTTACGAATACCGTAACCCACAAGGAGAAGTGTACACGGAGTGTAAAGTGAAAGGATTGACTCTCAATTATCGCACCAGTCAAGTGGTGAACTTTGGTGTACTCAAAGAAGCCTTGCAGTCTGGTCAGGATGGAAACTTTAAAGTGACCACTTACCAACCTAACAAGATTGTGCGTTTACCCACACATCAAATCGTCAGTCGACCTTTGGAAAAAGTCTATCAAATTGTGTATCAGAAGCGAGTACGGCTTCCTAACCACTTTACTTTACCGTACGGACACGCTGATATCGGTCAGCATATAAAAAGAGACAACGTCCAAGACCAATAGTTCATTTGGACTACCAAGACCAAGAGAAAAAAGATGAATCCTTTTACACATCAAATATCCAGCAAGAGTAAACTTGAGTGCGATGTTGTGCCTTGCGATGACGTAGATGCCGTACGCTGTGACATCAGCGATTCAGTACCACATCATGGGAACTTTGCAAAGACGACCAAACCTATCATGGAAACGAGTGATAATAATGGTATACGTATCAACTCTGACGGATGCGAAAGTGATGCCGCTCGTCATTGTACACCTTTTCGCATTATCTGTGGATGTCATCCTCCACAACAAACGCTTCGGTTACCACCCTACGGATGTCACGTAAAACTGAGCAAACTTTTGCGTATCTCACCTTACCGTCATCGAGGTGAATCTGCACAATACGAATATTCGTTCTTTGTGCGTCTGGCAGAATACTCTGATTATGAAAGTCGGATCCAAACCTTTCGAGGTAAATGGCCAAAATATCTGGGAGGACCTACCCACGAAGAATTAGCCAGAGCTGGATTTTTCTACTTGGGTGAAGGGGATAAAGTCAAGTGCTTTAGTTGTGGCGTGTCACGTCACGAGTGGTAAAAAAGATTCAGCTTACCTGGAACATGTTCGTTGGTCTCCAGGTTGACATTACGTACCTTTAGTGGGACCTCGTCCTTTATTCAAATTCAACCATGTCGAGTAAGAAAGTAGCAACAAGGTTAGGAGTCCACGGTCGGGTCACACCTAGACAAGTATTTAAACCCGACATCAACATCAATCTTCAAACATTACCGATCGAGTTGCAAGAGAAGATCTACAAGGACATTTGGCAGAGTCTTTCTTGTGCAAAATCTCAATTGGTGACTATAGAACTTTTGTTTGAGAAATTCACAGGAGGAAAGTGAAAGAAGTCAACCAACAAGTTCGATGTCACTGGATCAAAGTTGTGTTCATTCTTTGTCTTCGATTTAGACCATTTACAATGGAATATTTTATTAACATTCTGGACCGTTATCCTGAATGGCAGTGGAATGAAATAACTCACTACGTTCAATACTTTCGCTCTAAGAGAAGTGTTTAATACATGGTTATGGATTCTTTACAAGAGAATATTCGTGGTTTACCTGTGGAATTGAGAGAACGCATTTATCGAGAGTTGGTCAAAATACAAGTCAAACGCAAAGAACTATTGCATCCGTTACGTCACCGATGTTTGAACCACTGGTACCTCAATGCTATAAGAGGATTGATTCTGAAGAAAGTGTTCAAGTGGTCAGACATTGATCAACAACAAGTGGGAGAAAAGTGTATTGTTAGTAGAGATTATATTTACTACCAGTTACACTTACTGAATCGAATTCCAAAAGACGAGTTAGAGAGTTACCACAATCTTGCACAGAATGTATACTTAGTGGAAGAGGAAACTTCTGATCAACTGGTCATGTGTCAGTTAGTGACTAAAAAATTTGGATTCGAGAACGGAATAATACGACTATGTTTGTGCAGAAAGTACGGTTATAGCTGTCGAAAAAAAGTGACTATAAAATCGTTCTACCATGCCAAAACCGTTATCATTGGTGATACAACAGATTCCTTGGAAGGAGATCCATGACCATATTCAAACAGTGGAGGATTACCATTGTCTTTTACGAGAACTGTGTCCATTGAATTGGGGACGACGTATCGTGTGTGTCTTAGTGACTTGCTTTCTGGGATTTCGTTTACCGTCCAATGATTTGTGGACACTTTACGATCAATACGTACCACTCCAAAAACAAAATATGAAAGTGATGCCTTTAAATGCTCACGAGAAACTCATTCTCCTGAAAGCTTTGCGCTTTTATCTGGATACTTCTAAACCTTTACGGGAAAACAAGATTCGTCAACTTTTAGGTATCGAAGAGGTGTATGAGGATGTGTGTGTAGCTTGTGACTTACACCCTCACTGGACAGATGTACGTGACTGGAAAAGTGTGGGCTTTGAGACTTGGACTAAAGAAGTGGCTAACTATGCCCGAGATTTGTAATCCTGAAACATCAAAACGTTCCGTGAAAAAAGTCACTTTTAATTCTGTGTTAGTGCCAATACCAGAAGAAGAAGAAGAAGAAGAAGAAGAAGAAGAAGAAGAAGAAGAAGAAGAAGAAGAAGAAGAAGAAGAAGAAAAATAAGAAGAAGAAGAAGAAGAAGAAGAAGAAGAAGAAGAAGAAGAAGAAGAAGAAGAAGAAGAAGAAGAAGAAGAGTCTGTCACGGAGGAAAACCATTCTCTTCAGGACAGGACGACCCTTGACCTTTCCGAAAGACCATTCCAGGAGAACCTTTGTGTGACAGTACCAAACCGTGTACACACGTTTAGAACATTACACACTGTCCCTAGGACACTACATTTGAATGACAAAAAATGTTGTAAAGTAGAAACTTGTTTATATTCCACGATAGTTGTGTTGATGTGTCTTTTATGCATGTACTTAACCATTTGGCTATTATGTATTTATGTCTTTCGTGTTATTTCATTTTAAAGTTTGCAATAAACGTGTCCTGAAAAAGTATAAAAACTCTTGTCTTGTTTGTCATCATGTTACACGAAAGGTGACATTACTGACACTACTATGGCTACCTCTACTGTCTCTGCTCCCTTTTCCTCCACTTTCAAAGTCATTGACGAACATTTAAATCGTGCTAGTTGGGAAGCCTTGTATCTTCGACATCCTTTTAACATGCTCATTGCTAGACCTAGCGGTTGAGGCAAAACCGAATTTGTCAAACGTTTGATCGAACATAAATATCATTTGATCGATCGTCCACCTCAACGTATCGTGTGGTGTTACAAAGAGTGGCAATCCGCGTGCAACCTTCTACGAGAAAGTCAAGGTGAATCCATTGTGTTTGTGGAAGGCATGCCGGTCGAAGACGACGGTATCGTGTCTGACCCCAGTCAAACCCATTTGGTTATTTTTGATGACATGTTAGGAGAAGACGAAGAAGAAATTAAACTGGTTTACACGCAAAGGGCATCATCGTAATGCCAGTGTCATTTACATTACTCAAAATTTGTTTCAACAAAGTAAAGCCCATCGTACCATCAGTCTCAATGCTCATTACGTGGTCTTGTTTAAAAGTCTTATAGATAAATAGCAAGTGCAAGTCTTAGCCAAACAGTTAGGAACACCTTGGCTAACTCATGCGTACGAAGATGCCACTCAAACTCCACATGCCTATTTACTCGTTGATTTAAAACCCACTACAACCGATTATTTGCGATTTCGTACCCATCTGTTTCACCACTGGTGTCAAGACGGTGGACCTGTGGTGTACTCATCCCCGTCGTCGACATAACCATGACCACCAAAGACAAAAATGTTTAAAAGCCTTGGTTACTTGGATTCTGTCTCACACATCGTCAACATGACGTCCCTTCAGTCTCATCTTCCCATTAAATTGATTCGTGCCTTGTATGACATTACTCGCGAGAAAAATCCACAAATACGTGCTCGTGTCTTAGAAGCCAGTCTCAAAGAAGTGTTAAGATGGTTTACGGTGACAGCACGTCAATTACTGCAAGGCATCATTCAGATTCCACATCAAACCAAACGTTTATTTGACAGAAACAAAGTATCTTTGACGCAACTAGCTATCCTCGCATTGACACTCAAACCAAAAAGCAAATCATTTGGAAACCTGGAGGTAGTGGTTTACTAGGAGGTGTCATCATTCGTTCCCTCCTAAAATGGGATCCCACCTCAGAAAAAGAAAAATAGCCACGGTACCAAAACCAAGTCACCATCTCAGAAAACGAAAAGGAAAAGTCCACCGTAAACAGTTTCAACCTACAAGAGAGCGTCTCCAAAAACGTCTTCTCCAGCAGTAATACCCTCTTCCTCTTTAGCAGCAGTGGCTGCTGCTCACAAAGTACCTGCCCCCAAAATCAAAGTCCAAGAGAGATCAGGTGTGTTACAAAGTTTACTGGATTTGTCCAACCAAGAAATGGCTCGATTTAGCCCTTTGCGAACTCCTCCACGATGTGTGTTGCCTGTCATCAAGTTGATACGACGTAAAGACAATCAGTGGCGACGCATTCTAGTACAAAAAGACTTGAAGTCCATTTTAACATCAGTGTTTTTTTGTGCTGCTAATCACCTCAAGATGGCACCACGAAGAAGTGTACACCATCACCATCGTTTTTCTTCTGTGCAAAAAGGAAAAGGAAAACGAAAACGTCAGTCAGGTCATCCTAAGAAACATTTAGTTCAGCATCAGCGACACCTACAAAAAAGACACAGTCATTCCAAGAAAAAAAGAGTTCACCAAAGTGGAGGCTTCTTCAATCCTTTTTCTGTTTACAGAAATATTGACAACATGATGGGAAAGCTTAACCAATTTCTAAAAGAGAGACAACAAAAAAAATTGATCAGGGACAAAGGCCATATTGATAAGTGCTAACATGGACGAACTATGAAGTTAAGTGGCTGTCGTGTACCCAAAGATATATCTTTATCCTGTTCCAAAAGGAAACAAGACAGTTTCGTTGTGCTAAAAAAGGATAAAAGGTCATGTACCCAATTGATTGACGTTAGTGTACTTCTTGGTGTCTGCCCTGGAAACAATTCACAAAAAATGTCACCCTCCAAAACCCATTCCTCTTCTACTCCTAAAGGAAAGAAAAGAAAAGGACTACCTCCTCGTTTAGTCAAACATTGGGACATGTTGTCTGTCCTGTCCAAAACTCCTTCACTCATGCGAAAAAAACTCATTCGAACCGCCTCGAAGGACGTCATTGATACCGTGTGCGAATGCTGTCTGAATGTTTTGAAAGGCACGATTCCTTTGTCTGCACATCAGAAAAAATGCTTAGCCAAACATCGACACGTTCTTCGTCAAATGGTCCAAAAGAAAATTCCTATTCGTCAAAAGAAAAAGATGTTGGTGCAACGCGGAGGAATTGCTTTTTTACCCCTGTTAGCACCCTTGCTGGGAAACATAGCACAACCCTTCTTGCAAGGAGTAATTGGAACACTTGGAACTATCCAGGGAGGACAAAGATAAAAGGAGAACACTGGTGTCAAAAGATCCCAGACGTGATTCTTGAAATCTAATGGAAGGACGAAAACTGACTTTAGTCTCTTATAAACGATGGATGTAATACCATCGTTGACAAGAACAACGAACCCCACAATTACCTCCCAATCCTCATTTGACCGAACTGTCCCAGTTCCAACACGAATTGCAATTGTTGATGGATCGTAGCGGTTTGTCCGAAACGGAAAAATCTCAACGGTACGGTCAATTGTTGCAACGACTGCAACTCTTTCACCAAAAAGCTTTAGACGAAACAGATGTACCTTCTTTGAAAGATTTGAAAGCCTTGATGAAAAGTCCATAACCACCACCACCACTTACCTCAGCGGTTAAGACAGAAGCAACCCCACGGATACCTGAAGAAGAGGTATGAGAAGTCTTTCAAACACCATCAGCAGCTCCTCTTCCTAGTAAAATTGCTACGTCCTTGTTGACCCCTTCCCCTACACCTCAACGAGACGAACTTAAAGCTTGTGTTAAAAAGAGGATGTCCACTCTTTCTTCGACAGAAGTAAAAAAGAAAGAAGGGAAACCAAAAGTGAAAAAAGGCAAGAAAACCAAAGAAATTCTCTTACCACCACCTCCAACACCATTACCAAAACTACCTTCCACTTCGACTCCTGTGGCACATCGAACACGTAAAGCCGTTTCCAAACCACCCTCTCGCTCCATAGCGAGAAGCATCAGCAAAGATTGGATGACTTATTAAGAAGGTCTTATCTAGCATTTACTACGATCCATTTTATCCAGCTGGCTACGGAGGTGTTCAAAAATTGTATCGTGCTGCCAAAACAAAACTGAAAAGTGTCCGTTTACCTCAAGTGCAACGATGATTACAAGATCAAGCTACGTACACCTTATACAAACCAATTCGAGGAAAATTTTCAAGAAGTCGCACCCAAGTGGAAGGTATCGATCATCAATGGCAGGCGGATTTAGCCGATGTTTCTCATTTGGCCACCTACAATCGTGGCTACAAATATTTGTTTTGTGTCATCGACGTCTTTTCCAAATTTGCTTGGGTCGTGCCTTTGACTTCCAAATCGAGCAGTGAATTAGTGCGAGCCTTGAAACTGGTGTTGAAACAAAGTGGTCGTCACCCTCTTCGATGGCAAACCGATAAAGGTACCGAATTTCTAAACCAAGCTTTTCAAAAAGAATTGAAGAAACGTGATATTCATTTTTTTACCACCGAGAATCCCGAAACTAAAGCCAATATCGTGGAACGTCTTCAACGCACTTTGAAAGAACGCATGTGGAAATATTTTACGCATCAACACACTCTCAAATACATCAACATCTTGCCACACCTCGATCAATGGTACAACCAATCTTACCATCGGAGCATTGGACGTGCGCCTCAAGAAGTGACTTCCGACAACAAAGTGACCGTCCTCGAGCGTCTGTTTGGTACGTCGCCGTCAATTACTAGTTCCAAGAAAGGTAGACAGTTAGCCACAGGAGATTTGGTACGCATTGGCAAAACCAAACGTACTTTCGACAAAGGTTACTTGCCCAACTGGACCACCGAATTGTTTCGTATCACTGAACGAGTGCGTGGTCGTTATCCTCCCGTCTATATATTGGAAGACATGAACGGAGAAGTGTTAAAAGGAACGTTTTACTTACCCGTGTTACAACGTGTGACCAAAAAAGAAGACGTGTACGAAATCTAAAGCATTCTCGATCGAAGAACACGAAAAGTGGGAAAAAGACGTGTCAAACAAGTCAAAGAACATTGGAAAGGATATCCATCAAGTTTTGACTCTTGGATTGACGCTTCTCAAATCATTGACTATAAAAAGAAGTGACCATCATGGTCTTCAAAACAGCCTCAGTTCCTACTGTGAACGCTCCTTAAACCAGTTCTTCTCTGCAAGATCTACAAAAGCAACCCTTGTGGGTGTGGTGTGGAGAACGTGTGCCTAAAACGCAAATCGTCTTTTTCTGCCAAATCATTATGGTGTATTGTATCATCGGTGCAGCCATTGCCAATCTAAGTTTACAACAAGGAGACAAACAATTGTGGACTATTTTACTCAGCAGTTGCATTGGTTACCTTCTTCCCAACCCGTCCCTAAAATATTCCTCTAACGGAAACAACAACAACAACAACAACAACGGGAGTCTAGTGTCCAACGTCAGTTCCAACATTCATCCTAACCATCCTCTTTTAGACACTCCTCTGGTCTCCAGTGACTCCTCGGACACTAGAACTGTGGAATTATGAACAACCAATTTTACTTAACCTTACTCAGTGACAGTTCCATGGAGGTGTTTCCCAAAAACACTTTGTGCTGTTACACGGCCAAATTACCTCAGGCCATTTAATTTGATGACGAAGCCTATTGGGAAGTGGCTTTGGTAGAAATGATTCACCCTACACAAATTAAAAACATCCTTCAAACTCAAAACACTGTGTCCGTAGAAGTTGAAGACGATCAAGTACAACAAGTCATGGATGAACGCAGTGATAAAGTTGACTTTCCGAAAATAAAGAATCCTACCACTAATCGAACCACTTATATGTTGAAAATTCCTTCAGGTTATTATATTAGCGTTCAACATTTGGTGAACACCCTTGCTGACAAGTTCAATGTCATGTTTGAAAAAAAGCCTTGAAGAAAGCTAAAAAAGTGTCAAGATTGAGTACCACAAAATAGCTCGTCGCCTCCTGATGAAATTTTCACATGACAAAGTCTTGGCCATTACATTTTGTCCTGAATTGTATCACATTTTAGGTGGAAACCCCGAAATGATCAAGAATCATCCAACCAAAATGCCACCCATAGGTAACAATTTGGATTTTGCCAAACATTTTCATTTCCCTGTAGTAATAAACCAAGGACTGAATTTGATTTTTGTGTACTCCGATGTAGTGGAGTACAACGTAGTAGGTCACACCTCTGTACCGTTACTGTGTGTTATTCCTTTCAAAGTGGATTCTGCCACGGCTGCTGACGAAGAAGGTGTAAACATCTATCATGTTCACCGCGAATTTGTACATCCTCACTATTTACCTGTCAGTAAGTCGTATGTTGACACTGTCAACATAACTATAAAAGGAGATCTGGGACAAAATATTCCATTCACCCAAGGGAAAGTCACTGTGAAACTCCATTTTCGAAAAAGAGTACTCTAAAAAACTTTTTTTTTGTCAGTCATGTATCCTTTGTACCAAGGAGTCACTCGACAACGAGGGCATGGTTTAGGGATATGCTCAAATCAGTCTTTCGTACTGTGGTTCCCGTGTTAAAACCAATGGTGATACGAGGATTGCACGCCCTAAAAGATGCTGAGATGACACACGGTAAAGAATTTCTCCACGATGTCATCATTGACAAACAAAACCCCAAATAAGCTTTCTTACGAGCAGGCAAAAATGTTTTGCTTCAAACAGGCAAAGATATTTTGGGTCGACGAGAAAATCCTATAAATGCCCCGTTTGCTGCTTAGTCAGGCATTCCTGCTTCTCTGAGGTTCGATCAAGGACACGGCAGAAAAAGACGACGAAAACACCCTTTCAAAGGACTTCATACTCTCAAAGCTAGAAAGACTACGAAAAGAAAAACTGTTCGAGACTTAGACATTTTTGATTATTAAATTGTTAAAAAAACAACAGAAAATGATGCACCGAGAGTCTTGTGCCTGTTCCAAGTCGGAACTGGATCTGTTTGCTATGCCACCCACTATGATGACCATGCAAGAATCCCAATGGGTCGAATTTCATCCCGTTTCCTCTTTGACAGATTCCGCTCCCATTGAGTTTGAAATCAAAGGACAACCCGAAGATTACATCGATCTGAATAGCAGTTACTTGTATCTGAAAGTCAAAGTGCAAAAATCCGATGGTACCAATCTAGCAGATGATGCCAAAGTTGCTCCCGTCAACAATTTCATGCATTCCTTGTTTAGCGAAGTGGATTTGTACTTGAATAACAAACTGATCAGCAGTAGCATGGATACTTACCCTTACCGAGCGTACCTAGAAAATCTCTTGACGTACGGAAAAGAGGCCAAGAACACTCATCTGGATGCTTGCGTGATTTAAAAACCTGACACACCAGAAAAGTGCGACGAACTAGATGAAGACAATAAAGGATTTGTTGCTCGTCAAAAGAAAATCGTGGGAGTCCATAATTTAGAACTGATGGATCGTTTGCATTTGGACATGTGGTTGCAGGAGAAGTATTTGCTGAACGGAGTAGATATTCGTCTGAGATTGAATCGTAGCAGTACGGCTTTCCACTTGATGGCTGAAGAGAATGTCAACTACAAAACCAAAATTCAAGAAGCCAGACTTTACATTCGTCGCGTAGAAGTGTTGCCTAAAGCGGAAAACGACATCAGTCACACCTTGAGCAGAACCACTGCCAAGTATCCGATACGACGTGTAGAAGTGAAAACATTTACTATTGCTACTGGACTACGATCCAAGATCGAAGATCATCTATTCCAAGGCCAGCTACACAAACGTTTAATCGTCGGCATCGTTAGCAATTCAGCCTTCAACGGAGCCAACAATGAAAATCCTTTTGAGTTTAACCACTACAAAGTGTCCAAGATTGAAGTCAGTCGCGATGGCAAGACTCTGTGTACCAGGCCCTTTGAACCTAACTTTGACCAGAAGAATTACTTGAGATCGTACTTGTCCCTGTACGAAGCTACCGGTCAACTAGAAACCAATACAAGTCACGGCATTTCGTACGACGATTATGCTGGAGGATACACTTTGTGGGCCTTTGATTTCACTCCAGACCAAGGCAGTGACGAGGGACATTTCCACCCTATAAAATCCGGTCAAATGCGTGTGGAAATTAAGTTTGAAGAACCTCTACCCCACACAACGTACGTCATCCTGTATACTGAATTCGATAATACCATAGAAAACAACAGTTTGAGAGAAGTTATTCTAGACTATTAGACACTATGGAGGACACTTATCCTTCTTTGAAAGTGGAAGAATCAATGAAATGGATGGGAGGATACCGTGAAAACCAATTTCAAAGACGTAGACAAAGAAAACGAGGTCGTGAAGTCAAGATGGCCAGAACAAGAACAACATTTAGTCTCCTGTTTTGCTAAACACTTGGCAGATAAAATTGCGGAATTGGTCAAAAAAGATTGCTATGGATGTCAAAAAGATCATCCCAGTCAAATTCAACACGATAAATGTCTCATGATGAGTCAAGAAGAAAAATTGGACGAGTATCTGGACGAAGCTTGGAGTCTCATCGCAGAAGAAACCGTGTTGCATGAGTGATATAAAGGCTTGTGTGATCATTCTTGTCCTCCACTGACTACTCGAGAGATCTATCACGTCGAATCTCTCTTAGCCCAGAGTTGGGAAACCAGGCGAAGAAACGGTTACTTGTCAGAACTTTTCAAGCAAAAAGTCAGAATTGAATCGATGACTTATCATCACCTGTGAAGAAAAAAACAAGAGAAACAAAACAAGCAGAAAAAATGGATACCTGGGAACTTTATTACCTTTTGAATAACAGTTCGTATACTGCTTCTTGGAATCCTGTGGTTTGTGCTAAAGATGAACTCCCACATCGCAAAACTCAAGACCACCAAGCTTATGTCATCAACACAGACGACAGTCATCTTCCAGAAACTCACTGGGTAGCCTTGTACTTTCCTCAAGTCAATTGTGTGGAGTATTTTGATTCGTATGGATTACCACCATTGGAAGACGATATCATTGACTTTATGAGAAGAAATGCCCAGACGACACGATTCAATAATGTGAAGTTACAAAGCAACGATTCCATGGTGTGTGGACAATATTGTGTGTATTTTCTTCATCATCGCAGTCTGGGACATTCTTTAGAACATTTAGTCACTTTTTTGATCGTGACTCTTCTAGAAATGATGAAAAAGTAGATCGATGGTTTTGTGACCGTTATGGTTATCTTTTGTCTTTAGCTAGAAAACGTAGTGTACATCAATGGCCTCATGATATGAATCAATGGAAATCTCACATGATTTCACAACGTTGTCAACCTTGTCAAAAATAATTTGTATTTTAAATTGAAATGTTATTTGTTTCTCGTTCCATGTTATTCTGTTCATTGTTAGTTGAATAAAAATGTTGTATTTTTGAAGAAAATACGTGTCTGTCGTTTGTTTAGTTATTAAAAAAACAGAGTTTGAATGCATGCTCTTTGACTTTCTTTCTATCCCTCCTCATGGCATGAGCTATCCTCACGTTTCAATAACTAAAACCAGTAGGGATGTTTTCTACCCTGTCCGCGCTTGTACCATATAAAGAGAACAAGTTATAATTATTGCCATGAAAATTATTACCTACTGAAAATTCTTAAAATATTCAAATAAAGGGAATCTATAAGCCGGTATTGAAACCCTAATAACCCATCCCCGCATACAAACACCAAAATACTCGCAAACATCATACCTAGTCCATATCATAAAACAGGCGCTAGGACTCATACTAGCACAAGCCTGGGTGGATCCTGAAACCTATAAGCACTGTATAGGCTAAGATTTCCCACCATGATAAGGACATATAGGTCAAGACCGATAAACAAGGGTAACTCATGAACCTCCTTCCTGATATCCCTAACTCCCAGGAGCGGAGTAGTCCGAGTGACCGAAATAGCATATAATCTACTCCACGAGTAATATATATATATATATATATATATATATATATATATATATATATATATATATATATATATATATATATATATATATATATATATATATATATAATAAATAAATATATATAATAATCCCCATAGTCGTTCTAATGATAGGGGGATTAAATGAAAAGATTACATTTCATTAAAGCCAATTAATATACTGGAAGCTCTACCAGTGTATATCCGAGGCGGAGAATTGGAGCCGACCAATTCTCAAACATGTAAGGCAGGGGGATACAGTCAGCTCCTATTGGATACAACGAAGGAGGGAAGTAACCACAACTAGAACATGATGGCGGATTCAACAAACAAGCAGAGGGATGATGCGGGTCCAGCCCAAATCCGACAACCTTAGGAAGCAATACCAGCACAAACCCGAGGGTAGAATGAAAAGATTACAAATTTTTATTGCCAATAAAGAAAAGCACAAAATTGCCTTTCAATCCAAAAGGGATAGTTAGTCAGCTCCAGCTAACATCCCAAAAGCCCAACCCAGCACACACACAACAGACAACACTTCAAAACAAATCAAGAGACCAGGCAGTACTAACCACCTCCCCACTGCTGTCTCAAAACCCCAACCATGGCACGGACAACGATCAGCGATGAACAGTCCGGGCCGCGCGGCCAACTGTTCGAAACGAAAAACCTACAACTTATGTCTTCACTTTGGCTCTGAGGACCTACGGCTCAAACAAGTTCTTTTGGCAAGGCGGTCAAAATTACACAACCATACAAACCAAAGCGGTGATAAATCTAATAAATAGGCGGCAAACGCTTAAAGATTGGTAATTTTTTACAAACATTATAAGTACGCCAAGTACGCAAAATTCCAATTACAAATATTTATTCCAAATTCACAACTCAGGCTCATTAGGACAATTGCACAGGTGGCTTACACAACATTGACATAGGGATACCAATAGGAAAAACTGGTATATATTTGACAAAAAATCCACCCAATTGAAATAAAATTGGGTGGATAATAACATGGGGACTTTGGTGGTGCGGGAGTGGCGGACTGGGTTGGAGAGTGGATTGCGGTTCTGTCATTTCTGGAGCTTAAGATTGGAAATCACAATAGGTACGATACGGGTCTTTTTTGAGGTCCCCGATCTCTAGGGGTCAGGAAAAGGCCTAGCACCAAAGGCCAAGCGCCCTCCAGGGGGGACCACAGACCACGCCCGGGACTGTGGCATACTCCCCAGAGGGACTGCAGTCCATGCCAGGGACTGTAAGCAGTCGTATAAGCCTCAGGGCAGCAAGCGACTTAAACGAGAATACACTACAATTGCCATCAAACGATCGAGACGTGGTCCCAACCACTCTCTAGGCCGAAATTTGCAAAGCGATAGGGTAATGGCCCCAACCATTATCCTGGCCGGAAAACGTTACAAAGCTAATAGGGAATGGACCCTTCTATTACCCTAGACAAGAAAAAGATATAAAGCGTTAAGGGAATGGACCTATCCATTACCCTAGGCCGGAAAACGATACCAAGCGATAAGGGAATGGACCCTTCCATTACCCTGGGCAGGCAAAGTTACAAAGCGATAGGGGAATGGAGCCGAACATAACCTTAGGCCGATAACACATAAAGCGTTAAGGGAATGGACCCGACCGTTCCCTTAGTCCGAAAAACGATACAATGCGATTAGGGCTTGGCACCAACCATCGCCCTAGACCGGAAAACGATAAAAAGCGATAAAGGAATGGACCCTTCCATTACCTTACAAACCTAAATCCCAACAGTCGTTCTTACGATATGGGGATTATGAAAAGATTACATTTTCAAACTGGAAGCCATACCAGTATGCCCGAGGCAGAGACCTGTACTCACTCAACCCTGGTCAGCAGAAGCGTTGCGCCGAAACCAATGCAGGGAGCAGTCCTGAAAATACCACCAAGAAGACCGAAAGAAGAAAAATGGGCACATACAGCCCTGATCCAATCATCCCCATAGTCGTTCTTACGATAGGGGGATATAAGGAAAAGACTACACTCTACAGTTAAAATCAAGCCGACCTCATACCATCCCTAGCAGCACCCACTGGAAATTGGAGCCGAACCCCAAGAGAAGAAAAGCAAAAGGATAAACGAAACAACAACAGAAAACAAGGAAGCAGACAACGAGAACAAGAGTAGGATGATGCCGATACCAACGACACTATATTACAGATGAAAATAACAACGTCAGATGCTCTACACCAACAGAAAGACAATTTAAAAAAGTGAAAAAGAAACAATTTAAACGGACAAAAACACCTAAACCAACCAACCAGTATAATCCAAAAGCCGCCTGCACAAGGAGATCTAGTAGAAGAAAGTGTTCCAGCCCAAACTACCTCAGAGGTAGCACAGAAAAGATTAGTTTCATTGCCTAATAAAAATAAAAAAACAAATCAAGGATAGTTAGACAGCTCCAGCTAACATCCAAAGGTAGCACAGAGGTAGCACAGAAAAACCCCACCCCACCACGCACACAAAATAAATGATACACTACACCACAATCAAGGGTTACGCAATCATAAACCCATACCCCCAGCGTACCCAAAACCCCTCCCCTGGAACAGACAAAGCAAAATGCGTAAAGAACAGGCCAGGTCACGCGACCAACTGTTCAAAGCCTCAATTTCAAAACCACTGTCTTCACTTTGGCACTGAAGACAACCGGCTCTGATGTGATCCTTTTGGAATGGCGATCAAAATTACAAACAAAATAGAATTAAACCAAAGCGTGTTAAAATAGTGGATAGGTGACGGACACCTAACAATTGGCAAACTCATTTAGAACATTATAAGTACACAAAGTATGCAAAATTCCAAATAAACAAACAATCTTCCAAATTCACAACTCTGGAACATTAGGACAATTGCACAGGTGGCTAACACACTATTGATATAAGGATACCCGTATGCAAAACTGGTTACATTTGATCAATAAAACCCCTAACTGAAATAAAGTTAGGGGGTTACGTTCTTTGGGCTTTGGTGTGGGGGAGTAGAGGGGGGGCGGGGGAGTAGTTTGAGGGTCTGCCGTTTTAGGGGCGACTGGTGAAGTTCTGAATAGGAAGGGTCTAATTTAAGGGTCAGATAGGGGCCAAGCTCTGAGGCCCGGCGTCCTTCCGAGGGAAAAGTAGACCAGACCGGGACTACAGCTCCCCACCCCCGGAAGAAACGCAGTTTAGCCCGGGGCTATAACAAAAGTGTCAGCACTAGACACAGGTGAGCCCGGCCCCGGAAGGGGGGAGGCCACTAGCCCTTTTCAGGGCTAATAGTCATAAAACACGAAAATGTATACATGACTTTAATGCATAACAAAGAAAGATTATTGCCATCGCTCCCGAACTATAAGGATAATATTGGATGATTCGCTACACATTAAGGATATTACACTAGGAAAAGCTAAGGTAAAGTAAAATCTACTCAAATCTACTTAAATCCACTAAATTTATAAAAGTCTATTTAAAAATCTACTTTACCTCATAACTATAAATTAATTGCCGTTATATAATCACTAAAGCCAACTAGTACTAAATTTCACCAGCCAAACAACTCTTACTACAACCAACAATGTAAATATACCCTCCTATACAAATTTTACAAACTATTTAACATATTGAATAAAAACCAAAACTATTAACTAAAAATTCCTTTGTTCCCTTGTTCTTACGGAAAAATTCCTTTGTTCCTTTGTTCTTACGGAAACAAACACGTGGGCAGCCAAAAATATTTACTGTACAGTGGTACTAGTCCACAACAATAACCTCAAACAATATACTAAAATCTACTTAAATCTACTCAAAATTACTGAATTTATAAAAGTCTAATTAAAATCTACTTTACCTCATAACTCTAAATTAATTGTCGTTATAAAATAGTTAAAGCCAACTAGTACTGAATTTTACCACCCCAAACAACTCTTACTTCAACCAAAGATGTAAATATACTCTCTTTTACAAATTTTAATATTGAATAAAAACCAAAACTATTAATTAAAATTTCCTTTGTTCCTTTGTTCTCACGGAAAATTCCTTTGTTCCTTTGTCCTCACAGGATAAACACGTGGGCAGCCAAAAATATACACTGAACAGTGGTACTACTACATAACAATAAGCTCAAACAATATATTATAAATACTTAATCATACAACCCTTACATGAATTTACATTAAAATATTTATTGAAAAATAAAAATTTACATTTAAACTCTAGCCAAAAGTTTAATTCCCCTCTCAATATACCGGGTTAATATTATACCAGCTTAGAAATCAGATAACACGAAATACATAAACCCTAAACAAAGGCTGCATCTGATTGACTGATAATAGCCGCACTTAATAACAAAAGAAAACATACAATCTGGAGCTAAAAGAAAGATTGAAAACTAAAATCTATACCAACGAATCAAAATTTAGCACTCGAATGACGTACACAAGAAACGCAACTCTAGTATAAACGCTCCCACATAACTACTAATAAATGTCAGCAGATCGGTTGTTGTGGGGAAGCTTAGGGGTGAGATCGGTTGTTGTGGGGAAGCTTAGGGGTGAGATCGGTTGTTGTGGGGAAGCTTAGGAGAGGTAGCAGCCTTTGAAGAGGACGGACGTGTTTACCAGGAGCTCCAGGAGAACAAAGGAACAAAGGAACAGAGGACAAAGGAAACAGAAGAAGAAAGAAGAAAAGAACAAAGGCACAGAAGAAAGAAGAAAGAGACCTGAAGAAAAACAGAAGAAAAGAAGACACAAGTAATAATCAAATTCTTATACACACGATATATCGTAAAAAGAAAAAGGCCAACCGAAGATTGAAGAAAACAGAAAGAAGAAAGAAGATTGCTACTATCACTTTGCTGCTGTTTTAACAGCAGCGTAGTGAAATAGGGTTAGTCAAAATGCCTTACACAGAGCTCACTTTGGCAAGAGCTCTTTTTCGGCTAACAACTACTTCTTTGGCCCTTGAAGGGATGATTGGGGAAAAAAAATGTGTAAACCTCGCCGTCAAAACAAATTAAGATCACTGAAATGTCCAAGGTAGCTTATACCTTCCAAATTTGACACAACTTTTGGAACTACAGGTACGCATAGTACACAAAAACACAATACTAATATTTAGTAGGAAATTTCACAACTCCTATCCATTCGACTCGTATGTGGCTTACACATGTTTGGCTATGATAGGGGACTCCCACCCCCAATAGGCAACGGGCAGAAACAGGAACTTAATTTAGTGGGCGGAAGCCGAGTCCATTGCCGACACCGTCAATTCAAGGAAACCAGGGAGCTACAATCAAGGATGAGGAAAGGCAGTAGGAAGCGCCCTGGGCCACATTAAAACAATGTGAAAAGGTTACACTTTCAAAGCCAAAAATATGTGGACCCAGGGTAAGACAGACAAAACACACACATTAGCAGAACTTGAAGAAATAAGACACGCTTTAGAACACTCTGATTTACACACACACAAATTCACAACACCCTTAGGAAAACACACCCGACTTTGAAGAAACTAGAATTCTACCCAAGGGCAAACAACCACTCCGAGGCCCACCTAAAGGGAAAAACTCTGCAAACAACATGAACCCGTTACCACACATCACTCCAACCCCGACACACCAATGCACACTAGATTTACAACAAAAAAACCCAATTAAACGAAAAAGCATCAACACCTTGTATAGTATATCAGGGAAAAAGCACAAAACAGCGGAGCAACATGAAATCAACATTAACTACTCACAACAAAACATTGCCCCCCCCGCTCTCAATGTATAGAAGAGGATTACAAATCTAACAACAAAATTAAATCCAAAGACTACCATCCTAACTACCTAACCCTATTCCTACACTATCCCATAACACCTAACAAACAGCTGTCAGACTCCATGATTATTTCAGAACTGCAGAAACGCAAAAAAGGACGTATACAAATTAAACATCCGAAGCCATCGGAAACCACCATACGATGCTTCACAGGTGCCCAGATCAGAGCCTACAAAAAGATCAAAGACATTAATGGCATTCCAATCAAAATATGCAATCAACATAAATACAACACTCTTACTAAATCACACCTACCAAACACAGCTACAATTACAACTAACAAACCAAAACAAACCAGTAAAACCAACAAACAAGGAGCAGATCTAATAATTTGGCAATGGAATTGCAGAAGCATATATCAGAACCACTTAGAACTCCAAGCCGCCATCTTAGAAACCACGGAAAAACCTCTGGTCATATGCATTCAGGAAACAATGCTGCCTAGAAAGAAATCTGCTCTCCCAAAAATAAAAAACTACCAACAAACTTACCTAAAACAAAGGAAAAACGAATCTAGGAGGGGGGAGGACTTGCCATCTACATACATGACAGTATTACTTAAGCTCAAGAAATTGAAATCGCAGAAACTGAAAACAACCCCTGCGAAATGATGGCAATCCAAGTACAATTTGGTACACAAATCTATGAAATATACAACTTTTACATCCCCCCACATACTACCCAAAACCCCACCAACCCACTACAAAATATCATCAAAAACATCAAACACAAAGGAATCCTATGTGACGACTTCAATGCCCACCATCCATTCTGAGGAAGCAAAACGGCAAATACTAGGGGTAATCACATCTATCGACTCATTGATAACTCCGACATGATTATATTAAATGATTGTACCCCCACCAGAATGGATCCTCATACAGGGAAAATGAGCGCACTAAATCTGACAATTATTACCACAAATCTTATCCATGATACACAGTGGAGAGTACTACACCACTCCACGTGGGGAAGCGATCACTTTCCCATACAAATCAAGATAAACACAAAACATAACCCGGATACAGACACATACAAAGAAAACTGGAACTTTAAAAAGCTAACTGGGAGCTCTTTAAAACCAACCTGCAGTGCACCCTGCTAGAAGAGTTACATGACTCAGACAATAACATCTTTTTAAACAACATCGTTACGAAACTCCATATGGCTGCTGACAGCTCAATCCCAAAAACCAAACAAAACCCCCCAAAATTTAACCATCCCTGGTGGAACGAGGAATGTGGAAATGCCATTAAAGCCAAGAAAAAGGCTTTAAACAAATATCAGCACAGTAAAACAGGAGAGTCATATATAGAATATAAACGGCTTAAAGTCGTTACAGCCAGAACACTTAAAAACGCTAGGAAAAACTCCTGGAGACAATACTGCTCAAAACTAACACACCGCACAACTTCAAAGGCAATTTGGAATAAAATTAAGGCGATTAAAGGCAAAAACAACAAACAAAAACATATAAAACTCATTCCAGAACAAAACCAAACCCAAGCAGACACACTTGCAAAACACTTTGCAAATGCAAGTAGCAGCACTAACCACAAAGAGAGCTTCCTCAAACAAAATACAAGGCTTGAATCCCAATATCCCCATCTTTTCAAAGACCTATCTGCCCAAGACGCATGCAACCAAGACCCCCTAAATGATCCCTTCTCACTCACAGAATGGCACCAAGCCATTAAAAACAAAAAAACAAACTGCTCCTGGGGATGACTCATTAGGATATATTATGTACCAAAAACTCCCTACAAATATGATACACATCTCGTTAGCCCTAATAAACCAAATCGGGAATACGGGAAACCTCCCCACTAGGTGGAAACAAGCCCTAGTCATCCCTATCCCCAAAGAAGACAAAAAACCCCTACTACCAGAATCATATCGTCCCATCTCTCTCACGATTACACTATGCAAGATCATGGAAACCATGATTGTTAACAGGCTAAAACATCACCTTGAATGTAATAACCTACTCTCAGAGAATTAAAGCGGATTCCGAGGAAGCCGCACCATACTTGACCAAATTCTACGTCTCGAAACCGACATCAAATTAGCACTTAACAGTAAGAGAAAAACCAGCAGATACCTGATTCCAATTTTTCTGGACTTTGAAAAGGCTTTTGATCTCGTCTGGACCAAAGGGCTCATCTCTAAACTAAACAAATTCGGCATAAAAGGTCGCTTGCACAGATGGATCGAAAACTTCCTATCAAATAGAACGTTCAAAGTCCAAATAGGGAAAGATACCTCACAGCCGCAGGAACTAGAAAATGGGACCCCACAAGGCAGTGTAATTAGTCCCATTCTGTTAAACCTGATGGTAAATGACCTTTCCAACAATATTCTCACTTTAGTTGACATTTCTCAATTTGCGGATGACAGTTGTATATGGAAAGCTGGAAATCCAAAAAATATCAGATTCATAAACCAAATACAAACCAGTCTAAATCACATCGAAATTTAGACCATCAACTGGGGCTTCAAAATCTCCATGATCAAAACAGTAGCCATAATGTTCGGTCCCCAAAAACGAATAAAAGAAGAATCCCCCAAACTCTACCTCAATGACTTGCCAATCCAATTTGCCTCCCACACTGTATTTCTAGGAGCAACTCTAGACAAACACTTAACTTGGAAACAACACATTAATAAACTGGTCGAGCAATGCAACAAAGACCTCGCCCTTTTGGGACACTTAAGAGGCCTTAAATGGGGCGCTGACCAAGACACCCTACTCTACCTCTATCGATCTCTAATCCGATCAAAATTGGACTATGCCTGTCAAGCCTATGACGCTGCAAATAAAACCCTACTCAAAAAATTGGACACCATTCAATACAATTTTTTTTGGGAGGTTAGTAAAAAAAACAAAACAAAATACCATCCTTTTCTCTCTGTTTTGTCCAACAACATACAAAAATATTTCTGCCTGTGTTTGTAAGTCAAAAAAGTAAAAAAGTTAACGTGAGAACTTCTTTTAAGTCCGCGCGTTTCATATCATGTAAAAAAAATTAGGAATTAGGGGATGTTTTTGAGTTGGCCACGCAGCCCGGACTGCTCTTTGCGCTTTTATACCTTGTCCGTTCCGGGGGAGGGGTTGGGGTTGGGAACGTAGTGGGTTGGTGTTTGATTTTTGCGATACCCTTGATTGTGATGTAGTGAGATATTTTGATTTGTGTTTTTTGATGAGGGCTCGTCGGCTCCAGCCCTCCGCTACGGACATTTAAACTGGTTGTGCTGCTAGTTTTTGATGCATTTATCGGCTTGTAATCTTTTCTTATTCCCCCTATCGTGTTATTTTCGGACTGGGGAGTGGTCGAGTCCATCCCCCTTTTTCGCTAGCCCTGATAGTGCTTTCAGGTCTGTTTGTTGCTTTGTTGGCTTAAGCAATGTTTGGTTTTTAAGGATTGATCGGGTTCAACCCTTCGCTTCGGTCGTGCTGGTAGTGCTTCCAGTTAGAAATTGTAGTCTTTTCAACTCTTTTCAAAGTTACCCCCTATCGTGATAACGACTATGGGGTGATGTGTTTGTTTTGGGTAATGGTCAGACTCCATTCCCTAATCGCTTGATTTTTTTTCCGGCCTTTATTCCCTCCCCTCGTGGGGAGAGTCGCATTTTTTTTTTCTGGACAAGCTTGCAGGGTTTTTGGATCGGTCAATCTGCCATTGCATTGTCTTATCGTGATCTCTTGTCGTTAGGACGACAGGAAAGTTGTTACGCTATGTGTATGTGTGGTGGCTTACCTCATCGAGATAAGTTACGTTGTCTGGAAGGGCAGCGTGTGTAAGTTTTTGGGAGCGAAATCCGTGCTGATTTCCCTTTATTGTATGTGTGTGGGGGCTTGTGGATTTCAACCAGTTGTACTTACGTTCAACCAGCTGAAACCTTTAAATTGAGGGAAGGGATGGCGTTATATTAAGAACTTTTCAGATTGTGAATCATCAAGTTCTTTTGAAAGGCTTTGAAAAGTACTTAACTTTCTAGATTATTTGGTCTTTCGACCTGATTATTATTATTATTATTATTTTTATCTGTTTCATATTTCTTGTTCAAGATTGTTCACTGTTAGGCGGACGTAATGGAATGAATACATATGTCAGACCTATTTCACTTTATGGACTGTCCTTGTATGTCGAGACTGTTCTCATTTGGTCTGTTCCAGTTTCGGCTTTCATCGTTGTTAGGCGGACGTGAAAGAGATGATCAAATTTTTCAATCCCTTTTTTGCTGTTTTTTGCGCTTGGTTTAGAATGTTCTAATTTAAGGTCCAAAGATCTGATACCTTGTGATAAGTTGTTATCTGTTGCTGTACTTTGTCGTTTAGTCAGTCAAGAACTTTAAATATTACCTGTTTTATTGATGCTAGTTAGAAAATTTATAATATTGTCGTGTGTGTTTGTTATATTTTTGTTAGTATATTTTAAGAACATCTGGGAATGAGTATGGGGCTTTGAGTAGCCGCTGTTTTTGTATGAATTTGCTCTTTGAGTTGTATATGCAGGACAGATATTAAAGATGTTCTGCAAGGTTTCCTTTTCTTGACAATTCGGGCATTTTCCTTGGTTTTGCGTCCGATCGGTTAAATATTGCCCTAAGCTGTCGTATAATTTGGTTTTTCCTGTCCTGATCCTGGTAATTATATGGTTGTGTCGGAAGTTTGGAAGTGACTTCCATTTAATGTGGCATACAATGGTGGGTTGTATTTGGTACAGTTGGGTATGAGCTGATTTAGATTCCCATTCGGTTTGCCACAGTTTGTTTACGAGCTTGTGTATTTGGGAGTAGATTTCTTGAGTACAGTACCCGATTTCAGTAGTATTGTCCAAGTTTAGGGCTTCATCCGCCGCTCGGTCTGCTTTATCATTTCCTAAGAGTTGGATATGAGAGGGGACCCAAAGAAATTCGACCTTTTTATCATTGTCGCTGAGTTTTCTTAGCTGTAAGAGAGTGTCTTCTTTGAGGTTTATCCTGGCTGTGGGTTTGGTTGAGTTTAGTGCTAGTAGGGCACTAAGGAGGCTTACGAAGTTCGCAGTGAGGAGAGAGGACGTGTTTTTCTTAGCTCTTGGACTTAAGGATAATATTGGATTATTCACTTCACACTAAGGATAGTGCACTAGGAAACTAAGGTAAAGTAAAATTTACTTAAACTACTTAATTTATAAAATTTATTCCAAATCTAATTTACGTCATATATATATATATATATATATATATATATATATATATATATATATATATATATATATATATATATATATATATATATATATAAATTGTAGTTACTAAACTTCACAATGTACGAATTATACAAGCCAACCAGTACTGAAAATTACCAACCCAAACTGCTAATTTTTACTACTAACGATGTAAATATACCCTCCCTTACAAAATTTTACAGATTTTTAACATTACAGATATAAATCGAATCCTTTTAATTAAAAAATGATTCCTTTGTTCTTACGGATAATTCCTTTGTTCCTTTGTTCTCACGGAAACAAACACGTGGGCAGCCAAAATATATTCTGAACAGCGGTACTAACCCACCACATTAACCTCAAACTATATATTAGAAATACTTAATTGTACAACCCTTACATGAATATTCAATTAAGATCTTTCTTTTAAAAGAAAATATTTAAAAATATATACATAATATAAATAGCCGGAAGATAGACTGAACAGTGTTACTATTCCCCCATAGCAAACTCAACTCCATATTAGAATATCTAATCATACAACCCGCATATGGATATCCAGGTAAGGTTGAAGGAAATAAATTTAATTTAAAATATATACATAATATAAACACCCAAATATAGTCTGCTTAGAGATTCTTCGTCACAACAATAAACCTCAAACAATATATTAGAAATACTTCATCATACATACCTACATGAATATTCAATAAAAGGTAAAAAAATAAAAATAAAATAATAATAATAATAATAATAATAATAATAATAATAATAATAATAATAATAATAATAATAATCTCCAACCGACAACAAATTTTCCCTTCCAACATATCGGGCTAATAATATACAAACTTACAAATCATGTAGTACGAAATACATAAGACCCTTAACTAAGATTACTTCTGATTGGTCAAATATAGCCGCACACTAAACCGTAAAAGAACATGCAAATCTTGAACCAACAGAAGGATTGAAAACTAAAATCTACACCAACCAATCCAAATCTAGCACTCGAATGACGTAAATAGTAACATCTGTGGCCAAAACGTTCCACATAACTATTAATAAGTAAATCCTATTTTTCAAATTACAAAGACAAATTACGTTAAAACTGAATCATCCAATATTATTCAGTAAATAATACGATATAATGAAGAGAAGACTGGGAACCACACGGGGAGAAGAGGGAAGAAAACAACAAGATAGCTGAATCACACCTACTGAAAATCTTTAATAATTTCAAATAAAGGGAATCTATAAGTTGGTATTGAAACCCTAATAACCCATCCCCGCATAGAAACACCAACATAATCGCAAACACAATACCTAGTCCATAACATATAACAGGTGCTAGGACTCATACTAGCACACGCCTGGGTGGATCCTGAAACCTATAAGCACTGTATAGGCTAAGATTTCCCACCATGACAAGGACATATAGGTCAAGACCGAAAAAAATGGGCAAAATCAGGAACCTTCTCCGTGATATTCCTAAACTCCCAGGAGCGGAGTAGACCGATTGGCCGATCAAGCGTAAAATCTACTTCTCGAGGAGTAGAAATAATAAAATGTACCGACCGAATGTCAGTTATTAAATGACCTGAAGGCACTATCAAGTCAAGCGGGGTCTTGGACCCGACCAAGACCCAAAATAAAAAATAATCCCCGTAGTCGTTCTAATGAAAGGGGGATTAAATGAAAAGATTACATTTCATCAGTCAACTAATATACTGGAAGCTCTACCAGTATATGTCCAAAGCGGAGAATTGGAGCCGACCAATTCTCAAATATGAAAAGGCAAATGGATTCAGTTAGCGGGGTCTTGGATCCGACCAAGACCCGGAACGGGCACAAAATCCACAAAGTCATTTTAACGATGGGGGGGGGATTAAATGAAAAGATTACATAACATCATATACAGCCAATATACTGAAAGCTCTACCAGTATATGTCCGAGGCGGAGAGTTGGATCCGACCAATTCTCAAACATGAAAGGCGGTGGGATACAGCCAGCTCCTGCCGGATACAACGAGGGATGGAGGTAGCTACAACTAGAACAAGATGGCGGATTCAACAGATGAGCAGAGGGATGATGCGGGTCCGGCCCAAGTACGACAACCCAAGGAAGCAGTACCAACACTACCCTGAGGGTGGAATGAAAGGATTACTAATTTTCATTGCCAATAAAGAAAAGCACAAAATTGCCTTACAATCAAAAAGGGATAGTTGGACGGCTCCGGCTGACATCCCAAAAGCCCAACCCAGCACACACACACAAACAGACCACACGTCAAAAACAAATCAAGAGACTATGCAGTACTAACCACCTCCCCACTGCTGTCTCAAGACCCCAACCCAGGTACGGACAAACGATTAGCGTTGAACAGTCCTGGCCGCGCGGCCAACTGTTCGAAACGAAAAGCCTACAACTTATGTCTTCACTTTGGCTCTGAAGACCTACGGCCCAAACAAGATTCTTTGGCAAGGCGGTCAAAATTACACAACCATACAAACCAAAGCGGTGATAAGTCTAATAAATAGGCGGCAAACGCCTAAAGATTGGTATTTTTTTTTACAAACATTATAAGTACGCCAAGTACGCAAAATTCCAATTACAGACATTTATTCCAAATTCACAACTCAGGCTCATTAGGACAATTGCACAGGTGGCTTACACAACATTGGCATAGGGATACCAATAGGAAAAACTGGTATATATTTGACAAAAAATCCACCCAACTGAAATAAAGTTGGTTGGATAATAACTTAGGGGCAATGGTGGGGCGGGAGTGGCGGCCTGGGTTGGAGAGTGGATTGCGGTTCTGCCATTTCTGGAGCTTAGGGTCAAAATCACAATAAAAACGATAAGGGTCTTTTTTGAGGTCCCTGATCTCCAGGGGTCAGGAAAAGGCCTAGCACCAAAGGCCAAGCGCCCTCCAGAGGGGACCACAGACCACGCCCGGGACTGGCATACTCCCCAGAGGGACTGCAGTCCTTGCCCGGGACTGTAAGCAGTCGTATAAGCCTCACGGCAGCAAGCGATTTAAACGAGACAAAGACAAAAGATGATGTTTTCCATCACGTCCGTTCTCCAAGGATATAAACGCGAGCACGCGATAGTCTAGAAAGAAGATTGCTACTATCACTTTGCTGCTGTTTTAACAGCAGCGTAGTGAAATAGGGTTAGTCAAAATGCCTTACACAGAGCTCACTTTGGCAAGAGCTCTTTTTCGGCTAACAACTACTTTTTTGGCCCTTGAAGGGATGATTGAAAAAAATGTATAATTCGCCGTCAAACCAAATTAAGATCACTGAAATGCACAAGGTAGCTTATACCTTCCAAATTTGACTCAACTTTTGGAACTACAGGTACTCATAGTACACAAAAACATAATACTAATATTTAGTAGGAAATTTCACAACTCCTATCCATTCGACTCGTATGTGGCTTACACATGTTTGGCTATGATAGGGGACTCCCACCCCTAATAGGCAACGGGCAGAAACAGGAACTTAACTTAGAGGGCGGAAGCCGCATTCATTGCCGACGCCGTCAACTCAAGGTAACCTGCGAAACAACGATCAAGGATGAGGAAAGGCAGTAGGAAGCGCCCTGGGCCACATTAAAATAATGTGAAAAGGTTAAACTTTCAAAGCCAAAATATGTGGACCCAGGGTAAGACAGACACAAGGAAGAGGATCTCAACACACAAGAATACAGGAATCAACTACGGTACCGTCCTTTGCTGGATACTTTCCTTCGCCTTTTCCGAGCCCGAAGGTCGAGGCAGTGTGACTGTATCTATGATGCTCATAAAGGTCTGTTATAAGGTTGGTAGAAAAAAGGTCAAGCACTAGAGCAAAAGCCCTGCCCTTGGGCTGAGTGCCTCCCTAGATTAGCAACATTATCGACAGATGATGTCCGGCTTAGGTGGTAAACCATCTGGGGCGGGGTTATTACGCCCATGCGCCGGGGCACAAAGTGTCAAGCACTGAGACACGGGTGAGCCCTGCCACGGAAGGAGGGGAGGCCGCTAGCCCTTTTCAGGGCTTTAACCAGTCATAATACACGATAGTGGAAACATGACTATAATAACAGACAGTGGCAGTCTAGAAAGGGGTGGGAGAGTCGTGGCAGCCTTTGAAGAGGACGGACGTGTTTACCAGGAGCTCCAGGAGAACAAAGGAACAAAGGAACAGAGGACAACGAAAAGAAGAAAGAAGAAAAGAACAGAAAGAAGACAGAAGAAAAGAAGACACAAGTAATAGCCAAATTCTTTTACACACGATATATCGTAAAAGAAAAAGGTCAGCCGAAGAAAGAAAGAAGAAAGAAGAATGCTACTATCACTTTGCTGCTGTTTTAACAGCAGCGTAGTGAAATAGGGTTAGTCAAAATGCCTTACACAGAGCTCACTTTGGCAAAGAGCTCTTTTTAGGCTAACAACTAATTTCTTGGCCCTTGAAGGGATGATTGGAAAAAAATATATATAACTCGCCCTCAAAACAAATTGAGATCACTGAAATGCCCAAGGTAGCTTATACCTTCCAAATTTGACACAAACTTTTGGAAATACAGGTACGCATAGTACGCAAAAACATAATACTAATATTTAGTAGGTAATTTCACAACTCCTATTCATTCGACTCGTATGTGACTTACACATGTTTGGCTATGATAGGGGACTGTCACCCACAATAGGCAACGGCAGAAACAGGAACTTAACTTAGAGGGTGGAAGCCGAATCCATTGCCGACACCGTCAACTCAAGGAAACCATGGGAACCAACAATCAAGGATGATGAAAGGCAGTAGGAAGCGCCCTGGGCCACATTAAAACAATGTGAACTGGTTACACTTTCAAAGCCAAGAATATGTGGACCAAGGGTAAGACAGACACAAGGAAGAGGATTTTAACCCACAAGAATAGAGGAATCAACTATGGTACCGCCCTTTGCTGGATCCTTTCCTTTGCCTTTTCCGAGCCCGGGGGTCGAGACAGTAGAACTGAAACAATGCTGCTCAAAAAGGTCTGTTTAAGGTTGGTAGAAAAAGGTCAAGCACTAGACCAAAAGCCCAGCCCTTGGGCTAAGTGACTCCCTAGATTAGCAACATTATTGAAAAGGTGATATCCAGCTTAGGTGGTAAACCATCTAGTGGGTTATCACGCCCATGCGCCGGGGCACAAAAAAGTATCGAGCTCTGAGACACGGGTGAGCCCTGCCTCGGAAGGAGGGGAGGCCGCTAGCCCTTTTCAGGGCTTTAACCAGTCATAATACAAAATAGTGGACACATGACTATAATATCAGATCAGTCAGTCAGTCTAGAAAGGGACAGGAAGGCTATAATAGCAGATCGGTTGTAGTCGGGAAGCTTAGGGGGTGGTGAGCATGACGGGAGAGGTGGCAGCCTTTGAAGAGGACGGACGTGTTTACTAGGAGCTCCAGGAGAACAAAGGAACAAAGGACAAAGAAAACAGAAGAAAGAAGAAAAGAACAAAGAAACAGAAGAAGAAAGAAGAAAAGAACAGAAAGAAGACAGAAGAAAAGAAGACACAAGTAATAACCAAATTCTTTTACACACGACATATTGTAAAAGAAAAAAGGCCAGCTGAAGAAAGAAGACAGAAAGAAGAAAGAAGAAAGAAGAATGCTACTATCACTTTGCTGCTGTGTTAACAGTAGCGTAGTGAAATAGGGTTAGTCAAAATGCCTTACACAGAGCTCACTTTGGCATAGAGCTCTTTTTCGGCTAACAACTAATTTCTTGGCCCTTGAAGGGATGATTGAAAAAAAATATATAACTCACCGTCAAAACAAATTAAGACTACTGAAATGCATAAGGTAGCTTATACCTTCCAAATCTGACACAAAATTTTGGAACTACAGGTACGCAAAAACATAATACTAATATTTAGAAGGAAATTTCACAACTCCTATTCATCCGAATCGTATGTGGGTTACACATGTTTGGCTATGATAGGGGACTCCCACCCCCAATAGGCAACGGGCAGAAACAGAAACTTAACTTAGTGGGCGGAAACCGGATCCATTGCCGTCACCGTCAACTCAAGGAAACCATGGGAACCAACAATCAAGGACTGAGGAAAGGCAGTTGGAAGCGCTTTTGGCCACATTAAAACAATGTGAAAAGGTTACACTTTCAAAGCCAAGAATATGTGGACCCAGGGTAAGACAGACACAAGGAAGAGGATTTTAACCCACAATAATAGAGGAATCAACTATGGTACCGCCCTTTGCTGGATCCTTTCCTTTGCCTTTTCCGAGCCCGGGGGTCGAGACAGTGGAACTGCAACAATGCTGCTCAAAAAGGTCTGTTTTAAGGTTGGTAGAAAAAGGTCAAGCACAAGACCAAAAGCCCAGCCCTTGGGCTAAATGCCTCCCTAGATTAGCAACATTATCGAAAAGGTGATGTCCGGCTTAGGTGGTAAACCATCTAGGGGAGTTATCACGCCCTTGCGCCGGGGCACAAAAAAGTGTCGAGCTCTGAGACACGGGTGAGCCCTGTCTCGGAAGGAGGGGAGGCCGCTAGCCCTTTTCAGGGCTTTAACCAGTCATAATACACGAGAGTGGACACATGACTATAATAACAGATCAGTCAGTCAGTCTAGAAATGGAACACAAAGAAGGTAAAGAGAAGAAAAGAAGACAAAAGAATTAACCAAATTCTTTTACGCACGATATATAGTAAAAGAAAAGGTCAACAGAAGAAAGAAGTTTGCTACTATCACTCCACTGTTGTTTTAACAGCAGCGGAGTGAAATAGGGTTAGTCAAAATGCCTTACATAGGACTCACTTTGGCAAAGAGCTCTTTTTAGGCTAACAACTACATTATTGGCCCTTGAAGGAATGATTGGAAAGACAAAAATATATAACTTACCACCAAGCCAATTAAGACCAATAAATTATACAAGGTAGCTTATACATACCAAATTTGACAAACTTTTGGAACCTAAAAGTACGCATAGTACACAAAAACATAATACTTGTACACAATAGGAAAATACACAACTCATATTTATTTGACTCGTATGTGGCTTACGCATTTTTGGCTATGATAGGAACTCCCACCCCCAATAGGCAACGGGCAAAACCATACCTTAATCTAGTGGGCGGAAGGGACATCCATTGCCGGCATCGATAATACAAGGAACACCATGGGACTCAACAATCAAGGAATGAGAAAGTGCAGTAGGAAGCGCCCTGGGCCACATAAAAACACAGTGAAAAGAGTACACTTTCAAAGTCAATATTACTATGTGGACCTAGGGTAAGCCGGACACAGGGAAAGTGCTATAACACACACATAGAGGAAGTAACTACGGTGCCGCCCTTTGCTGGATCCTTTCCTTTGCCTTTTCCGAGCCCGGGGGTCTTGGCATTCTGACTGCTGTTATTGCACTCCAAAAACGTCTGTTAAGGTCGACAGTAAAAAGGTCAAGCACTAGACTAAAAGCCTAGCACCGAGGCTATGCACCTCCCCAGATAGCAACAACACCGAAAGGTGGTGTCCGGCTAAGGTGGTAAACCATCTGGGTTTTTTTTTTTTACAAAGCCCACGCGCCGGGGCAAAAAAAGTGTCAAGCACTGAGACACGGGTGAGCCCTGCCTCGGAAGGAGGGGAGGCCGCTAGCCCTTTTCAGGGCTTTAACCAGCCATAATACACGAGAGTGGACACATGACTATAATAACAGGTCAGATCAGATCAGTCTAGCTACCACACAGGAGAGTACCCAGACTTTGAAGAGGACGGACGTGTTTTTCAGGAGCTCCCGGAGAACAAAGGAACAAAGAACAAAGAAAACAGAAGAAGGAAGAAAGAAGATGGAATAAAGAAGGAAGAGAACACAAAGAAGGTACAGAGAAGAAAAGAAGACACAAGAATTAACCAAATTCTTTTACGCACGATACATAGTAAAAGAAATGGTCAACAGAAGAAAGAAGAAAGAAGTTTGCTACTATCACTCCACTGTTGTTTTAACAGCAGCGGAGTGAAATAGGGTTAGTCAAAATGCCTTACATAGGGCTCACTTTGGCAAAGAGCTCTTTTTAGGCTAACAACTACATTTTTGGCCCTTGAAGGAATGATTGGAGAGACAAAAATATATAACTTACCACCAAGCCAATTAAGACCACAAAATTATAGAAAGTAGCTTATACCTACCAAATTTGACATAAACTTTTGGAACCTAAAAGTACGCATAGTACACAAAAACATAATATTTGTATACAATAGGAAAATTCACAACTCATATTTATTTGACTCGTATGTGGCTTACGCATGTTTGGCTATGATAGGAACTCCCACCCCCAATAGGCAACGAGCAAAACCACACCTTAATCTAGTGGGCGGAAGCGACATCCATTGCCGGCATCGATAATACAAGGAACACCATGGGACTCAACAATCAAGGAATGAGGAAGTGCAGTAGGAAGCGCCCTGGGCCACATAAAAACACAGTGAAAAGAGTACACTTTCAAAGCCAATAATATTATGTGGACCTAGGGTAAGCCGTACACAGGGAAAGAGCTACAACACACACATAGAGGAAGTAACTACGGTGCCGCCCTTTGCTGGATCCTTTCCTTTGCCTTTTCCGAGCCCGGGGGTCTTGGCATTCTGACTGCTGTTATTGCACTCAAAAAAAAGGTCTGTTAAGGTCGACAGTAAAAAGGTCAAGCACTAGACTAAAAGCCTAGCACCGAGGCTATGCACCTCCCCAGATAGCAACAACACCGAAAGGTGGTGTCCGGCTAAGGTGGTAAACCATCTGGGGGGGGGGTTTACAAAGCCCACGCGCCGGGGCATAAAAGTGTCAAGCACTGAGACACGGGTGAGCCCTGCCAAGGAAGGAGGGGAGGCCGCTAGCCCTTTTCAGGGCTTTAACCAGTCATAATACACGAGAGTGGACACATGACTATAATAACAGATCAGTTCAGTTCAGTCTAGCTACCATTGTGGACCTGATCACATTAAAGATGAGCGAAAAAATTTCAAAACTTATTGAACTCCAAAGACACCTGGAGTGTGCCAGATGTCTCCTGGACGAACTGACTATGGAGGCTTTAAAAGAAGAAGCCAGACAGAAAGAAGAGGAGGATACAAAGAAGAAAGAAGAGGAGATAGAGAACCAGCGAGGGATCTTGCTGCACCCCATGGTAAAACTTGTGTGTGAGGTGCTACCTGAGGTGAGGACACCACTAGTATCAGCAGCAGCAGCAGTTGCACCGCAGAGACCAGTTATTCATCCCCGACTCTGGCCCCAAAGACAAGAGGTACAGCAGGTCTTCACTATTCCACAAACGGAGGAGTGGGATAGTGAAGCCACTCAAGCTCCGTTGGCTCTGCAGGTAAGAGCAATAAATTGAAAGAATGACTGGAGCCGACGATGTGTGTGCGATGCTCGTCCTGGAAGATGTCAGCATTAGCCATGTGTCATTGGAGTTCAATAAAACAGCCCTTTTTCAGGGCTAACCAAATCTCTAGAAAAGAAATACTATTCAATTTACCATTTTGCCAATTTGTGTGAATATAGTGAAGTGTAACTATAAACACTCACTTCAATAAAGATGTGTGTGTGTGTGTGTTTGCATGCGCGTTCGTTGATGAGATGGTATATGGTATGATTTGTGCTGCTCGTTTCGTTGATGAGATGGTATAAGGGTGTGTTTCATGCTTCTCTTTCGTTGATGAAATGATATATGGTGTGTTTTATCCTTCTCTTTCGTTGATGAGATGGTATAGGGTGTGTTTTGTGAAGCTCGTTTCGTTGATGAGATGGTATATTTTGGATTTTATGCTGCTCCTTTCGTTGATGCGATGGTATATTTTGTGTTTTTGTGCTTCTTCTTTCTTTGATGAGATGGTATATTTTGGGTTTTTTTTGCTTCTCTTTCGTTGATGAGATGATATATGGTGTGTTTTATCCTTCTCTTTCTTTGATGAGATGGTATAGGGTGTGTTTTTGTACTTCTCTTTCGTTGATGAGATAGTATATGGTGTGTTTTTGTGCTTCTCTTTCGTTGATGAGATGGTATATCATATGTGAAGTGAGTTTAAGGGATGTTTTCATTGCTACACTGTTGACAAGTGTCCAGTACCGTGACGTCATGCTACCTGGGACCATTTCTCTTGACGCTATACAGACCCATGGTGTGCTAATACAAAATTCCCATTGTCGCTATTCCTATTGTCGCTATTCTGCTGCGGCTGTGCCATTTGTCGCTATTCTGCCGCGGACCATATTTTAATGATAACTCCCATTGTCGCTATTCTAACCCCCTTCACTACTGTCATATCATAATCTCACATGAGGTCAGGTATAAAAGAGTCACTTCTTAATTAGTCAAATTCTCCCCCTGTGTATTAATCCTGCTTTTCTATTGGCAACAAATATGTTATAATATTTTAATAACTTCTGCTCTCTTTTGCTAACTATGATTAACCTCATAGAAACAGTTGCGAATTAACACGTTAAGTATGTCCCTCAAAAGACTTGCGACACCTAGAGACCACCGACCAGTACTATCACTAACAAAGATGTGAGAATCATGTGATTTACATGCAGATAGGTAGCTAGACAGACTTACGGGCCAATGTCTCTCACCTATGCGAATTCAGTAGAGCATAAGACATAATCCAAGGATCGCAGGTTCTATACCAGATGCCTAAAATGTGTCCTTCGGAGAGACACTCTGCTACTAAATCCTCAGGGTTATAAATCCAATAATATGTTAAAATAAACAAAGATATGCTAAAAACTGGACAAATTCAAAATATCAGTAGCAATGTCAGCTTTTCTTCGTTTGGCATTTTAAAAATTCGTTTCATGAAAATATTCTTTCATAGACTATACTTTACCCATCGATAACGGAAATGTTGCTTTTCATACTAAAAATAGATCACACGAGAGGTCAGCATATCAGCAGCCAATCAGAATAGAGTAGTTGGTTTCGATTGTATGATACGATTGGGACTACGCTAAAAGGAGGCCATAACGTAACAAAATGTCGAATTATAAAATTGGAATGAATTTGAGAGTCACGGAGGACAGTGATCAGGGTGGGCGACGTTACATGGAAGATCATCATTCATTAAGATTCGTGAAAAATGACGAAGGTGGCTTTGAATTTGCATACTTCGGAATATTCGATGGTCATGGCGGTGCAGAGGCATCCCGATATGCCAGGGACCATTTACTGAATGAAATAACTAAGTACGATAAGTTTTGGAGTGAAAAAGACGATGACATTTTATTTGCTGTTAAAGAAGGATTTCTAGATACACACTATGGCATGTGGAAAGAAGTAGGTAAGTATTCTGTATGCTAAAAATGAGTGTCAAGGTGTGGAGATATGGGTCCTTGCATAGTGAAATCATTTATGAAACATTCGTGAAAGTAGCCTTTTCTTTTCTTATTAATGATGTATTTTCGTGGCAAAACCTTAGTTTGTATTGACATGTTCGCTTGTCAGAGATGACCATGACCATTGTGAATATACCGATGTTGTCAAAATTATTATAGAAGACCCCCTATTTTGAATCTAATCGCGCGCGTTTTCATTCCTCATCAAATCTATTTGTTGAGCAGAATGAGGCTTTGACCTAGATATTTCTACTTATTATTAAAACGTTTTCTCTATACCATTTACCCTGATAATATTGTTTCTTTGACATGTACGTTACAGTTTTGCCACTTAATTCTGATATTACGTTACTGTTTTATTATATGTGAAGTTAATCATTGGCTAGACATGTACAATCCTCGGTGGTTATGTGAAGGTCACAGCTATATTTAGCGACTTGTGACAGACCCTGAGAAAGCGTGTACAGGCATGCACCATAACCTGTTGTGAATATTCATAAACTAATAAACTAATAAGAAGTATGTCAGCTTTAAATACAGTGCGGGAAAACCCCAGTGAAAGGCTTTGGCTTTAGAAAGTCTTATCTTAAAAGTGAATGTAGGAAAACAAAACAACAAACTAACGGGATTGGGCAGTTTGGTGTAAACAATAACACGAAGCAGGATTAAAATTTGTGGCAACCAGTAAAGGTGCAGTTTTTTTTTTTTTGTTGCTTCCATTGAGTATATTGTGGTATGTTTTGATAGAGTCTGAAGATGATTAAGGAAAAGCCCTCCATGTTGACACTTTGCAAATTCCCTGAAATCTGAGATTTGTCTTGTACAGTATGCAACCATGCACATGTCACCAAGTAGCATTGGAGATGGTTTTGCTATGCAAGACATCCTCCTTGGCCTTTAATTTGTTCATTTTCCAAAACTAAACAGCATTATGTATCCTGTTGCCCTGTGTGATGAGAACCAGAGGCAATTTGTCAGGAATATCACTAATTTTCTGCCTATATAAGTTTGTTTTTTTCCCACAGATTAATGTCAAATTGCTATAATCAGACTATTCCTACCCTAGTCTTTTACTTGATGAAATCATATGCAAGTAAGTGGATATATTTTTAAGTTCTGTTTACAAAACAGTGGCTTGTAATGCAGTGGTAGCTGAGGAATGCAAAAATGTGTTTATGGAGGGGTGCATTTCTTTCATGAAATTAATCAATATAATCACGAGTTTTTCTTCATATCATTAAAGAAACATAATCCAGCTTCAAGTTTGACCATCTTCAGGTAGCATTGTTTGAACCAAATGGGTTTATTACAGTAAATGCAATAAAAATGCATAATGTTTTGTCCACAGCTTTATTTATGAAAATTTAATTATTTGAAACATGTAGTAACTTCATTATTTATAATTAAAAAATGTGTAAAAGGTAAATGGTTCCATATTGGATTAAAATGATCATGGAATTTGATCTATTTGAAATTAGTGTTGAACATCCTTTTTTTGTCCCCAATAGTTACCCATTGGTTTAGAGACAAAACAATAGGTAAAAAATAAACCATTGAATATCCCACCTCAGTATATGGAAAAACATAATGAGCAGTTCAATTCTTCCATGTTCAGCTAGCTTGAAAATTATTTAACTAATTATCATCCTTAGGGCCTTCATCAGGTACCCAGTACCTGATCAGACCATATAGAAGAACCCCTATAGAAAACCCCCAGTATTGAAACATAAACACCACACTCACCCACCAATTCAAACAGGAGTGACAGCTATGGCTATAATTATAAACCAGATCTCTGCTTAATATAAATAAACAATACCTCCAACTGTCAGTTTGGATTAATAAAATTCAGGGGCATAGTGCAACCTGACCAACCATTATTCCCCCAGGCATTATATACCTAGGTTAAAACATTGGTTCTACCAGTAATAAACCTCTTGGTAGACAATAACTATTGAAGGTGGGTGTTAAGGATCAGTATCTTGCCTGCTCTTTTAATGAAATCCAGATGGATACCTTTGATTTCCAAACAAACATGTCAAAGAAATCCCACCCTTTATATTAGGAACAATCCTCAGCTAGACACCTTGAAATCTTCCTAATGCCTCAAAGTAATCTTTGCTGGGTTTTTTTCTAGTCCACTAGTACTGGGAATTTCAAAAGTTAGCCATCATACATATAGGAATATTTTTATTTTCCCTACTACAATTTTACCTTAACTATTTTAAGAATTATAATTCCAAAATAATAACACTTATGGACTGCATGGTCATGTGTTATAACTGGAGCATCCATGGGTGGGAAATTCAAATCTGTGGTCAAAAGCAGATGAATAAACCTGGTCTGTTCTAACAAGGACTTATACTTTAAAAAGGTGTGTTCTAAAGCTTTTAACATAGCTGATCACAGTGATCATTAAAAGTTGGATTATACCTACCATCTGTGTACAAAGGTCATTCATTCAAAATAAATTTATTAATTATCAGACAATTCCCAGCTATGTCAGTGTGGATGAATAAGATGAGTAGTATTCAGTTAGCCTCTATCCCCATAAAAAAAAATATTAAAGAAATGGAGATAACAATTAGTTGGTATACAGTTGTACATGTCATTCATGTGCTAACAGTACTGTTAAAATTTGCAACACAACCCTAATCATCAGCTTAGTTAATTTAGTGTTGTCAAGGTCATCATACCCATTGTCAAAATTAGTAATGTAGCCCACAACATTATTTATATATTTTTTATAAAAACTGCCATCAACATCACTTACCTTTTCTGGATTGTCTGTTATTTTGATCTCTACACATAAAAATTTTGTTTAATTTTTTTTTGTCTATTAACCAGTTGTCAGCGCAATTGATTTTGTCAAAGTCAAGATTGTATGTAAAACATCCCCCCCCTTTCAGAAAAGTATATTTTTATTAAAATTGGCATTTGTGTCATTGCCATCACTTCCCACTTTTGATCCCCACAATTTAAAACAATTTTTAAATATAATTTTTACCAATTGTTTAATTTTTTGTTTCTTATAACTCATGCTGTCACTGCAGGATGTAATATTTGTATATCTTCTACCAGTATTTACCTTTCTTTCTAAAGAGGAAAAATAAATGGTGCCAAATTACACACTTAAATTTGCACTTAAGTTATAAGGTAGATGGAATTTAGTGAACATACAACCAGAATCATATCCCATTTGAAATGGGTTAAGAATCTTGGCCCTTAACTGGCATCACTAATTATGGTTGACATATGGAAAAAAAAATTACCATTGGAGGAATTGGATGACCCATTCTTTTTTTTCTCATAGAATGTAAGTTAATATAAAAGTATGAATTTCTTCATTAGATTGACATAATTATAAACTGTCATACTGCAGGTATCATAGTAATATGACTGAAAATGTTTTAAAGCAGTGTTAGAAATCCAAATCTTACACACACACACACACACACACACACACACACACACACACATACACATTTATTTATAGACTTGTGAGGACCTTGACATATAACTACATTTCAAGGACAATAAGAAATTTGAAAGTAAGCTTTTTGCTCTATTAAACATTATGAGGACATCTCTTACATTACCATCTTTGATGACAAATTGCACACAAAAAATACCATCAACATGAGAACCTAAATATTTTCTTTTCTCTGAATGTGCCTGTCCTGTAAAAGCATGAGAAGATATTTTTTTAAAAGCTCAGAAATTAATTTATCTGCAATTAAAACTATATGAGCTTAAAGGTTCAAATCTCTTAAAAATAAAAGTTTAACTTCTTTTGCCGAAAACAACACCATAGGTACTGTTTTGCAACTTTGTGGTCTCTTTTATTGACACATTCAACAAGTACCATCAATTTGTGAAATGAGAAATATCATTACAACATAAATATGCATCAAGACTAGATGGTGCACAGTTAAAACTTAAGAATATCAAACATATCTAAATTGTCAATCCATTAATTAAATAAAAATAAGATTTTTAGAAATTTAGGTTGACCCCAAAGCAATTGTCATAAGTTAGTTTGCCCATGGCAAATTCACTGACACTTAAACTGCCTATGGGATATATGCACTTGGAAATTGCATTACATTCATTTTACAGTTAATTTTTTTTCCCCATTTTTTGTTGTTTTTTTTTATGCCTTAAAACCAAATGCCCATAATTCAAGCTATCAAAAATGTGTGTAAATAGTAAACAAAGGTAAATATGTGGGCAAGAAAGGATGGGTTAGAATGCAGATATATGCTTGTGTAATATAGTAATAAATATATTATGGCTTTGAAATAGAACTGAGAAAGACAGTACAGAGATCAAGCTAGATATAAATTTTAGGGAGAAGTGACTTCTCCTTTTGGTCAGAACAGGAAGAAGTGGGAGCTAAACAGTGAGAAAGTGGAAGCTAAGCAGGGAGAAGTTAGCAAATTAATATATATAAAGCTGCATCATCAAATTTATATGCTTTATTTCTCAGTATACTTTTAACAGTTTGAGCAATGCTTTATTTTGAGGTTGAAAAATATGTTATATGTGTATTATCAACACATTTTGTATAAGTATACAAATTATTATATTCTAAGTATACAAATTATTATATTCCTACCAATTCTATAGTTGTATATGTGTGTTTGGATTGAGGTAAATGCTGTGTGTTTTGGCCATATAACTAAATGCACAGTAGAAGCTATTCTTTGTAATTAATTTTAACTGATAGCAGAAACAAGACTAGAGTAATTGCAAGTAGGTTATTTTCTACAGGTTTTGCATAAAATTGCAGTCAAAAAGATTTCTAGCATTTTTTGAAACAACCCCAATATATGTACATAGGAATAAATGCACAAGCAACTTCATACCATACTCTTCCTCCTGATTTCCTTGTTTGGGATAAAACATTACTGTAACTATTCATAGACAACACACTGAAGCACTAAAGTCAATATATAACTAAACTGGACCAGTTTATCCCCCAACCATATCCAAGAGCACTTAATTGCACTATGCAAGTACATCTATTTTTAGAAAAAGGGCTTTTTTTAACATAACTACTCACTTCCTTACATAAATTCATTAATAGGACTGCATATTTATGGTTATATTATTTGTCTGCCTACTGGCAATATAAGATACATGCATTGGTTAAATATTTACTTTACTTATATATATATATATATATATATATATATATATATATATATATATATATATATATATATATATATATATTTTAGTTATACCCTTGAGTGTTATGCCCCCCAGTGTTACAGGTTTTTTTATTTTTATACCGGTGTATGGTTTTGGTTATATAAAAATGGGGTGGGGTGTTTCCAAATTTATTACCCAGGCTCGGTTATGGCTCAGAAGTTAAGTAGGTGAATATGGTTCTGAGCCCCCAGTCAGCAATGTGGAAGTTAAATCCAAAAGTACTAAAGGGTGAAATTAAACAGTTAAATACAAAAAGTACAAAGGGGTGGAATTAAATAAAACAATTTAATTAATAATAAAATTTCAACATGCAATCTTCCCAATCACTCAACCCTTTTGTGCCTATTTCATCATCTGAATCAGTGTGAGAATTTCGCCTTGTCCTTGGTTCTACTCATCTGTCTCTCTAAATTTTTCCTGCACTCCTCCTTTACTCCTTTGGACTTTCCTCTCCACTTCTACTCCTCCTTTGCTTCTTCGAATCTCCTCTCCACCTCTACTTCCCTTTCCGACGACTTACACATCGAACCGTTGACTCCAATCCGTCGACCCTGACTGTACAGACAGTCTTACTTCAGTCTTCTCTCTCTCAGACTCTCTTTCTAACTGAAGTTATCCCACCCAGAAAGCTTCCTGTAAAACACAAGGAGGGTGTACTATTTTGCTTGGCACATACTCTCACTAATCCCAGATAACTTATAAGATAAGACTATCTAACTTCATGGGTCATGCATCCATTCCCACTGAAATACTCATACATTCATGAATGGTACACACAATGTAAAATCATAAAATAATAACACATCATAAAGCACCATATCAATCACTGGTATTCAGGCAACCATAATTGATTCACATCTATACATAATAACCAACACATCTATTTTGCATCACAAATCATACAAATATATAAATATGTAACTATCTATGCTCAGAACATATTCAAACATACATTCATAATCTTGCTTACATAAATCATTTCCTAACTCCAATAAAAATCTAAAATAATTACACAAATGAAACTCTATAAAGTAATTCTTCATTCTAACAATACTATTAGTAATTGCGTAAACATAATATTAATACTTACAGTTACTTTCTTGCAATGTGTGAGTCAAAAATCAAATGAATATCTACCTTCTGAAGCTTTCTTTGTTCCAATCTTTTCCCTGTGATTCACACCAAATTTATGGAGTGTGTATCTCTCTTGGAGTAGCCTTAATCTTGGCAATCACCTTGTATCTGCCTGGGTCTACTAAATAATTTTGGGATGGAGTCAGTTTAATATCCTGGAAACTTTGAGGTATGCCCACCCACTAGCTTAATTCTGATTGGATGCAGTGGACTAACCAGTCCCCAGTTGTAAATCAGTGGAAAGGTCAATATAAGTTGCCCATCATTTTATTACCAATGGCTCTTTTGATGTCCTACTAAAGGATTAGCACCCAGGTGTAATTTACAAATCCTGTTCTGCTCAAAAAACTTTTTGGGACTATGTTTCCCTGGCTTCTTGCTGTCCTTGTTTGTCCACAGATCAAACACCAGATTAGTCCACCTAGGTAGACCAAGACACATATATTACATATTTTCACAAAAATTAATTATGGTAGGTCAGAAAACAACTTAGACCTTGCAGCATTGTTTCAAATTCCACAAGAGATTGTCACATATTTCTGAACTACAATTTTTAAATATTTAGGCTAAATCTCCTATCACATAATATTTAAACTTTGTTTTCATTATATATATATATATATATATATATATATATATATATATATATATATATATATATATATATATATATATATATATATATATATATATTGCTGAATTTATTTGCCAAATTATTTACCAATACAGACATTTAAATGAAGTGGTATATCATATAGGCAGTGATGTCTGCCATTACAAGTTCATTTATGGTTTCAAACTGATTTTATAAAGAAAATATGCAAATAAAACTGCTAAAAGATCCATTAATAAAAAAAGAAATAAATTAGAAAAAGCTCTTCACTGATCAAAGAGGTCTTGCAAGGATTTTAAAGCTAGGAGACCAGGACTCCTAAGTTGGTAAAAATAGGAGTCCCACTAAGCATAAGTTGCAATCCCTGGAAATCACGTCCTTTCTTACACTTTGCTAAGGTCACATCTGAACTATCATTTATAGCAACTTTAGCAGAGTTCTGAATCTCATTAATATCTTCATCATTTTTCCTTCTAACTACAAAACACTTGTCTAAATTTACAAACAGCATTTTGTCCAAGTCTCTAGTCTATTTGGCATGAAATATTTATACCCCTACAACTGGAAATGAAATCAATAACAGTGATTGTGCTGGTCTTCACCAATGTCACAAATTACAATTATGTTTACATATTTTATACTATCTGGCCATAATTTTGGCTACAAAATATTTGGCTGATTAAAATGGTAGATAGTCTGGAGTTCAAAGGCACCATGACAGGTCCCAAACAGGGATATAAAAATGCACTGGAATCAATTGTTACATAAACAAATCATTACATCATATTCACAAACCACCCTCAAGGTTAATTGTTAGGTCATAAGATGCTTATGCTGTGTATAGCTGCAATCCACCACCTCAAAGGGCAAATGTGAAAGGACTACAGTGGACCACATAACACCAATTTGAAGAAAAAAAAAAAACAAAAATAAAACCCCAGAAAAATAGTTTTGCTGCAACTTCAGTGAAAACTAATTATCTCTGAAGCACCAATATATACCAAGAATTTTTTTTTAAAAACTTGCTTCAATGTTCTACAATTCATTTGATGTTGCTGCAGCAATAACCAATGGGTATTTGTTTTGTCGGTCAAAGAAAGCCTTTAGCAGTGCCTTCAATAACACATGTACCCTCATCAAAGCAAGCCTGTGACCTTTGATCAAAGAAGTCAGCAACAAACTAAAATAAAAGCATTGCTTCAGTTTTTATAGTGATTAGAACATATTTATTTTGCTGCAAAAGTTTCCTCCTTGCAACAAAAAAACATGTCTATGGAGGACTCCTGTGTGGGTAATTTTCTACGTCACAGATAAAAAAGTTTGTGTCAAAATATGTGTAATTAAGCGTTTCCAAGATTTCTGGATCATATTTTTTAAAAGCAAAATACTATTGGCATATTGATGTTTAAATTTCAAAACAGAATTTGGTATATTTTCATAGTACAGTACTGAGCAGGCCCCAACTTCATGAAATGGAGCAGAAAGGGTTGGTCAGTGTGCAAGAATTTCTTGGTTGCTGTGAGCTGCTTGGTATGAACACCACTTAAATACATTTCATGTTGGGTTACAACAGTGCCAGAACTTACTGGCTAGTGAGGAGGCATCTGAAAAGTAATATCTACAACCATTTTATGTCCGAAAAATCAGAAAAATCAGTGCGAAGTTGTTTTAGCTTTCCTAACAGAAGAAGGCAAAGTTTACATTTCTCAGGCGATGCTTTTGCCCACTTTGCCTGGTAGCTTGACCTCTAAGAGTATAGAGAGAATTACAGTGGGTAGGTAAAATACATTGAACTGAAACCGTTAAATATTTTCTTTGAAATTGTTCATTTGATTTACATTTGGAAACATTAAGTTCACTTTTCTATGCTTGGATATGCTACCAGATCAATATGTGCAGAAATGAAAGCTAGACTTTACGGAATAATTTTTTTTTCTCAAAATAAACTATTTGAGAACACAGACTTTTGTTTAACAATAATTATCTTGTCACCTTGAAATTGGCCACATGCATTTAAACTATCTCTCACTAGATGACTTTTGACAAGTTTAGAACATTTACATCTTTTTTAAGCCATAAATAGTTGTCAGCCTTGATTGATTAGGCATTTAAAGAAATAGAAACAGGCTATAATCATTAAGGATAAGTGCTTTATTAAACATGCCTGTAAAATAAATCTCCCAGGAGTTATAGTATTAACATATACAAGTATTACCTAATTACCTTCAAATCAGTGACATTCATCAAAATAATCTTTGAGAAGCTGATTGTATCAAAAAGTCTGGAAGCTTGGCTTATAATGTCCATTGAATCATATTGTGTAATTTTGTTTGTAGGCATAAGGACCTTCTCTCCTTTCCCTACAAATAAGAATAAGTTCATGTACCCTTCCTAGGTGCATGTCATGTGGTTTTCATCTTTGCTCATTCTAATCTGAAGGACAAAATGTGTCACTGGCTGAGGAAGTATTAATTTATAGACCTGCAAATATTTATCAACTGTTTGAATTTTGCAGGTAAAAGTTCCAGTTTTTTAGCTTTAACAAAGCTTTAGATTTTGAATTTTTAATAGGCTTTAATCTGTCTCCAAGGACATTTGCCATAATAGGTTCCTTTCTCTTTGCCTTTTCATATGCTGCTTTTCCTGGTAGTGAAGAAGTTCTTATCTCAGTTATCTTTCTACAGCTGCTTTCTCTTCCTTAGGCCATGGTAATCTAGTCATTTTCTTTTTTTTTGCTTTCACACTTGACTTGCACTTTTTACCTATAAAAAAATCCCCTTTTACTTTCAGATCTTACATTCCCCAAACATTAATACCTTTTTAAACAGCAATTATTTCACTGTTTACCATCTAAGGCCTGTTCCATTAAAACATGCAATGGACCCAGGGAAGGCAATTTTAAAGTGGTTACTCAGACAAAGATGCACTTCAACATTTTCTTGTCATTGAACTTGGTGAAATCAAAGTACCCTGGCTTAGTTTTCAAACACTGCCTTCCCTTTGTACCAATATGTTTAAATGGAACAGCCCTAAGCAATATAAAGAAACCAATACTGACAATAGGAAACAATAAAATTAGGATCTTGAGTTCACACTGACAAATATATTATTGTAACATATTAATAATTTGCTTTAACAGCAACAGGTACCAGTGAATATCATCTACAGGCATAGTAAACATTATGTAAAATTTTTAACCTCAGCATTTACAGCTATCTAGTACCATATGAATTGTAGCCAGCAAAAGAAAGTAAACAAGTTTAGCTGTTAACATCTCTAAGAACACATCAAATAAAAAAGGGAATAATGGGCCATTAACTAAATATGATTGAGATATGCTGGAGTAATTAGATTTTACATACAATGAACTCAGTTTCAAGTAGTGGGAGAATGTTATCACCAATTTTTTAAAAAACAATATTGAATGTACCGATGTAAGCATTAACAGGGATTTCTTTATTTTCATATGAAAAACTTTTCTTTTGCAAAACGTATTTCTGCTGGTGCTCTAATGCTCTGAAATGTAATTATTTTGATAAATCAAGAGGTCCAAGCATTCTAGTATGATACACGTTATAATCATGTAATTTCAACATGTAGATATTACTAAGTGGATAATTTTAATACTTGTGCTCATTTTCCAATGCCGATCATCATGGGAACTTGAAAGTTGGTTGTTGTGAGGCTTGACGCCATTTTTCAGCACACGATAGGCTATACATAGCGGCCAGTATTAATAGTGGAGGAAGAAACCGTGAAAACTGCTAGAAGAACCACCGACTCACAAGAAGCTATTGGCATGCTTGAAAGTGGTTTTTGTGATCACATCTGGGTTTTGATTGTTTTTTTTTTTTTAAAGCATTGCACATCAATTTATTTCAAGTGCTAAACCCCAGGGGCATCAAGTTTAATAAATTACCTACATAAATTCTGTTATGTAAATTTAATTTGTATTGTTTATTGTTTGTTAGTTTTTTTATAGTTATTTTGTTTAACTTTGTATTTCATTACATGCTTTTGTAATGTAACATTGTATGTTGGACTTGACTATGTCCAAAATTGAGTTAATCTTCTGCTAGATCAGAATTGACAATTTTTAAAATTTATTTTGTAAACAGATCATATATAACTAAAATATTCTCTCAGTATGGGCTTAATATCAGGATCATTATTAGCAAGTAAAAATGTTTATTTTGGTCAGGGTCTAGGTTTTGAAATTCCCTTAGTGTATTAAAATAGTCCAGGTTCTGCTTTATAATAATAACTAGCATTTTTATTTTGTAAACATCAGGATCGTTCAAGAAGGTTATTGCTCATTAGATATTAGGTTTTGTTTTAGACTGCTAAAAGTGACCTGAGGACAAGTTGAGAAATATATATTCTTGTAACTGAGAGAATTTTTAAATCATGCTTTAAAATCTAGCACATTCAAGTCGAGTTATAAGTTGTATCCAGCACATCAAAGTTCGGGCTGGAGTCTTTTACCTCAAATTATTAAATTCAGATAATTATTTTCTCTGAAAAAATTCTTGGATAGAGACATTCACTGGAACTTATAATGACTTTAAACCTGAAATGATATTACTATGATTCAAAAGACTTGGAACATCAACACTCTACAAGCTACTACACATTAATAACCCTCATCTTTGGATTTAATTTTTTCAGGGCTTTAAATTATTAGGATTTGTGTTAGCCAGTCATACCATGTAGGGTATCCTCCCTGATATATACTGGTGGAGGGTCAGTGTACTGCCTGAACAATCACTGATCTAGATCATAACCTATTGGCAGTCAACAGCAAGTATGAGTTTTCAAGAATATCTCTCATACCAGAGAGCCCATATTGACAAAACTGCTCAGATTTGATTCTAATTGTGTTAATCTTACAAAATTTACTCCGCTGCTTTTCTCCTTACAGAAGTATATACAGATAAAATCATGTAGTTTTGATTTTCAAAATGTGTTGACCATCATTTTAGTAGATTGATTTGTTATGGAAGCAGAGATATCGCCAATGTTTGATCAAGTGTAAATTTTCTATTATAAAAATGACAAATAACTTGCGGTGGTTAAAACTCAGCAAAAAAATTACTTGCCATAAAAAAATCCATTTCAATATTTTTCCTGTTTAGAATCAGTGATGTCCTCATCAAAATCCTCAATGTCCTCATCAAAGTCCGTAGTAACTCTTTATCGATGAGGAAAACCATCCTTTGCCTAAAACAGTCAGCTACTAAACATGTGATGATACAGACAGACAGACAGTGGACACCTACATCAATAACACTGTTTAGAATACTGTAATGAATTCTCAAGTTCCATGAGGAACTGTTGTAACCAATATTTTTAGGTAGTTCTTTGTTACTGTAATATGTGCATATTTACAAGAAACAATTACGTTTATGATACATTTCATAGTTCTGTCAGCATCTTTTACAGTTGTTTTAGAGGCTCCAAATAGCCCCAAATAGCTGAATGATCTAAAGTGCCCACCATTTTAGATCACTGCAATTTCTCCTCCGTCATCATGGGTTTGAGTCTCAGACTTGGGCAATTTGGATATGTGAGAAAGCTTGCCAGTAGCTTCTCTTGGGTTGGTGGTTCTTGCAGGTTTTTCCAGGGTTCTTCATCTACCAGTTAAACTGGCCACCATGTATAGCCTATATTGTGCAGAAAATGACATTAAACCCTATAACATTTGCTATATCAAAGTCCTTTGATCTTAAATAATGATAAAAGCAATTTTACTTTAAAAGCAAATTTTCAATAATCCATTAACAGAATCATTATATTTAACTTAATCTGACCTATATAGCTCATTTGATGGTAAAGGTAAGAATGTTAATAAACTGAAATTGAAATCTTCAATAACTTTGTCTTTTGTCTACGATTATCTGCACTTTTTGAGAAATGTGTTATGATGGATGCAGTTTGGTCATTTTTTTAGCGGAACATAAATTAAATCTGATAAGGTAAATTTTTTACTAACAAGTAAGCACTTTTATTATAATACCATCATTTTTGTGACGGGGGACCGTTGTACCCTTGTATGGTTTGTAAGAAGTTCAGTGGGGTGTTCCCAGCATTTATTTAGATGTGGTACCCACCCAGCCTCGATTATGGTTCAGAAGTTAGTGAATGTTGGTAAATAGCTCCGAGCTCCCAGTCAGCAATGCCGACAATTAAATAATAAAAGTACAAAGGGTGAAATTAAATAACAATTTTTTAATTGACAATTAAATATTCAATCACTCGAACTTCACAATGAGCTCCTTTCGCTCTACCCTTTGAGCCTATCTCATCATAAAAGTTATAGTGTGAGAGTTTCGCCATGTCCTTGGGGTTTACTCATCTCCTGATTCTTTCTGTCTGATTTTCTCTGGGTTCCTTGACGTACTCCTCCACTTTTGCTCCTCCCAGCTAATTCCCCTCCTCTACTTTCCTCGTCTAACCATTGACTCTGATTTCGACTCTGTATCATCAGTCTCACTTCAATCAGTCTCTTAGAGACTCAGGACTCTACCTCTAACCGGAATTTGTCTCCCAAAAAGCTTCCTGTAAAGGATGGTATGCTATTTTTCCTAGGCGTTCACCTCACACTACCCATCAAAGCTGAACAAATTCCATAGCCTAAAGTCCCGGACAAGTAATTTTTAAGTTGGGCAAGTAAATTTTCAAAGTCACTAGTCCAGGACAAGTACTTTTTAAACAAAGTTGGGCTAATCCTTATTATTTTTCGTAAAGCCTTCAGCCTCACATGTATACATAGCATCTTACTCTGTTGGCGGAAACGGGCGCTCTTCAAAGAATAGGAACTTTTATCAGTTATACAATACGTCACTTGAAGTACCCTATACAAACAAGCTGTCTGCACGAGAAACCTCATAGTTATTTTGGCGTTGTAGGGAATGGTAGGTAAGTTAAATAATAGGTGAATACTTAAAAAGGATGTGGTGTTGTAGCCAGCTTAGGACGTAGTCCAAGCTATAAGTGTTATCTGTTCTAAATTATTTTCGTTTTATTTTCTAATGGCTACTGAAGAGGACAAAGTTCTTTTCAATTACCGACCTTGAAGCCGACTCGGAATTTTCGGGTTTTGGGCCTGAGGATATTGCAGCCTTTTGTGAAGTCGAGGCAAGTTCCTCAAAAGAGGGAAAAGTTATGAATCCACAAAAACAGAAAAACAAAAAGTTGAAGTCTGTCGTGACTAGAGTCCTGAAAGCGACAAAACACAAGCCTGTTATGGCAGATAAACAAACAACAAATGTCGGACAGTCGAAGACGTCCATTATTATAGATATAAATAACCTGTCGCAAACGGACATTGAGCTTTTGAAGAAAAAACTGGGTCTAAATGATATTCAGCCTGTTGTGGCAGATGACAATGAAATTAATGACTGTTTTGGTGAACATTTACCAGAATTACATGTAGAAGTTGAAAATGAAGGTCCTTATAGCCATGTTGAAGTTACCCCAGAAGAGGGTGATACAAGTAGACCACTCAAGCAAATTTCGTTGAGTGGGAAAATTAATGGGGCATTGTTTGATGCTATGCAGCCTGATTACAACTGTATTTCTACTAGTAATGATGGTGTGTTGCAATTACCCAAATTAAAAATTCCCCAAAAAAGAGGAGCCAATACCAAAATCCTGCATGCACTTCCTTATGTGCAACAGATGAAATTGTACAGAAGTACAAAATCCCAGAAAATTGTGATAATTTGAGCCCCCTTTTTGTCAATCAAGAAATTTGGAATGACCTAAGCAAAAGAGTTCTTGTTGCTGCAGGTATTATGCCAGTTGTCCAGTTAGCAGAATTGTTAAAGTCACATATTGCTACTAATGAAAAAGCAAAGACCCTAATTTCTGATGCAATTACTCTTATGGGTCAGGTGCAATATAACGTCTCCCTCAGGAGGAGATATATGATTTGACCACACTTGAAAAGGAAATATTCGAATCTTTGTAACATGCATACCCCAATGACCTCAATGCTTTTTGGAGATGATGTGGCCAAAGAAGTTAAAAAATGTGACACTGGGTTTGAACTTGCGAAAGAAAACTTTGCCCAGTTTAACAGAGGTTTCAATAGAGGCCGAAGTGCTGGAGGTGGTGGACCCATAAGAACTCACGATTTCAATCAGAGGGCAAGATTTTGATCCCAACCTTATAGTACCCAAAATACACACAAGTATCAATACCAAAATTCCAACAGAGGAAAGAGACCTTATACCAGTCTCCCAAACGAACCCACAAATTAAAATCTGTTAAGGTAAGTTCTGTGGGACAATTAAAACACTGCATTGATGTATGGAATAAATTTACTCATGAGTAGTAGAAGAAAGTAAGAATCCGAACTCAACAACCCCTCTCCCCACCCCTCCAGACCTCCAAACAAATACAAAATACCTAGGTAACGTAATAGAACACCTGTTGCAATCAATAATTGCGTTAAGAATCCGAGCTCAACAACCCTTCTCCCCACCCCTCTAGACCTCCAAACAAATACAATAGAACACCTGTTGCAAAATACCTAGGTAACAGGTAAAATTTAATTACGTGATCTTCCAGAATAAGCAAAATGATGTGTCAGACTCAATCTTCCAAATCATTACGATTTAGCAGAGCTTGGCGATTGTGGACTAAATTACGCATTAGAATTCCAGTAAGGTAAGTGGTATTATACCTCATTACCAACTGTTAATGTCTCAACTGTAGATATCAAAAATATTTCATTATCATGGTAATAGAGGCTAAACTTTACTTTACCGCTGACATAACAACGGGACTCAAACAAATCTTTTATTTGTGATTTGTTAAGAGGGTATTTTTTGTCGATAAAATACACCTTTGACCGATCAAGATCAATTGTAAGTTTGGTGTATTTTTGCTGACTAATCGGACAGTGAAAGTTTTTAAATTCCGCTAGCAACTTTTGATACAATTGTTCGAGATAATTAAAATACTCGCTGTCATCAGATCTGATGAGCGAAAGTTTTAACTTGTCACGGGTACCACTAAAGCATATGCCTGATGTTTCATTATTAATTTCAACTGTCAATGGTTTGCCGTCCATCATTAGATATTTGATTTTGCTACTGTAGCTATTTGTTACTGTCAAATTTTCAAACATTATTTTTAAAGTTTAGATAAAATTTTAGTTTGCAAAGATAATGTCAAGTATATCTCTATCATCATGACAATACCCAAGTGCAAGTGTATCTACCCCATTTTCGCAATAACGTTTATCATCAAAATTGCTCAAACCGCGTTTGATAAGGACATCTGTTTCGAGAGCTTATGATGATTTGTCCGAATTGACATAGCTCTTATAAAACTAACACCGCCATCAAGCGCATACTTGTAGTCATCAAATTTTATAAACTTTTTAACAAAATCGCGAGGCAGACCTTTTGCTTTTTTTGTTATTTTATTATTGTCTAACAATACGGCATACATTTTACTACGTAATCCGATAAAGTATTTGATAGCGCTCGAGTTCATTTCATCTTTGAACTTACCAATAACCTTTTTATTTGTGTCGTCATGAAATTTACTGTCACGTGGGTAATCAGAAAGATCAAACAGATATCTATTATCATGCATATCCTGATAAACGTCCTCGTATTCGATTTCATATACGAGCGAATCAGTATCAGTAAATAATAATCTACTAGCCGGCCATTGATTTTTAACAAAATTATAATGAAAATCATACATCAGCCACTTTGATAAATCTAACACTGAAGCTCCAACGTAGATCGGCTTGTTTAGTTTTAGATTTGTTTTTCTTCTTTGTATCGCAACAAGATTCTCATTAAAAATTTTCATGCTCACAAAAATCATCGTCTTACACAAGTTTGTTTCTGCGATTGACATCATTGACTAGTTCGATATTTACGCGTTTCCCAATATTCTCCATCGTCTTACCAAAAACAGAATTGTTCATCAGTTTGAAAAAGTTTTTCTCAAAATCAGTTTTTGCCGCAGCTCTTCTTGTAGTGCTCGAGTTAATATAAGCTCTCATCCACGGCGACTGATTAAATTTTAGTACGCGATGAACTTTTCTCAACACGAGACCAGCATCGACTGCTTGTTTTAAAGCTTTGTAATGCAAAACATAATTACGTTTATGAAGCAAATTTGGTACTAGTTTCTTTACCATAGAATGTTGTCTTGGTAATGCTGACGCTTGTTGTTCTTCTGATAACAAACTATATTCTATAACCATCGATTCCGCGCAGAAAGGGTAATCGTTATGCAATTTGTGTAGCGAAGTTGGATAATCGAGATCAACTTCAACGAAATACGAAACATCGTCGGGTATCTTTTTTTCTGTCTCTGATAGAAATTGATCAGCCGTGATCCAATGAAATCCATCAAACGACATTGATTCTGCCATCGAATATCCGTACAAGTTATTACAATCTAGATAAACTATATACTTCGAAGGAAGGTCAGGATTATACACTTTCAAATATTTGTTGTTTGCTTCAGCATATTTCTTCGTTATCACACTAATACCGCCTCGAATACCTTTTTCAATAAAATTGAACATATCAACATCAGTCAGTAATTCCAACGGAAGGTCAGGATTATACTCTTTCAAATATTTGTTGTTTGCTTCAGCATATTTCTTCGTTATCACGCTAATACCGCCTCGGATACCTTTTTCAATAAAATTGAACATATCAACATCAGTCAGTAATTCCAACCTTACCTTACTAAACTTTAACAGAGCATCCCATGACAGTCCGGGGGCAGAATAATACCAGCAAGGATCTAGTCCGTAATTATTATAACTCACTTCTCGAAAACTTTCAAAAACATCCGCTAATAATAACACGTCAGTTTTCAAATACAAATCGTGATAATCACCAAAAGTCTCACAATCAAACTCTTTCCAAATATCTTGTGCATACTTGTACTCATCATCAGTGATATTTTTCATTTTTAAGTTGCGAGTAAAATTTGTCTTTGCCAGGTAAAGATGTTTCATCAAATTTACTCCAATCGTCGATATATTCGTATGGAAAAACTCCTTTTTTAGCTAGTAGATTAAATTTATCTCCAAAACAGTCTCTTAGGTTATTAAATTTACTACAACCTTTTACTAGCTCATCTAACGATGCTGCCATAAACTGCAGGCTGTCAATAAAACGTAATTTTCCTAGCGTAACTGACATATACTTTTCAAAATTATTTGGAATGCATTTGATGACATTATTGAGTTTTAGATGAGCCTTTATCTCAGGATCACCAAAAGCTTCTACGATGATGTGACTATCATATCCTCGAAAATTGTGAAGAATAACCGGAATAAAATCTGGAGCGTGAAATTTTAAATTACACTGGTCATGAGCCGCTCCACGATACTGTCCGGTCAAATGGCAATGGTCACGTACTTTTTTGTTATCGTCAAAAGCTTTTTCACAAATGTAACAAATTTTCGCTTGCTCGTGATCGGATTCTTGTTGAGGTGTTAATTTTAACATTGGAGTTACTCTTTTCAAATGATAAGTTATATGATCAACTTCGCTGATCAATTGCTTGAGAAGCCAGACAGCTGGATTTTTACCACGATAGAGTTGGATTGGTTTAGATAATCTCGAATCAGCGCAACAAACTACCTTGTACGCTACTCCACATGGAACATGATTTTGAATTTTTCTTGTACTCGATTGGTTAGGATCATTTTCTACGCCAAGTACACGTTGAAGTAAGCATTCGAAATCGACGTATATGACGAAAGGAATTTTTAGTTTGTGATTATGATGGACAAACTGTAAGACGCTATCTTTTTTAGATGGCATTGCTATTCTTTGTACGTCACTACAGTACTGCAAATGCTTTTGTAATGTTTCATTGTCTCTACAACCGTGCAAGCAGCGATAACAAAAGAACTTTTTGTTGTTATTTTTATTATACTGTCTTCCAACTAGTCTGTTAAAGTTTTTGATCCAAACGTAATGATTTTTATAAAACAGTAAATTGATAGTCGATTGTGAAGCTTTTTCTGAAATATACCTCGGATAAACATTTTCTTTTTCATCTAATCCGAAAACGTTAATCGAAACATTATTTTGCTTTTCAAACTTTGGTATTTGATTTTCTGCCACTGGAGAGTCAATACCAGCACAATTTAATCTTGACACGTGACTGATATACTTCTCAACACGATCAGCATTTTTTTCTGCTGGAAATAGCGCGGAAAGAACAGCCCATTGGAAACATTTGCTATCGACGTTTTTTATGTTTATACAGCACTGTTTATTTTTTTTTTTAGTGGCAGGTCGATATACGAACTACCGCGTAATGCGTCATATTTCATCGTGTGAAACAAAATTTTCTTGATCATTTCAAACTTCCAACCCGAACCTAATTCGGTAAATTCTTCTATTTTTTCCCAAATTTCTTGGTGTATTTCATTAGATAGTGACAAAAGATCACTACCAAGTAAAACACGTCTAGATTTTGCGTTGATGTAAGGGTCTGCAATTTCCTTGTTAGTAGATTCTTCCGTCACAAGTAGTTTTGAAAATATAACGTGATATTGCACTAACAATCTTAGACCCTTGTGTTTTTCAAGCTCACGTTTTACAGTCGTCTGTAGCAGATGAAAGAGATTTGTTTCAGTAAAATTTACTAAGGCATTTTGATTATCAAACTGATAACTATTATCAAAACCTGCAAAAGCAGTCGCTATTTTAACAGGTTCTCCAATAAGTCTCTTCTTGGCTATATCACGCAATTTCAACATCGCTATACTATAGTCTAATATCTAATTGATAATTTACCGCAAACTGCGCATGCGCTAGAAAAACAATTAGAGATAAAAAAGAAATCGCTATAGTATAATGACACAAAATCTGACGAGCGCTACCAAGCAAGAGGTATATCATGTTTATCCGAAGTACAACCTGTACGCTGGAAATGCACTTGGTTCGGTTATTAACATCAAAACTGGAATATCTGTTGGCAAATTAACGTCAGCGGGTTATACGATTAGTGTAAAGGGAGATAATACTGAAAGGATTACGATGTTTAGAAAAGATTTTATTTACACGTTATTTTGCGATGACATTCCAGAGGGGAAACGAGTATATCATGTGAACGGTAAAGTCACTGATGATAATATTGAAAATTTATCCTTACAAGACGAGTTTCAGCCGCATCCGGTCTTTGATTTATACGAGGCTAACGATCGCGGTATTATTAGAAACAGAAAAACTAAAAAAGTTCTTAGTTCTATGAACAATATGGGATATCTTATAGTAACTGTTAGAGGAACATCGACAGATCAAGTTTGTTATACTGGTCATAGGTTTGTTTACGAGGTGTTCAACGGATCTATACCCAATGGTCTGGTTATTAATCATATCAATAACGTTAAAACAGACAATCGATTGGAAAATCTGGAGCTAGTGACCCAACAGGAAAATGTGAGAAAAGGACGAGGTGGTGGTATTAATTTTAGATGCCCAATAAAACCTGTTATTTCGTTAAACCTTGAAACGGATGAGGAGATCAAATTCAAATCAATTACAGCTGCGGCGAAATATTATAATATAAATCCCAGAGCAGTAAAATTTGTAGCTGATGGAGCAACAAAATCAGCTTTTTCAAACAAGTATAATGCTAGTATTATTTTTAGATATGAGGATTAATTATACTTAACAGTTCTGTTATTGTTAAACAATGATGAGCAAATGCTAAAACATCATCGCGATTAAATTTTAGCGTCACTACTGCACTTTCATCAATTTTTTTTTCTGCTGCTGTTAATAATATTTTATGAGAATCACCTTGCATTACAAAAATCTCAACGGAATATGCACCATAACCCGACAAGCATTTTCTTACCGCTTCGGTCAGTTCGTGGTTATTTAATACCTTAACTTTTTGGTGATATTTTACCTTGTCAGTCATCTTATAACAACAAATTAGATAAAAAGTATATTATAATATGGATATGATGAAACGACTCGTTCAACTATACGAAGAAGATACTAGTGATATCAGCGATAAGGTCTCCACAATCTCTAATGATATGATAGACAAATCTATTGGTTATAACGAAGATGATATTTTATATAACATCGAATCTGATGATGGTGAAATAGTCACCGTCGTTAACAGATATAATTATAGCAGACCAACCACTGGAAAATATGTCAAGTATCACATTGCTAAAAAAATTATAAAATTTAATTTTACCGTTACCGAACAGCAGGTATTTTTGCAGTTAATCAGACCTTTCTTAAACATTAAAATTTCAGGTCGACAGAAAAATATAAAATTTGATTTCATCTTTGTCAAGATTTTTAATCTAATGACGATCTCTGACGATCGCAGACAATATCTAATATCATTATGTAAACCAGTAAAAGGTGTATCTTATCAAACGAAAGTATGAGGAAATTTATAATAGCATTATTTCACAGTCGATAAAATCGACCGGGTTGGAATCCAGCTGTTAAATTTATCGCTATACCCACGCCATTTGACTAAACTTTTATCTCCTTTTTTCCTAATCACTTTTTCGATAACGAAAACATATTGTTCAGTTTTTTGTAGTTCTTGTTCGTAAAAACTACCTACTATAGGTTCCCCTGCCAGATCTTTTAACGCGTACGTTACAGGTATTGTTAAGAGTACTTTATCAACAACAAATACTTCGCTCCAGTTTGGAGTAAATCCTTTTTCAAATATCTTTTTAGTCAAAGAGATTCTAACTTTATCACCGACCTTAAATTTATGTCTGCGGTACATGTTTTCGTTTGCTAATATTGGATTTTTGATAGCGTCATTGGGTACATTTTGATGGTTCGATGTTTCGTGTTATTATATTCGCCTACGATTTGAGAAAGGTCATCGATGTACCTGTTGGTGTTTTTAGCTGTCATATGTTTGTGTAATTTTTCGTTTAGCGTGCGATTAAATCTCGACAACAACGCTTTTGCCTTCGTTTCCTGTAACATATTTTTTTTATATTATTTTGTTCTAGAAACTGTTCAAACTTTTTGTTAAAAAACTCGGCTCCATGATCAGTCCAGATTTTGTTTGGCTTTCTTTCTGTACTCGTTATTATTTGTTTTAGCGCTTCAGTGATTGACGTTCCTGTTTTATCTGAAACTGGCACACTAAAAGCGTATTTGCTGAAAACATCTGTGACATTAAACAAATATTTCTTATTATCGTTAAACTGAGCCAGATTGGATACATCTACCAAATCTATTGCCCAGATATCATCTACAGCGTTTGCAACAACTTTACGTCTCGGAAACTTTTTTTTTAGGTCTGTGTAGTTCGACTGCAAGATCATCGTATACTTTTTTTCCAAGTCCGAGTTTATATTTTGCTCCAATCATTCCCTGAACAAATCTTCTATCAAAACGTTCTCGTAAATTTGTTGGCTCCATATCACGTAATTCGTCTAACATTACTTTATCACAATCTGCTTTCGAGTTTTCATTATCACGATAACAGATATCGTGACGCATCGCTATTGCATCCACTTGATTATAAGGCTCTTGTCCCGGCAATGGATTATCGTTTTCATCTAGTTGTTGATCTAGCGGATTGTAAGGCCCTGTATAACGATGACCTGGCAAAGTCCAACCGCCTTTTGGTTTTGGTAATTTACCAATAATTTTATGTATATCTATACCTAACCCTATTATTTCTCTGTTGTTACAACGTTGACAGTACGTAATGATTTTATCTTGTTCTATGCAAAAATCTTTGTCACAATCACAATTGCATTTCATTTTATTTTATTTTGTTTCATAAGATTAATCGTCGATCAAGATAACTATCAACGCTAGATCCAACTTGTTTTTTCAAAAACATACTTTTCTTTCTACCACAGATTGCACAAATACTTTTAACATCGTTCTATTATTTTTCGTTTTTTCCGTCATCTCATCCTTGTTCTCTGTTTTAGTTTTGCATTTGAGACAGTATGTTGACATTATTATATCAAGGAGTTTAGATAAAATTGATTGCAATCTTATCATTCGCATGAGAAGGATGCTCATCAAATTGTAAAATAAACTTTAAAAAGTTTTTACTTCTAGAGCTTTCACTTCGGGACATCTGTCTGACAAACATGATACAATAATAACCACAAGCTGATGTTCCAATCGGCTGTAGTTGATTAGACGAATAATTTATTTTATCAAATTTTTTAAAAATATATTTTTTTATGAGATCGCTTGGAGGAAGTCCGAACGAATCAAAATAATTGTTATCGTGGACAGCAACCCAGTGGGTGCCAGAGCCATCATTGAAGTTTTCAATATTTACAACACAAGAACCGCCTGTTGGTACGTCATCGAGTTCATCCTTGGAAAATACTCCTCGAAATCCAACAACGTCCTTCAATTTTTCAATGATGTCAAAATTGCTCAATAACGTCTGGTCCCTGGTAGAGTTAATCCGCGTCCGATTCCTAGTAAGTTTGGCAGCAGACTTCCCGCTAGTCCCGCCAAAAGTGGAGCGAAAGGAATAATTCCTCCTTGTTTTGTTTGTTTGCGTTTTGTTGTTTCTTTTTTTTCGATGATTTTGGTTTTTTTTTGGGACTTTTTCGTTGGCATTTTATTTTATACTGTTACATAAAATTAACGATAGATTTGTTTGATACCACGACCTTCGACTGCTTTCTTCGTTGCGCCAGAGACTGCTCCTGACGCAGCCGCAAGTCCAAGTGTACCAAGTACTGGTAAAACTTTGCTAGCTATTATTGATAACGCTGGTCCAAAAAATCCACCTTCTTTTGACATTGCAGTTACCTGAGAAACAGATAATTTCAGCACAAAAGGTTTGTTGCGATCGAGTTTATTGATTTGTTGTTGCGTTAGCATGACTTTTACTGCAATTTTATTTGAAGTTTCTGGAGAGATCATCAAAGAAACAGAGCTGCGTTTAGCAACAGCTGCTGATAATTTTTCAACTTGACCAGATGTTAGGTATATTTCTCGAGTTGTGTATTTGGTTTTCATAATGTTATATCCAAGTTGTTAGATTAAACTTGTACTGTCATTCTTCCTTTGATTGAATCGATGGTCAGAAATCGATCACTAACCAATATCGCGTATACGTTATACTGTTCACCTGGCACATCGCCCAGTGTCCACGTGACCTTAATATCTGCAGTCGATCCCACAACACGCTCCAAATGTTTTGATACGTCAAAATAAAAGATGGGATAGAGCGATCGAAACTCTTCTATTGATATTTGAGATCCACTGTCCGCGTTCTGATATTTTTGCATTGCTTCCATAAGATACATGTACGGCCGAGAGATGTTTCTGGTGGCGTCTACGGCAAAATTACATTCGATTGCACGTTCGGGATACTGTTTGGAATTTACTCTCACAAATATTCGTCTAACGTCTGGGTTATCGAATACGGAGTTGTTCATTTCCTGATTGTTACGACGCGCTTGTCGTTGAAATACGACGAACAAGTGTCGCGGTAGTTGTTCGCTGGGCGTGGTCGTTACACGCCACGTGTAATCAGTCGCGTTGGGAATGGCTGTTTGATAAATCCTGTTCTGTTGGAAGTGTATCTTTTTTGTAAAGGTGGCTAGTAAAGATTCGAGCTCCATCATTTTAGCTAATGAAGGGACAACCCGAGGCATCCACAGTGCTAATCTTGTAATAGAAAACTGTCCCTCAGCCACTCCACCGGCGTGCATTATACAATCGTTTTGATCAGCTCGATCTAATATAAGCGTATGTTTTATTCCTCGAAACACTTTGTTATAATCACGGCAAAATCCAAAGATTGTACTTAACGGAAGCATCATCGTTATTTGGCGAGATTCTGCGGCAAATGCTTTTCGTTTGGTAAATCCCTCGTTATATCTTATGTTACGTGCACTAATAACACCGTTTATTAATTCTAACATCGCAACACCATCTGCGGCTGCAGCTGGTGGAGTTATACCAAGATTATTACAAGCGGCAATAAGTGAAGCTCTTGTGGCGTTTTCATTAGCAGCTGCACCTGGTGCGGCTATACCAAATTTGTTAGCATTATCAATAAGAAAATTTCTTACAATTACAAGATCTGCAGCGGCATCAGCTCCGTGTTCTTTTACACCACTTGAAATAAACTCGCTCGACACAGTTGTCCCTAGTCCAGTATCTTTGAACCACATCATATTTGTGGCTATTGATCTGGAATAGTCATCGCTAAACGAAACGATGTTTAGTATTGTACTCGCTATGGGTAAATGCATTGAAATATCTTCTACGGTTTGATTGGCCAGTTGGTATCGTGCACTCTTAAACAAGCTCCAACCATTATTGACGAGAGCGATTTCTACATTAGCTGCAATATCACCACCTGCTGCAGTTAATATTCGGCCACGCACTTCTAACATTGCCTTATGGGGTAGTAGAAACACGTCCTCGTCTCTTGTGTTAAAAGTTCTAACTCCGGTTTTATTCGGTTCGTTCGAGTTTTCATCGAGATACTCGACATACTCTAATTCTGTTACAGCATCGTCAGTATCAATTTCTTCTGCAAAGTCGAGATAGTTTTTAGCTGACATTTATTTTATAATCGTTACACAAAATTAAAAGGCAGCAGGGGTCATCGGTTTTGTTTTCTTTACAAGTTTACGTACTATTTCTTCACCACTCGGCGACAATAATTTTTTTGTTGTAGCTATCATAGCTCGTTTTGTTTCTTCTGTTGGCGCAATATCTGATATTACTCGTTTTATTTCTGATGGGAAAGGTCCTTTAATCTTATCAGCAATCTTTTGCCCTACTGCAGTGCCTGCTGAAGATGCCGGCCCTGTAGCGAAAGCTTTACCGGCGTCAAGTGCAATGGGCGCTACTTTACGCGCGATTCCTGGAATATTCTCTGCAATTGTTGTAAATATATTTCCAAAAAATCCACCTACGATTTTTCTTCGATAAACTTTACTTCGTCTCATTTTATAAAATTATGTACACAAAATCACATGCCTAGGCAGTGCGTAGGTGTAAGTAATACGTGACTATCTCGTTGTTCACGTCTATTTGTCGTCCAGATTGGTCTGTGAGTTGCATTGTAATGCTTGTAATTTGATTCTCAGGTGTTATTGGATAGTAGATAATCTGTCGAGGATTGATTTGCATGAGAGAACCTGGTGGGACTTCTGGTGAGAAACTAGATCGTTTGCCCGCGGTTGCCTTTTGACGTATAAGATCCAGATGCTATAGAGCAATTGATGAGTATTGTATTTACTTCTGTGATATCTACTGGTAGTTCTCCATCAAATGTCAAAGATTTATCTTCACCGGTGGTATAGTATAAAACTCTAGTAAAACCTAACATCTTTCCAATATTTCTTTCTCCAAAGAGGACTTTCATATTTCTTTTCACTGTTATCCTAGCTCGTAAGGTGTTATAATTCGCCGCTAATTCGAAATTATCAGCATTCTCACCAGCTTTTGTTAGAAGCTCTTTTATTGTTCTGTTTAGATCAGTAATGTTATAAGCTCCTTGTGGAATTTGTAGTTTGTATTGTATATCAATAAACTCTTTTTGTGATGTTGGAGATTGTTTAACATTAACGATTAAAATTTCATCATTAACCCCAGTTTTAATATTTGGCATGGCGTTCCAACAAGTACAAGAAATTAATCCAATCTCATACTGTTTTGCAGGATCTAGTTCTATTGGTGGGTTGTAATTTACTGTAAAATTCGCGCTGTTTCCTGTTATTTGTGATGAATCAAGCAAGAATATTGTTTGCATTATACTAATATTTTAGATAAGATCGCGGTGTAAAATTTCGTACTCGGATGATGTTAGTAATCCACTCGATCTTAGATGATCAAGTATATCAATAATTTCGTTATCAATATCTACACTTTCATTACCAGCTTCTTTAGAGGATATCAACAGCATTAGCCGATCGACTATGTCTGCGTTTGATGTAAAAACTTTAACTCCACCTCCATTCTTTTCCTCTGGTAATTTTTTATCTCGCATGTTTTCATATTGTTTGAGTAGTCTTTTAAAATCCCAACCTTTACTATAACCTCCTGGTTTATTTCGATATTGTTTTGATGTTTTTAGTAAAATTTCAGCCATAATTCCATCTCTAATATAATTGAGTAATGTTGGAATATTTCTTTCATCTTTTTCATCTTTAATTTCATCATCAGCATTTTCACCAACTTCTTTAATTCTTTCTAATTTTTCTATCAAATTATCATAGTTTTCGTCTGACCAAGTTCGAACGTGGTCAATATCAATGATATTATTATTTTTCATAAACTCTTCATACTCATCATATTCTATTTTAAACCTAGCTTGTCTTCTGTAAATTTTTATAAATTCTTCAAAAGGTATCATTTTTATCACACTTTCTTGTAATAATTTTTGTTTCTCAGTTAATTCTTCAGTTTGTTCTGATAATTTTTCCATCATACTTCTTATCTCATCTGGATTAACCGTCAATCTTGTTATTGCGTGTTGAAGTTCAAGAGGATTGTTCATTAGCCTGTCAAACTCAGCTTGTCGTGCAGCAGGATCAGCAATGTTTCTTACAAGTTCTTCTGCAATTTTTTTATTTTCTTTTGATCTTTCTCCAAGTAAACCAAACAAACCCTTTTCTTTCATTTTTGCTAGTTCTTCTGGAGATGATGTTTGTATTTCTGGCTGCTTGCCAAGCATCGCCTCAGTAACAGGTTTGAAAAATTTGGTTCTTTCTTCTTCTGCTTGAACTTGTCCACGTCGAGCTTCTTCCACCTTTTTCTTAAAAGCCGCTCGAGTTTCGAGAAACTTTTTTAGTAATTCGATTTTCTGTTGATGTTTGTCCATTATTTTTATACGCTTTACAAAATTATATCATAGAAACGTCTCAAGGCAACAACGAAACATCTTGGTTGGATCACGCGCTAGCTTGTCAAATAAAAAGAAACTATATCGATCTTTAGTTGCTCGATGATATAATTCGATAAATTTATCTTTTGTAACATCACCACATTGTTCGTTTGCAATATTTCTCACATCCACATTATCTAGTCCGTGAAATAATATGAAACAACTCGTATTTCGCCTAATAAACCTATCAACATTATAAAAACCTTGGGCAAGATAAACAGAATTACATCTTTTATTACGTGATAGTGAAAAATATGATCTAATCTTGTTCATCTCCTCATTGTTTAGCGGAATATCATCAAAGACGATTATCTTATGCTCTGACGAATCGAGTTCATTCACTGGAACGAGTTCTTCTGGTTGTTTTATCAAAAATATATCATCACCAATGCCAAGTTCATCACGAAGTTTATCATTATACTCGTTTAATAATTTGTATTTGTTTTGTTGGGGGTTGATGGTGTAAATATACACCTTATCATAGTTAAAGTTATTATTGAGTAAAAGATTTAATAACAAATTTGTTTTACCAGATCCAGTTCTCCCAACAATAAGATAATGACAGTCTGGAAGTTCATTGTTATGTTTATGCTTCACCAATCGCTCGGTGTCAAAGTTTATTATCTTCGCTATCGTATAATTTTATGTTATATTAAACCAACAATTTTGTGTAGAACGGTATGTATAATGAGCTACTATACAAAATTTGGAACATTAGCAGTAGATTTATTAACAGAAGGTTACCAGGGTGACTTATCCAAGTATGCGACTCTTGATAAGCTCAAAAATGAAATCAACAATTTGTTAAACGTTGCAAGTGTAGATCCAAATGAAGTTGTAGTTTTCCAGGACAAACAAGGACGATTAAAGACGAGTAATGTACAACTATCAGATGTACTAGTACGAAATCCTACTGCAGTTGCTAATAATATTGTTACTTTTAATAATCAAGGTAAGATAGAAGATTCGGGTAGGTCAGTTAACGATTATGTTAGAAAAGCAGGTGATTTATTTACGGGAAACATTGTTATGAACCAGAACAAGATCACATACCTTGGAAACCCAACTGAGGATAATGACGCTGCTACTAAGAAATATGTTGATGATCAGGAACCAAAGTACGTGTCGGTGCGTGGTAGTATAATGTACGCGTTTCTCAACATGAACAATAATAGCATTACTAACCTTAGAACACCAGAATCTGATTTTGATGCTGTAACAAAGAAATATGTTGATGATATCAACAATGAAATCACCAAGTTCAAAACTGATTTTACTAATCACATCACCACGTTTTTAAATTTTCGCAGAAACATAAACAAAACCAATAACGAATTTTTTGGAAGTCCGCCGTCTGTTGATATTACACTCGATAATATTAACACAAAACTCAACGATATTATTAGTGGAATTCCTAGTATTGTTGAGAAAACGAGTATGATTAAAATTCCTCACAAGCAGATTAAAAATATTGTCTATACTGTTGCTTCTGGAATGTCTACTTGGTCGCCGCAAAATAACACTCAAACATACTGCATAGGTCACTGGTGTGTATAGATTGTCCGTGTTTAGCAGTGCAAAGTTTAATATATTTACCATATTTCCATGGCGTCACTCGACTGATAATTTCTCTGGAACCGTGTCTATTGTGTTAAACAAAGATGTTGAAGAAACTTTTATGCTAATAGCAGATGACAAAAAATTAACTGCTGCGTCATATTGGTATTGTCTGGAATTTGTGGCTGAAACACCTCAACTAGTTACTTAATCAAGCCTGAGATTATGTGAACAAATATTATAATGAAAAAAAGTATAGTTGATTTCAATCATATTTCAAAAGATATTCCAGGACAGGATGTTGACGCACTAATACAATACTACAAATATTATCACAAAAAACTTTGGTGCGTAAAAAAATGCTACAAATATTATAACAAGATCCTTCGAGTAATATCATATCTACCCTTGTTAATGACTAGTTCTGGCATAATTTCAAGTGGTATATCATTAAACCCGTTTTTGTTAACCATATCCGGTGTTGGTGTTTCTCTTACAGCAGCTTGTAAAAAAGTTGAACCTAAAATTTCGATAAAAAAGCACGGCTGCTTAACATCAATTATGACTTACAAGAAACTAGTTGATCAGATCCGGTCTTACCTAAATATAATATGGATGATTTATTACGTGATGAATTTAGTATTATTGACAATATGTTAACAGATATTATACCCATGAGGATCAGCAAATATGAGAAAGATTATCAAAAGAAGTATGATATAACATAAAATTTTATATAATACCACTTACCTTACTGGAATTCTAATGCTTAATTTAGTCCACAATCGCCACGCTCTGATTGCTAAATCGTAATGATTTGGAAGATTGAGTCTGACACATCATTTTGCTTATTCTGGAAGATCATGTAATTAAATTTTACCTGTTACCTAGATATTTTGCAACAGGTGTTCTATTGTATTTGTTTGGAGGTCTAGAGGGGTGGGGAGAGGGGTTGTTGAGCTCGGATTTTTAGCGCAATTATTGATTGCAACAGGTGTTCTATTACGTTACCTAGGTATTTTGTATTTGTTTGGAGGTCTGGAGGGGTGGGGAGAGGGGGTTGTTGAGCTCGAATTCTTACTTTCTTCTACTACTTCATGATCCATGGATTTTACAAACAATTTCGGGGCACATAATAGAGTTTGATTCCAAGCCTTTCCAAACCTTTTTTCCAAAAGAAATTCCCTTTTCAGATGAGCAGAGTACCATTATATCTAATTAAATCACTGAACTTCTAAACAAAGGAGCTATAGTTCCATCCATATGTGATAATAATCAATTTCTTTCAAATATTTTTATTGTCCCCAAACCTAATGGAAAATTTCGACCAGTTATCAATTTGAAACACTTGAACAAATTTGTCCATTATGAACATTTTAAGCAAGAAACGTTACTAATTGTTTTAGATCTCATCCAGAAAAATGATTTCTTTACTTCCATTGATTTAAAGGATGCTTATTTTAGTATTACAATACATACAAATTATCAGAAATTTCTCAAGTTTATTTGGAACAGTCAACTTTTTCAGTTTGTCTGTTTACCTTTTGGACTTTCTTCTGCTCCAAGAGTCTTCATGAAGATCCTAAAACCCATTTATGCATGGTTTAGACAGCAGTGTATTAGATGTACCTACTATATTGATGATTCATTGAATTTGGACAGTGATAGTCACATTTGCTTACGAAACACATGGACTATGATTGAAACATTACAATCTCTCGGATTTACTATCAATTTTGAAAAATCTGTTCTTGTTCCATCTCAACGAATAACCTTTTTGGTTTTGTGTTAGACTCTGCACAGTTTAAGGTCTTTCTTACTGAGAAGAAAGTGGAAAATATCAAAAGTTTTGCCAAGAAGCCTTCTTGATAAAATGTATGTTAAAAAAAGAAGTTGGCATCATTAATTGGTATGCTTATTAATTCATTTTATGCAATCCTGGAAGCCCCAATGCACTACAGGTGTTTAGAATATGATAAATTGAAAGGCCTGCGTGAACATAAAAATTTTGATAGTACAATTCAGTTGTCTCCACAAAGTATTCAGGAACTCAAATGGTGGTATCTGTATGTTGCAGACAAAAATGGAAAATGTATCAGACAAGACAAGATTGCTTTTACTATTCGAATTGATGCATCGCTCTCAGGGTGGGGAGCTTTTGAACTTTATTCAAATAGATCAATCTCTGGTAGATAGAAAAAGAGTGAGATCACTTTTTCCATCAATTATTTAGAGTTGTTAGCAGTTTCTTATGCTTTACAAGTCTTTTATTCAGATCATAAAAATATCCATATAGAGATTCAATCTGACAATATATGTGCTATTTCATATATTAATAATATGGGTGGAATGGCATCAATTCATTTGGATCACTTAGCCAGACAGATTTGGAACTGGTGCTTGGAAAGGAAAATTTTTGTATCCGCAGTCCATATTGCTGGCAAATATAATATACAGGAAGATTTTCTATCCAGAAATTTTTCTGACTCCACTGAATGGATGCTAAAGAAAGAAATTTTCCAAAGATTGTGTGCACAGACTTTTCTTCCAGACATAGATCTTTTTGCATCTAGACTAAACTGTCCATTAAAGAAGTTTGTCTCATGGTTTCCAGAACCAGGTGGTTTTAAAACTGATGCTTTCTCTTTTTCCTGGCAGGATTTAGTGCCATACATTTTTCTCCCATTTTTATCTTGTTGGAAAAATATTGAACAAAATTATTGCTGATAAAGTTAGTAAAGCACTCTTAATTGTTCCACATTGGACATCACAAACCTGGTTTCCTTTACTCTTGTCTTGTTTAATTTCTCTTCCAATTAGACTTCCAAGGCACAAAAATATACTGACTCTTCCACACAGTGGTCAGACTCATCCCCTAGGAAAGACCCTATCCTTAATCACAGTGACTGTATCAGGAGATTGCTCCAAATCCAAGGACTTCCAACAACAGCTGTGGACATCATCATCAATTCATGGAGACCAGGAACATCAAAACAATATAATTTGGCATGGAAAAAATGGTATTTTTGGTGTAAAATCAGGGACATTAATCCACATTGTGTCTCTGAAATAACAGTTATTTCATATTTAGATTCTTTGGTAACTGAAGGTAAGTCATACAGTGTCATAAATACTGACAAGGCTATGTTACTTACTACTCTGAGAATGTTTAAAAATGAGTGGAGCCTTAACCCTGTGTTGATTAACATATACTTGAAGGGATTGTTTAACAAAAGTCCACAAAATCCAAGATATGTTGTCACTTGGGATGTAAACCTAGTCTTAAAATATCTGTGTACTCTCTTTCCTCTGGACACTCTATCTTTAAGATTATTAACAATGAAGCTGGTTGCTCTTATTGCTTTGTCCACAGCTCCAAGAGCACAAACTCTAAAATCATTGAATTTACATAACATGACTTGTATGGCAGATAAAATTGTATTTAGTTTTTCAGATTTGTTGAAAACTTCAAGACAAGGTAAGACTTTCCAGATGGAACTACTACATTATAAGGATGAAAAGCTTTGTGCCATGCATACTTTATTGCATTATTTTGACAGGACAAAAAAATATTCTGAAATCTAATCAAGTTCTGGTTACTTATTGTTCTTACAGAGCCGTGACATCCAGTACTATTGCTACATGGTTAAAAACAGTTTTAGAAAAATCAGGAATTGATACATCCAAATTAAAGCTCATTCTTATGGAACTGCTGCAGCATCAGCTGCTTTCAGACATGGTTGTTCCTTACACAATATATTAAAGACGGGAGACTGGACTTCCGTAAAGACTTTTCAAAAATTTTACCTATGAGATATCCAGGCTAATAACAAGGGCTTCACTGAAGCAGTTGTTAATATCATCTAAATAATTTTCCTGTTCATGTTTTTTAGCAGATGTTTTGTTGTCAGTCATTAAAGATGCTATGCATACATGTGAGGCTGAAGGCTTTACGAAAAATAATGAACCCCTCATCCAAGCATTCGTGAAGGATGAGGGGCATTATTGGAGTAAAGCCGGAGGCTGAGCATGTATACACCCACCCATTAGTTGTTGTAAATTGGAATTTTCCCTCCCTGTATTATATAGACAACAAACACTTCACTTTAAACTATGAGTTTTCTTGTGCAGACGGCTTGTTTATATAGGGTACTTCAAGTGACGTATTGTATAACTGATAAAAGTTCCTTTTCTTTGAAGAGCGCCCGTTTCCGCCAACGACAGAGTAACATGCTATGTATACATGCTCAGCCTCCGGCTTTACTCCAATAATGCCCCTCATCCTTCAGGAATGCTTGGATGAGGGGTTCATTTTCCTGCTTTAATCACTATATTTACATTTATTTGGCTAATCCTGCACTCCAGGCCTGCTGAATACTTGATTTTAGCCCCTCATTGTGTATACCTATACCTCCTGTTACCCTTTGACTGCATATTGGGCTAAGCTACCAAATTATTGGCCAATCAAAACATGTCAAACAAAAGAAAGCCAGTATGATTAATTACAAGGTTGTAAGTGGTTTTATTGATCAGAACCAGTGACACACTATGATTTTAATCCAGGGAGTCAGTGTAATTAACCAGTGACACACTGATTTTAATCCAGGGAGTCAGTGTAATTAACCAGTGTCACAATGATTTTAATCCAGGGAGTCCGTGTAATTAACCAGTGACACACTGATTTTAATCCAGGGAGTCAGTGTAATTAAATTAACGATAGGTACCAGTATTTTACAGTGTCAGTTTTCTTTATGTACTGATTAAATGACAGTAATGATTCTTTATTTTATACTTGATTATAATTAATTATACAGATGAATAACTTCCACATGTGATATTGAATTTGAAGTGAAACAAGTACACTAATCAACTAGTAGATGTTATTAACACTGTATTAAGCAGATATCAAGCAAGCTGATAGATACTCTGGGTAAAAATGAGTTTGCTAAACTATTTCGTAAGGAGGATAATAATGGTGATTTGGAAAATGTAAATTTGTTTGAAAATGGAGGGATAAAATGTAAGATGGACACTGAGTGTGCAGTAGCTATTTCTCCAAAGAGACAGAAACAACAATCAGTGATGGCAAAAAATGTCAAATATGACACTACTAAGAGACTGAGAAATTTTCAGCCGCATTGGGTTGATTGTTATCCCTGGTTTGAATATATTGACTTGAAAGGAAAGATGTTTTGCAGTTAGTGCAAACAATATCCAAAACTGGCACAGGTAGGAAATTCACCACTGATGAACATTTCTGCAAATTTACCAGAGCTTGAGGACTTTAACCAAGACACAGCTATCAACTGCTGGCTGAACCTGAAGAAGCCAAATGGATAGCAACCAATCTTATGAAAAATTAAATTTTTTAAGAAATAATTATGTATATTATTTTGTTTGTTTTTGCTATGGATTAAGTACATATATTTTATCAAATCTTGGCAAGTGATTACCATTTTGGGACCAGTGAAAAGTAAGGTGAAACTAGTGAAGAGAAAGGTGGGACTAGTGAATTTTCTGAAACCATTTGTCCTGGACTCACTTAAAAAATTTGCTCAGCCCTGCTGCCCATATTGGTTATAAGATAATTCTATCAAATTTCATCACATCCATTCATACTGAGATGCACATACATTCCTGGTTGGTTGTTTTTGTTGTTCTGAGGCCGAACATCATTTTTCAGCACACAATAGGCTATACATGGCAGCCAGTAATAATGTTGGAGGAAGAAACTGGGTAAACCGAGGAAAGAACCACTGACCCACGAGAAGCTACTGGCAAGCTTTCTCACATATCCATATTCACATTCTTGTATGGTAAAACCAATATAATAACACAACATAATAATATCATAAAAGCACAATATCAATTACTCGTATATATCCAACGATAATTGATTCACATCAGTACATACTCATAATTTCGATGATACTGACAATATCACAGTAACCAGATTCATATCTTTGCATCACAACTCATACAAAATATACAAATATGCAAATATCTATGCTCTGACATATTCAACATATATTTAATCTTGCATACATCAACCATTTCCTGACTCCAATACAAATATGCACAAACTTTACATAAGCATTACTAAAGTGCTGGCTACCATGAAGCAACCTATAACGACATAACATTAATCAAAAATGCTGCTGAACTAGTAATCTACATAATCCTGTATAACTCAAATTTATGTCTCAAACGAGAACATAAATGAAACAGTACAAAGTAATTCTACATACTAAACAATCCCAGTAATTGGTAAAACATAATATCACTACTTACAGTTATGGCACTGTAATATTTGCAAGCAAAAAGCAAATATCTACCTTTGAAGCTTCCATTCTTTGTTCCCATTCCTTTCTCCTTCAATTCCCACCAATTTCACAAGTGGCATTCCAGGAGTATATTTCTTACCACAGTGCTTTCTGATTCTCAGGTATACTGTTTTCGTGTGTGGTAACTAATGTTCTCCAATCTAAGAGTTAGGCACACCAACTAGCTGGATTCTGATTTGATGCAATTGATTTATTGATTTGCTTCAATCAACTGAGCTGTCTTGGTTCTGTCTGTCTACCCGGTGGCTCCACATTGATCTCAACCAATGTATATAATGCATGTGTGCAGGTACCAGGTTGGACTCAGAAAACTGAGTTTTTTGGCATAATCAATTGACACTGCCTGTGGCGATTCCATTGTTCCCACATCAAATGGTGAACTAGCTCCATGTTTATACCTCTGGTTAGCTTAGCTTGCAGAATGTGACAATTTTCCCCCAAATTTGCTTTTGAGAAAAAAATCTCACAGCTCTCTCTTAGCCAGTTGCTGCTGACATCCATATATATGTATGGATTAATCCTAATAGAATAAAGTTCATTCTTTGTGTGGCAGTGTAGAGGTATAAATAACAGTTTGCAGTCTTCTGAATTTGAGAATTAATTTTCAACATGTTTTGATGTGAAAGTGCTCTGATATATCACATGCTGACGTGGCCATCCCATTCAGTAACAACATTAAGGTCCACTAAATAGAGCTTAAACTATAGCCTGACTATATCTTCCCGTCTGTTTGTACTCACCCCTCTTTCAATTTACAAGACAAAAAGCACAAATGAGATCAAAGATGCTCAGAACATAAGCATTTCATTTATTGATATATAATTTCCAACCTGATTATACGGTGGTCTTGGGGGAGCCATCACAGTTCATCTGTGCATTTCGCTTCAAAGTTTTCAATTTAAAAGACATCATGCTTGTCAGTCATTTCTGCTTACTGGACAAGCAAAATAAGAAAAGAATGACAGCTACAAATTTGCCTTTCCCATAGATTTAGCAAGCGGTGTAATTTCTATATTCATGTGTGGAAAGGGATATAAAAGTTTGTTTATCAACAAGTCTTTCATGTACAGAGCCTTATTTTATATTGGAGGATGTTGTTATTGTGGGGTTGAACGCCATTTTTCAGCACATAATAGGCTATTCATGGCGACCAGTATTAATGGAGGAAGAAACCGGGAAATCACTGGAAAGAACCACTGACCCACCAGAAGCTACTTTCTCACATATCCTCATTCGACAAATCCTAGACTCGAACCCACAGAGGTGAGATGGCAGTGATCCGTAACAGACAGAGCGTTAGACCACGAGGAGGCCACTCAGGGCCACTATTGTTGGATATATTGTAACATCATGAGTGAGAACTGTACTAGACTAAAAGGGACCAACCATTTACTTTTCAAGAGTATCAGGTCCTGAAACAGAGGTAATCCATTTTCCTTTCCTTGCCTATCTGAATTTTTAAAAATTTTTTGGGAATAAAAAAAGCAATAAAGAAAATCACAACATTCTTGTACACGACTCCCTCGATAACTCGCGCACATCGGGGTCCAAAAACATTGACCGTGTTATAAGCGAGAGCGCGAGTTATCGAGGGACCTATAACAAACAACAAAAAAAACGGATCGACGTACACATGCAAAGCAGACCTGTTTACCCGACCGTATTTGACCGTATTTGTACGGAATAAAGCATCCGTACGGTCATACGGTCATTGAACTGAAAATACGATTTGAGGTTGCATTTATTTTTTTTTTTAATTATTTTTTTAAGCCGTTTTTTTTTTCCGTTTCGTTTCGTATCGTCTCTTCTGTCCGCATCCGCGTCCGCATTTTGTGCCACGTCACTTTTTTTGACATTCTCAACATCCGGTTGTTTAAACAAAGGAAAATGCCGCCGACAAGAAAGTTTCAGCATGAAACTGATGATGAAAATGGAAAGTCTAACACAGAAAGCAGCATTTTCTACCAGTTTATTCTACTCTGTGGCTATGCCTTAAACCATCATCAAAAGGAGAACATTTTGTGCATTGCACTGTTTGCAACTTAGACTTTTCCTGTGCACATGGTGGAAGGAATGACTGTTCATGGCATGTGGAATCGGAAAATCATACAAAATTGAAATCATTAGTGAATGGAAATAGAAACATTTTGTCAATGATGAAAGGAAATGAAGTCAGTGATCAAAACATACTTCAAAAACAAAAAACACTTGCTGAGGCGATTCTATGTGAGTTGATCGCAAATATGAATTTGTCATCGAGTACAGCTGACAAGTTAACAGAAGCAATGAAAAATAATTTATAAACCTTATTTCCATTCTAGTAAATATTGACAAAGATGATACTAGATTTTATCAGATAAATAAGATTGCCTTCACCTATCTAGATAAATTTATTATTTTCTAAGTGGATGGGTGGTAACAATGTATGTCATAATGTTTTATATCAAGTCCTTAACCATGTAAAATAGAGAATTGGCTTTAATTACAATGTTATGGATATGTGTGAAGCTGAGAAAACAGAATTTCTAGAGAAAGCAACGGAGGTAAACAACAATAAATTTGGTTATGTTGTATTTTTTTGTGGTTTTTATCACTATAATATGAACAGGATGTTTAAGTCAGTGGTGTTCAATTTCTGCATATTTGTATCTTGAAACACAGAATTAACTGAATACCAGCGTCTTTGCAAACTAGGAGTTATTTACACAATATTGTATAGTCATTATGTCGTGTAATACTACATAATGATAATTATAGTATATTGATAGTATCTACTATTTGTGTGCTGAAAATACTGACTGCGGTCTGAAAATACTGACAGGCATTGCTTAAAATACTGACAGGAAAATTTATGGGTAAACAGGTCTGCAAAAGGGGTGGGTGGGTTGGTTTGGCATGTTAGTGTTGAATACTCAAATAAGTATGCTATGATTAACTAGGATTAAATATTTCTTCATAGAGGTGTACTTTGTTTACTTTTGTCATCACAGAGTAACATTAATTTCAGGATAACTTACAGGATATTGAGGAGATCATCAAAACAATAATCCACACGTTTTCCATTGGCTTAACACATGTATGATTTCGCACGTTGTGTACTACATTACAAATGATTGTGTTAAATTGGATAAATTCTTGTTTGATCCAAAGTAGATTTTTTTATACACAAAATCTACACCCATTTTAAAAAAAAATCACAATGGCGATCTTACAATAGGTTGATTTGATTGAGGTAGAAGTAAAATGATTTTTTTTTACAAGGGTTAGCCATTACCAACATCAATTTAATGGGTCTACAAATTTAAAATTATGTAAATTAGAACACGATAATACTTGCAGACCAGTTTACAGCCCAAGGCAGACCACAGATTGTGTGAACTATACACATGGAGTGTAACTCTTTTAGACATTACTAACTTCGTGAGGACTTTCACAAAAGCACGTTCATTTTATGTGATTATTCTCTACCATTTGGAAGACTGGTGTTTAAATCCTCACAATGTAGTAAAGTTCTGAAGATGTAGGTGTGCATTGAAATTTGGGTCCTCGCAAGTATAACAAAACATGCACACACACTTGTAAGATTTTGAATATTTAGTAATTGAAACATATTATTAAGAAACACCATAACAATAGACTATTACACTTAGCAACATTTCTGGAACTGACATTTTCTGGCCTCTATTATTATTGGGCAGGTTTTATAGTTTATCAATCATTATTGTAAAATAATGCTCAGATTATTTATTAGGAGACTAGGTGCCTTGTATATCAAATATTGAAATGGTTTTAATCTGTTCATATCTTCTTAAAATATTCTAATTTGAAAGTTATGGGCTCTGTGTGCTCCATATATATATTTCTATTAATTTCTATGCAATTATGATATGGCTCTGTGTATTTGAATTTAATTTCAGTCTTTTGCTGTTTTTTTTCTCCAATTATTAGTATAAATTTATACCTAAGAAAAAATGCTTTCAGCTGTGTTATTGTCAAGTCAATGCATTTGAACATCTTTAAAGTCATGTAAAAATGTAAAATTTAAATACATTGAATCCAAACTGACATAATTGACTTCTGCATTAAGGCAGATAGAATTTGCTCACAAAAGCAGACCAACTTTTTCAAAACACACATGCAATGAATATTTAATGTTTTATATCATTTATGATTTGTCTAACATAATCAACAGGTGATTCTACATTTGATTCTGAATCACAGACAACATATCAGTCTCTTTATGGGTGATAAATCATGCAACAAGCAGTCACTTGTCATTTCCGAACCTGTTTGTTGTGGAGGTGGACAAATCCATGACATTGTGATGCATTGTTAGGTATTTTCCACTCTGCTGCAGCATTTAAACAATATGGATTGGATGGGATAAACCATCTTGTATGTATGTGTTCGTGCTGCGTGGTGCATGCATGCATATGCATATGCATGTATGTATGTATGCATGTATGTAAAGGATTTAATGGCATGCCATCACAATCCTAACTGCATAATGATAGTTGACAGTTTCCAAGAAAATCTAATGAAGAGTATATAAGAAAAATGTAAAATGTTTGTTTGAGAAGTATTACTCATCTTGGAATTGAGAATGTCTCAATTACCTCTTCCAGTATGGGAGTTGGTGGTGATGTGTAATTGAGTAAGAGGAGCAAAACTTCACTTTTCAAATTTTGTTTACATTTGCCAAGGGCATTTTGGCTAGAAGCATATAGTTTTTTTTTTTTAAAGCAATGCCACTTTTCCTTAATACTTACATGTTGATAAAAATTGAAATATGTACTGATCCCCAAAAGGGAAATAAATAATCATCCACAAAGGGAGATAAATAATGATTTGGTACTTACAGCTAAAGAAATAACAGAACTACTTTTTAAGAATACTGAAAGGTATTCATTTAGTTTGAGTATCTCATATTTTTCATTGGCTGATATTCAGGAAATAATCTGTTGGAATGAAGAAAAGAGGCAGCCTGCTCACCTTTACAGTGGATTTGGAAAATGATCTCTTTGCCATGTTGAAAGGTTTGTCTTGTGCAGTTTTATGAAATTAAAGGCAAGTAGACCATCTTATGATAATTTTTTTTTTTCTTCAGTCTTTTCTGGTTACACATGAATCATTTCTAAAATATTGGGAAAAGTGGTGAATATTAAATACATTGATTTTTAATGTGCAATTTTATATTTTTTTAATTTTATTGCAGATAAATGGCCAAAGACTGCAAGTGGTTTGCCTAGCACATCTGGAACAACTGCAAGCATAGGAATTATCAAGAATTCAAAATTATATATAGGTCATGTTGGAGACTCGGCAATTGTTCTTGGCTACGATGATAGTCGCAGTGACAAGTACATCCGTCCAAGATCTGAAATGTTAACAATGGTATGATGTGTTTGAAAAACAAAGCAAGAAATTCGGTTTACATCGATCCAGCTTTACATAGACAAGTATCATTAGACACTATCGATAGACAGTGATCATCAGTGTATCATTAGACATTGTATCATTATATTGTATCATTATACAGTATATTATTAGACTTTAATATCTTTTTTTCCATTAACTCCTTTGTTTGCTTTCTCATACTTACTTGTATGATGTAATAGTGTCCATTCTTAAGGTATTCAATGCTTTAATGATGATTTTTGTTAGGTTGCCTATATGTACTTGTGCTTCATGTGCTGCCAGAGTACACAGTATTTTATGTTTATAATCTCATATTTTTGTGCAAATTGGATAGGTAGACACCTGGAACCAGTCATTTTTTATGTCAGACCAATGCCTGATGGCAGTTCAGAAAAGCAACCTGACAATTTCAAGTTTGTATCAGTGATATCAACCCACCGTCAGATATGACCACCATCACTGAATATAGATACTCTAACTAGCAACACAAAAGCTGCTCAAAATAATGCCAATATCCTGACATGATTATACAAATCATGGCCAATGCAAGCAGTGCACTTACACAAGGTCCCGTTTTCAGAGAAGTGCCAAATTGAATAAGAAAAAGGCTGCAAAAATCAGACATTGGAGCTAAAGTTCTTCTTCATATAAAAGTTTTTTTTTTTAGTAGTAACTTAAATGAGTTTAAAAAGCTTTCTTGTCAATGATTATTTGAATGATTTGGATACCAAATGCGTTTTGCACAGGGCACCTTACTGCCTTAGACTGGCACTGATACAGATGATGCCAGTCCATTTTCAATTTTTATTGCTTCATTTACTATAAATATAGAAATGTATTTGTATTTAAAGAACTTTATATCATATTTTTCAAAGTGCTTAAGACCCATTACGAATTTGGACGCATAAATTATGTGATTTTGCCCTCAAAAATTCTTTTTTCACCTTTATGCAGTCAATCCCAGTTATCTTATCTCGATTATGCCTGGGGTGCTAAAAAGTGTGAACATAACCAGGTCTCAGGGTTCATAAAAACCAGTAACATCATTTAAAAAAATGTCCTTGACCTTTATTCCTTTATCTTACTCTTTATGTTTACTGGAATGTTGCAGACAGGTCATAGTTGTAAGAATAATTGCTTTATTTGTACACATTTTAACTTAAACTTGTGCCAACAAAAAGTGGTCTCCCAAAACAGGTGGTCTCTCAAACAGATCATAGGTTTAGTATTAACTATTGCTTTATTTGTATGCAGTTTTACTTCAGTGCTGTATTACATGCACAAATCAGTTTCAATTTTTTTAAAACCAAAACTGCTAGGGATGACAACGAAAAACGGGAGAATTCAGCCGACTAGGGGGTGCTAAATTTGACAGGCTGTGACTGAGAGTATTTTGCATGAAGATATTTCAGTCAGATGATGAAGAAGCAATAAACACCATATAGCATTTACATAACATATGCAGGCATTGTCATTGGAAATTTCTACCGAATGCATATTGTTTGTGACCTATTGCCATGTCTCTTTTGTATTTATGTACTAGACTAATGTTAGTCAAAAGAGCAGTTCCAGACCTCTTGTTTTTTCTATTGTTATTTTATTTTTATCAAAGTAATTAACTGCACCGGTGGCCAAGTGGTTAAAGCATCTGCTTCAGATGCAGGAGGTCATGGATTTGATCCCTGGTCGAGTCATACCAAAGACTTACAAAAATGGTACTAACAGCTGCCTTGCTTGACACAAAAATGGTACTAACAGCTGCGATGCTTGACACTCAGCAAGAAGAGGCTAGTGTTAAGACTGGTCGGCCTGGTGTCAGGATAATGTGACTGGGTGGGACATCATGCTACATGCCTGCGGAATGATGCTTCAGTGGTAGACAACACTATAAACTGTCACAGTGCAGACATCGTAGCGATATGACTGAAAAATTGTTAAAACTACGTTAAAAATCATAATCACATCACATCACATTAAAGTAATTGATTTTATTCCAGGTTATAGAAATCAGTAATGCACCATGCTGTTTCTGATTTCAGGACCACAAACCCAGTGATCCAGAGGAGAAAAGAAGGATAGAAGAATCTGGCGGCCAAGTTGTCGCAAAGGCAGGTGTCCAGAGGGTGGTGTGGAACCGACCCAGAACAAATCACAAGGGGCCAATACGCCGTAGTACCCTTATTGACAAAATCCCATTTCTGGCTGTAGCGAGATCCCTAGGTATAATACAGTTTACAAAACTAAAAGATGTAAATCTGATTCAAGTGTAATACATATCAAATTTTGCTTTACAGTAGGTTGCTGTTTGGAATTTACTATCTTATGTACTGCTTTTGAGTTAAGTGCAGCTGCCACATTATACTGTGCCAAAAATCTGAGTCCTGCAGCTTGTTAGGAGTAGTCCATAGAACCAACATAAACTCAGATCTGGTGCATTATATAATGGCAGATCAGGGTCTATGCTGTTTGCAATTGCAAGCATATACAGTAGATTCTAACACTGTTCATTGCATACCTGAAGACCATAGAACAATATCAATACTGCTTAAGAAATTGTAATGTTTTCTTTGCTACAAATAAGGGCAATATTTTTATAAAAATAAAAGTTTCATCCCAGCCTAGCACTTGACCAAAAGAAAACTAAGGATAAGTAAAATATAGCAGATTTATTTTATACAAATATTGGAATCATATAGTACAGAGTCATATTGCCCATCAATGGGTATTGACATGTACCCAATGCTTGAGAAATGTACAGGTTTAAAATTACTCCACAATTTCTTAAATACAAAACATTTTATATTTTGTGACTTAGTAAGGTTAGTAATTCTCTTGCTTTACATCTTTGCAAATACATACATTAATACATATATTATATTTTCTTTGGGACTTATCTAGGATTGGAGAGAATATTTTAGAAGTATGTCTGCATACATGGAGAAATATGGTAATTTGGAATTTATTTCCAAGCAGGATAAGTTTATAGTTCATCTAACATTATTATGGGTGGTTTTAATCCAATTTCATTGTTACCTGAAGCATTGCTTTAGCCATGCTTTGTTTCTTTTATTACAACCACTCAAGTCCGTGTTTAAATGTGTGAAAGTTCCTTTCGTCTGCAAATGCAGATGTATTTATATGTAAATACGGTAGCTAATGGAAACTTAGTCAACCAATGACAATATGTAATTTCAGTACCTCCACACTGGAGAGTGTGGTACTGGAATGACAGCATGAGTTATAATACAGCTGAGTTGAAAGAATTAAGCATGTTAATTAAAGAATCATGAAAGGAATACATTGATGTTTAGGAAAGTATGCATCTAGGTAACTAAATATAGTAATATCGAGACATGGCATGTTTAATGTGTTTCAAAACGTACCTCAAGCATGGCAAGCTTCCATAGTGTGACTGCCTTTGGTTATGTGAGGGAATCTTCATTCTTCTTTCCATCACAACACCTCGGAAGGAAAGGATGTATTTGCATGACGTTATTGGGAAATGTGGACATAAGACTTAAAATTCGTAACATTGCCCCTTCCTGAGAAAATCATTCGTCCCGACCGGAACTTGAATAACAGATTGAGTATTATGACAAGGTGATCCCAACATTGGAGACCACAGCATCATAAAGGTAGACAAGACTTTTGTTAATACATTATAAGTTGCAGTAATTACTATGGTTACAGTAATTAAAATGTATGATAGTAAGATCTCCAATTATGCATTTTTCTTATAACAAACAAATATTAAAACAATATTATAAAAAAAGATTCCAAAGCAACATTTTAATTTTTGAATTTTCTGACAGGAAAATCTCTCTCTTTCTCTCTCTTTCTCTCTTTATCTCTCTCTCTCTCTCTCTCTCTCTCTCTCTCTCTCTCTCGTGTTATGTATATATATATATATATATATATATATATATATATATATATATATATATATGGTGTCTTACACCAAACTATTTAAAAGAAAAAAAAAAATGACAAATATATATTTTCCAAGACATATAATAAGAGTATTGAGTTCCTATTAAAATGTTTGAAGTGGGGAAACTTTTCATTCCAAAGAATGAGACTTTTTTTTGTGGTCCAATTGGTAATGTTACATACTATATGTAATCTATTAATTTTTAAGTCAGTCTTGGATTATTTTCTCCACATCTGACAATTCATAAAACTGAACTTCTGCCAGGAGTTCCTCTAATTGTAAATAACTGGATAGTAAATTGGTGGAGATTGGGCCAAAATTGATATTCCTGAGATAATTTAATATAGTCCTAAAATGCTTTGGGTCACGGTCAATAAAATATGTATACACTACTTCATAGGGTTGCATGGTTATCATCTTGCTCAGTAATGATGATGGATCTGCCTGCATGGTTGGAGCGGAAGTTTCAAATCTGGTTCTGCCCACGTTGATAATTATCCACTGTGATTGGCATGTGGCAGTACCCATAAGTCTGATGGACTTATTAATTTGTTCATAAGTCATGCTTTCGTCCTTAGGTCCTTCCACTGCATTGTCAGAATATATTATGGAAAGGGCATCTCTGTCGGGTATTGCTGATTTACCTGAACAAGCAGACTTGGTGGAATCAGTGATGTCATTTTTCTTCTTATGCTTTGCTGGGTCCTGCCCATGGTTAGACTTGATGGATGGGGATTGCACTCAAGATGTTTTCTGTTCTACAGGGGTCTCATGCTTGGTTGTTTCATGTTCTGTGCGTAATGAAGGGGGTGATCTGCACATGTATATCAGTACCATTTGAGTTTAATCCAATTTTTTCAGATGAAGAAGAGGATGATGATGAGGAAGATGATGAAGATGAAACTGAAGAAAAAATTGATCAGCTTTGGTCTGCATCTCCCATGGACGCCTCCTCCAGGATAGATGATTGCTAACTGATGTTGCAGCAGCCATAGGTTTCGGAACAGGTATTGTTGAGTCAGTTGCTGCTCGAATGTTGTTGATTGGATTGGAGTTGGATATTGACATATTAGACTCCTCCTTATTGATATCTGTTGTCAACACTACTTTTCTTTTAATGTATGGCCTGTTTGGCTGTGTCAATCTGCATAAAGGTATTACTTCTTCCTGCCTTCTCTTTTAATAGTTTCTCATTGGCAGAAAGGTATCCTTAGATGTTTTTTTTTTTGTGAAACGTGGGCCTTCTCTGATAGCTTTCAATTTTCTGCAGGTGTGGCAGGTTCTCTTTTAACAAATTGTACATATTGCCTCTGTCTTCTAATAAATTCATCATACTCCCTCTCTTCCTCCTGGCCATACTTCATATTTACCCTCCTGACCAAGTTCATGGTGGCTCCAGGACATGATAGATGTTTGCTGTCATATCTGACTGCTTTGCATGTGCTACACCTGTATCCAATTCCAGAGTGTGCAGTTGTGATGGGTCTTTCACAATAGTGGAGCTTGGCAATTTCCATGTCTCCACATATAATACATTTGAACCTTGTAATCTGGAACATCTGTATCCAATTCCAGAGTGTGCAGTTGTGATGGGTCTTTCACAATAGTGGAGCTTGGCAATTTCCATGTCTCCACATATAATACATTTGAACCTTGTAATCTGGAAGTAGAATGTGAAATGTACAAAACAGAGTTTAAGAAGAAAATGTCTATATATATGGTATGTAATTATTTAGTTAATTCAACCAGCTTGTTTTGTTTTCTCCTCTGTAAGGTTTAAGTAAGTTGTGATGTCCCTCTTTAGGTTTGGATTTTGGAGTTTTCTGGATGCGAAAGATAATATAATTTATCTTTTGTATTATGAGATATTGACCTTCCATTGGATAGTGTAATTTTCTCCCATGGATAGTGTAATTTTCTATCTCTGCCTTTTATATGTGCATGATATAACCACACAAAATCTCCTTTTTCATAGGGATTTACCTGGATATTTCTGTACTGATCTTTTCTCATGTGTTCTGAAGCAAGTTTAATCTCATCCCTTGCAAATGCATGTATTGTCTCTAATTTCTTTCTTAATCCAAGTGCATAATAGATTTCTATGTTTTCCATTTCAGTTTCAACTCTACCATGAACAAGATCTACTGGTAAATTTATGTTTCGCCAAAAACCATCTCACAGGGAGATATTTCTGTTCATTCATGCTCTGTAGACCTATATGCCATCATAAGAAGGTAAATATGCTCATCCCAGTCTCTTTTATTCTTTGAAACAAATGCTGCAAGCATGGATTCAATAGTTCTATTTGCCCTTTCCACCATGCCATCAGATTGTGGTCTGTACAGAGTAGTGTGGGTTTTCTCTATTCCAAGTATTTTACAAACTTCTTGAAATACATCTGATTCAAAGTTAGTACCTTGGTCAGAATGTAACTGCATGGGGGTGCCAAAAATGGTTACTACTCTTTTCAACAATTTTCTGTGCAACAGTTACACCTTTTTGATTCCTAATGGGATAGAATCAACCCCTTTTGTAAAATAGTCGACAACCACTAGTAAATATAAATTACCTTTATTAATTTTTGGTAAAGGCCCAAGCACATCTATTACCCATCTTTCCATAGGGGTTCCTACATTGTAGGATTTCATAGGTCCTTTACAGTTTTTATGAGGTGGTTTCCTGGAAGCACATTGGTCACAAACTTTACAACAATGCTCATGTGTTGCCAGAATTATCTTTCTCTAATTTTTGAAAGGTTTTCTTGAATCCCAAATGAACACCTGTTACACTTTTGTGTAACTATTTCAAAACAACAGCTTTTAAGCTTTGGGGAATAACTATTTGAAATTTTGGGTTTTACTCCTGACCTGGGTCCCATTTATGGCATAGTAAATTATTGTGTATTTCCAAGGAGTCAAATCTTGCCCAGTAATACTTAGCACTTTCATGTAAGCGGGAAATCTCAGACCAAGTGGGTCTCACACCACTATTTACCCAAGGAATCACCTGTTTCAGTAATGGATCTTGTTTTCGTAAACACTCAGTGTTATTATTCATTGTATTGAGGGTATTGTTATTGTTTGTTTTTACATTTAGCATTTGAACATTTTCATAGTCAGTATCCTTAGTGTTTGCATGCGGATCCTGGGACCTGGTATGTACTCTATAGCATGAGGAAGAATCTGTCTATTCACATTTTGACTTTCCACTATCTGCATTTTCATATTTCTTTTCTGCTCGGGTACAGTAATTACATTCCATACTTTGACAAGATTTGCGAGATAAAGCATTGGCATTGTTATGTACATGTCCTTCTCTGTACACTATTTTGAACTGATAGGAAGACAGAAATTCAATCCAACGGGCAACTTGACCTTCTGGATTTTTAAAAATTAACAGCCAGGTTAGAGAACCATGATCTGTTCTAACTTTAAAATATCTTCCATACAAATATTGGTGGAAATGTTTTATTGAACTTACAATGGCTAATAGTTCTTTACGAGTCACACATTATTTCCTTTCAGTCCTGCTAAAAGTTTTACTGTAATAGTATATGACCTTTTCTACTCCATTTTGTACTTGTGACAGGACTGCACCCAGACCTATATTAGATGCATCAGTGTCCAGTATGAATAAGTCATCAGGTGTAGGATATGCCAGTATTGGAGAACTTGTCAAGGCCCTTTTCAGTTTGTCAAAGGCAGCCTGACAGTTTTCAGTCTAGATAATATCTTTGACTCTGCTCAGTAAGTTTGTGTAAAGGTCTTGCTATATCAGCAAACCCATAGACAAATTTCCTATAATATGAACATAGGCCTAGGAATTATCTAATCTCTTTCACATTTGTGAGTATTGGCCAGTTGTTGACAGTGTCAATTTTATCAGGATCAGTAGCAATGCCATTTTCACTTACAATATATCCCAAGAAGGACACAGTCTTTCTAAAAAAAGCACATTTCTTTGGGTTCATCTTAAGGTTTGCATTCTTCAGTCTTTCAAAAACTTGTCTTAGATTTTCTACATGCTCATCAAAAGTCTTGGAGAAGACTAAATATCATCAAGATAGATGAGACATATTTTCCAAGTTAGCTTTGATAAGACCTTTTCCATCAATTTTTCCCATGTTGCGAGTGCTCTACACAATCCAAATGGCATTGTAACAAACTGCTCGAGTCCACCGCCAGGTATAGGTAAAGCAGTTTTGGGTCTGTCTATATTAGCAACCTTAACTTGCCAATAACCGCTTTTTAGGTCAAGGGGAGAACCACTTTGATCCAGACAGTGCATCTAGGGTACTGTCAATTCTTGGAAGAAGGTGACTATCTTTAATTGTAACATCATTAAGTTTTCTATAATCAATGCCAAATCTCAAAGTATTATCTTTCATTCTTGACCACATCAACTGTGGCCACTACAGTGTTTTTGTGAGGTTTATACCCCATGTCAGTAATATTTAGAAACCGCCAAGGTACTGTACCCAAAGTTGGATTGACAACAGTTTTAGCCAACAATATTTCATGTTTTTGCATCACATTTGGTAATGGTTCCATTAAAGCAGTTGTTTCTTTAACTGGGTCAATAAGTTTTCCAGTGACAATAATTTCACTTTTGGGAGGGATGATAACAGCATCCAAGACTTTAGAACACCAAGGGCTATTAGCTTCCTCAATTTTCACTTTTGCTGCCATATCTTAATTTCTTTCTGTACTTCTTTCATACAAGCTAATGGAACTCTTCTGAGTTGCTGTCTAATAGGTGGTGAATCAACTATATTAACATGATGTTCAACTAGATCTGTTAAACCCATGTCATTGGTTAATCTGGAGAAAGTGTACTGACATTCCATTGATAGGTCTTTAAGAACTCCACATTCAGTCTCACTTAATTTCTTACATGACTCCTGGAACAATGAGTCTAAATGTTCAGGTTCTGTGTTTCGCCTAGGCAAGATTCTATGACCTTTACCTCATTTACAGTAGATTGTTGTTCAATACACAACTTGACCATATCAACTGTGGCCAATAGTGTTTTTGTGAAGTTTATACCCCATGTCAGTAATATTTAGAAACCGCCAAGGTACTGTACCCAAAGTTGGATTGACAACAGTTTTAGCCAACAATATTTCATGTTTTTGCATCACATTTGGTAATGGTTCCATTAAAGCAGTTGTTTCTTTAACTGGGTCAATAAGTTTTCCAGTGACAATAATTTCACTATTGGGAGGGATAATAACAGCATCCAAGACTGAAACACGGCTACAAATGGGTTCCATTTCAGTTTGATACCGAAAGCATGGAATATTTTCCCCTTAAACTGTCATACAGTTTTTATTTAATAGAATATCCATAGAATGTCTAGTCATGATTCTGAAGTCTAGACCAAGGATTCCATTCTGTTCTATATTAGCTATGAGAACCTCATGCCTAAGCTTTTGAATGCTTAGTGAAAGGTGAAGCCAGCACTTTAAAAGGAAAGGTTTTCTGTCTCCAGTTACAGTAACGAAATTTAATTTCACAGGCTTAATCTGAAGTTTTTGCATACTGCCTGACTTTTCTTTCAATTTATGGCTAATGAAAGTAACACTTGCACCAGTATTCACAAGCAAAGGTACTTGATAATTTTGTATTTTAACACCAATAAAAAAATCCATGATTACTGTCATTTATATTGCTAATCACAATATCAGTGGGTCTTACTTTCATTACTGTTGACTTCTGACCCTTGAATTCAGCACTAACTAGTTTTCCTCTGTCTGTCTGCTCTTTGATTGGCTATTTCAGTCTGTATATGGTTGATTCTGGGTATTATCCCTACCCTGGAAGCTTTGGTTGCCATTTCTGTATCGGTTATATCTTTGACTTCCATTATAATTCTGCTGGTTGATTTTATTGTAACTTTGATTACCAGTCCAGATATTTGTTTGGGTGTTGGAGAATCTGTTCTGTCCAGAGTTATCCCCCTTTAGAGTTTCTATAAGCTGTTTACTTGTACTATTCAGAGCTTTGATTGATTCATTAAGGGTTTTAATGTCAATTTCCTCCTTTTTATCAGGGGCTGCCTGCTTCAGGGTCTGACAGAGTTACACTGCCTCCATGATATGCAGATTGATGGAAGGAATACCCTCTTTGTCTTTCAGCAAGTCTTTGTGCTTCCGGATGGATAGCATGACTTTCAGCTTCATTGATAGTTTTGGGCCCAAGTTCCTGTATATGAAGCCTTAATTCTGAATCAGGGATAGAGTCAATGAAATAATCAATAGCCAAAGTGTTTAATAAGGCTGAGTCAGCTGATGGATAGGCTAACCGGGTTAGTTTTCGAACAGCTTGTGCTAGTTCTGATAAGGATTCATCTTTTCCCCTAACTCTTGTTTGCAAGTTTGCTTTATACATTTCTGACCATTCAGCTGATCCAAATCTGATATGTAGTATCTGAACCAAAGAATCAAAATCGTTACTCAATGGCTTAATTCTGTTAAAACTCCCCTAGCACTACCACTAAGACTTCCAGCCAGATATAAGGATTTTTCATGGTAGTTCCAGTTATTGATATGTGCAACAATTTCAAATTGAGATAAATACTCTTCAAAATCTTCATGACCATTATAAAGTTGGGGCTTGATTTTAACTTGTCCCTTACCGCTGACAGGTGTTGGGTTTTGAGGAAAAGAGGGTTTCATATGATTTTCGTTTTTTGTTTTAAGTTTTGGATAGGTGAGTTAGTATTTCTGTAATCCCCATAAGAAAACCTATTTCCAGTTCCATCTATAGAAATTTGTTTTTCCAAAATGATTACATGATTTTTAAGAGAAATAAAATCTCCTTAGCTTCCTTACATTTTCATTCACTTATTGTTTCAATGAATCTTTCATATCCATTAAACTTCTCATATTTTCTTGTCTAAAGAGATCTAGTTGCTCAATAAGTTTATTTATGAATGCCACTAAGAGCCATGTTTTATATATTTTCAGATGGAGAATCAAAATGGTGCAAAACTGGAGTTTCATCCTCCTGACTGTCTCCAGCACTAGATTCAGACTGATCTCTTTCTCTTGGAAAAATTATTTCAAAATCATCCCTTTTTGATTTATGATTATTAATAAAAATTATTCAATTAAATTCTGTCATTTTATTGTACTTGTTTGTTTTTGCTAGATTTAAAAAAAAAATAAAAAACTCAAGTGTTCTTTTGGTTCACTAGACACTGGGAAACATTTCTGGAAAATACAGGAAAATATTTTCCAGTTATCCCACTTCTGACAACAATGTAACATTTTTTTCTCTCCAAATAAGGGCAACATTTTCATAAAAACAAAAGGTTCATCACAGCCAAGCACTTGACCAAAAGAAAACTAAGTCAGGATAAGTAATATATAGTAGATTTATTTTATACAAACATTGGAATTATACAGTATAGACAGTCATATTATATATATATATATATATATATATATATATATATATATATATATATATATATATATATATATATATATATATATATGGTGTGTTGAATTTTGAAAACTCTTAGCAGTATTGATTAAATGAATTGTACCAAAGTCGACTTAAAGTAGAAATGACTAGAGACAGTTATATGATTATTCTCATTTTATCTCTGAAAGTCAAAGGAAATTCAGTTACCCATAACGAATTTGAACGTGTCATCAGTTAATGTACAATTGTTTGGCATAACACTCTCCCCAAACTTTATGGGTAAAAAGGGGAAGCACATGGATATTTGATTGTTCACAATGAATGTTAATTGCGGCATGATTAGCCTGTTTTGTCAATCAAAAATTCTACATAGAAGATTTTATTAAACAGTTGATTCTGATTGGTTAATGGAAACTTAAGGGCGTAATTCTTGTAAGGAATTAGGGGTTCTACTTGGAAAAAAATTGCTTCAGTCTTCAATCTTATTTGAGAGAAGTCGGAAGGTTGACTCTGGGAATGTAGAAAGTATGTTTTTCGTCATTGCAGTAGGGCGTGATGGTTGCCTCAGGAGACAGATTATACATTGGAAGTTTGTGGGAAACCGAATAAAAATGGCAAAGGAAACGGCCTCCTGTGCAAATTCCAAATTCCAGAGCAAATTCTACGGCAGAATTCATCAAAATTATCCACAGTGGAAGTCAAAGTCTAGGTACGATCGTCAAATAGTTCAAGGTTCGACTGACAAGAGTTCAGGTCCAGACGATTAGACAAAGGTTGGCAGTGCAGGAAAGAACAGAAAATTTGATGTCCCGATAAGATAGGTGATGAAATCATTCTGCGTTGCTCTCAAGGTCACAACTCCTAGGCTATGATGAAACTATTCATTTTGGACAAGTATTACTAAAGTGAAAATTTGTATTGTTTTATTGAGTACATGTTAGTACATTTTCTTCTTTTGTAGCAAAGAAATTGATTTCTTCCTCTTGAAATTCTGTTGTTGAATTAAATTTTATATTTGTTAATTGACAGTGGCTCGTTGTTTTATTTCTTCAATATACTTGCTCTGAGATCTGCAGTCTTCTTTCTGTCCATCCACACTGGGTAAATTACACTGCGGGAGGTCATTCCCTAGCAACGAACCGTAAAGAAGGGGTTGGTTTAGCGTTTGAACACCACCAATTTACCACTATATATATATATATATATATATATATATATATATATATATATATATATATATATATATATATATATACAGAGATATATATATATATTTATTTAGATGGTTTACCCATCTATGGGTAGTGGCATGAACCCAGTGCTGGAGTAATGTACAGGTTTACAATTACTACACAATTTCTTACATACATTTTTATTTTGTGGCTTAGTAAGGTTAGTAATTCCCTTACGTTACTTATTTGCATATAGCTATATTAATAAATTTATTATATTTTCTTTGGTACTGTTATTCAGGATTGGAGAGAAGATTTTAGAAGTATGTCTCCATACATGGAGAAATATGGTAATTTGGAATGTATTTCCAAGCAGGATAAGTTTATAGTTCATCTAACATTATTATGGGTGGTTTTAATCCAATTTCAGTGTTACCTGAAGCATTGCCATAGCCATGGTTTATGCTTTTGTTTCTTTTGTTACAACCACTCAAGTCTTTGTTTTAATGTGTAAAAGTTCCTGTTGCAGACATATTTATATGCAAATACGGTAGCTAATGGAAACTCAGTCAACCAATGACAATGCATAACATATCCCACCTCGTGGCGTAATTTCAATACCTCCACACTGGAGAGTGTGGTACTGGAATGACAGCATGAGTCATAATACAGCTGAGTTGAAAGAATTAAGCATGTTAATCAAATAATAAGGAAAGAAATATGTTGATATTAAGAAACTATGCATCAATGTAACTAAATGCTTGAGAAATGTACAGGTTTAAAATTACACAATTTCTTAAATACAAAACATTTTATATTTTGTGACTTAGTAAGGTTAGTAATTCCCTTGGTTTTACATCTTTGCAAATACATACATTAATACATATATTATATTTTCTTTGGGACTGTTATCAAGGATTGGAGAGAAGATTTTAGAAGTATGTCTGCATACATGGAGAAATATGATAATTTGGAATGTATTTCCAAGCAGGATAAGTTTATAGTTATCTAACATTATTATGGGTGGTTTTAATCCAATTTCATTGTTACCTGAAGCATAGCTTTAGCCATGCTTTGTTTCTTTTATTACAACCACTCAAGTCCGTGTTTTAATGTGTGAAAGTTCCTTTCGTCTGCCAATGCAGACGTATTTATATGCAAATATGGTAGCTAATGGAAACTTAGTCAACCAATGACAATGTGTAACACATCCCACCTCGTGGCGTAATTTCAATACCTCCACACTGGAGAGTGTGGTACTGGAATGACAGCATGAGTCATAATACAGCTGAGTTGAAAGAATTAAGCATGTTAATTAAAGAATCATGAAAGGAATACATTGATATTTAGGAAAGTATGCATCTAGGTAACTAAATATAGTAATATCGAGACATGGCATGTTTAATGTGTTTCAAAATGTACCTCAAGCATGGCAAGCTTCCATAGTGTGACTGCCTTTGGTTATGTGAGGGAATCTTCATTCTTCTTTCCATCACAATACCTCGGAAGGAAAGGATGTATTTGCATGACATTATTGGAAAATGAGGACATAAGACTAAAAATTCTTAACAAAATTAACGTAAGTGCTGCAGCTGCATGGAAGAGTTGCTGTTATAGAAACATCAGTTTCATGGATCAACCTAGTCTTAAATTTTAGGGATGTGACTTCTCCTTTCGAACAGAATAAGGAGAAATGAGAGCTGAACAGGGAAAGTGATAGCTGAGTAAAAACACAGTATGTGTGTGTGTTTTGTTTTTGTTCTTTTTTTTTTCATTATGCATATTTGCATTTAGCAATACTCAGGGATGGCTCTGGCATTAATAAAGTTATTGCCCCCAAAATTGCAAACCTCAGTATGTTGTCACCAATTACCAAAAAATGTTATCATAATACAGTACAACTTATTTATCTTGATATTGCTGTGACCAAGGTAATATTGTCGACTTAAGAGGATGTTGAGATAAGTATTTGAGGAGAAGGAAGGCTAAACTAAATGAAATTTCAGATAGAACGGAAATTTGTAAGAGGTAACCTGTGTTCATGGAGTTGGAATTACATTGAGAGTGTACTGACAACTTAAAACTGTAGAAGAATCATTAATGCCTAATGTACAGTACATGTTTGTGAAAAATCCATTTTTTTTAATATGGATCATGTGTCAGAAAATTTATATATCATTCACATCCCATTAGAAAACAAAAATAATTCTTATCTGAAAAAATGTTAATACTTTTTATCTCATTGTCTACAAATAATTCAGATATTTGTAACACATGGCTTTATAGTTGTTTCCATGCCACATTTTGGTATGCTGGAGACAGCTATCATCTTTCTGCGGCTGCCAATGGGATGAGGCAGTTAACAGAGAATTGAAAGGATGTGAACAAATTAAAATATTTAACAAACATCTTTTTGACCATAGATCTATAATCATAAAAGGTGTGAAATTTAATCTGCTTTTTTATGCTGCCTTTTGTAGCAGTTATAATCATAAACATTTTTCTTGCAAAGCAAAAACTTTTATGGCACAATAAAAGTATTCTAATCACTTTGGAAAATGTAACAATTGATCAGATTCCTGGCTTTTACTTAAGTTTTGTGTGATTCTTTCCCCATGACAGGTTGACTTATGGTTCCAAACTGATTTTATAAAGAAAATAATATGCATGTGGCAGCTAAAATATTCATTTTTGTCAAATTGTTATTAAAACAAAATGTTTCTACATAATATTGTCTAAATTCGTGGAAATCAGGCAGTGATAGTTCCTAACTTAATTGGGAAATGGTTAATGGTCAATCAGCTATCAAAGCACATGCCTGTGAATGTGCAAGAGTTTGTTGTTGTGCATTTGATATCAACACCATCTATTTAATGCCTAGAAGCCTACATTTTGCCTTGTGCTATAACATAACACTGGAACAAACCTGGCTAATAAAACTCATACAGGAGGTCAATGGTATTAACCTTGTAATATGCTTTTAGATGAACAATTCAAGATGTGTGTATAACTATCTGAAACCAGCATTGGAGTAAACCATTCAAGTCATTCTCTAAATGACAGGAAAAAAGTTAAATGAAAATAAATCCTTTATTCATTGAAAACTTTATTGATAACTGACTTTGCACTACAGCAAAGCAAACACCTGAAGTTGTAGGTTGATTATAATATTAAATTTCTCCACCCAACAAATTCCATGGTTCTTTTCTAGACAATGACATTTATCCTGTGTACAGCAGAGTGATTTTTGAAGCTGCTGTCTGCATTTCTCCTATGAAGTGAAAAGGATCATGGTTGTATTAGTGGTACATGTATGTGGCAGTGACCAAAGGGGTCAATTTGGGATATAAGCTTGTGATAGTGGGTTTTTATCATGGTTGATTGAGCAGGCATTGGCAGTGTATTGTTTCACCCTAAATAGGTAGGTACATTAATTGATTTAAAAATTTTGAGAAACCTTTGCTTAGTGCTTTGCTTTATCATGGTTGATTGAGCAGGCATTGGCAGTGTATTGTTTCACCCTAAATAGGTAGGTACATTAATTGATTTAAAAATTTTGAGAAACCTTTGCTTAGTGCTTTGCCTGAGTTGGCAACAGGATGAATGTATTGAAGATGTATGCAAGGAGACCTAATGGATTTATTGTTGGCAGTTCAGTAATAAATATATTAACTATTATGAGCTTTTAAGGAGCTATTATCTTTAGAAAATAAGCAAGAAGCTAAACTTATAAATCACAGACCTGCCAGTCCTTATGATTTTGCCATAAGTCTTATGAAAATTACCATTAAAATATGGGCTTATGGCATACAAGCAAAATTAGGGGATAATTATCATTGTCGAAAAATACTGAAAATCTGTTCATCCATGTTTGATTTGGATTAGGATTTCATATTCGAATTTGTGACATTAATCAGGGAATAAAACTAACTACAGCAGCACCCCAGACACTTTAAACTGCACCTATTTTTTCATGCGAACAATCTGCATGATCAAACTGTTGATTAAAGAATTTTTTTAAATGGCATCCAGCAAGCTATGCATGCTTAAGATGAAAGGGAAAATAAAACTCTTGAAAGGTGTACATAATCAACAAAGAAGAATACAAAGAAATATTTAGATTCTTGTGAATAACAGCTGGAAGGGACACAATTATGTTTATTGGCAATCTGAAAATGACTTGTGGCAAGAGATATATCGTCATGAGAATTGAAAAAGAATTTCCAAGAATTATGTCAAATTGAGAGACAGCAACAAGCCATTGAGCTGCATAGGGTTTGGAATTAAAGTTTGTGCAACTGTACTAGTGGTAAATAAAGTCTAGGCGTAATTTACAAATCAGTTGAACATAATCATACATGCCAACCATTATGCTTTTGGCAATCATTACGCTTTTTTCACTAAATTACGCCTTATGTGCAAACATATCCAGATTATGCGTTTTTGGTATATCCTGCTCCAAACAAATTAAAGATTTGTTTTCTCATTTTTATTAACCTAATAATCCCAAAAACCCTATTCTAGAAAAGACGGATTCTACCTAACTGTGATATATGTTTCTATTTATAGCAGCTCAGCTCTATCTTAATTAGGAGAGATCAGACTGATTTTCCAATTTGTAATCTTTGTTCATAGATTCTTTGTTCTATTTCATATGTGGTACAGAACCAGTCTGTAGGTATTTGGGGTTAAAAGTTGAGTCAGATTTATTATAGTCAATGTGTGTGTTAGGAGCAAAAATGTTTTTCAAATAATTTCACAGATGTATTAGAAAAAGATTAAAAGAAATTCAGAGATGAATGCATGAATTACATAATACAGTATAATACACCACTCCCTCGATAACTCGCGGACATCGGGGTCCAAAAACATCGACCCTGATATAAGCGAGGGCGCGAGTTATCGAGGGACCTATAACAAACAACAAAACTAACAAAGGGATCGACATATAGGCAAAAGGGGGTGGGGTTGGCTTGGCATGTTAGTGTTGAATACTCAATTAATAAATGTGCTAAGATTAACAGTGAATAAATATCTCTTCATATCGGTATATATTATTTTTTTCCTCAGAGTAACATTAATTTCATGATAATTTGCAGTATATTGATCATCAAAACATTATTCCATGTGGTTTTCATTCGCTTAGCACATGTACGACTTAACGTTTTGACCACAGATTTGAATCACCCACGCATGCGTGCCCCAGCTATACCACGTGACCACGCAGTCACATAAAGGTTATTATTTTGGAATTATTATTCTTAAGATAGTTATTGGTAAAAACGTAGTAGTATCGCAAAAAGAAATAATGGTACATGTAGGATGGCTAACTTTCGAAATTCGCAGAGCTAGTCGACTAGAAAAACAACGAGCAAAGATTACTTTGCATTACGAAGATTTCAAGGTGTCTATGTGATGAATTTTCATAATATACATAGTGGGATTTCTTTGACATGTTTGTTCAGAAATCAAAGGTATCCCTCTGGATTTCATTAAAAGAGCATGCAATGTACCAATCATTTAGCACCCACATTCAATGGTTATTCAATGGTCTACCAAGAGGTTTATTACCTGTAGAACCAATGTTTTAACCTAGGTATATAATGCCTCGGGGATAACAGTTGGTCCGGTTGCACAACGCCAATGAATTTTATTAATCCAAACAGACGGTCTGACGTATTGTTTATTTATATTAAGCAGAGATCTGGTTTCTAATTATAGCCATAGCTGTCACACCTGTTTGAAGTGGTGGGCGAGTGTAGCGATTTTTTGTTTTTTTTTTTATTTTTTTTTACAGGTACCCGCTTTTACGTTTCGATATCTGGGTTTTTCTATACCGGTTTACCCGATGACAGCCCTAGATACATTACTGATATAATATACTTTAATGATCTTGATATATAAAATGTGCAAACACTTCAATTGGTGAAGTAAAATTAAATTTGATAACGGTAATGAATACGAGAATGTATGCTCCTATTGGCACGCCTTGGAACTTTCTTTTATTGTACTTACCTTGTTTGATTTGATGCAAAATACATATTCAAAGTGATAAAACATCACCAGTCTCTTTTAATTGATTCTTTTATTGTAACAAACACTTCCCCAAGCCTTTGATCAAAACAAAGCTGGCATGTAATTAGGTTCTCACAGAAGTACTCAGGGTTTCCATGTGACGGTTGACTGACTCTTTTCAGGTTTTCATATTAGAGAATACGTATGTTGTAATTATAGGGCAAAATTATAGACAAAATTAAAGGATTATAATGTGAATTTCACCTAGCCAGACATTTAATTAGTGTCTGTTTCATCCTCTGTTGCCACATGTTAGCATTTACCCGAATATTTCATTGAGCACTGTTTGTTTACAATTTACAGAGTATTAACAACTATTTCTCTATTTAAAAAAAAAACAATATGTGATATCTTTTTAGAAATTGCAAATTTCACAATATGGATTCTATCTTTACGGGCAATATCAATATTTTCGATGATAAAAAAGAGTTATAGATCAAGGTTTAATTTACCAATTTACCATTTCTTATCACATTTTTCAAGTTCAACACATTTTAAAATATATTTTCTTTGAAAAAAATCGGGAGCCATGCCGGACACTGCGTTATAAGCGGGTTCGTGAGTTATCCGGGCGCGAGTTATCAAGGGAGTGGTGTACTGGCCTGCATGAATAGCCTATTGTGTGCTAAAAAATGTCGTTAAGCACAACAACAACAACATAATACAGCATTCCATTCTAGTGCAGCTTCATGCCCATTGCAGGCTGTGTGGAAAGGATTTTAATATTGGTCTTGGTAGTAAAACACAGAAACTTTAAATTAGCTGGTTTTATTAAGTAAAATACTAAGGTAACTTCTTTTTTACAGGAGAGCTCAATTGTGGATACAAATTGTATAAATGCAGAGACATTATTTACCAAGTTCTTAATAGAACACATACTACCCCTATAGGTAGAAGAATAGGTTGGTGCTTTGTTCAAACAGATGTTTCCTAATTTTAAATTTGCAAAAATATGCATACATGTGCAAGAAGAAAATTATCTAATGTTAGGTATTTAGAAGATACTGAATCACTCAAAATTGAAGAGGCCATGAAAATTGGGCCGTTTGGTATTGCCACAGAGAGGAATACTGATTATGATGACAAAAGGTTTTACTCAGTCTGTTTAAGAGACTGACAATGAAAAGGGCAAAGTCAGAGTGATTTTCTTTTATTACCAGAATTAACAGTAGATTCCACTAGAGAAAACATTCTGATTTGCTTGTTAAGGCTTGAATAAACGTAAGTTGGCAGAACTGTATGGGGTTTTCAGCCGATAAAGCATTAGTGATGATTGGAATTCATAAAGGATTTGCATTCTATTCTTTGAAAGATGTCTCCGTCAGTGTACATATCACACACCTGCCAACTCTTACAATTTTGCCATAAGTCTTACGAAAATTACCGTTAAAAAAAATGAACTTATGGCATAAAAGCAAAAACTATAGAAAACTCATCATTGCCAAAAAATCTAGAAAATTTGTTCATTAGTGTTTGATTTGGATTCTGGTTTTGTGAAGAAACTAGACTAACTTTACAGCAGCACTCGGACACTTTAAACTGCCACTATTTGTTTCGGCATGATCCAACTGTTGATTATAGAATTTGTTGAAAAGTGGCATCCATCAAGCAATGCATGTTTAAGACAAAAGGGAAAATAAGCCTCTTAAAAAGTGTTAATAATCAACACCAAAGAATATAAAAGAATATTCAGATACTTGTGAAAAGAAGATGGAATGGACACAATTACGTTTTTTGGACATCACGTGCCAATTTGAGCGTGACTCGTGGCAAAGATATGATTTTGTCATGTGCAATGAAAAATTTTAAGAATTAGGTATCACAGGACAGTTTATTTGGCAAATTTTCATCCGACGATGACCTATTGCAGAAAAATGATCATAATTTTACAATAAAGATACAAAAAAAACCTAATGATTTTTGTTGAAAGGATGCTTGTTGTTGTTGTTGTTGTTGGGCTTAACGCCATTTTTCAGCACACGATAGGCTATTCATGGCGGCCAGTATTAATGGTGGAGGAAGAAACTGGGAAATCACCAGAAAGAACCATCGACACACGAGAAGCTACTGGCAAGCTTTCTCACATATCCACATTCGCCAAATCCTAGACTCGAACCCACAGAGGTGAGATGGCAGTGATCCGTAACGAGCAGCGCTTTAGACCACTCGGCCACTAGGGGCCCCTGAAAGGATGCTTGTAAGATTCTGACTAAGGTATTAAGGTTAATTCCTTATGCAACTAGTGGTTTTGATACTGAATCTATACTACCACCAACCACTCTTTTTTACATTTATTTTTGACAGAAAAGAGCTATTTTCAAATTGTTTCTGTGAGAAGCAGGCTAATAGAGTCAATATGTACCTTATTCATCTTGAAAGTTCACTAGTACTATAACAAACTAACAGTTTTCATCACTCCTCAACCATGTAGATTTTTAGATATTTACCTCTATAGCAGACACATTTAAATAGGTAAGCCAAGTTTGCTGCACGTTTGCAGCCCAAGTTACGCATTTGATCTCCAATGCTAGTCTAACTGTGACAGACAGTCACCAACAAGGCAACCCATTTCCAAGCCTAACTCAAAGTATATATAAACCACATTACAGATTTAGATTATGTGTGAATTTATAAATGCTATGATTGTGCTAATTAAGCTCATGCCATCTACCTTAAAAATTAGGGGGTGTCAAAATACGAAACTATCCAGTGAGACCTTACGTCTCATTGAGAGACAGCAACAAGCCATTGAGCTGCGTAGGGGTTGGAACTTGAGTTTGTGCACTTGTACTTGTGGTAAATAACGTCTATGCGTACTTTACAATCTCTTCAGTCAAACATAATGTATATTTTTGCTGCATATATCGAATACATAACTTTTAATCACATTTTCAAGCTTTACACTAGCAGTTTGATATTTTCTTTACATCTTACTGAAAACTGGTCAAACTTACAGAACAAAATTAATTGCCTTACTGAGACACACTCATCAGGGTTGGCAGGTCTGATATCAGGTTGTCCCTGTCATATGATGCACCTTGCTGCAGAACAGGCTGCCGATAAATTAGGAGAACTTATGAAATCAAGTTGGCATTCTACTTAACAATGTACATCTTGTGGAAAAAGTTGATCTGCAATGGAATCTTGTTCCCCAACTAAAAGACCCAATAACGGGAAGATATAAATATTATCTTCTTTGTCAGGTTATGAAAGGAATATTGGCTATTTACCATTCTAGTGCTGACTGTGAGAGATTGTTCAGTATTGTTAACAAAAATAAAACTGAATTCAGATCTAGGCTCAGAAACCCAACACTATTTGCTCTGCTTTGTGCAAAACATTCATAGTTTCAGCTCGTACAAAGTGTTTCAAAATGCGTTATGAAAGTCTATTGCTTTTTAAAGCTAAAAGCACTGCAAATGAAAACTCTAAGCAGTTATTGATGTTTAAGTGGGTAAATAAATCATTTTGTACATATGCTCATTAAATTTTATCATGCTATAATTGGATTACTCTTTTTATCTACTTGGATTACGCTTTTTATCCACTTGGATTACACTTTTTCCTCGCCAGGGGTTGGCATGTATGCATAATGTTTATTGTCGCTGCATGTTTTGAATACCGAACTTTTAATTTTTCCAGCTTTATAATGGCAGTTTCTGATATTTTTTTTTTCCTTACTGAAAACTGGTCAAACTTATAAAAAAATTAACTTCCTTACTGAGATGAACTCATCAAAGTTGCCAGGTCTGACATCAGAACTCTTGTTTATTTTGACACTTAAGCATAGTAGGATTTCAAGAAATTTGTGACATTATTGTCAAATTATAGGAGCCACAATCTTGACTCCTATATCTGATATAATGTTATAGAATGGTTTCACTGTACCATTAAGTATTTTGGATGATAAGTTTATATATTTCAGTTATTCATTCTGATCAAACAGTTAAATCACATATTTTCCATTGATTTTTTTTATAAAAATATTTCTTTTATAGGTGATCTATGGAGTTACAATTACCTCAATGAGCAATTTGTTGTGTCCCCTGAGCCAGATGTATCCGTACACGAGTTAAAGCCAGGCCGTGACAGATGTTTGATTATCGGTTCTGATGGCCTTTGGAACATGGTGACCTCAGAGGAAGCTGTGTCGCTTGTTGTTGATCTGGAGTATCAGTTTGAGTACAAGATCATCCATGACATGGTATGCATACATTGTAAATCATATTTATAAGCATAAACTCCATGAGAATTTAGTGTTTTTTATTTCATAGACATTTATTTGGATTTGATTATGAATAAATCTCAGTTGTGGTTGCAAGTAATTGTAGTCATAATATGACATGTCTAGTAAATACACAAAAAATATAGACTAGACAACATGCATGCATCACAAGGCAATAGGCAGGAGGTAGGTTAATAACTTTTCAAAAGAAGATTTGTATGAAATATCAATATTAAGTGTACTACAGTTAGACCCATTTACACATAAATAGTAGCTGTTTCTTTATTTTTTCAGCTATAGATTTATTTCTATGAGGCAATAGACTGCTCCAGTGGTCTAGTAGTTAGATCGTCCGCATCGAATGCAGGGTTTGAACCCCACTCGAGTCATACCAGAAACTTAATAAAATGGTACTAACAGCTGCCTCATGAGGCACTCAGCATTAAGAAGTTAGTGTTAGGACTGGGTGGCCTGGATAATGTGACTGGGTGGGGCATGATGCCCTAGCGCTAGATACCAATATAAACTGAGACACTTAAGACATCATAGTGATATGACTGAAATTTTTTTAAAACTATGTAAAAAATCCAGATCACACACATATGTATTAAGCAATGAAGTGTGAAAACAGGCATGTTATTTGCAGATAATGATATAGCAGACTACGATAATTTTTATTTAAAGTGTTATGGTATATGTTTACATACAATTCTGGTCCAGATTCAGATGGCATAGTACATTCATTTAACTTTTAGTCTGAAGCCAACCAGAATTTACTCAGAACCCCAAAAATGTAATTGTTGAACAAGCTTGAAATTGAGCAAGATTCATACATATTAATGAGGTGATTTTGGTTCAGAATTTGGAGACCATATTTCTAATCCGATTTTAATCATGATTTGGGATGTAGGCTGGTATCAGCAAGAGCTCAGCTGGGCTTGATAATGAGTACGAGTCGTGCATATTTATGAGATGATATTGCAATGCATTTGATTGGCTGTATTGGTTAGCACACTGGAGGCCAGATTACAGATCCTTTTCTTTCAAAAAACTTATAATTCATTTTGATACCATCAAGATCTTCAGTTTTAAATTGGGTAAGATCTACACATGTTAATGAGGTAACCTGGCATATGATTGGTAATTTTTAACATTTTTGATAAGTTAAATGATTGAGATCTTTACGCATTAATGAGATGATCCTGCGTTTGAACACTTTACCACTTTGGAAGCCTTATTTCTGAGCCAAATCGGAATATGGTCCTGTATCACTGTTAGTAGCACTTTTATAAGTCTTTGGTGTGATCTGCACAGTGGAGATAATGTTGATATACCTGTATGATACTTCCATGTACTGTGATTGAAATTTCTTTGGATATTGTACTTTTGGAAGTTGTACATAATCTAAGCGCACAGTAAACTCAAACGATTACTCCCTTGTGTTAAATACAATCAGCCTGAATTAATCTAAAGTACACTATCTTTAGCAGTAATTAAAATAGGAAAATGAATTTTGCCAGACTGGACAGTACCAGCTTCTGAAAGAGCAATGAATGAATTTCCATATATATAAAATGTTAAAAAGGTTATTTGGCTCATTTTTTTTGATAATTTACCTGTGAAGTTCAGAAGTGAAAATGATCAAACAGCGTTAACAGTTTATTGAAAGGTGCATATCTGAAGTAAGGTAAGCTGTATACTCCATAACCCATATTACACACATCGATCATAGCACCAAACTAGGGGAAGTAAATGTTCTTTGCACACAATACCCAAGATGTACAAGGTCTTTTTTAGATAGCACAACCAGCTAGGAAAACCTGGGAAATTCTTTCTTTTTAAAATCTAACCATATGCAAAATATGAAATTGTAGAGTACCACCTCAGGCATAGCTCAGGTTTAATACCCTAAGGGGCATTTGTTAAACTGTCACTGTTTCTAGTTTCAAAGTGAACATCAGATTTTCTTTTGCAGAGTGTTCCAGTTTCTTATTGGATTAACCCTGCTCAGCGGCTGGTACAACGAGCTTTACAAAAATGGAAGGCACGGAATCTCAAAGCAGACAACACCAGCTGTATGGTGGTTCTTATAGATCCCCCAGGGCCCAGAAAGTTATCCATCCTGAAAAAGAAGAGGGAAGAATATTTCTTGAGTAATAAAGCAAAAATAAATCAAGAACCATCATCAAAGGAGGCTACACGGCAGCCAAGTCCCATTAAAGAACAGAAAGTTCCGATTATGTCCTCTCTTTCCCCAACAAAAATGGTAGTATCATCAAAGGGTATTCCGTCCAAATCAGGTACACCTATGGTGTTGAGTGACATTGGACTTGGTTCAAATGCTACAACCAAAGGTCCAGCAAAGTCAGACCATACCAAAAATTCACAGCTAGGTTGTCAGCTTTCTTTGAAAGGTTCAACAGGCGACTTAGATGACAGTATTCAGGCGGTGGTTGTGCTACAGAAAATGGCCACGACTCCACTACCACTTGAGGATTTAGTTAAACATGGTAAAGCACAACAACATTCTATGCATGGGCATACATCACCACTGAAAAGTAGCACCAGTGAAAACAGACAGATCAGAGTATCCTCTTCAACTGATCCAAACTCTCAAAAGGATTCTGATTCACCCACATGCACATCCAGCTTAAAACTACTTGTATCTAGGACAGGCAATCAAATTCAAAAGCTGGGAGAAATGGGGACTACTGCAAAACCCAATTTAGTGCAACTACATCATAATCACCCAGCCGAGGAAAAAACAAATGTAACTTCTGTACAAACATCAAATCAAAAGTGTTTACAACCAAGGAAGTTTTCAGTGGACAGTTTGAAAAGTTCATCAAAATTCAGTAGTATTCAGAACTTGCTGAAAAATTCAGATATTCCAAAAAGTGTTGAAAGTTTGGCAGTTAGCAAGAAGCGCCAAAAGTCAATAGAAAGAAAGAATATAAATAATTCGTGTCTGTGTGAATTAAAAGGCTTGACAAAGCAAAATGTCGGTAACAGTTTATCCAGTAGGATCAGCTTGCGTTTAAGGAGAATGCGACAGAAGTCAAGAAAATCAAGTTCCTACCAACTGGAGAACAAAGCTTTTATGCTGACTAAAGTGGGTGTCAAGAGAAAACTGGAATCAGCTGATGCTCCTATCCTTAAGAAAATCAAGCACAGTTAAAATTTTGCAATTTAAGTTGTCCATGAAAATATAACGCACTTACCAAAATTGACCCACTTGCCAGTTGAAAAAAAAAAACTAAACAAGTGTTTCATATAATGCTTTAAGAAAATAAATTAGGCTGAAAAAAAAAATGAGAAGTATGACCCTACAAAGTTTTACAGGATTATTTCTTTCTTGTTACCAAAATATGTTTTGGAAATCAGCGTTGGTCCATTTGAAGGACTATGCTACCAATCCATTACCATGTATGGATTATATTACTAATGATAGAAAAAATACTTTAAAGCATTGCAAAAATTGCTGAGTGGAACATAACCAAATTTTATAGAACAAATCCTATTTCAAAAGATGCCAAAATTAGATATCAATGACAATTGTTATTACAATACACTAAAATTTAAAAGCTATTGTTCAGACTACTAGATTTTACAAAGCATAATGCATGGAAGCCTTTAAATTTTATCAATTGTTTCTGACCTGTTTATTGGATGCAGTTACTTTTTAAAAAAAATAGACAAATATTTACCTCTCCAGAATTTAACCAAATTTGACATAATGCATTCTGGCATGGAAGGCCTTCAAAATTTGTTTGTATACTGCTGATCCACATGGCTGCTGTTACTAAGTATAGAAAACCATCATCTTTTCAGAAACTGCTAATAAAGGGTGCCAAAAAGTATCCTGGTAAAGACAATGCAAGCCTCATTCTCTTGATTTCAATAGTCCCATGGCTAGTCCAGTTTAGGGTGTCAGCAGGACTAGTAAATTTCTTTAGTTTCCTTCTGGCTACAAATAAATTTATTTTAAATTCTAGGCCTGATAAATCCATGAAGTTTATATAAAATGCTACTGCTATGTCCTCAGACTTGGCCATATTCATGAAATTTTGTCAAGAGGTCAGTGACCAATGTTTTTGACTTTAGAGACAGCTGTTTTTAACCTATAAAGTTCATGTGGACTTGGTCTCAAATGAATCATAACAAAGAGTATTGTTGAAACCTGTAAACATTTAAATTACGATTACTGACGCGTTTGTCTTCTGTCCTCAAGTGTTTGACCAGATGCACAAAGATGCAATGTTGGATGCTTTCTGTATGTTGATACAGATGATATGGTAAATGTGTCTTTTTGGAACATTCTCACCTTTAGATATGGTGTGAAATGATCTGTCCATTATATCAATATCTGTGAGCATCTTAAGTTACTTACAATTCAAGGCTAGAGTTGGAATAGAGAAAAAGAAAATGCCACTGATTTTGGCTATGGACTTTTTTTTTGTTGAAACGGCCATGTAGCTGGTAATATTTTAATGTCTTGCACAATGTTTTATTTAAAATATTTTTAAAAGAATTTTATTTTCGTTATTTAATGTTTTGTTGAAAATAAATTGGCTTATCACTAAATGGTATCTTTCTTCCTTTTTAGAATCAGAAAATGGCTTTAAAATTTTAAAATAAGTCTAGTGGAAAATTTAACTTGTTTTGTAGATATACAAACATCTGGAGTATTTTAGCATATATGAAAGTTGTTTACAATATATACTATTGTAACAGTTTTAAAAGAAAGGTTGTACATGGAAGTGAAAAGTAGTGTAGTTAAATTGTGTGTGTTCTGTGTCCTCAGCTAATGAACATTTAGACCTTAGATTGTCAGCCACCGACTTTGCTTCCACTCTTAATTATTGTTAGATTTGATATGCAGCTTGATATTCATCAGATGGGCTGAATTTGATTGTCAGCATCTTTAGCAGAGGTCTAGTCATTGATTATCAGGACAACCCACTTTTGTTTCATCGCAATAACTTTTAAATTATTATCGAGTTGCATTGAAATGTTTTGGGCCACCAAAATATTGATTAGGTCAGTGAAAAGTGGGGCATGTCAATTCCTAGAATTTGATGTTTATTGCCTTCTGTGCAACTGAAGTAATTATTGGGATGTATTTACAGTTATTATTTTACTTGAATGCCAGAGGCTTCTATATGGTTAGCTGCAAATTCTTTATTGACCATGAATTTTATTGAAGACATGCTGTGAAAGCCGATTTTTTTATATTGATAATAAAGTGTAAGATAAAACTTGAAATAGCATAATTAGGATGTGTGTAAAGCAGACACATTTCTCATTGAGTTAGTCACGTGTCAGTTTATGCCTAATATAGACCTCTAGTAAATAGCTCTAATTATGGAATGTACCAAGTGTTAAAAAATGAGGATTAAAATTGAGTCATTTCTTTTGTCTCTTGGACTGGAATACAAACCGGGTCAAATCTGAGTAACCTGGAGGGGGAGGGGCTGTTTCAAAATAGGAGTATTGGCAAAAGTACTGAGCAGTACACTTTTCCTTCTCACCATAAATATTTGGCAGTGGGGCTCCGAGTGGCCAAGTGGTTTAAAGCGTTGTCCATTACAGATCACTGCCATCTCACCTCTGTGTGCGTGGGTTCGAGTCTAGGATTTGGCGAATGTGGATATGTGAGAAAGCTTGCCAGTAGCTTCTTGTGGGTCGGTGGTTCTTTCCGGTGATTTCCCAGTTTCTTTCTCCACCATTAATACTGGCTGCCATGAATAGCCTATCATGTGCTGAAAAATGGCGTTAAGCCCAACAATAACAAAAATATTTGGCAGACAATTTTGCGAGATTAGCAAGTTTTTACAATTTGCAAAATTGTCATTCAGCAGTCAGACTCTTCAGTATATGTATACTTTTCTCAGTATTTAGTATATTGTAAATGGGTAATTAACAACAATTTGAAATTCTGCATGTTCTGCTCAGAAAAGAACTTGGAAAAATTAACCCTTGTCTTATCATTTCCCCTCCTGACAAAAATTAAATGTCTGGTCCTCCCCACCCACTCATGGACAAAAATTAAATGGCTGGACCCTTATTACCATGTCCGACATGATTCACTTAAGGCTAGCAGTTAAATTTATCAGCTTTGAGGCCCAAATATTGACATTTGTTGATATGTCATTGGAAGAATATAGATGATTTGTGTATGTTGGTAAATGGGGGACTGCTTTATACATATATATATATGTGTGTGTGTGTCACTGTACATTAAATTATTTAAATTAGAACAACCACCATGTTAATTAGTGACTGGCTTTACATCTGTGATTTCTGAACAGGACTGAAGATCATAGCCATGCATATAACATTCGGTTTTGCACATGCCAATATTTTTTATTTCTTAAACTTTTTGACATGTATATCATTATGTATGCATAGGAGTGACAGCCTAATTCAGACGTCTCAAAGACTTGGCTTTTTGGCCTCATGCAGCCTGCCAAATGGTATTGATTATTATTGATGTGACTGTCAAAAGTTTTAAGAGATAACAAAGGTACTGTGGCCCTTGAACTATCGAAAATGTCCTCATGCAGCCCTGAGGGTGGTTTAAGTTTGAGACCCCTGGCCTAGATGAAATTTTTTTTTACCCTTTCACAAATGCGGGTGGGATGAATTGTGTTATTATCCAGGACAATCCGTCCAAAAATTACATTTAGATCACCGTATAGGCACACTGGTATTTTGGAACAAATTTGTATTTATTTTATTTGTCATGGTAAACAATCTTGAATCATAAGTAAGAGATACAATCATGTTTTAAAAAAATCGCAATTGTAAGAATTGATTTATATATAATAATATACTTTGGCAGCTAATGAAAACAAATCATTAACATTTTATTTCATGTTGTCATGTATGTAGATCAATTTAAAATGCAGAGTATGTAGATATTGTGTATATATGTACAGTAATTTATTGATTTGTGTGGGGCGATGAGTAGAGTTTGAATGAAGCTGTATTTAAATATTTAAAAGCTTCACTTGTCTTCATCAGTCAATTTTTTATCAGTTTTTCCAGAATGTTTCACCCAGTCATCAATAGAACTTTATATCAGAATTGGTCCTGATCTAGCAGGCCTTTTGTTTTTTTGAAAATATTTTTTTGTGTAAATTATGTAAAATTAAGTATGCAAAATTTCCAGCTTTTTTGGAAAACATTTGCTAGAATGCAGAAAATGTAAATGATTCAATCGCCTATCTATTGCCAGAAAGAAAAATGTCTGAAGTTTCTTGTTAAAAATGTCAAGAATATTGGTACTGGTTTGATTTAGTGTAACATAATATTTTTCATATTGTACATAAGTATTTCAGATACAACTCAGGGGTTAATGATTTGTTTCTAGTATGTGTGTGTGTAACTTAATTAAATTTCAAACTTATTTATTTCCATATGTTACCAGAATATTATATAAGCAATGAATTGATTATCATCCATCAGTTACATGTATTTGACCTTGAAATAGTTATACATCCCCATTTCTGATTTCTTTAATATACATTTTTTTATTATTTTTAAATTAGTTTGAACTCATCAAAGTAATAAAATCTTGAATTCTAAAATTATTCATCACATGAAATGAAGGATTGAACAATTTCTGTATTTATTAATCTTAAATTCAGCTTACTTTTAGTCAGTAGCAGACCTATTATTCTTATAAAACATTGTAAATAAGAATTCAAGCTGAAATACAAAAGTCTCAAAGTTAGATGATATTTCGGGTGCACATACCTTTGCAGAAATTGGCACTGTAATAGAGGGACACAAGTTAAGAAAAATTGAAAAGATGTTGTTTTAGCATTATTCTAATTACACTCAAACCCACTAGTCTCGACCTTGGTTATCTCAAGAACCTTTTTTAAATTTTTGGTGAGTGTTTTTTGAGTGTTGAGACTCTGGTCTTAAAAATCTTTTTTTTTTTTATTTTAATATTTCCATGCATATCTTCACCTGTTAAATTGATTACCCAGTTATGTTGGGCATAATTTTTGGTCTGAAGTAACATGTGGAGCTGCTTATTTCAGCACCATTGTAGTAAACCCTAAGATTGAGACACAAATAAAGGTCAAGGACATCTTTCAAATTATGTTTCTGGATTTTGTGAACCCTGCCATTAGGGGACCTGGTTATGTCACTAATTTTTTTTTAGACATCTCCAATATAATCAAGATAACCCAGTTGGATTATAGACCATTCTTAGAATGTATTCATGTGACCCTGGGTCAACAAATCCAAAACAAGGCTAAGCTAGGCACTAGCTTATAGATTTATTAGAGCCAGAGGGCATAATTATGGCAGATAAAGGTTATGTCAAAAGACAAAATAATTTTAATAAAAAAAATTAAAAGAATATCACATACATAAAATGACAATTTTTTTTATTGTTAGGCAGGATTATTCCCTATTATGTTTACTTTATCTAATGTCTGCATGTACACATTGAGTGTTAAAATTAATCCATCTACTAACTCCACAAAAATAATATTAATTATAATCAATGAAGAAGTTTAGATAAATAAGGGACCAGTTTATGTGTTTGGAGGGCATTATGATAAGAAATATATACCAAAAAGTACTTTCCCTGGAGTCTATGGAAGAATGCTTGATAATAGTAGGCAGAATTAATAATTTAATACAAATAACACTATCATACAGGTTAGAGAATTATATATATATGTGTGTGTGTATATATATTTGGCTTTCAAACAGCAAATAATCCTGCTGTTTTGTGGGTAAACATATAACTGCCAGTGTGTTATTGAAACAAAAATGTGTATGAATAAAATCGTATATCCATAATGTCCGGTGACTAATGATTCAGAAAAGAAAAAACATCAATTAAAGGGAAAACCCCAGTCCCTTTTACCCCCAGGAACTAAAAGCAGCAAACACCATAAAAACAACCAGGTTGTGCACTTTTGATACAAATTAAAATGCAAGCATACTCACATGTACACAAAATGATTTAAAGCACACCACAAAGTCTCTGCTGGTCTGGGGGATGTGGTTGGTTAAAAGGGCAGTTTGTGTCACTATGCACATTTTGTATATGTTTTATTCTTGCCAGTGTTTTACCACACTATTGATTGATCAGAGCTGTACATTTATACCATACCTGATCAGAAACAAAATTCATGCTTTAAATAGTTTCTTTTCTCTATCATTAACTTGTATTTTGTGTGTTGTAGAGAAAAAGGACACTTGAGATAGGACATAAATCAACTTACGTTTTAGAGAATGGACATATAAAGTTTTTGCCACTATAATATATACAGCAGTAATTCTATAATATTCAATATTCTTATGCAAAAGGAGACAATCTCTTTAAAATACATTACATCCATTACAACTGCAATCAGTATAATATATTCTCTCGCAAAAGGAATCTACATCATAAATTGTATGCCATATAGTTGCGATCTTCCTAGCTTAGCCTCGTTTTTTTCAGGAGGTTCTCATTAAGAATGGTCTATAGTTAATGACTCTCAGAACATTGGGACTTTGAGCTAGAGTTTTAATTTCTTGTTTACAGTTATTATCATTTTGTTTTTACATTGGGAATGGACTCAAGTTTCTGGCATAGTTATTGATTATCAACTGTGACCTTGAGATCTTTAGTTTTTTGCTTACAGTTATTATCATTTTGTTGGGATGTTGAGGTTGGACTCAAGTTTCTTGCATAGTTATTGATTATCAACAAAAGTTGTGACTATGAACTAGAGCTTTAGTTTCTTGCTTATGAACATACTTGGACTTAAAGTTTGAGTTCTTGCTCACAAAGTTTTCAGAATATTGAATTTTGTCTCTTTTATTTAATCTAAAAACCATATCCATGTAATTTTTTTAAAGGGCTTGCAATGGAAGTTTTACTTGTGAATGGGAAGCAAACTAGGGAGAGAAAAAAATCTTGAATTCTGGCTTGGAATTTTTTTTTAGATTGATCAAGTAAAATAAGATTGTGGTTGGTAAGGACCAGTTCACGATGTTGTCCAATTGTCAGATGTTGTCCAATTGTCATAGTGCTCGTATCTTGTGAAGAGATACATATTTACCTATTATGCATACTCTCACATGCTTTTAAAGGTATGCATAAAGTAAAAATTTGAATTTGAGAGATATAGTACCATAGTAACAATTGATATGCAGCAATAATAGGTCCTCTGCCATTGGAGTTAAGGTTACTATAAAACAATTCAGATACTGCCTGATAATACTTGTACTTCATTGGCAAAACAAGAATGAGATGTTTTTTTAAGAACTTGTGCCATGTATTCTACACTTATAAATGATGAAAAATCATAACCTTTTTTAAAACTATGAAGTAGGTAGGTCTATGTCATCAAAAAATTGTTTCTTAGGTTCTGATTGGTTTTCTGTGCAATGGAAGGTAATTAATATGGATATCTATTTTGCTTAATAAGCACTTCCAATATTAGGCCCAATTAATATTTTTAAATATGAATCCAAAGTTTCATCACTTTTATATTTTGCTTTTCATTAAACATTTTTCTGGAAATGTTTATATAGTTTGTTTTTATAACTATAGTTAAAACAAAATTTTTAAATTATATTATGAAATGCTGTATTCCGATTTTAAAATTTTTAGATTTAATAAGGCATTATTTTGCTTACATTTATTTAAGAATTACAATCATTTTTCTCTTTTTTTTTCTTTGAGTTCTTGCCTTCTCACAAAGCTTTATTAGTTATCCTATTGTTGAGGGAACTGCAGTTGCTTATTTGGTACAGCATCTAACTTGTAACACAAATGTCATAGGTTTGATATATGCCCACACCAGTTTAGGTTGGCTGTTGTGATGTGTTCACATGGAAAGGTGCTTAGCTCCTGTTTAATTAGCAAGATATGAAATTAAATAATTAGTTCACTGAAAAACATGTTGGTATATCTCTTTAACACATATTTTTCTGCTTTAATGCATCAGGACTTGGAATTAGCAATAGCAGTATCATTGAGTAATGAATAATCCTTAATACTTGTGGGAAATTAAAGTCATTTGAGACCAATTTGGCATAACACTTAGTGGTACCACATAGCAATAATCAATGAGTAATGAACAGTATTTGGCATGTAATAAAATGTAAAACTTGTCTTAATTTGATATGAATCATGTGTGATTAGTTAGTAATACAATATACCACTTAAAGCATGCTGCTATTGGTACACACTATTCAACTTATTTTGTAAATTACATAGCAAATGAGTACTTTTGTAAAATCTGCTGTGTCTGACATTTCTCAGTTACTAATATATGAAAATTGTGATTATATTTGTGGGTATAATTTTAATTGATTTTATATTTACAGTAAAATATGTTCTTGGATACAAAAATTCCTGTTATAACATTTTGAGTTTGAATTGGATGAAATTGCTAATTAATATGTAATTTAAAGGCTATGTCATATTGTTCCCTTCTTCTTACATTTAATTGGTTATAGTGTTTGATTTGTATGGCCTGCTTGAAAAAATTATCTTGATTATAATATCTGTATCACACAACATGCCAAAGTCAGAAAAATAATCATAGTTAGTGCTAAAAGATGAGAAAGCCAGAAGCTGGGACTTCTGTATTTTAAGATTGGCCCATTAGGGTTGTTAAAAAAATCTAATTAGTGTGATAAAACTTTGATCTTGCTGATAAAATATGGCATTGTATCTTCAAGTTGCTGAAAGACTATTATTATGTGTCCTTACCATTCTTTGAAAAAAATGCCCCTCCCTATTCCTGAAAAAAACCTGTTGATGGTATGCTTTGAGTTCTGTCCTGCAAGAAACAGGCTACTGTTCCAGCAGCCTTGGCAATCAATGCAGTGATGTGACTGAGTAATGGGATTAAGGCTAACAGATATACACAAGTTAACTTATTAGATTATTATTGTGATATGGAGAATTTAGGCCCAGTGCCAGACATTGAGGTGTTATAATAAAGGGGTCAATGGGATTGAAGCATGGCTTTTGAGTCTTAAAATTAAAAATTGTCCATCCTTTGGAGGAAATGAGGGAAAAAAAATGAGATCAAATTATTTTGGCACAAACTATTGATAATTTCTTTCCACTCAGATAAATAAAGAACTAATTTACTAGTTATTCATGTATTGAACAAAAAATCTTTTCACTTAAATGTTATTTTTATGATTCAACAGCCTGCCCCCCCCCTGTCCCTTTGGAAATATTATAATCTTCATTGTGTTAGTGTGTGTGTGTATATATATATATATCTATATATATGTGTGTGTGTATATACATACATATATATATATACACATAATATACATACATACATATATATATATACACATACACACACATTATATATATATATATATATATATATATATATATATATATATATATATATATATATGAATGAAATAATAGATACAATGGCACCTTATCCATCCTTAAATCCAAGAATATGGGATTAGTTTTAATCAACCTTCATAGAAGCAAATTGTTTGTTTTGACCTGTAAATTTGTAATTTATTGCAAACTGGTAACCACCATTAATATTTAAACTTTAGAATGTGTTTATCTTGAAAAAAAAATTTAATTAAAAAATAGATTGCAATTTAATTTTTGTTGTTATTGATTTGATATACACATGTGACACTCCTTTCTTGGCAAATAGTATCCTGAATACAAAAATCGGCTTTGTAAAAATTGCATTAATTTATTTATTATTGGAATAATACATGTTTTGGCTGCCAGTGAGCTACACATTCCATTGTTTACAATTGTAGTAGTTACCTCCCTTGGAACTGAAATCGGCAATCCCACCGAATGAGCAGTCGAATCAATATTATTAACTTCAAATCAAGCCTTTTTTGTCCAGACAGTGACTCATTTCTATCGACAACAGGTCTTGTATTTGGATTATGAATTAGATATTTACATTTTAACTGTTGAAGCAGAGTTTATCTGCCAAATTTATTTTTTCGAATTCACTGCAAGTTGTCGTGCACTATTTGTAAGTCATGTGATTATTATTTTCATTCGATCTCAGTAATTTTTTTTTAAACATGCCTGATGCTTGACCAATCTTATTTCATTAATTTTGTTCATGAGGTATTAATACATCTGACTGGCTCAGCTTGTAAACACTGGCATTTGGCACTTTTGAAATTATGAACTTGTGTTGCCAAGAAAATAGTTTTATAAGTGGTTATAACAGTGCATAAATTGGGTAATGTAATTGACTGAGAATTAAATACATCATAGCAGTGAAGTGGGATGTTCACTTGTCAAGGGTTTATTCCAATAAAGTGCTAAATAGTTATTGATCCACATTATTCCACTTAAATGGGAAATATTGATACTTTATTTCACCTAAAGTGTTAAAGTTATTGATCTACATTATTGCTCTTAAGTGGGAAAGTTATTAATCCATTTTATTCCACTTAAAGTGGTAAAGTTATTGTTCCACATTATTCACCTTAAGTGGGAAATAGTTATGGGTCCACTTTATTCCACTAAAGTACTAAATAGTTATTGATCCTCATTATTCCACATAAGTGAGAAATAGTTATTGATCCTCATTATTCCCCTTAAATGGGAAATAGTTATGGATCCACTTAACTGCTTAATTGTTATTGATCCACATTGTTCCACCTAAGTTGAAAGTTATGGATACACTTTATTCCATTTAAGTGGGAAATAGTTATTGATCCACTTGATCCCACTAAGTGCTAAATAGTTACTGATCCACATTATTCCACCTAAGTTGGAAAGTTATTGATCCACTTTATTTTATTTTAAGTGGGGAGTAGTTACTGATCCACTTTATTCCACATAAAAGTGGGGAATAGGTATTGATCCACTTTATTCCACTTAAGTGGGAGGTGAACTGATTTGATGCCATTCACTTGCTAAGATATAGCACATCTTTTTCACCACAATTACATTGTAAGTAAAAAAGGTGAAATTTGTCAGTCATTTCACTATGGTGACCATTTCATTATACATATGGGGAAATACTGGGAGATTATTTGCAAGTACCAATGATAATAACTTGTGAGATTAAGTTAAGAATCACTTGCCTTACAAATGATGTTTACTGGCAATTTTAATGCTTCTGTGTTGTGCATCTGAGATGCATCAAGTCAATTCATTTCATAATGTTGGTTACTAGTATTTCTTGTTGTAAATGTTTCTCATGCATTGGTCAGAGGTACGCCCAATTTGACTTGGAAATTTACAGGTGAGTGTATTAAAGTATGGTGCTATTTGAAAGAACGAGATAAACAAATCATAAAATAAATGTCACAAAACCTACAGCTGTAACTATTATTTGTAAAGTATTTAAATAAAAAAATGTTGAAGTATTATATTTTTTGATTTTTATTTATTTTTGTTAAAAGAAATGATGGGAGCAATCTGTTGAAATGCATTTTTTCATGACATAAAGAGATAGTAATGTATTGAAATACATTTACTTATTACCCCTTTCCCTCATAAAGTGTATTGCTTTTTAGCCCTTCAATACACATGTAGCAAAGTTACACAGTGCAGTTCGCTATACATAGGCCTATTCAGCAGTGAAGTGTATGTTACGTTTAACAGCCTTTTTAACCATTTTACGTTTTTGGTACACATATTCTGTATGAAAGATTTGAGAGCAAAATACAGTCGTTATAACTGTATAATTATTTTTCACAAGAGAATTTTGTAGTGCTTTAAAATCTTGAGAGAACTCGTTCACTATCAAGTCAGTGAAGCCATGTGATCAACCGTAGCTGCAATTTCACATACTCAAAATTTACAAGTTCTTTGCGTTTACATCACTAAAATAGCTGAATTTGATAATTTATGAAAACTAATGGCTTCCTACATCAGTATCAGAGCCTTTACTTAAGTTATTCAAGCTTTCATAGTTGTGATTCTACTGAAGCAAGTACTGAATGATATCAGAGACTGCCATTTCGTGGAATTGATAATGTGACAGTTACGACCTACTTACATTAAATAGATTTCGACCAGAACATAGTGAGCAGATGATCTGACGTAATGGTCATTCTCACCAATGAATGTAGTATCTAATAGGGGGTTTTCCCTGAAGGTGGGCTGGCGCTACAAAAACCCGCTCAAAATGGCTGCTGTTTACAGTGTTGCCAAAAGGCGTTTGTATGGGAATCGGGCAAAGTGCCAAAAAGCGCCTGTATTCAACTGCGGTAGATTGCCAAAAGGCATTTGTATAAGGTAAAAGGTTAAGTAGAATAATAATTATCGCTTCAGGTAAGTTTGATTCTCTTCAACATGAAGATGTTGAGAAGTATGCTAATAACTCTATCTCCTTGATGGTAAAAGTAAAAATTCATAGATAAAACATTTTTCACTTGGGATAATTTCTATTATTATTTGGTAAAGTTACCATAGTTTTTTTCAAATTAACACAACTGACAGTTTTTTGGAACATCTTTGTCTCTTTCTGATGCATGTTGAATAATTTGGACTTAGAAACTAAGGTATTTTTAGTGATACTTCCCAAATTGCTACATTTTGGGTGAATGATGTCTAGTTAAATGTGCAAAGAACAGTATTATAACATAAATCTTAATAAATAACACCTGAAAAACAACACCTGTGTTTTAGAAAACAACTAAGTACATGCACATTTAATTTTTAACTGCAATGAAAACTTTGAAATCATTAGAAATCTAAGGGGTCCATCCAGGACACCTATCATTTTTCAGTGTTGTATCATGTTGGCTATATCCAGATGTGACACCTCCTGGACTTCATGGGGTTCATCTAGAACTCTATCATCATTCAATGTGTTGTATTATGTTGGCTATATCCTGATTTGATACCTCCAGGTTTCTGACACAATCAATGGCTTCTGATATTTTGATTGCCAGTACATGCTTACACTTTAAAGAGAGAAAAATAGAAATTAGAATCAAACACACCTGCAAATGTAAATGCATTTACGGATTCATTATTATCAAAATTTTTGGCAGTAACAAATTAAATTTTGGAAAGGCTGACACCATTATTGTTGGCCCCCAACAATTAAGTAGAACAGTGTCCTGTCGGCTATAATGGCATTTTAAGTGTAGTTCAGTTTTCTTCATGTGACACTATTTGAGTGGAGACTGCTTTGGTGGCCTAGTGGTTAGAGCGTCCACCTCGGGTGTGGGAGGTTGTGGGTTTCGAACTCCAGCTGAATCATACCAAAGACATATAAAAATGGTACAAGCAGCTGCCTCACTTGGCACTCAGCCGTAAGAGGTTAGTGTTAGGACTGGCCAGCCTAGTGTCAGGATAATGTGACTGGGTGGGACAATATGTCTGCAGCATGATGCCCCAGTTCTAGACACCACTATAAACTGTCATACTGCAGACAATGTAGCAATATGATTGAAAAATTGCTACATAAATAATCCAGACCACACAAACACATAGACATTTATACAGCGTACAGCATAGAACCATTTCGGTATTATAACAAACATACACACACATGAGGTTCTATGGAACCCTTGGCAGTAAGACACGTTCTTAGAAAGTCTTACATGATCTAAGATTTATAACTCTCTAAGCTCATTTTTGGATATCCTCTCTCTCTCTCATAAACACACACACACACACACACACATTCATGTTAGTATTCAAAATTATATCAATCTCAAAATTATTCCTGTTATTTATGATGCTTGCTTGTTAGTGATGGGCAGACTGGTCAGTCATTTTTGAGATATATGTTGTGCAAACTGGTCAATCATTATTGTGATATATATGTTGACTGGTCAGTCATTTATTGAGGTAAATTAGGTGCAGGCTGGTCAGTCATTCTTGAGATACATGATGTGTAGACTGGTCAATCATTATTGAGATATATGATGTGTAGACTGGTCAATCACTATTGAGATATATGATGTGTAGACTGGTCATTATTAAACAGAGATCATTAACATGGTTGTTGATGACCCAACCTTCACCTCATGCAGAAAGTAATAGAACATTTATTAAGTCATTTATAGACCACTGTCCCTCGAATGAATGCTCATATTTAATTTATTTTACATGAATTTAGCTCTCATTTTAACTACCATTTATTCTCACTTATAATCTTTGTACTATTGCAAACTGCACAGACCCAGATCTTGTGTCACATGATGTGCAGGCAGATCTGGGTCTACACAGTAATCAGGACAACAAATAACACAGACCCTGATCTACTGGTACATTATGCAACAACATGTCAGGGTCTGTGTTTTTTGCAGTCAGAATTAACTTATAATCAAGTAGATATGATATCTTAATTTTGTGTTGTTGTATACTATTACCACACAACTTTGAACATCCCTCAGTAAAAGGTAATATCAATTACAATGCTGGTCACACTTAGAGCATGCATTAACAGGATTATACAGAAGGGGCACTTTACCTATGTCCTGCTGTTGTAATGATGGCAAAATTAAAAAAACACCATTCATAAGATTTTGTATCAATTTTTCTGCTCAAATAGAAACTTTTATTTTGTATATGACTAGTGTGTTGTTGGGCAAACAGAAGGATAGACACACAGATGGATGGACAAACATGGATGGATATGCATATGGATGCCAAGTGACCACTGCATCAAGCTTCCTCTAAGTTGAGCTGGCAAAAATACAGCCAGTAGCATATAGTGATTTTCACAGTGCATACAGAATTTATACATACCATCATGTGCTCTTCTTTTAGCAAAACTGAAAAAAAAGTCAAACAGCATTTTAGTACACATGAAAACATTAACTACTTATTTTCTTCTGCTAGTGGATGCCAGACATGCATCTTGTTCCAGCAAATGAAACAGTATTGAATTCAATTTGTAATGTGGCTCAATTTATGCTTTGATTTGAGGTTTGGGAAATGCGTTTAACACGACCTAATTTTAGAAAAAACAGCTAATTAATACTGCCATATTTTGAATGCAAAATGCTTCTCAAAATTATGTTGATTCCTCATTTATGCATTTTGCCTCATGAAGAGTATGAAATATCACTTACTAACAAGTGTAAAGTTATGTTCTAAAAAGTGTGTGTGCGATATGGATTTTTAACATAACTTTAACAATTTTCAGTCATATTGCTAGAAGTTCCTGCATTGTGGCAGCTTATAGTAATGTACAGCACTGGGACATCATGCTGCAAACATGTAGCATGATGTCCCACCCAGTTACATTATCCTGACACCAGGATGACCAGTCTTAATACTAATCTCTTAAGGCTGAGTGCCAAGTGAGGCAGCTGCAAGTATCATTACAAGTCATTAGTATGACTTGGCTGATTATTTGAACCCATGACCTCCCACATTTGAGGTAGATGCTCTAACCACTTAGGCCTCTAGATTGGTCCTCTGTGTGTGTGTGTGTGTGTGTGTGTGTGTGTGTGTGTGTGTGTGTGTGTGTGTGTGTGTGTGTGTGTGTGTGTGTGTGTGTGTGTGTGTGTGCATTATTGATGATATATACATACTTAGACTATTGAGAAGTTAAGAAGATACTAAACATATTTTCTTACATGTACACTACCCTGACACTGAACTGCCATCCCATGAAAATCAGTACACAGAACTGCCATCCCATGAAAATCAGTACACTGACATAGAACTGCCATCCAATGATAATCAGTACACTGACACAAAACTGCCATCCCATGATAATCAGTACACTGACACAGAAATGCACTCCCATGATAATCAGTACACTGACAATACTGCCATCCCATGATAGTACACTGACACAGAACTGCCATCCTATGATAATCAGTACACTGACACAGAACTGCCATCCCATGACAATCAGTACAGTGACACAAAACTACCATCCCATGATATTCAGTACACTGACAGTACTGCCATCCCATGATAATCAGTACACTGACATAGAACAGCCATCCCATGATAATCAGTACACTAACAGTACTGCCATCCCATGATAATCAGTACACTGACACAGAACTGCCATCCCATGATAATCAGTACACTGACACAGAACTGCCATCCAATGATAATCAGTACAATGACACAACTGCCATCCCATGATAATCAGTACTATGACACAGAACTGCCATCCCATGATAATCAGTACACTGACACAAAACTGCCATCCCATGTTAATCAGTACACTGACACAAAACTGCCAGCCCATGATAATCAGTACACTGACACAGAACTGCCATCCAATGATAATCAGTACAAGGACACAAAACTGCCATCCCATGATAATCAGTACACTGAGACAGAACTGCCATCCAATGATAATCAGTACAATGACACAGAACTGCCATCCCATGATAATCAGTACTATGACACAGAACTGACATCACATGATAATCAGCACACTGACACAGAAATGCACTCCCATGATAATCAGTATACTGATACAGAACTGCCATCCCATGATAATCAGTACACTGACACAGAACTGCCATCCAATGATAATCAGTACAATGACACAGAACTGCCATCCCATGATAATCAGTACACTGACACAGAACTGCCATCCCATGATAATCAGTACACTGACACAGAACTGCCATCCAATGATAATCAGTACAATGACACAACTGCCATCCCATGATAATCAGTACTATGACACAGAACTGCCATTCCATGATAATCAGTACACTGACACAGAACTGCTATCCCATGATAATCAGTACTACGACACAGAACTGCCATCCCATGATAATCAGTACACTGACGGTACTGCCATCCCATGATATTCAGTACACTGACACAGAACAGCCATCCCATGATAATCAGTACACTAACAGTACTGCCATCCCATGATAATCAGTACACTTACAAAAAACTGCCATCCCATGATAATCAGTTTACTGACAGTACTGCCATCCCATGATAATCAGTACACAGACAAAACTGCCATCGGATGATATTCAGTACACTGACACAGAAATGCACTCCCATGAAAATCAGTACTATGACACAGAACTGCCATCCCATGATAATCAGTACACTGACACAGAACTGCCATCCCATGATAATCAGTACACTGACAGTACTGCCATCCCATGATAATCAGTACACTGACACAGAACTGCCATCCCATGATAATCAGTACACTTACAAAAAACTGCCATCCCATGATAATCAGTACACTGACAGTACTGCCATCCCATGATAATCAGTACACTGACACAAAACTACCATCTCATGATAATCAGTACACTGACACAGAACAGCCATCTCATGATAATCAGTACACTGACACAGAACTGCCATCCCATGATAATCAGTACACTGACACAAAACTGCCATCCCATGATATTCAGTACACTGACACAGAAATGCACTCACATGATAATCAGTACACTGATACAGAACTGCCATCCCATGATATTCAGTACACTGACACAGAAATGCACTCACATGATAATCAGTACACTGATACAGAACTGCCATCCCACGTTAATCAGTACACTGACAGTACTGCCATCCCATGATAATCAGTACACTGACACAGAAATGCCATCCCATGATAATCAGTACACTGACACAGAAATGCCATCCCATGATAATCAGTACACTGACACAAAACTGCCATCCCATGATAGTCAGTACACTGACAGTACTGCCATCCCATGATAATCAGTACACTGACACAGAACTGCCATCCCATGATAATCAGTACACTGACAGTACTGCCATCCCATGATAATCAGTACAATGACACATAACTGCCATCACATGATAATCAGTACAATGACACAGAACTGCCATCCCATGATAATCAGTACAAAGACACAAAACTGCCATCCCATGATATTCAGTACACTGACACAGAAATGCACTCCCATGATAATCAGTACACTGATACAGAACTGCCATGCCACGATAATCAGTACACTGACACAAAACTGCCATCCCATGATAATCAGTACACTGACATTATTGCCATCCCATGATAATCAGTACACTGACACAGAACTGCCATCCCATGATAATCAGTACACTGACAGTACTGCCATCCCATGATAATCAGTACACTGACACAGAACTGCCATCCCATGATAATCAGTACACTGACAGTACTGCCATCCCATGATAATCAGTACACTGACATAGAACTGCCATCCCATGATAATCACTGACACAAAACTGCCATCCCACAATGATCAGTACACTGACACAGAACTGCCAACCCATAATGATCAGGTAGATATTAATACAGCTTGTTAGGAGTATTCAGTAGAACAAATAACACTGATTCTGATCTGCCACTACATTATGTAGTAACAGATCAGAATTCATGTTGTTTGCAGTTAGACTTGACTAGTAAGAGACTATATAAGGTACCATGCATTTTGTATATCATTCCATTGAAAAAAAACTAATGTCTAAGTCCATAAAACAACATAGAGAAGTGTCTTAATTTATTGACTGACTGAAGTTAGAGATGTTTTCTCTTTTTTGTAGCATTCAGAAAATGAAAATACATTTAAATCATCACCAAGATTAATCACACTGAGATACTGCATTAATGGAATTACATAGTCCTGAAACAAACCCCTTCCATGTCAGTATCCTCAAAACCATGAACTAACAAAACCTTAAAAACTTTTGGACCTTTTGAAGTTTGAAATTTTGAAGTTTACTATTGTTCTATGTGAGAAACACTTTTAAATGACTATGATTTCACTAGATATTGGTTACTGTAAATTCATTCAGTCAAAAAATTACATGAATGTACAGTAAAACAAACTTTCATCGAACACTTGTCAGAAAAGGTTACTGGGGCCAAGCTCAACACTTCCAAGCCACCAACCCCTTATTTGCCCCTACCCCAAACATCCAACAAATCACCAATTTCTATATCTTTAAATGTCCCACCATGGCAGCCAATAGCAAAAACAAGAAATATGAATAGCCTTTCTAGAGACATGGCACATGCAATTATGAATAGCCTTTCTAGAGACATGGCCCATGCAAATATGAATAGCCTTTCTAGACATGGCCCATGCAAATATGAATAGCCTTTCTAGAGACATGGCCCATGCAAATATGAATAGCCTTTCTAGAGACATGGCCCATGCAAATATGAATAGCCTTTCTAGAGACATGGCCCATGCATTTGCTAACCAGAATATCATGAGTATTTCTTTAATATTCCATTTACAGAGAAGCATCAGCTGTGTGTTCAGAGCAGGAAAAAATACATGTGTTTGGATCACATTAAAAGTATGGAGGTGTAACAAGAGCTGTATCAATAAATATTGTGATCTACATGCACAGAAACTATATAATGATGGTGCAACTTATCTTTGTATGGGAATGCAGAAAAGAAACAAAAGCTTGGCTGCTTAGTAAATTTCTGTGACTTGCAGCTTTTGAGGCATCAATATTTAAAATTTACAAAAAATGCATCCAATTACAGCAGCTAAGGGCTTATTGTTACTTGCTACTAATATGAGAATGGGAAATGGGAGTCTGCAAGAGGGGTGCAGCAGTCAATCACATCGTCAAGCTGGAAAGTATCCTCTGGCATACAGCTGTCCTAAATGACTCAGTGACATGTATATAAGTGGCAAGTACCACTCAAGCAGAGCAGTTCTGTTGCTCTACGAATACAACAATGGCCACACTCAGCCCAAAAACTAGTTGAGCATTAGGAGGGTGACAACTGGGATATATTCAGAGGGCAAAGGAAGGTGAACCAAATGCAGTTTTGGTTCTTGGTGGTGGTTAAAAATAAACTACCTCATGCTCTTAGAACAGTCTGAGCTATGTGATAGTCAGTGCTTATTATCAACACCTGTAACACTTTTGCTGGTGAAGAGTTGGCTATCAAAGTCATCAGCAAGGCCTTTGCTGCTGCTAGGCATTACTCAAGACTGACACGATTGAAAGCATATAGTGGAAGAGATCCTACGGGCATGCTATGAGTGTGGACATGGTGGTCTCTGGAACAGCCCTGAAGGCTACAAGATGTCTGAGGTCATAAGCACTCACGTGACTCTTTGTTACAATGGTAGCTTTTTGGGTACTTGGGAGTGTGCATCATACTTTGAATGGGTAGGTTTCCTTTGCAGTGGGATTACATGTGTGGCTGTTAGATGATGGCTTATTCAAGATCTTACAGGATTTGCAGAGATGTGCTCTTCAGCCTCTGACCTTGGCTGTCCCCTTGTTATTCCGCATGGTTTAGTAAACCAAAATAAAAAGAGGATCATTGCAATGACTGTGGTTGGGCTCATATTGCCTTGCTGTGGTTTATCATCAATACTGATATAATAACACAACTTGAGGCCATTGTTTCCTACAATAAACAGACCAAAGTCTGGCTGCTGGAGGACAAGAAATCATGGCCATCTGCAAGCATATGACACATTGACAAGTTTCTTACTGTGGTGAGCTGCACATTCTTGCCTCAAGACCAACTTGTGTGTTGGTTATGTCATCAACACAATGCTATTAAATACTATGGCATATGTGTTCTGTGAACTTGTGACCTTCCAATTTTCTATTACAACTCTATGGTCTTAAAGTAAGTAACATAAATGTGTGAGAAGCAATAAGTTTTGAAAAATTCAACAAATACTTTATTTCCCTAAAATAAAAAGTAAAATGTAAAAGAGTAAACTTATAAGTATTGCGAGTTAAATCCTAAATAATCCTAGAATTACTAACAAGAGTCCCATTGAATAAAAAGTTCTGAATAATCATTAGTGGCAATTAGAATAATTTCCTAAGCTGAATGTGTTGATGTGCCTGTAGTTGCCAATAGTCTATAATTTACTAATGTGCCTGAATTGTAAATGATAAACCAAGTCTTTTGTTGAATCACAGTAATATAATCCAAGGTTTCCTTGTTCTGAAGTTGTTATAATTCCCTTATAATGTCTCTTTCCAAGAACATTATAGATGAGCACTTTGTATTTCTAAAGAAGACTTCTCTGAATTACATAATTTCAGCCCAAATCTAACATTGAACACAACAATAAATCTGCCTAAAATTTTTACAGCTAGGAAATACAATTTTAAATAACCCAAAACAGGTGTATAGTAGGACAGATGATAACAGTGAAATGAAAGTGGCTTTTAAATGGTGATTTAAGAATTTTGCAGGCCAGCAAACTCATAACCATGGGAATGATGTTCATGGAGCAGTGTGGTTGTAGAATTGTAGGCTCATAGATGAATGACACAAACTGGACATTTTATATACTGAGCTGTGCATTCATAATAAAATATAAGTTTAACACAACTACTACCAGAGTCGACTTTTCAATTTGCAGTGCTATGCATATATTCATGTTTTTTTATGTGTCTTCCTGACTTGTGTTTTTTTGTTGACCTCATATTGATTCCAAGGGCATATTGGTTTGGTAAATGGCACCAACATAAATTAACAGTATCTTCATGTTCTTGATCAATTCCATCACCATAATTATTATGGCCTTTTCCACTGTCTTGTCTGTCCTTGGGCATACATCTGGTATGGGTAGTAATGTGGTTCTATAAATATGCAGTACCATGTGAAAATGCAGCACTTTTTTACATGCTCAAAAGCAAAACAACTGCCTTCATGCTTTTTGCTGGCATGTTCAGGTTAATGTTCCACATATCACCTTTCTAATTAACCACTATGTTGCACTTAGGCAAACAAGACAGCCACATTTATAATGTACTGTTGCCTGATAATACATGCAAATTGTCACAATGACATGCTTCAAAAAGATCCAGTAAACGTGTGGTCAAAAGTGAGGTATTCTGAAAAGTAAGACATATGATAATTTAGCAGCTTGAAGTCAGGTGGCACAATTAAGTGGTTACCAAATGTGAAAGTAATAAATGCACCGGACTAGGTATCAGCTTTTGATATACACTGATACACAGCACTAGTCCACTCTTTTTATCCATCAGCCAGAGATCCTTGTACATGCCCCAAAAATCTGCATCATTAATGCAGGTCAATTCAATTGCTTCAAACTTCTGTTTTGTATATTTAATTTAATTGTTTGTCTGTTTTAATTTTTTTCTTTACATGTTATTGCAATGTAATATTATTTGCTGAACTTGACCTTGTCCAAAACTGAGTTCATTTTTGCTTGACCTGACTGACTTTAAATTTTTTTTATATTTTAATTTATGTAAACAATTAACAATTTCTTCATTATTCTCTATGTATATGAGCTTATTAACCAAATTATTATTCAGGTAAACATGTTGATATGGGTCAGGGCTTTGGAAATTCCTAAATGAATTTTGATAGGCTATTGTGTTATAAATAAACATGTAATAATCATAAAGACTTCAAAATGTCATATTTCAATGGTCATGAAGACTTTGAAATGACCAACCTCAGTAGTTATGAAGACTTTGAAATGACCAACCTCAGTGGTCAAGAAGAGGATCTGCCTTATGAAGATGAAACCACATTTACTACTGAAACCAAAGAGACATAAGAGTTACCCCCTCTTGGGCTGACAGCTATGAAGTGCCATTTGGGTTGAAGCCCATAGTAAGGGAGTCGAAGAACGCTTACTTCAAATTTGAAGTATACTGCAAAACATGGGTTTTGGAAAGAAAAAGAATGCACCATCAATCTTAATTGTAAAGAAAATAAATCTGGCATTCTTGCAGTAAAGTTGGGAGGGTTTCAAACTGAATCTTGCTAAAATACAAAAACCCGAGAAAATTATTCTCTCCAGCCATACCAATGGCAGGGGTTATAAATTACTCGAAGCAATAGGTCTAAAAGATGATAAGCTACAGTCTAAAGTTCAAAGCTTTCCACAGCTCAAGAAGATATCCTTGTCAATACAAGCAGGCTGACAGTTAGTGAGCTCATCACAGTGTCAGATTCTGCATACAAAATGCTTAAAGAAGCAATGGTACAAGAATCTGAGTCTCCGGACATGAGAAATCATTGATCTCAATGCAGCTTTTCAAAAGGAGTTACTGCGTGCCTCTAGGTAATCCTGTAAAGCTTACAGTACTGAATAACCAAAATGACTGAGACAATAAAATCCCAAACGGAAAGCATGACTCTTTAAAATGAGATAAAAGATTGCAAAAAACAGCTAGATTAGAGCAGGCTGCAACTAGAGGCTGCCATCATTAACTGACAGGTCTTCCAAAGCAAAGTTTCAGAATCTTGGAGACTATCATATGAACACAAAGTTTGGTAAGCTACTGTAAACTCTTTTTCATGAACAGTGTATCAACATATCCTCAATTCAAATGATGCTGGCATCATAAGCATAATTGTGCATGCAGTCACAAGAAGAGGCAGTACATTGCCAATTCCCATCATCCCAACACCAGCAGCCAAAATGAATAGAAAAAATAGCTGATGCAGCTGGCATGAATGCTGAAATGCTAATGGGATTTACCTGTAGTACTGTGTCATTCTTCCTATAAACGGCTGGCAATGCCATTTGTTGGCTGACTAGGAATTTGGTTGTGCTTGTTGTTGCCACATTCTTTGGTACTCAAAGTACAGCAGAGCTAGTTTGTTCAAGAAGAGAGAAACCAGATGGCCACAAGCTAGATACAATACCAACCACAACTTGTGCTGTTTTGTTAGCATCATGGTCTTCAACTTCTATTGACGCCTGTGCTTAGGTAGACACTTAGGCTGGCATTTTTGGGGGTAATTGTATGTGCAAGTCAAAGCCAACTTGGTCACATTATACTGGTAATGGTTGCTGTGTTGAATGTTGATCTGGTTTTGGTACTGGGTAAGCATGACACTGATGTTAGTACCATGCATAAAACCATTGGGAAATTCTGCAACAATGATTCTATTGTCATACTACTCATAGGTACCAGTGTTGAGATCCATGTTGCTTGAAATCATGTAAAGTCGATTCCCCAAGAAGTAATCTAGCTTGGGCATAGTGGAGCACCTTTCTATAGATGTCTTTGGACTTTTGCATGTCTCTATCATTAGATATAGCATCATTGATGGGTGCATGAAACTGTTTTTGGTCCCTAAAGTCACCTCCTACCTTCTTCCCTGTCTCTGCAATTGAGGACTCCATTTGACCTTGTGAGAGACATACTAAAATCCTTTTATGAATCCGCTCTATGCCTGCAGGTGTAAAACCTTTTGATTCATCCAGCATAAATGTAAACTATTCATTTACTCCATTAAGCCCCAGAACAGTGGTCGTACCACAACTTGCATCTCCATTAATCCCAGTAAAAAGGTGGTCTAACCTCGATTGAATCACCACAAAACCCCAGCAAATCGTGGTCAAACCTCAACTCATATCTCCACTAAGATCTACCAAAAAGTGGTCTAACACTCATATCTCCACTAACCCTGAGCTTATAGTGGTCAAACCTCAACAAGTCTCCACTAAGCCCCATCAAATAGTGGTCTAACCTTAACATGTATCTCCACTAAACACTACCATTTAGTGGTCTAACCTTAACTCATATCTCCATTAAGCCTCAGCTCATAGTGGTCTAACCTCAACATGTATCTCCAGTAAGCCTCAGCTCATAGTAGTTTAACCTCAACATGTATCTCCACTAGGCCTCAGCTCATAGTGGTCTAACCTCAACATGTATCTCCACTAAGCCTCAGTTCATAGTGGTCTAACCTCAACATGTACCTCCATTAGGCCTCAGCTCATAGTAGTCTAACCTCAACATATATTTCCATTAAGCCTCAGCTCATAGTGGTCTAACCTCAACATGTATCTCCACTAAGCCTCAGTTCATAGTGGTCTAACCTCAACATGTACCTCCATTAGACCTCAGCTCATAGTAGTCTAACCTCAACATATATTTCCATTAAGCCTCAGCTCATAGTGGTCTAACCTCAACATGTATCTCCACTAAGCCTCAGTTCATAGTGGTCTAACCTCAACATGTATCTCCACTAAGCCTCAGCTCATAGTGGTCTAACCTCAACATGTACCTCCATTAGGCCTCAGCTCATAGTGGTCTAACCTCAACATGTACCTCCATTAGGCCTCAGCTCATAGTAGTCTAACCTCAACATATATTTCCATTAAGCCTCAGCTCATAGTGGTCTAACCTCATCATGTATCTCCACTAAGTCTCAGTTCATAGTGGTCTAACCTCAACATGTACCTCCATTAGGCCTCAGCTCATAGTAGTCTAACCTCAACATATATTTCCATTAAGCCTCAGCTCATAGTGGTCTAACCTCAACATGTATCTCCACTAAGCATCAGTTCATAGTGGTCTAACCTCAACATGTATCTCCACTAAGCCTCAGCTCATAGTGGTCTAACCTCAACATGTATCTCCACTAAGCCTCAGTTCATAGTGGTCTAACCTCAACATGTACCACCATTAGGCCTCAGCTCATAGTGGTCTAACCTCAACATATATTTCCATTAAGCCTCAGTTCATAGTGGTCTAACCTCAACATGTATCTCCACTAAGCCTCAGTTCATAGTGGTCTAACCTCAACATGTATCTCCACTAAGCCTCAGCTCATAGTGGTCTAACCTCAACATGTATCTCCACTAAGCCTCAGTTCATAGTGGTCTAACCTCAACATGTACCTCCATTAGGCCTCAGCTCATATTGGTCTAACCTCAACATGTATCTCCATTAAGCCTCTGCTCATAGTGGTCTAACCTCAGCTTGTATCTCTACTAAGTCTGCTAATAAAACAATTGTTAAAAAAATTCAAAAGGTAGAGACATGGGCAGGTGAAGTGGGGTTGGGACCAACCCGATTGTTTCCAGAGAGGCTACCAAAAAGATGATAATTCTTAAACATCCTTATCTTGTGATTTATCAATGGCAGGTGTGGCAGGATATTTTTAAAAAATGGAGGCTGGTTGTTTGATGTTTCTGGGGTTTGGAAATTTAGAAATAGGGGCTAGAGGATTGGAGATAACTGGCTCAGCTCACAATCTTACTCTGTCCCAATTCACTGTTTTTAATCCCATAAAATATTCTGCTTGTACCTGAATATCTGTAGGCAGGACATGAACAGTATACACTCGAAGTAAAACAGGTGTATGGTGTTCCCGAACTTCCGACCACCTGTAAAAATGGAAAATTAATACATGTGCCTTTTAATAAAAATTTGGCATTTTAAAAGCAAACACAATAAAACATCAGATTAACTGGAAAAATAATAAATTAAATTAGCCTAGAGAATTTTGGAGGCCATTCCTAGTATATTGGATTAAATTTGGCCAGGTGAATTTTGAGGCACATTTATACCAAACTGACTGAAATCTGCCCAGTGAATTTTGATGGATATCACTACCAACTTCAACTGAACTCGGCAAAGTAAATTTTGAGGAACATTCTTACCAAATTTGATTGTAATTGGCTTAGTGAATTTTGAGAGACCTTTCTATCAAACTGACTGAAATTGGCTTGGTAAAGTTTGAGGGACATTCCTACCACATTTGATTGAAATTGGATGGGTGAACTTTGAGGGACATTCCAACCTCATTTGACTGAAACTGGCTTGGTTAATTTTGAGGTGCCTTCCTACCAGATTTGATTGAAATTGGCTTGGTGAATTTTTAGGGAAATTCTGACCTTATTTGACTGAAATTGGACGGGTGAAATTTGAAGGCTATTCCTAATAAAATTAATTCAAAATTGCCAAGTGAATTTCGAGAGACACTCCTACCAAATTGCTTGAAATTTTCCAGTGAATTCTGAAGGGCATTCATATAAAATCTGATTGTGTTACAAGTCTAGGTCTTCAAATATGCAACAAAAAGTGAAACCAACACAATTTAAGTAAAATCAATAACCATAATTATTTCTCTACAGTACAAAATGAATGCCAAGAGACACTAATAATCCCAAATAAACTAATGGTCATATCACAAGTCCATAATAATAGAATGTTCTGTAAGAATTTCAATAATCCTGAATGTTCTGCTGTAACACAATGATGCAATCCAGAATGTCTTTGAATGAATTCACAATAACCCCAAAGTAATCTTTTAATGCAATGTCAATGAGCAAATTAGTGATTCCAATGAATAATTTTAAACAATTCCTTTCGAATTATATCTAATGTCAACATAACTGCAAACTATGACTATGGATTCACAAAGACTGATATAGGTCAGGATTGAATTATTTTTTTTATATCTTTATTCATACCCATATTAACTTGACCTGGATGTGAATCATTCCAATGGAAAAACAGTCTAATTATAACAATACTGTCCTTGAACTAAAATGTTATATAAACATTTTATTTACAAATGACTGTTATCCTTAAGTACAATATATAATCATGGACACAAGTTAAACATGCAATAGATTAAATATATATAACTAAAATTGTCTGCCAGTGAATTTTGAGGAAATTCCTACCAATTTGATTGACATTGGCCCAGTGAAATGTGAGGAAAATTCCTACCAAATTTCATTAAAATTGGCCCAGTGAATTTTTAAAGTTTAAAACAGCAATGTGAATGAACACATTCACAGGTGAAGCACATTGGATGTTAGGGCATACCATAAGCCAACCTGGCCTTTCAGCTAAGTAGAAGCCTATGTGGTCCTATGACACCAGGAAATCCTAATTGGACAGCCTTTTTTTAAAACATGTCAAGTACACTATATTTATTGTAAATTCTGAATCATGGGGAGACAAAAGAGCTGAGTACATGCTCAAGGCTAAGGAGCTTCTTGCAACCACCTCCAAACTGAAACCACTTTTCCCCAGTTAATGGGTCTTACAGTACTTCTGACATAATAAGTCCAGAGGGATGGTATTGTCTTAGGATAAAGCATCCCATAATTAACATATGCCCATATTGCTGATATCTTCCTATTAGTCAAACCTAAGAACAGTTGGCCAAGTAACAACAGGCCTCTGGAGGCCTCATCTGACATTGCTGACATTTTGCTGGAAGTCAAATGCAAGAACTGTTGGCCAAGTAACAAGAGGCCTTTGGGGCCTGAGATCACATGACTGATATCTTGCAAAAAGTCAAATGCAAGAACTGTTGGCCAAGTAACAAGAGGCCTTTGGGGCCTGAGATCACATGACTGATATCTTGCAAAAAGTCAAATGCAAGAACTGTTGGCCAAGAAACAAAGACCTTTGAGGGTCAAATCTCATGGATGATATCTACCTAAAAGTTAAAATGTTTATGTGATAAACTGAAATGCCTTCATACTTGAATGCTTCCTGTGAAATATGGCCAAATTCTTATGAAGCAGTTTTGAGAAGAAGCGATTTAAAATTTTTAGTATCAGTGTCCATATTTGAAAGCAGAGCTAAATCTGTTATACGGTTTAAAAGCTCTTCTTTTTTTAGAGGACTTTCTGTGAAATTTGGTATAATTCTGTAAAACACTTTTTTGAGATTGAAGAGGTTTAAAGGATTTTCTATTTTTAACAATGGTGGCCATACTTGGCAAAGAATCATTATCACCTAAAATTTTAAGGCCTTTATGTCTTGATGGTTACTGTAAAATTCATCCAAATTTTGTTGAAATGCTAAGGAGAAGTTTGTTTTTTTTATATAAATTTTCTCTTCTTTAATATGACAGACTATAATCATCTGTGTAGTCTCTCAGATTTGGTCAAACCTGGTCTTGTTGTTTTTATGAGACGAAAATGAATACAATCTCATGGACAATACAAGCAGGATGCTGGGCTGTAACATAAGCTCACTTTCCTCTATGGTCATGTGAATCAAACATGACAAAAAAATTCTAGAAGTGGAGACAATATTATTCTAAAAATTAAACATTTTTTTGTGATATTTACAGTAAATAGGACAGGTACCTGGTAGAGTGATCTCCCTGCTGGGCAGGTGACCCGGGACACTGACCTTTTGTCAACAAGGTCCAGGGCTGGTAACAGGGAATCCTGAAATACACACTGCAATCTGAAGAAAAGAAAAACATTAATTATATGTTTTCATAATAATAAATAACCTTTATTGAAGAGATCCTCTCCGAAATCCTCGGTTCCAGTGAAGTAGAAGGGGGCATGGTTAATGCAGTGGTCATTCACTTACCATATATACCTGAATAAGCAATTGTATATACTCGCTTATAATTCAAATCCAACTGCAAAGACTCAGATATGTCACTGCATAAAATGTACAGGAAGATCTGGGTCTCTACAAACTCAGCTTACAAACATATACAGTACTTTGCATCTCTGCAGACTCAGCTTACAAACATATGAAGTACTTTGCATCTCTGCAGACTCAGCTTACAAACATATACAGTACTTTGCATCTCTGTAGACTCAGCTTACAAACATATACAGTACTTTGCATCTCTGTAGACTCAGCTTACAAACATATACAGTACTTTGCATCTCTGTAGACTCAGCTTACAAACATATACAGTACTTTGCATCTCTGCAGACTCAGCTTACAAACATATACAGTACTTTGCATCTCTGTAGACTCAGCTTACAAACATATACAGTACTTTGCATCTCTGCAGACTCAGCTTACAAACATATACAGTACTTTGCATCTCTGCAGACTCAGCTTACAAACATATGAAGTACTTTGCATCTCTGCAGACTCAGCTTACAAACATATACAGTACTTTGCATCTCTGTAGACTCAGCTTACAAACATATGAAGTACTTTGCATCTCTGTAGACTCAGCTTACAAACATATACAGTACTTTGCATCTCTGCAGACTCAGCTTACAAACATATGAAGTACTTTGCATCTCTGCAGACTCAGCTTACAAACATATACAGTACTTTGCATCTCTGTAGACTCAGCTTACAAACATATGAAGTACTTTGCATCTCTGTAGACTCAGCTTACAAACATATACAGTACTTTGCATCTCTGTAGACTCAGCTTACAAACATATGAAGTACTTTGCATCTCTGCAGACTCAGCTTACAAACATATACAGTACTTTGCATCTCTGTAGACTCAGCTTACAAACATATGAAGTACTTTGCATCTCTGCAGACTCAGCTTACAAACATATACAGTACTTTGCAACTCTGTAGACTCAGCTTACAAACATATGAAGTACTTTGCATCTCTGTAGACTCAGTTTACAAACATATACAGTACTTTGCATCTCTGCAGACTCAGCTTACAAACATATACTCTGCATATCTGTAGACTTGGCAATTGTTTCACAAAACATTCATAACGTGAGAGAACTATGGCATGTTAAACTTATTGTGATTATCCTGAAAATTCAGCAGAGATAATGTCATATGTAAAATAAATAACAACAAACACAGCTTTCCCCATTACTATTAAGTTTTATAATTATTACCACTAGCATCAACTTTATTACTTTTTGTATTTAGCATGCTATTAATACACCAATGGAAAAAGTAGTCTGTAAAAGAACAACAGTTTATTATTTTAGACATACCTTATTATTTTACATTCATACATTTTTTGCCAAATTTCGGACACAAGGAATGTGAAATGAGTAAGAAATGTGCATACAGACCATTTAACAATCACAACAGAGACAGGCAACCTTTATTGACAGTTGCACAAAACAAACAAGCATACACTCTGTCATGTGCAAGCTCTAATATAATGTAACATACATTTATCTATGAGGTTATGGAATGAATACTGTATGTATTGAAAATATTTTGCTACACTGTTGATAAAGATCACTTTACACTGCATGAGGTTATAAAACCATCAATAATTTATTTCTCTAAATGAAGTTCTGCATTCTTCCTTATATCATTGGCATACTTAAAGATAGGCCTGCCAAGTCACAGACCAAATAACCCGTAAGTCACCATGGTTACATTTCCATTTCTTTTTACATGGCCATTTAAAACAATCCAAAATATGTCTTGAAAACATTACAAGGCCGACACAGATACAAAATGCTCTAAGACATCTCTGGAACAATTAATAGGTGCAACTACTTCCTCAGTGTAAATACTTAAAAAAATTGTTAATAAAATCAGATTTTTGTTCACAAGACACTTTTCACATCTTCAAAGCAGATGGTCACAAGACAGAATATTTTACTGGCGCTGATGCCCCTTCCACCAAGTCGACTTTCCCAAAATAGCTAGCATTCTCTCTCACTCTCTCTCTGCCCATGAATAAGGAGGGAATGACAATGAAACTGACATGTTAACTAATTGCGACAGAGAGAAGAGAGCAGCTTAAAATAATAAATCCAGTTTTCTGTGCTCATCTAAAAATAAGTTGTTGAATGGAGAGAGATAAACTTTTTACTTTTGTCTCATCAAGCACAAATCAGCAAACTGGAAACAAAATAATAAATAAACTTCTGATTTTACCCCTTACTTTCATCTTTGCAAAAAGTAACTTTTACCACAAGAAAACATTATTTCACTCCCAAAGGAAAAACAAAATTCAATAGTCTATTTCAATTCTTCATTTTCTTGCCTTTCTTGTCTTCCAGTGGTATGTTTTACATTTTGGGTTTCATGTTGACAATAACACTAATCTTAACCCATTAAATCGCTTGCTTTCATTTAAATTTGTTTTTGTTCTCTTCAGTATCACCACTTGAAAATATAACCACTTGAAAAAAATGACAATTTGAAAATATGAACACTTGAAACATGAACATATCATCCCTTTGTTTTGCCATTTTACAAGAAAATTGTACAAAATCACTAACATTAAATGAAACTGAAAAGAGATTTGTTGAAACATGTTACAATAATATACATTTTAACCACAGGTTAAATACATTTATCATAAGCTACACTTATGCCTTTGTAAAACAACTTCTGGGATTCAATACCTGATCACAAGATTCAAAAGGCAAGTGGCCATCCATCCCTGATAGAGTTGGATTGATATCAATAGAGTTTGTTTGATGCCATAAATGTATTGATGAATTGCATTATAAAGTCTGGCGATAGTATATGACAATAGAGATTCAAATTAATGATGCAGGATAATATCAAATGATAATTAATGGATATATACTGTACAAAATAAAAATTTTCTTGCTTGTCATTCTCTTCCACTGAATGAAGTATTAGTAAAAGCCACTTACAACATACTTACTGTATCTCCCTAATTAACTGTTACACATATTCTTTTTCAATTCTAAGAATTTTTAGTTCATCACTATTAATCCTTGAACGTATTTTGCAAATACACTATGTACATTTTGATTAATTCTGGTAAATATCTGTTTCCATCAAACTATTATTTGCATTTGCATGCTTAAAAATATTACTGATTGATGATTAACTTACCACTGTTAAAAGTACACACTATATAATGTTTCATAAATGAATAAATGTTTTACTTACCCGCTCTGTTTCAATATAATCAACTGCCTACCTTTCACTTAGATGTAACAAATAAATATATTCAATTATGAAAACACAATTTACATCCTTTACCTGTTCAATTTCACAAATAAGATTTTCCAGGACAGAAAAATTCAAGTCAAAACAAAATATGACCTTGTCAGTGCCATATCCAATGACACAAATTCAAGACAAAACAAAACATAACCTTGTCAGTGCCATATCCAGTGATAGACAAATTCAAGACTAAGAAATCCCAGTCAAGGAGTTATATTATTTGTCTTCCCATGAGGCTAGCTGAGATGAGAGACTATGAACGAAACCCTGTGACTGAAATTTCCTTTTCAATACAATTCAGTACAAATAAAAAACAGATTATTTTGCTTTTTTAATTCAATTAAAATAACCCTACACTTTTACAATTTAATTAATAGATTCAAAACACTGTATTATTCATCTGGTATTATTATTATTATTATTATTATTATTATTATTATTATTATTATCATTATTATTATTATTATTATTATTATTATTATTATTATTATTATTATTATTATTATTATTATTATTATTGCTTCCTACATTATATAAAAGTTTTGTATTCTTGTATGAAAGCTGAATATCTAAGTAGAATCTAGCTATCCATGCCATTTTTAGAAAGGGAACAAAAAATCAAGAGTTATAGTTGTTATGTGTTGCACAATGAGCATCTCAAGCCATGTGCTGTTGTTGTTTAAAATGCTGCAATATGCATTTATATGACATTGTTAATGATGGCAAGGTGGTGACCTGTAAGTTCTATGCAAGAGAAAATAGAAGCATAAAACCACTTCATATTACTAATGTATTATCACATTAAACTGATGGTTGTCATATGAAAACAACAGTAAGTAATTAATATTTTTTATTTGGATAATTTTTAACTTTCATCAGTTCTGATTTGGAAAAAGTTCTATAATAGGCAACTGTATGATACATAGTGGGTAATGAATTAACATTGAATTTATGAAATGATTTAAATAATGTTCAGTTTTTGCAAGCCTTGGTGAGTTTCATAAATTTAATATTACAGTAAAACCCGGTTATCTCAATTACATTGGGGGTGTAAAAAAAATCGTCAACATAACTGGGTCCTGAGATATCCAGGTTCATAAAAATAACGGTAACATAATTTTTAAGATGTCCTTGACCATCACTCCCATCTCTTGCTTTTGTGTTTAACTGGAATCATCTCCCACTGCATGTTACAATAAAATACACAAAATGCTTAATTGATAATAAAATGAAAGAATCTGACCTGGTGTTATTATTTATTCCTTTTTTAATAACATCAGCAATTTATTAAAGAAAATATATATCACATGTAGTGTATGCATCCATACTGTAGTGTGCATCTCTTATGCCATATAACACACAACACATTTTTATAATTTATGTGAACACTGAAAAACAAATCATGTTTGGCTGTACTCGGAGGTTTGAATATCTTATCATGGCTGAAAAATGGATTCAAGAAAATCATCAACGGAATGCTTTCAGGCACCTGCCAGCCTGAGTCATGCATAACACAGTGTTAGTTGAAATAAGGATCAATACATGTTTTTGAAAATACATGTACATTAACTGTGAGTTCAAATGACAATCCTTTCGCTAGCATTGGTTACAAAGAGTATAACTAAAGCAAGTTAAAGTTGAGTATACTACTTACCCTGCAGGCATCAATGCAAGTTTGTATCAATTATGATTCCAGATGACAAACAAATAGATGCCCAGGTGGTGAATGACAAACAAATAGATGCCCGGGTGGTGAATAAACATATCTGGTAGCTAGCAGTAAACTCATTCTTTGAACTTACCCGAAGGATATCAAATACAGAAGTTATTATTGCAAAGCAAACCAGCCTTGGAAACAGCCTTTAGATTCTATTAAGTGTGCTGATTATTTTATTCTTTTTTTTTTTAGCCAACTGTGGTTCCCTTTTACAAGCATTCAGGTGAATTTTGAAAAAATTAAAACAATGGAAGCCAATTTTTCTGCCAGACCGAAAGAAGAGATATTACAAATAAGAAAACAAAACAAAATTAAGAGCTCAAGCCTGAAAATTAAATTATGGGACCTTGACTGCCATCGTATAGAAGCCAAGTGCCTGAGATTATTCATTCCCATATATAGGGTGATATTCTGCCTAGTAATAGATTTCTTCTGTTTTTTTTCTGTTGACATGTGCTGAGCATATGCAAGAAAACATAAGTGCTTTTTGAATCATTTGTTACAAATCACCATCGGATTAAACAAAAGCAGACTGGTATTACTTCATATTAACTAAAAAATATAATGCAGTGCATATTATGATATATTTATAATTCCTAGATTTTTTGAAAATATTGCTGACATGTTTGGCTATTTTGTTATAAAATGCTATAAAATAAATCGTCATGATATTACGTGCATATGGAACAAATTCATGACTTGAATATTCAGCCAAGCAGAAATTTCTGTATGCACACTGATTATTAACTTAATTACTGTTATCTCCTTGATCCTTGTTTCTTTTATACACGTATTTCCAAAACATAATTCAGATCTGAAATGTACCTTAAGAAACAAAAGGGAAATGATAAAATACACATGTAGCTGACATCTATGATTCTGTATTTTTGTAAAATAAAGTTACATTGTAATTTGTGCACACTCTGGTCTTTGTAAAACCTTGAAAATTTTATGTAGTGTACATGATACATTTTTAATAAACTAACGAATTAAGCTACTCTTACAAACCAAAAATAGAAAGAATAAGAAATAAACATGTGACTACCGCCATAACTTATCAAACTTGTGTGTGAAAATCAATCGCTTTTGCTGACCATTTCTTGTATAATTTCTGCGAGATTGACGTTAAAAAGTTGCATTGAGTCGAATTAAGTGGGTCCACATATCACTTCAGACAGAAACTTATGCCCGACATAACCGGGTTATTGACTTAACAGAGGTTGAGATAAGCTGGTGAAAAATAGCAAAAAAGAAAGGATTTTTTTTTGGGACCGGAACAAAACGCTCAACATATGCAGGTTGTCGAGATAACGGAGGTCGAGATAAGTGGGTTTGACTGTAAATCTATACCAATTTGAAATCCTGTTTATCACAGTTTTATTTTGAATGGAAATAGGAATGAAAGAAGAAGAAAAAAGTTCATTCATTTTGAATCAGAGTACTTTTTATTTGCTGTTTAATTTTTACCAATTATAATTCAAAGAGCAACTATGCATCCAAATAAATAGAATATTTGAATCAAACAACATAATTTTTAACACAGAATGTATGCAAGTTCAGCATGATGTCACATTGAGAAATGTTTAACAGCAAGAATGTGTCACTCTGTTTCACTTCTAAGTATTGAAATTGTTGGATATTTGGTGGGATGATTATGGATACAGATATTCCAGGATTGCAGTAATGTATTTGTGACCTGATATTTGCATCATGCAATATGGAATAGCAGACTATAGCAGACATAGAAAAATTCAGAACTGTATCACATGATAAGAGCTATTATTTTATGACATAAACATGCTGTGGTTGGCTAATATTCTATCAGTTCGGAGGGTGGTTAATGTCCACATTCTTCTGTTAACAAAAGTGAGTTTATTTACTCCAGGACCTATATGTAAACATTTAAAAAGGTCTAATATATAGAGTGGATTCCAAGTTACAGGTATACTCCCATCCCTTTTCGTACACACGCTATCAATTGACCAATTCCCTTAGTTTTATTAGTAGCTGTTGTCAGGGGTTAACACCATTTTCCAGCACATGGCACAACCAGTGTATGTGGGGTAAATGGTTCCCAATCTGCTTTCCCATGATGCATCAATAGACACGGTCTACTTTGTTTGTTCCACTGATTAGTTGAAACAAATTGCATTTTACATTATGAAAAAAGGGATTAGATTCGACATGACTGTTTTGATGTCTCACCATATACAATAGATGTTGAAAATCCTATTATATATTTGAAATGGCTAAGAATATTTTTTGGTGATCAAATAGCACTAACATAAATGGACAAGTACACTTTGGGATACAGTAGAATCTTGTAACCTTTAACACAAGTTGCTCAAACACCAGTGGTTACTTGAATTGGTGTTCAGGATCTCAATAACTTCACCTATCTCTCTCTGGAATCGATTAAGAGAACCCTAGGCAGTGTGAGATATCAGGGCTAATGCAAGTGATTTAGTGGTCCCTAGGCAGTGTGAGATCAGGGCTCTACTGCAAGTATTTTAGAGGACCCTAGATGGTGTGAGATATCTGGGCTTATGCAAGTAATTTTGAGGACCCTAGGCAGTGTGAGATATTTGGGTTCTACTGCCAGTATTTTAGAGGACCCTAGACAGTGTGAGATATCAGGGCTCTGCTGTACATGATTTTGTATGATGCATTTATCAGAATAAAGTATTTCTAATTTATTTCAACAGTAAATGCAAACATGTCCATTGATCAGCTTTTGTTGAAAAAATACACTTGAGTCTACTTTTTAAAATTTAAAAAATATGAAATCACTTAAAACACAATAATGTTGAAATCTTTTTCAGTACTTACGCAGACAGGACTTCATCTGTCACTGAAACAGTTATAAAAAGATATGATGGAATTTTACACAAAATACTGTCTTCTCTAGGAAAATATAAATGAAGATAAAATTTTACATTATTTCTTATATTATAGCATTTATTCTGTTCTATCATATCAAAAGGAAGGAATAATGATCATATTCGAATAGGAAAACCTGATTAAAGACATCTACCAAACAGACTGTAAACTACGGCACCCAGTAGGTCATCTCAATCTGCAGGAGTATAAAGTAACTTTTTCCAATACAAGTACTATTCTTGTAGTTGTAATATTTTCAAGCAGCAAAAGTCATTTTAAAGGTCCACTAGCATATTTCGAACTTTGAACACAAGATTGAAATTTTGAATGCATATATATATATATATATATATATATATATATATATATATATATATATATATATATATATATATATATATATATATATATGATTTTATGTTATATCCAGGTCAATGGCAATATGCAGCTAGATGGACTGAAAAAGGACAATGAATACTTTCTTCAAGGTGATCAGAATTTTATAATAAAACTATCTTACACTTTCCTTTTTCTTTATACACAGTTTCTACTTCCTTCAGTAGTTGAGAACTGACCTCATCATAGACATATCCTGAAGAAAAAAATACATTATGAACTGCGTGTGTTGTCGATTTTTAATATAGCTTTATCAATTTTAGTAATATCACTGTAATGTTTGCAGTGTAGCAGTTTATAGTGATGCCTAGAACTGAGGCATCATGCTGCGGATATGTAGCATTATGTTCCACCCAGTCACATCATTTCTAAAAAACGTTTGACCATTCCTAACACTGATGCTGAGTGCAAAGTGAGACAGCTGCAAGTACCATATTTATAAGTTGCTGGTACGACTTGGCCAGGGTTCCAACTCATAACCTCCCACATCTGAGATGGACACTCTAACCACTAGGCTACCGGAGTGGTCCATTATGAACTGTTACACAAAATTTGATGAACCAAAAGCAAACTTAATTTATTAAATTAAGTGACAAAATTTGCATCTGAATCATGGATGGTGATAAAGCAGCTTCCTGATTCGGATCATATCTGCTAGCCAATGTATCACAGAGGTAATTTGTTCAGGTCATGCTAAACAAGTGAGTGTTGACTTTTAAACATGCAGACTTTTGCAATCTTATAAAAAAAAAAAAGAGTATGAAAATATTAGAATATTTAAAGAAAAAAGACCCCCCAATGGAAAAACAATATAGTCATGCATACATTATTCCTTTCCCCAAGTTTTGTCCCCCTCTTCCAAATAAATAAATATTATCATTCTGGTATTGGCGTTGTCCTTTTTCCATCCCCAAATCTTTGAACGGCCTGTGCTTAACTCTTTATATGTCCTTACTAGTTCTACCACATAAAACCAAACAGGGAGTTGTAGCACTAAAACAAAATCAACATGTCTTACATTGTGGGACTAAGGTCTTACATTGTAGGACTAGCCTGAAGAAAAACAAAAACACTCAAGAGACTAAAATATCTCAGGCCAATACTGAGAATTATATACCAAAAAGGTAAAGTGTCTGAGTGAGTTATATCACTGACAAACTTTTGTCACTGTTGTTTTCACTTCTGCATGGTATGGGTATTTTTTTTTATGCTGTTGTTATTGTTAACATCTTATATAACTAGTCCAGTTGATAAGGGAATGAACCATCGCATTTTTTTTTTTTTTTACTATCCCATGTTTACAGCATTGGGTTACCTCCCCAGATCCAGTCAGATATTCGAGTTACTTCCTCTACGCAAAACTTGTAATACGAAATCTGGTACCTTCAAATCGTGGATTTATTGTTCTACGCATTAAATGTACATAAAACTAGCACATAAGTTTCATGGATTTTCTACCCAAGGCAAGAAACAAAAAACCTTTTCTTAACGCAAAATCGGAGTCAACATGAATGATCCTCTTATTCAAACTCTCCGCCATCCTAGGTCATGGTTGGACTATTCTAAATCTATGTGAGAGGAAAGGTAGATGTAAACGATAACGCTAAGTACGACACGATATATACACTAGGTATAAATTATTTGGTTCTTAAATATATATATAATTATAAGGAATATAAAGTTATTATTTGTTGCTGCACGTTATTATCACAAGCATAATTCAGGTAATTGAATGATCACATCCCTTTTCGAAAAAGTATGGTCCATAGTTCTTCCGGCTATAGGTTATGACCCTTAGTGACAAGTGCCTTGCAAAGCGAAGATGTCAGGAGAGTTTACAAGTGTGGAAGATTCCTTGGAGAAACATTTACCACCTGCTGAACTTGCGGAGGTTAGGCGAATTCTTTACGGAAAAGAATTAAGGTACAAAATGCAAGTGACACTTTGAAAATGTCGCAATGTTTGGACTGTAATATAGGATTTTTCAGGCAAACCTATCTCATTTATTCCATTGACCTAATTTTGCCAAAGATATTTAGTTGCTGAAGAATGAGGATAAAACAAAAAAAAACAACAAAAAAAAAAACAACACATACACCACACAAACACAAAACGAGAACAAAATAATAATAATGATATAATAATAATAATAATAATAATAATAATAATAATAATAATAATAATAATAATAATGAAATTATAATAATGATGATGATAATAATAACAATTGTGGCCAGCAGTTATATTCATAAATTTTGTGATCAATAGGAGTTATTTAAAGTTGGCTTGATTTAAAAACACAATGGTCTTTTATTTTTGCTTACCTGACATACAAGACATGAAATCAATCATGATTTACAAGACATACAAACATAGGAAAATATACATAGATATATTTGGATAAAATGGACATTGCAAAAGGTGAAATATAAGCAAGCAAAATGTTACAAAATGCAATACTTAAAAGTGAATTCTGTATTTTGGTAAATAGAAATCACACATTAGGAAAATTTACAAAATCCTGGATTTGGTGTATATGTGTCACTTTTGTCCAGATGAACCTATATTAGTTGTCAAGGGTGTGGATGCAGCAAAGTTCAAAACTGGTACATATATAGGTGCATCTGGACAAATGTAACACTCTATACCAAATCCAGGTTAGTGTAGCCTATTTTGCATGCTTGATTAACCTTATATTTTCAGCTGTGATGCTTAATTTTCAGCTGTTTGTTCTTTACACCCATTTCACAAAATATTTTACCCAGCTATCAAAAACTGGGGAAACAATTTGGCTCACTTTTTCCACTAGAGTGGCTTTTGTTTTCAGGTGTTTCTTACACCCTCAATGCCTGGAACTTCATTTTGTCCCACATATGAAAGGTATAATGTTGCTGCATCTTGATAAAAACTCATCCATACCAAAACTGGGTCAAGGTGACCCAGTTTTGTAATTAGTTTTCATTTCAGCATGTTGTAACACCCTCCATGTCACAAAAATTGACAACAAATGACAGAAGATGGTCAGGTCAGGCAATCCCATTAAATCCCATAAAATCTCTTGATATATGTCATCAGTGCAAACAAATTGGTTGCATCTGAAAGTATGGTTGGATTGTTGATCATTAACTGCACTTGGAGCACACTGTTTGGTGGCATGGGTAGGTGTCAAACTTGTAACTCATATATTATGAGTCCAACTCTGTACCAACTGTGCTACTATAGCTCCCACCAAAGCTAGGTTGCTGTGGTCAAATTTAATTTATTGAATTTAAGCAATTTGTTCACAATATCATTGACTCTTCTTCACCTGCACTCATGAAAATTGTTATGTAATTGCATTGTAATGAGAGAAACTGAACCATTTAAACTTAAGGTCAATGTGGCCATATATTCATGCATGTCTGACTTGTTTTTAGGTATTGGTTCCTTATATCATTAATCTTAGACCCTATGTCACCTAGACTTATGAAAATTGCAATGTGGATGCATATCTATATTTAGATGAATAATCTACTATATCAAATTAGGTCATTATGATAAAATTTTCAGGTCTGTGTAAAATTTTCATTTTCAGCTGTCCATTGTTTACATCCTAAATATCTTGTATCCTCAATATCTTTTACCCTTTATTACCAATGCTTATGAAACTTGGCATGTGTAGGCACTTCAAGAAAGATAACTCAGCCGTAAGAAAAGTGAGTCACTTTGATGTAATCGTCATTATTTTGTGACGTGTATTTTCAGATGGCAGTTTGTTACAACATAAATATCTGGATGCTATTTCACCTACACTCATGAAAATTGGTTTGTGGATACATTTCAAGGAAAACTCAAAAGTAGGTCTCTTCGACCTAATTTTCAGCCTGAAATGAATCATGATGTGTTTGGACTCCTTTAGTTCTGGGTTTCTCTTGCCTACTGTGCATGCATATTTGTTTTACAAACATAAATCAAATTTAGTTTGATACTATTTTGATGTGATTGCTTCAAAACTCACAATACATGTTCCCCTTAGTTTTGAATGCACCAAAACAACTTCATTCCTTGCCCTGCTTACAAGTACTTGATAGCCCCATTTTTCAGTGGGTCGCCATCATTAATGACAAATAGGTGAATATATTATCTTGGATCCATTCTGAAGCATTAGTTTGGGTCTTATTTAGATTGAGATGGTATATGTACATGTAAATAAACAGTTTGTAAGAAAACAGGTCAGAGCTGGTTTTAACACAGGGACATAAGATAAGATCCAGAAATGCAGTATGTGAGGTTGCATGCTAACAAGGTACCATATATACTTGCATACAAGTTGTATTCAACTGTTAACCGCAAACCAAGATCTGCTGTCATATCATGTACTGGGGGATCAGGGTTTATAAAGTTTGTAAAGGGTAATCAGTGGAGCAAGCATAGATCCTGATCTGTTTTCACAATATGTTGTGGCTGATAAAGGTCTCTGTTCATTACAATTGGACCTGACTTACAAGTGAGTATATACAAGATTCCTGTACATTGTAGATAATATACTTATATTGTACAACAGGACTGACTATGGGTACACATTGAAAACTTGTCCCATCCATGTGTAATTGTGCCCACCAATTTGAATGATGGCTAGAGTGGGAATAACCTTATCTTTTCATTAGAATACCATTTCAAGAACATTGTTTTGCACTGCTGACATATATCAAGAGATTTTATGGGATTGCCTGACCATCTTCTGTCATTTGTTGTCCATTTTCCAGCATTCAGCCATCAGCACAAGTTTGATATTGCAGCTCCTATTATTAGGGTTGCTATGAAATTTGGCATGCATATTCATCCCAAGATCTAGTTGATCTTAAATGAAAGGGGGACACCCAGAAATTAAAAATAGCTACAGTAGCAACTTTTAAAATCTTGTTATTGACACTCCATCTGAAAGGATGGTCTTATCAACATGGGGTTCTTCTTTAAAGTCTTTTCTGATGCTTTTTAGATGGTTCTAAATGAAATTATGCAGACTTGACATGTAATATGGCAGCTGCCTTGAAAATATCGTTAACACTATTTCTCCCAAACAGAGATTCGTTTCAGTATGGGATTTCTAATGGATGATTTCTTATATGATGTCTTATTAGTCCTAAATGAAAATGGTGAAGCTTAGACATTAACTCTAGCAACCCCAGTGGCTATTGTGAAAATATTGTTGCTACACTTCATTAATAGATGGTCATATCAAGGTGCTATTTCACAGAAGGACATCATGATGTAGTTGGTCTTAAATGAAATTGACCATGCTGGTGCCCAGTATAGCCAACATGGCAGCCATCTTAAAGCTCATGCTCCTCATATTGACAGAGTTTTCACCAGAAGACATCCTTTCTTGCTAGTTTCCAATGAAAATTGTTATTTCTAGACATCCAGTATGGCCACCATAACAGCCATCTTGAAAATCTGTTTATTTCCACTCCACCTGAATGGTTTGTCATATCAAGATTGTGTTTCACCAGATGTCTTCTTAATGGTGTCTAGTTTTTCCTGAATGAAAATGGTGCTGTTCTTAATTCCAGTATGGTTGCCACAATGGCTATTTTGAAAATCTTATCACTCAAGAATATCAAAGATGGTTTAAACACTCAGCAGTTAAAAAAAGAGAAATTGTCTTGAATTCTTGAAAATTCTTTTCAGACTGTCAATTTCTTCAAGGGTCTCATGATTTAAAGTATGCGTCTGCTTTGAATTTGATATTTGGAATGATTGGTATTTGCTTTTTTTAGTTGGTTTGTTTCCATGAAATGTACTAATGCAGAATAATGGACAGTCTAAAGGACAGTTAGATGAAAATTAACAGAGCTATAAAATTCAGGTTTGTTATGTTTCATAGTAAAGAATGTGTACATTTCTATGTGATAGTAAATTGGCAAGTCTTTGCTGTGCATTTTCAGTGTACTGGTCATTGCTTATGGGAGGGAGTGTTGTCCATCTTTTGATGTGCATCAGTCTTTTAGCACAAATTTTTTATTGCTACTCCTCCCACAGTCATTCATCTCATGGTCTAAATGAGTACTGTGCTGCTGATATTCAATATGGCTGCCACAGAAGATTAAGGGGCAACTCACCAAATATTATGCACTTTTGAGAGAGTGATGTATGTATGATGAAGTTATTTGAATTTAAAACATGCACAGTGGAGAGAATGTTTGCATACCTCTATGCTGCTTTGATATTATGTGCCTGACATTTCTTTGGATATTGTACTTTTGAAAATTGTGAATGATCTTAGCACAATGTTAACTAAAATGACTACTCCCTTGTGCTAAAAAATCAGCCTGAATTTTTCTAAAGTACACTATCCATAGTAGATTTTAAAATAGGGAAAATGATTTTTGCCAGACTAGATAATACCAGCTTCTGAAAGTGCAATGAATTAATTACCAAATATATAAAATGTAAAAAAGTTATTGGTTTTTTATTTTTTACAATTTACTTCTGAAGTTAGGAAATGACCAAGTGGAGCTAGCACTTTTAGAAAGTTGCACATCTGGAGTAAGGCCAAGCTGTATATTCTATAACCCATATAACCATCAATCATACACCAAAATACATGTAAAGGAAATTAAAGGTTCGTTGAACAACATCTAAGATATACAAGGTCTTTTTTAAATAGCCAGTATAACTAGTGAGGAATCCCAGAGGAAGTCTTTTTCATTAAAATTCTGACCTTATGCAAATTACAAAACTGTAGAGCACCACCTAATAACAATGTCTACTTGGTTTTGAATTTTAAAACATTTGCCAATCTGATGTCCAAGATGACCACCACAGTGACTGTCATAAAATATTTATTGCTGCTGCTATATGGAAGGTCACTTGAGCATTGGGTTTTCACCAGATACCTTGCATAATGTCATACTTGGTACTAAATAAAAAGGGTGCTTGTATGGCTGTTCCTTGAAAATGGAAAGTTGAAGTAGGGTTTTACAATTAATTATTATATTTAGTTTGTCCTGAATGAAAATGGTATCTAATCTGACCTCAGATATGGCTGCCAAAATGAACATGTTAAATGTCTTTTCACTGATTCTCTTGAATGGAAGGTCATATCAACAGGGTGCCAATTCTGCATGCACTGTGGCTGCCAGAGTAGATAATTTGAAATCTCTATAAATTTTATGTTTAATAGTCTTCTTATCTCTACTCAGGAGGAGAAAGTTGTATTGGCTTTGGGGTTTTCTTCTTATCTCTACTCAGAAAGTCATATTGGCCTTGGGTTTTCTTCTTATCTCTACTCAGAAAGTCATATTGGCCTTGGGTTTTCTTCTTATCTCTACTCAGAAAGTCATATTGGTATTGGGTTTTTACCATAAGAATACATATGGCAGATTCTTCAAAATGGAAAGCCATATTAACATACATGTAGGGTTTTCACCAGAAGATTATATATGATATCTAGTTTGTCTTGAATGAAAATGCTGCTAATCTGACCTCAGATATGGTTGCCACAATGAACATATTGAAAATCTTGTCGCTAATTCTCCTGAATGTCATGTTAACTTTGGCTTTTCACCAAGTGTTTTAATTGTGTATAGTTTGTCCTAAATGAAAAAGGTTCAAATTTTGTATCCAATATGGCTGTCATTGTTGCAAATTAAAAAAATATATCCGGAAATGTTTAAGTTTATCGTATGATATTATTATTTGTATAATCACAGCATACATTATTGATTTTTTTTACTTTAGGAGCTTAGATTTTCCTAGTGATGCTTCATCTCTGGCTGAAAAGAGAGATTTTGAGTTGAAAGGATATGCATTCACAGCATTACCAGAGAGTGTACGACCTCCGAGAGTTGTTAGGGTTGGACTGATACAAAATAAGATCGTTCTACCTACACAATCCCCAGTGTCTGACCAGGTAAACTCTCTTAAAAAATCCCCAGTGTCTGACCAGGTAAACTCTCTTAAAATTTATTAAATTCTGCTTGTCTTTTTTGATGATGGGTTTTAAAGGAAGTAGAAATGTTTTCCCTGCAGTGAGTTCTGATCAGATTAGCAAAAAAATTTTTTCATTAAAAAATTGAGAATGTTCTGAAACCACAACTCGAATGATGTAAAGTGAAAATACTTATTAGCTTTTCTGAGAAATTTGATTGTGTGACCATGTTTTCTGACTTGCCTGCAAATCTTAGATATAATATCGGTATTACTTTCATTGTAGCCTAGAAATTGTCATGGATGTTAAGATAGATTGGAACTTTTGTAATGTTGTTGTTGGCTTGTTGTACTGTTTAATGCCATTTTTCAACATAAGATATACTATATATGGTGGCCAGTAAAAATGGTGGTGGAAGAACCCAGGAAAACCTCAGAAAGAACCACCGACCCATGAGAAGCTACTGGCAAGCTTTCGCACGTACCCACATTGGCCAAGCCTGAGACTCAAACCAGTGCAGAGAGAGGTGAGATGGTAGTGATCTCTAATGGTAAGCACTTTAAATCACTTAAGGCCCCAAAACTTTTGTAATATTATATGTGTAGGTAAAAAACATTGTAGTAACATGTATAGTTGGGAACCTTTGTAATTAAAGATATGTGGATATCAGGGCTGAGCAAATCCCATAGCTTGACATCCCAGACTAGTCATTTTAGAAATCAAGCAAGTAAAATTTTTCCAAGTTGCAAGACCGGGATAAGTGCTTTTTAAAAAAGTTGGGCTGATCCTTATTTTCGTGCTTTAATCACTATATCTACCTTAATTTGGCCAATCATACCCTCCGGGTGTACTGAATACTTGATTCTAGGCACTCTTCATGTATATATTTACATCCTGCTACCGCTTGACTGCATATTAGGCTAAGGGACCAAATTATCATCGGTAAATCAAAATGTCAACAAAAGAAAGCCAGTATGATCAATTATCGGTATTGTAAATATTGTGACTTTCATTTATATGTTCGATTTGTTTTCCCACAGCAACATTAGAAATGATTGACTGTTGATATCACATGACAATTTGAACCCTGAAGTCATTGACATGTGGGTCATGAGATTTGTGTAGTCATGTGACTCGGAATGAAAACGTTGAGTTCCAGGTCAAATTTCATCAATGCTATTATTTTGGTTAGTCTGTCATCGGGTTAAAGCTATAACAATGCGATATACACAATATCTGAGAAAATAAATCATATTTCTATTCATTTCATGCAAGTATATCTCGATGAAAGGTCGTTTAAGTTTGTTAGGCCAGTAAGTCAGTGGCTACCATATGCCGACACCAAATGGTATCGGCGAATTCCAACTTTTCGATAGGGAATGGACTCTGACTCTATACCCAAACATAAATGTCCAAATATCAAAAATGAGGTGGCAAGGGACAGAAGAAACTTGAACTAGATCATATCGAGAGACTCACTATGATTTTAATCCATCAAGTCAGTGTAACTAAATTAATGGTAGGTATTTTATTGACATCAGTGTTGGTTTCCTTTATGAACTGATTAAATGACAGAAAATGATTCTTTAATTTATACTTGATTATACACGTGATTAAATTTCACGTACAATATTGTGTTTGAAGCAAAACAGGTATGCTAATTAATGAGCGGTTTCAGTTCGTATTTAAAACAGAAAATTGATGTTATGATCACTTTAGAAGTAGTTATCAAGCAAGCTGATAGATACTCTGTGGATAAAATGAGTTTGATAAACTATTTTCGTAAGGAAGGTAATAATGGCAATTTGGAAAAGGTAAATTTGTTTGAAAATGAATGGATAAAAACATAATATGAACACTGATTGAGACATAAGCAACAATCTGTGATGGCAAAAAATGTCATATATGACACTACTAAACAACAGAGAAATTTTCAGCTGCTTTGGGTTGATTGTTATTCCTGGTTTGAATATATTGACTTGGAAGGAAAGATGTTACTGTAAACAATACCCAAAACTGGCACAAATAGGATATTCACCCAAACGAACATTTCTGCAAATGGACCAGAGCTTGAGAACTTTAACCCAGACACTGCTATCAACTGCTGGCTTAGTGCTGGTGCAGGTGGCAGACATTTACATCGACACATTTTCAAATCCATCAGCAAAAATATATATACATGAACCTGAGGAAGCCAAATGTATAACAACCAATGTTTATGAAAAAAATTAAATTCTTCTAAGAAATAATAATGTTGCATATTATTTTGTTTGTTTTTTCTATTGATTAAGTACATACATTTCATCAGATCTCATTAAGTGATTACCATTTTTTAACCAGTGAAAAGTTAGGTGGGACTAGTGAAGAGAAAGGTGGGACTAGTGAATTTTCTGCAACCATTTGTCCTGGACTAGTGGTTAAAAAAAATTTGTTCACATTGTAATAACATGTAGATAAAATACATTGTAATAACAGCTATACAAACTTTGTAATGTTAGATGTATAAATCAGAAACATTGTAATGATGTTTATAGATATAAAACTTTTTAATAACACTTGCATTGATAGAAAAATTTGTAATAAAAGATGTATAGATATAAATCATTGTAATAACATATGTATAGATAGAAACTTTGTAATTACAGATGTAACAGAAAACTTTTAATAGCAGATGTATTGGTTTGAGAACAGTAATAACATATGTATACCATAAATAAAAAAATTGAGCTTGTTAAAATTATGCAATGAAAACATGTATGATAGAAACACTGACATATACCTTTCTGGATAGTTTTCTAGTTAGTGACAGTTTTTTCATAGGACCAAATGATGCTAAGGAGTGAACTGATGGACTTGTCATTCTTACTTGAAATAAAGCTGATTGATGTTTTGTCAGTAATATTTTCAAATATTCAGAAGCTTCTATTAGTGTTGTTCAATAATATGACATGTTGGAATACAATAAACATTTCATTTTATCATTGTTGACCTAATGTAGCATACAATCACATGTCACTTTTAATTAACAACTCATAAACTACCACTAAGATATTTAGATTTTTGCTAATCGGTAATTTGCCAGAAATTTATATTGCTGATATGCAGAATTAAACTTTTAAGATTTGCTGAAATTTAATAATGTAGAATATTTTGTGACTTGTTCAAATTGGAAAACTTTGTAAAAAGTAGCAAATTTTACATGTATATCTTTTGTTGTGATTAAAATTTGTTATCAAAATATCTAGATATAAAACATTTTAATGTGCAGTTGATGATTGGCATACGTTAGAATAGAATGTCAGGTCCCCAAGGGCCAAATTTCTTGATGATTGCATAGTACATATTGAGAAGAGCAGTGTTTTCTGATTCTGCTAAATAAAAAAGTTGATTGCATGGCTTCTCACCATCTCTAAGTTTTTACAAAGCAGTATATGAAGATTGATTTGAGGATCTTGTTAACTCAAGTGAATTTTTACAACCAGTTATTCACCATGTTAAACCATTTAATTGCTGTCCTGATGAGGCAATTGCATACTTGTTCTTTTCTTTAGGGAAAACAGAGCACTTTTGACATTCACTCCCAGGGCCAAGGCAGAATTCATTCGAGGTAGAGCTGTCTGCCAAGTGAATTCTTACTTTTGGGGCTTCTGTCTGTATAACAATTGACTTTACAGGTTGTATTCTCATTTGTTTCACTAAATTAGCTTTGAGTTGCAAATGTGGACTATATTATTTTGGTGTTAGAATTGTTTATCTGATGTTAAGAAATTGTAGACTTTAAGTTTTAGTAAGCTACAATACTAACATTCAAGGAGGATCCACCAAGGCATGATGACATGGTTGAAACCTTGTATGTATTAGGGTTAGTAAAATATTTATGTGATTGAATAAGCAATGAGGTTGTCAGAATTATTAGTTTGCATTAATTTTTAAAACTTTTTTCAGTCTTTTGCTATGGTCAATATGCCATATTAGGTATTCATATGTCATACTTAGCTGTTGGACCTGCCCTTGGTGTATACAGATCTGGTCAGTGTAGGGTCCTACTTGTCTTGGACCAGCAAGTCAAGTGAAATTTTCAGACCCTGGTGCATATAATGCTTTGTTCTATACATATAAAACTTTGTAATAGATAACAGATTATACCACAAATTTATACAGACACCTCATTTTAGCAGACACCTCATGAAAGCATACAATCTTTAATGGCACAGAGTGCTGATAAAATCAAAACTTGTGTATGTACAAATTCCTGTAGCTGATATTTTTCAAGGAACAAATCTTTCAAAAATTGTCATAATGTTTTTGAAAAATGTGTGATCTTGTTTTTCCAGTTGGAAGCACTGCACAGGAGAATCAGTGAGATAATTGAGGTTGCAGCTTATTGTGATGTCAACATTGTCTGTATGCAGGAAGCATGGAGTAAGTCATTATACACCCTGCATAACCAGTTAGTAATTAATAATAATAATATGATTAACAAATTTATTTAATTAGGAAATTTCTGTTAGATGTCATATATACTCACTTATAAGTTGAGTCCAACTGCAGAATGCACACACCCAGATCTGCTGTTACATATTGCACCAGCAGATCTGTGTATATGAAGTCTTTTGTTAGTTTGTAATAGAACCAGCAAGAGAGACTGCAAGATACTGGCCCTTTAGGTGATGACAAATCAAGTTCTATGTAGGTATAGTTGGGATTGACTTATAACCATGAATTTATGTTTTATTAAACTATTCTTCTGTTCTCAACATGCAAAAAAGTGCTATAAATAGCATTGTTACTATAACCCTTTGTGATGTAGATTCTTGTGTTCAAGTACACTAGGGTTGTGTACAGTTTGAGAGGCCACTTATCTGGATTAAGCTGGCCTATCACTCCTTGATGTGATTGTTTGGGGGTAACAAAGTCCTGCTAAGAACAGAAAAGAGCAGAACTGCAGACTGCAATACTGCATGTTCTCAGAGATACATCCATTTGAGAAATCATTATAGAGTTACCTTTTACAAAGGTTTCATTCAACCCTTTCATGACTTGTGTGAATAAATCTGCTACAAGTATGAGAGAAATTTCCTGACATAAGGAAGGGCATGTAAAATAATTCTTTAATGGCAAATAGATATTGTTCAGTGTAAAATAATTCTTTATCATGAAATAGATAATGTTCAATGTAAAATAATTTTTTATCAGCAAGTAGATAATGTTCAGAATGCAGCGCTTGCAATCAGTGTTTTAAAACCTCATGAAAAAATATTCTTGGCCAAATGTATGTAAAAAGTGACCACAAAATCAGCTCAATTTACCTGAACAGCATTTTTCAGCAAAATGAATTTACTAATAACCCATATCTGAAATCATTAACTAGTAAAAAAAAAATTCAAAGAAACCAAGCCAAACAATTAAATGTTAAAAACAGTTTTCAAATTTCAAATGCTCTTTTTTTTAGGAATTAAAGCTTTCAGCAAGATACATGCACTCCATGTACACCACTCCCTCGATAACTTGTGCCCGGATAACTCACGAACCCGCTTATAACATGGTGTATGGCATGGCTCCCGATTTTTTTCCAAGGAAAATATATTTTAAAATCTTTTAAACATGAAAAAAGTAGTGATAAGAAATTGTAAATTGGCAAATTTAACCTTGAAGGATAGTTCGCTTTTATCATTGAAAATGGTGATTACCGTATTTTCCGGGGTATAAGTCGCTACTTTTTTTTTCGTTTTTTTTTTTTCTTAAAAATGACGTGTGCGACTTATATGCAGGAGCGACTTATACGATAAAAAATTTTTTTTAACGACTGTGACTGATGCGCAGTGATGCTTTGCTTTAGTGAAATGCATCTGCCGTTATACGGGCAAGCCAATTGCTGGAAACTTATATATGGTACACATAAGTATTAGATTATATGATTATCAAATTAAATAGTCAAATGATATTTAGTTATATATGTGTTAAAATTTGTTTTTATTAATAAATACAAAGAAATATATTGAAATAACGATTGCCCTTGTATTTCCTTTATTATTCGGCATGTACATCTTAGAATCTTTTTGTCTCTAAATTCAGGCGTTGTAAATTTCAGCACATTTTCCCACCCAAGCTGCTAGTCAAAGTCCTTTGAACTTGCCGCCCAGCTATTGCATCATGTTTTTTTGATGTACTCAAATAAATACAGAATGCCGAACTGAGATTATTTTCTTATTTTTAACAAAGAATTATGTCCCTGTAAAGTGTTTCCGAGACCTCTGTTAGCGCTTCGTAATTTACTTTAATAGTAGTTTATAAAAACACAATCATTTTTTCGGTTGGTTTCGCAATGGCTTGTTATAAAAAAAAACATAGCAGGAATTTTTCCTCTGATGATTGCTCAAGTTTTAAACTCTGGATTAAGCCAAGACTGGCTTCATGGAGAAAACTTAAAAGTACCGGTAATTAATAAAATAAAAGAAATAACTGGAAGGCTGGTGAACAGTTTCAATTGTTAGGTGAATTTGCAATGTCTTCCTTAAGGTATTAAAATTCACTGTAGCGTAAAAAGTGCCTTTGAAGTTCGCTTGGGTTGTGGAAATGACCAATATATAAATATATAGTCTATATAATAAATACATACCATTCATACAATGGAGCATTAATAAAATATAGTTTCACAATAACCTTGTATGATTTAAAATTGTTATATTAGTGTAAGTCAATAAGTTTAGTTTTAAATTAAATTCCTGCCATTTATCATGGCACCAACAACTAGAAAAAATATGATGCAGAATTTAAGTTAAACGTTGTAGCATTTGCGAAAGAAAACTTAAATCATGCAGCAGAAAGAAAATTCAAAGTATGCGAGAAGATTGTACATGACGTTAAGGTCAACAAAAAAAAAAACAAGAAGGGAAATCATAGTGGCAAAGCAAGTTGGCCAGTTCTCGAGAATCTACGAAAATGGATTGTGGTACAGCGTGCTGCAGGTCATGGACTTTCAACAATTCAGATATGACTCAAGGCAAAGTCAAAGTCTAATGTAATACTGACTTTTATATAACTCTTAAACAATTGTATAATATTTCTTACATGAAGTTGGAAATTACCAAGTCGTATGCAATGGTCGGCGGTATCAAAGATGTGATTATGGTAAGTGCGGAGGAGCGACTTATACACAGGAGCGACTTATAGGGCGGAAAATACGGTAATGCCTGTAAAGATAGAATCCATCTTGTGAAATTTGCATTTTTTCAAAATGTGATGTGATATTTCTCAAATGTGTCTTAAACCGCAAGTGTTATCGTGTTCTAATTTGTCGTTTTAAATTTTTAGACCACCTAAATTCATGTTGGTAATGTGAATTTTTTTTCTTCCATTTTACTTCTACCGCAATAAAAATCTACACATCGTTCGATCGACATTGTTTTTTTGAAGTGTGTCGATCTTTTGTGTTTGAAAAAAACCCATCTACTTTGGATCAAACAACAAAATTAGAATGTATACCATTCACCACTAAAATAAGTGACGTAATACACAACGTGTGAAGTACATGTGCTAAGCAAATGGAAACCAGGAGGAATAATGTTTAGATGATTCCTCAATATACTGTAAGTTATCCTGAAATTAATGTTACTCTGTGAGGAAAAACTAAACAAAGTACACCAATATGAAAAGATATTTATCCACTGTTAATCTTAACGCGATTATTAATTGAGTATTCAACATGCCAAGCCACCCCACCCCCTTTTCCCTATGCGTCGATCCCATTGTTATATTTGTTGTTTGTTATAGGTCCCTCGATAACTTGCGCCCTCACTTATATCACGGTTGATGTTTTTGGACCCCAATGTCTGCGAGTTATCGAGGGAGTGGTGTATTTCTTCCTGCGATAAAAAGTGTATTAGATGGATGAAATTCGAAATAATATGTGATACTTATTAAATTGTAAGATACATCACTCATTTCCTGTTTTTGTGCTACTATTCATAGACCAGAAGACCATTTGGAATTGCTTTTTGTCTGTCAGTTTGTCAGCACCGGATTGATATTGCTGTTAAACTTAAACTGTTTGAAGGAATTCCTTGAACAGGTTTTGATCATACTTACTGTGTAAGATCCACTTATGCTAATGAGGATGTAGGAAGTGGTAATGAAACCTGACACCTTCTGATTCATGGGTTAATTGTCTTAACCACTGAGCTACCATAGCTGTTTTTGGTGGCTATCTTATTGATTTTAGAGTTTTGAATGGTGGGTCCATAGGGGAGGTAAGGACCAAGAAATCCATGCTGATTTGTACAGATTACCTCCCTTCATAGTGCTAAACAAGTGTATCTTCTATATCTACTTTGTTGTTACAGACTAGGTGTCTTAGTTCCTAGACCCAGAGGACAATGCTGGTTGTATAAATGACTCCTCCATTTTGTGCCAAGAAAGTAATTATATACCTATGGTCAAAAAAGAGTATAAATGATATCAATATTAATAGAGAGTGTAGCAGCTGTGTATTCCAGGCTTTTCGTTCACCTCAAGACTTTCATTTCATGTGTGAACATGCATTTCCAAGCAGACATGAGTCAGCGACACAAGTGGGTGATATCTCTTGTTTATAGTTTTTGTTCACAGTGATGCATATGTGCAAGTACCATGGTTGACTGGATGGAAGTTGTGTAAAGTGGAACAGTAAAACTTGTTACTGGAGCATTATGAAAAGAAACAGAGCAATTATATATTGATAGAAAGGCACCCTTTTCATAAAAATCCCTCACCAGAAGAAGCATTATGTTTGCAAATAAAATGTGCACATATGTTTGTTGCTCTTGTATTGACCAAGTGTTTTGAAAAATAAAGTGTTACATGGTACATTGTCACTGACCATGGTCACATCTACTATGAGATGGATGCCTGATAAATGGTAACATGTGCATTCCAGTATTCACATTAATTTTATGATTCTCATTGAATAATATTTTCCATTTTAGCAATGCCCTTTGCTTTCTGCACCCGAGAGAAACATCCATGGTGTGAATTTGCAGAATCAGCAGAAGATGGTCCGACTATCAAGCTGATGCAAGAGGTAAATATATATATATATATATATATATATATATATATATATATATATATATATATATATATATATATATATATACACACACACACACACACACAAACACACACATCTGAATTTGTGTAAGAAAGTGTATATGACCCCATCAGTTCATTTGTCCATTAACATTTTGTTGTTCAATCATAACTTTTGCCAGTTTTTTTTTAAAGACATTGCTGAAACTTTACCCAGGTATATATGATGGCCTAATGGCATGTCACTTAGCATAGTAAAGTTCCATGGTCAAATCCAAAGGTCAAAATCAAACTCACCACATAAATAAAAGCAAGTTGCCTGAATTCCTTTTTGTACTGGAAATGTATTTTTTTTGTTTCTTAGTATAAGTTTTATATACTGATGTTATTTCAGTAAGACTTTTACATTTTGTATGGTATGAGAGCTTTGTTGCATACCATGTCTATGCCACCTGTCCTGATGTCAGTATTGTAGAAAATTTAAATCATTGACTTGCATCCTTGTTCATGGTAAAAACTTTGAACAACTAAAAATATTTAACAAATTCATTTATGTGGTTGAGATCAACAAAATTATTTCAATTCTGTTTTAAGTTCATTTAGGAATCATTTTTTTTTTGTTCAGATATGATATGAGAGGAATCATTTTTTTTAAATTATTCATTGGAATTAGACAGTTCTCAGTAATCAGATTTAAAATAATTACAGAGTTAGACAAAAATGTAAGCTAAGTTATTTTGAGCTGGTGAATGACTGTCAGTATAATTTGTAGCAAATGAGGCTTCAGGCAGACATTACTGTAGAAATTAGTTGTTTTTGCATTTCATTATATGTATTTTTTTGCGAGGAATTGTGGGTAGAACTGGTACATTGCTATATTTATTGTAATTCAGCCACCATAGTGATGAAAATTTAGAAAGAAGCAATGTAATCCCATTCATACCTGTATTGTCTTGCAGAAAATTAACCACAGGATTATCATTGTTATTTTGTGAAGTTTCAGAGAACTGGAATGATATACCTATAAGACAGCATGTTGAAGTTAATCTCAGTTTGTACCTGGTTAACTACATGGATTACAAAATCCAGTTTTGTCTTTTGGTGGGAAGGATACTGGTAGTTAATTTTTGTCCAATGCCTTCAAGTAACAGTCTGTACCTAAATGTATTAGAGCAATGAATTAGAAAACTGTACATGAACTCCATGAGAAATGAGGTGTAATATTTCTTTTTTTTTTACAGAAATATATCTGATTTCTGTGAGAACATACTTCATGAGTTGTAGGGGCCTTTAAAATGTGTACTTGAGTGAACATATCTATCCTTAAAATTGATATGACCTTGCTTATTATTATTATTATTATTATTATTATTATTATTATTATTATTATTATTATTATTATTATTATTATTATTACAGTAAACCTGTCTTGAGAGACCGCTGGTATGTGAGACCACCAGTCTTTAGAGACCAGATCCTCCATGCATAGATTTATGGATAATATTATATTACAACCTATTATGAGAGACCACTTGTCTTGAGAGACCATTATTTTTGTCAGAAGGAGTAGTTTTACAGGACAGGTTTTTCTGTATTATTATGTTTTGGCAGAAGAGCTGGTCTTCTACTGTATTATTATTATTATTTTATTATTGCTATTATTATTATTATTTTTATTACAGTAGAACCTGTCTTGAGAGACTACGGATATGAGAGACCACCAGTCTTGAGAGACTATTATGTTTAGGTAGAAGGTATGGTCTTCAAGACAAATTCTACTGTATTATTATTATTATTATTATTATTATTATTATTATTATTATTATTATTATTATTATTATAACCTATCTTGAGAGGCCACTGCTATGAGAGACCACTTGTCTTGAGAGACCAGGTCCTCCATGCACAGATTTATTGATAGTATTCTGTTATACCCTGTCAAAAGACTATCTGTCTTGAGAGACAATTATGTTTTGGCTAAAGGGGTGGTCTTTCAAGACAGGTTCTACTGTATTGTTATTATTATTATTGTTGTTGTTATTTTTAAACAACTTATGAAATTGTTTTCTTGGTGTTGATTTTTTGCAGCTCGCCAAAAAGTACAACATGGTGATTGTCTCCCCTATCTTGGAACGAGATGAGATTCATGGAGATATTCTGTCCAATGCAGCAGGTAATGTTGGACATTGCAGAAGTAAAAAGTAAGAATTTTCCTGGTTTCTTTGTACTCCTATTCTTCAGTTGTAGTCATTTGTCCGAAGAGTTGTTCAAGGCTCAGAATATTATATGCAGTTTGGTCGTACTACAATAATGTTGTGGACATGAGATACATTAACAACCCAGTTTTTGCTTTTTTTTAGCTTATGTCAGTTATTGAAACACTTATGATAATAGTCTTGCTTGACAGTTGGAATTGCTTGTAAAGAGATAATTATATGCAAGAACAAAAACTGTTATGATTTTAAATTTTTTTGGACACCTTTGAAATTACTGTTGATGTAAGTGTACCAGGAGACTGAATTGAACCCATCTTCCAGGAAATGAAATGGTAAAATCCCAACCTTTTACAACTTAGGCTGTGAAGTATGGCAGTCATGAAATGACTGCACACGTGTTAATATGGAATAAATGTATAAGAATGACTATTGTCCACAAGTCAGAGTATCACTTTACAACATGCCTTCACTTCGTGAACTTCTGATAAGTTAGCCAGGGTTGAAAATTTATGGCTGTGTATTATTGACATGACAAGCATAGAAAACAATGAATTATTAAATCTTTGGGTCAATAAAAATCCTGTTTGATTTGTGAACTTTTTTTTGACATACATCAATGAAAATAAATATTACTATAATATTTAATGTCTTCCATCACAGGATTATGTAAGAAAAGAATGAAAGAAAGGCTCTTGAACAAAAAAAATACTTATAATGCTTGAAAATGAAAATCATACATATTTTAGAATAAATAAGTATAAATAGAAGAAAATATTGTTAATTTAATAAATGGATAATAATAAAAGCTCTGAAATAAGACATTGACACAAAGAATGATTTAAAAAACAACAGAAGGAATAGAAATGAAAAGATCTTGGGTAATTTGATACAAATAGAAGAAAATAATTGTAAATTAATTAAATTAAATAATGATTAAGTTATTGAAAAAATATAATATTCTGTTGTTTTTCATTTTGCTATTTATATGCTAATTTGAAAAAGGAGTAATTTTGCCATCATCAGAATAACCAATATCACATATACCTCCATACAAGACGTGTACAACTGCAGACAACATTGACCCAGTGCTGGCAGATCAGGGTCTGTATTGTTTGTTCTACTGATAACTCCATACAGATTACACTACTAAGGACCCAGACAGTACAGATAGATTGGGATTTTCTAAATGTAAAATCAATGGCAAGGCCCTGGAGTCTAAATGTGTATCAAGTTTTTAAAAATTAATTGAAGATAGATAATGATTTGCTTGGATGCCTGTGGTGATAACATACCACAAGTGATTGTTTACTCAGAAAACTATTTTTAGACATTGACATAAATGAGTTTCTGGAATCTATTTATGGCAACAATGACAAAGAGTAGATGGATTCTGTTAATTAAACAGCATTTAAAGACAGAAAAAGATCTGCATTTTTGTTTTGTTTTATGCATAGCACATTAGTAAATGGCTTGGTTGGCCCAAGTGGTTAGAGCATCAAACTTAGATGGGGGAGGTTGTGGGATAGAAAACCAGCGATGTCTTGGCAAGGACTGATAAAGATGTCACTAGCAGCTGCCACACTTAGCACTTAGCATTAAGAGGTTAGTGTTATGTCTGGTCGGCCTGGTGTCAGGGTAATTTGACTGGGTGGAACATGATGCACGTCTGCGGCATGATGCCCCAGTGCTAGACATCACTATAAACTTCCACAATGCAGATGTCATAGCGATATGGCTAAAATATTGTTAAAGCTAACTTAAAATCCAAATCACACACTCATATGATCAATATTATGCTAATTTTGGCAGGGAGGAAATTTTTTTACCGGCCCATGTTTGGTTATGGATATCTGATGATGCAATTTAATATATTTGTAGACAGCAGAAAAAATTTAGTTTTGCATACCAAAGCAAACAGGAAATACAGTAAATAGCACAAGATTGAGAGTATATGGTGGTGCTTAGTAAATAAATTGTGTGTGCTTGGTGATTGGGTACTAACATTGGTAGCATCATAATTTAAAGTGCTAATCACAAAGTCTTTATATAAGTAAGAAACTGGAAGGATATGTCACTGTTCATAATGTGATGACTTAATGCAAGAAAAAAATGTCATTACAGAAAACTCCTCCAGACAATTTTCTTTTAGAGATTTATTGAGGGATTCACATTATCATGATGTAATTATAACATTGTTCTACAGTAAGCTGATAAAAAGATATTATCTAAATACAAACATTCCAAAAATGCAATTACTGTAATAAAAGCAGATAATACAAATTTAAAATGTATGAATCATATAAGAAAAATCTGGAACAAGAGACCTGCCATAATTTATCACCTTCTTATTCTGCTGTTTATTACAGTTATTACCTTAAACTGGATTTGCTTATTGACATCAATAGACACTTTAGCTGAATACAGGTTATATATAGAATGGAGGAATGTCAGTGACAGCAACATATACTTAGCTGAATACAGGTTATATACAGAATGGAGGAATGTCAGTGACAGCAACATATACTTAGCTGAATACAGGTTATATACAGAATGGAGGAATGTCAGTGACAGCAACATACACTTAGCTGAATATAGGTTATAGAATGAAAGAATTCACTAACAGCAACAGACACTCTGCATGATCAATGAATTGAGAGTATATGATCTTCAGTTAGGAAAAGTCTTGTTTGTTAATATTGGTGACAGTTCTTTACATTACAAGCATAAGATGAAAGAGTATAATTTACGGTACTTTTCAATGTCATTTTTATATACAAACATACATTTAGAGAGTTTATTGCAAAAGATGTATAGCAAATCGTGGCTGTGTAGTATTAGACTGTCACGGATCATACTAGTGTGTTTTTAGACTGTCGTACATCATAGTTGTGTGATTTAGCCTATATATTGGATCATACTAGTGTGTTTTTAAACTTCCTTGATAATTGTAGTGTGTTTTTAGACTTCCTGGATAAAAGTAGTGTGTTTTTAGACTTCTTGTATAATAGTAGTGTGTATTTAGACTGTCTTGGATAATAGTAGTGTGTTTTTAGACTTCTTGGATAATAGTAGTGTGTTTTTAGACTGTCTTGGATAATAGTAGTGTGTTTTCAGACTGTCTTGGATAATAGTAGTGTGTTTTTAGACTTCTTGGATAATAGTAGTGTGTATTTAGACTTCTTGGATAATAGTAGTGTGTTTTTAGACTTCCTGGATAATAGTAGTGTATATTTAGACTGTCTTGGATAATAGTAGCATGTATTTAAACTGACTTGGATAATGGTAGTGTTTTTAGACTTCTTGGATAATAGTAGTGTGTGTTTAGACTGTCTTGGATAATAATAGTGTGTATTTAGACAGTCTTGGATAATAGTAGTGTGTTTTTAGACTGTCTTGGATCATAGTGGTATGTTTTCAGACTGTCTTGGATAATATTAGTGTGTATTTAGACTGTCTTGGATAATAGTAGTGTGTTTTTTAGACTTCTTGGATAATAGTAGTGTGTATTTAGACTTCCTCGATAATTGTAGTGGGTATTTAGACTGTCTTGGTTAATAGTTGTGTTTATTTAGACTGCCTTGGATAATAGTAGTGTGACTTTAGACTATCTTGGATAATAATAGTGTGTATTTAGACTTCTTGGATAATAATAGTGTTTATTTAGACTTCTTGGATAATAGTAGTGTGTATTTAGACTTCTTGGATAATAATAGTGTGTATTTAGACTTCTTGGATAATAATAGTGTTTATTTAGACTTCTTGGATAAAGATAGTGTGTTTTCAGACATTTTAGATAATAATAGCATGTTTTAGACTATCTTGGATAATAGTAGTGTGGTTTTAGAAACCTTTGATCATAGTAGTGTGTTTTTAGACTGTCTTGGATAATAGTAGTGTGTATTTAGATTGTCTTGGATAATAGTAGTGTGTTTTTAGACTTCTTGGATAATAGTAGTGTGTTTTTAGACTGTCTTGGATAATAGTAGTGTGCTTTTAGACTGTCTTGGATCATAGTGGTATGTTTTCAGACTGTCTTGGATAATAGTAGTGCGTATTTAGACTGTCTTGGATAATAGTAGTGTGTTTTTAGACTGTCTTGGATCAAAGTGGTATGTTTTCAGACTGTCTTGGATAATGGTAGTGTATATTTAGACTTCTTCAATAATCGTAGTGTGTATGTAGACTGTCTTGGATAATAGTAGTGTGTTTTTAGACTGTCTTGGATAATAGTAGTGTGTAATTAGACTGTCTTGGATAATAGTAGTGTGTATTTAGACTGTTTTGGATAATAGTAGTGTGTTTTTAGACTGTCTTGGATAATAGTAATGTGTTTTTAGACTGTCTTGGATAATAGTAGTGTTTCTAGACTGTCTTGGATAATAGTAGTGTGTTTTTAAACTGTCTTGAATAATAGTAGTGTGTTTTTAAACTGTCTTGGATAATAGTAGTGTGTTTTTAAACTGTCTTGGATAATAGTAGTATGTTTTTAGACTGTCTTGGATAATAGTAGTGTGTTTTTAGACTGTCATGGATCATAGTGGTATGTTTTCAGACTGTCTTGGATAATAGTAGTGTGTTTTTAGACTGTCTTGGATCATAGTGGTATGTTTTCAGACTGTCTTGGATAATAGTAGTGTGTTTTTAGACTGTCTTGGATCATAGTGGTATGTTTTCAGACTTTCTTGGATAATAGTAGTGTGTTTTTAGACTGTCTTGGATAATAGTAGTGTGTTTTTAGACTGTCTTGGATAATAGTAGTGTGTTTTTAGACTGTCTTGGATCATAAAAGTGTCTTTTTAGACTGTATTGGATCATATTAGTGTGTTTTTAGACTGTCTTGGATAATAGTAGTGTGATTTTAGACTGTCTTGGATAATAGTAGTGTGATTTTAGACTGTCTTGGATAATAGTAGTGTGATTTTAGACTGTCTTGGATAATAGTAGTGTGTTTTTAGACTGTCTTGGATAATAATAGCATGTGTTTAGACTGTCTTTTTTAATAGTAGTGACAAAGAAGGATTTTGCATATTGTTATATGCTCTTCAATCCTAGTGGCAATTGTAGAAAAAATTCATTGGTTCAGTAAAATTAAAGCATTTAGTTCAGTCACTATGAATAATTTTTTTTTGCTGTCAAGGCATGAAAGCAAAAAGAATTAGCTGAACAGGTGATACATATTGCATTCTGTGTTTGCTCTGTAAAGTCTGTACTAAATGTGTTTTTGTCTCCATTTTTTAATTGGTATATGCTTGTAAGAGTGGTAGGAAGTAAAAATTTAGAAGGAAATAATTTAAACTTTGTTTTATTGTTATTCCAGTTGTAATCTCCAACACAGGAAAGGTAATGGGAAAATCCAGGAAGAACCACATTCCACGAGTTGGAGATTTTAATGAGGTATTAATAATTTTTTTAACAAATTATTTATATATTGTTTTGAATATCTCCCACTTGTACTATGTAAATGTCATTATTTTGTGAAATTATATGGAAGGTAAGGCACATGTTTCTTTTTTTTTAGATGGGCCTTAATGTAACTAATTATTATGTAAAATTATATGGAAGGTAAGGAACATGTTTCTGTTTATTTAGATGGGCCTTAATATAACTAATTATTATGTGAAATTATATGGAAGGTAAGGCACATGTTACTGGTTATTTAGATGGGCCTTAATGTAACTAATTATTATGTGAAATTATATGGTAGGCAAGGAACATGTTACTGTTTATTTAAATGGGCCTTAATGTAACTAATTATTATGTGAAATTATATGGAAGGTAAGGCACATGTTTCTGTTTATTTAGATGGGCCTTAATGTAACTAATTATTATGTGAAATTATATGGAAGGTAAGGCACATGTTACTGTTTATTTAGATTGACCTTATTGTAAGTATATGGAAGGCACATATTATTGATGTTATTGACTGTGTTTATTGGGTAGATTGGTTATGCACACAGGGTATGAATAGAAGACATTTCACTGAACAAATGTTGAGAATTGTGCATTATTTTGGTTGAGGTTGTTAACTTTGTTTAGCTTATATTTAAATGTGCATAGTAATATATAATGACTTACATCGTGTGTTCTGAATATTTGTTTGAAAAAAATAAACTTAATGGGTGGCAGTTGAGATTGTACTGTTAAACAACACGATAAGCAATTTGTCATTGTAGACCAGTACAAAGATTTGATTGGTGCTTCAGCATTTACCATTTCTCTTGTTATTTGATGGTGCAAAGTGGTATGAGAATGGGATAGAGAGGAAGACATACACACCTAGTATGAGTGGATGAATCATTCTGCTTACTTCTGTGGGAATTAAACAGAAACCATGCATGAATTTAAATAAGAAATATCCTTCCTTAAACCAATTTAGCCATATAGACATTAAGGGTCTTTAACAAAGGTTTTTGGACTCAGATAAAAAAAGAAAAGTATGTATAAATAAATGTAAATGTTGGATCAAAGATCAGAATAACAATATGAGAATTTATGTGATGAGGCAAAATATTTTGAGGATCTTTGAAGGTAGGAAATGCTCCAGTAATATTCCAATTCAGAATATTTTGAGTATTTTAAAATTGTATACATTTAAAAGAGAATCAGACCCAAATTTTGTAACATTTAATTGAAATAGTATGGAAAATAATGACAATATATCGGTGGTATTTGCAATGATGATTTTAGTGATCTGATTCTTAACCTAGAAATATTTGAGAATGAAGTATTGAAAGCATTAAATTTTCTTCAAAAGTAGCAAATCAGCATTTGAAGATGGCTTTATGTTTTTGAGTGTAGAAGAGATATAGTATGTTTTTTTAACACCTCTTTTTAATGTCCTAATCTAGTAGTAACTTTTTTTTCTCCCAATCACATTACATTAGGAATATTTGCCTGCTACCTTGCTAATCCAGCCCTGCTAAAACATGAAACTCATCTTATCTTGTCTATTTTTTAGATAACAGGCAGTAACTCTTTCCCATTATCTCCTCTTGATACCACCCTGTGACACCAGTGTTTTTAGCTATGCTGAGTGCTGAGACACAGTGCAATAGCCTCTGATAATCCAGTCTTTTTTGTGTTCCTGTAGACAAACCCAGCATTCATTTTTATTTTCTTTTACAATTTTGCCAATATTTTGATAGATTTGTCACTTATCAAGATTTCATCTTGTAGGACCACCATCCCACCATACTGTTGTTGACCTTTCACAAGGTCATTATGGGTTAGCATACATTTGACTTTGTTCACTTACTATCTGCTACAGAGGTCTTCATCGAGAAATTCTGAAGTGTAACTTGATAATTATACATAATTTATTTTTATTTTGTGCGGTTTCTTTACTGGCCTGTTAATTAAGACTGTTTTTAGCAGCCCATAGGTATCAACCCTTTGAGATGAAAACCTGTACACCAGACCAATTAAAACCTATCAAAGACAAAAAATATCCTTACCTGAAAAAATGTATTCATATATTATATAAGATCAACAATTTAAAAACAGCAAATACTATACACAAAGTATTTTTACACATATTTACATAATTAGTTATATTTCTGAAACTTTATTGCATTTCTTTTACTTATAACACTATCATCTTCTTACTTTGCTTTATTTCAAAATTTCTTCTAAAGTGTTCCTCCAGATCATATGTGCCTGACACCACCAATTTAATGTCTTTACTGCATATTCTACAAAAAGCATGGGAAGATCCTAACTTGGATACATCTACATTGCCAGGGAAGACTTTAATCCGATTAGTCTGAAACTTGCAATGACCTCCGTCAGTGTCTTCAAGCTTGCGTTTTATTGAGTTAGGCTCTACCAGTTGATGGAGAGAATAATTCAACTAGATGAAAGAAAATAATTTTAGATTTAACATAAAGGAAGATCTCTCAATTACAAATGTGTTACGAATTTATATTTTTCCCTATCATCCCCAAGATTATATGCCAAGAGCTATCCAAAAATTGAAATCTAAATATAATAAAAATTTACAAAGTAGCAGTCCAGACGTTTGTAAGCTGTTGATTCTTTCTATTAAAATTGCATATCTAGTGTTTGAAAAGTTATGAATTTGCTATATGGTGTGCAGATTTTGGTCCAGAACTTGATATAAATTGGCAGTGTTACATATTTTTGAGCCATGAAAATGACATCACACAGTATCTGTACTCCTTCGGTCATTATGGCAATTCATCTTTCTGTTAGCATTATGTATCTCACAAATTTAATTCAGAATTATGACAGCATGATAAAATGTCGGTTCTAAATTCAGCAGACCATTTTTAATTAGTATGTTGTTAAAAATTAAGTTTTGACTTTATCTCCACTGAATATTCCCAAATTTTAGCCAACCCAGATGGGGTATGCCTGCACATATGTCAGAGCAGGCCCTTTAGGCCAGTAGGTTGGGGTGCATGGGATTAACATGACCCAAATAATGGTTATAGTACTGCTGCACCAACACCAGCCATCCAGATGACCCTTGCAATTGCCCCAACATTATTAGTTGTCCAGCCATTCCATCATGGAAACCTCTTGGCCAGAATGGTCCAACCACACAGTGTTTATGAGGATCCTAATGATAGATCCAACCACACAGTGTTTATGAGGATCCTAATGATAGATCCATCTATCTGGGCATCCAGCAACATATCATTATCTCACCAGTGATTTCAATGAGAAGTCTGCCTCTCCAGCAATGGCTTTTGAGCAGCCAAACCTTGCTGTTTGTCTTGACCTGACAGATGTATATTTCCACATCCCTATCCACCAAGACTGTAGCTAGTTTCCACATTCCACGTTCTGCTTACCGCAACACCATTATCAACTCCCCATTTTTTCCTTCCATCCAGATGACCCTTGCAATTGCCCCAACATTATTAGTTGTCCAGCCATTCCATCATGGAAACCTCTTGGCCAGAATGGTCCAACCACACAGTGTTTATGAGGATCCTAATGATAGATCCATCTATCTGGGCAGCCAGCAACATATCATTATCTCACCAGTGATTTCAATGAGAAGTCTGCCTCTCCAGCAATGGCTTTTGAGCAGCCAGCACAGGTGCATGCCAGACCAACATACATTCAGCATCAGTGCTGTGATGCTGACTGTGCAGGAAGGCCAGAGATATTGCTGGAAAGACTGGCACTATGGTGATGCTGACAGTGTGGGAAAGGACAGCAATGCCAGCAGTGCTAAAAAAAACTGGCAGTGCAGGTGATACTAACTGTACAGGAAAAGCCAGCAATGATGGCATTGCTGGAAAAGCTGGCTGTGTTGTCTTTGCTGGCAGTGCAGGATATAAGAATACTCATGGCTTATACTTAAGGGACAGCTTGTGACTTGCCAAGTGGAGTTGTCAAGACCACCTGGGATGACTTAACTTGCTGAGTTTGAAGCTGAGACAGACAAGAACCTCAAGCACAGTAAGGGATTATGAATTATCGATAGTCACATGTGCACCCTCATTGACCATTATGATGCAATAGTACAATGACTATAAAACCGATTTTAGCTCACTGGATCTCCCTGTTCCTTCAGAAAGGGAGAAGGGTTACTGAGCCTGCTCAGTTGGAGGGGCTTCAGTTTTTTCATCAACAATCCCAGATCAGGAGATGGATACCTTCTCAATAACAGAGGAAATGGTCATTCATAATAGGTGTAGGAGTTTGTGCATAGAACACATTCCCAAACAATTTACTCAAGACTGTCGCTTTTGGGATGCAAACAGCAGGTAGGCTCCAGTGATTGACTGGAGTCTCTTCACCCTGTTCAAGACAAATAAATATTGTTGTCATTCTGCCTCTCCAGCAGATAGAGTGAGTGGGTGAGTTGCTGTTTGTCTTGACCTGACAGATGTATATTTCCACATCCCTATCCACCAAGACTGTAGCTAGTTTCTACATTCCACGTTCTGCTTACCGCAACACCATTATCAACTCCCCATTTTTTCCTTTGTCCCTCATCAACCCCTGGGCTTTCACTCACACTAGTGATTCACAATCTCCCTGTTCCAGGTGTCATCATTTACATTTATAGCAGACCTCTGTACATCCCAGAATTTTGTCCATTTGGGCACAGACCTTTTGACCAGCTGGAATTGGGAATGATCCCTTGTCTTAATGCTCCCAGTATTGTAGCACTCGTCCATTTCCTTCAAGACTTGGGAAGGCTGAGTGGTCTAAAGTGCTCACCATTATGGATCACTGCCATCTCACCTCTGATGTTGTGGGTTTGAGTTTCGGACTCAGCCTGTGTGGGTATGTGAAAAAGCTTGCCAGTAGCTTTTTGTGGGTGGTTCTTTCCAGGGTTTTCCTGGGTTCTTCATCCACCGTTTACACTGGCTGCCATTTATAACCTATCTTGTGCTGAAAAATGGTGTTAAACCCTTCAACAATAATAACAATAACAACAAATCAAGACTTGGATTTCATTGGTAGAGTTCTTGCAACTCCTTGGCTATTATACAGCAGAGGACGTGATCCCACTTGGCTGTCTCATTATTTGGGCCTTGGCAGCACAATGGTTGCCCCAGTTTACATCCTCTTAATCAAGTAGTCATAATAACAAGTGAAATTAGATATTCCCATGTCAGTGGGGCAAACCAGGCTGGCTGACCATTGCAATCCTGCTAAAGAACCCCAGGTGGAAATAATGTACAATACTGCTGCCAGTGCACATTGTGTGAGTACCCACCTATTGCTGAACTTCACTTCTGTTAGCAACACCTAGAGAACTGCCATTATGCATCAATATCCTAGAAAGGAAGGCTGTCATCAATGCCTTTATTTCTGTAAAGATTGATTTGGCAGCAAAACAATCCTCTTTCAATCCGACAACACTATAGGTGACCTATATCCTCAAACAGGAAGGTACCATACCACTTCACTGATCTTCTAATTTAGCATTGTCCATGTGGGTGCAGCAATCTCCATATCAATATGCATATAAGAATCCTACTGGCTGCATCAGTGGATTTGCTGAGAATTAATCCAGAAGGGATCATGTCCTAAGATAGAATGGCCCCTTGATAAATTGGTCATCACTCTGATTCACAAATTCGGAGGCATTGACCACTTCACGATGAGGTGGAATCAACAGTTATCCACCTTTTTCTCATCGTTCCAGACACAGCCAGTTGAGCCATGAGATGTACTGTCAGCCATCTTGGAGGGGTTGTTGGCCTCTGTCACCTTTTCTACTGTGCTACAATTATGCAAGATAACTCTCATAGCCGTGTATGACTGATCTATTTTCCCCAATGATAATACACCAGGAAGATTTTGGCCAACCTGAATCGACAGATCTCTTCTTCTACTTGCTTGGCTTTTAACAGGACACTCTAGTAAGACAATTAAAACCTTTATTTTTGGATAGACTCTCGAAAGTCACCATCTGTATCACCCATCTGTGTGTCTCTATCCCTCAACTGGCTGACTTTCTCTGGCTCTGTTTTTGGAAGAGAAACAGTCTGACTCAATTGCTACCGAAGGCTAATGCCCGATAATATTGGATACATTTTGACATTGTGGCAACATGTTTGGGCTGGAGAGAGACCTATCTGATCTTATGGACAATATTGGTCTCCATGTCAATATCCATTATTTGGCTCTCCAGTAACCTAAATCTATAACATTATTTACAAAATGGAATTTCTCGGGTATTGACTTGGCTTCACAGAAGCAAGTTTGAGGCAGGGGTCAAATGCTCAGTATCCCCATCTCCTATTGTTTTCCTAACATAATCTGATTGTATTTGAAGTCAAAACAAATTTTTAAGCAAATTATTTTTCTCAGAGAATACTTACCCAATCATGTTACTTAAAAATCCTCCCAACCACCTCACCATGTGAGTATCTGCTTTAGTATTTTATTTCAGCTAAAAACTGGTGACACCTGGTGGTATCAAGGGGAGGTAATGGGCTAGAGTTACTGCCCTTTGTCTATAAAACAATAGATAGAACAAGGTGATTTTCGTCTTTTAGTAGGTAAGACTGGATTTGTAAGGTAGCAGGCACAGATGGCTGGTGAGGCCAATCCACACTTTGAAGTGTCTAGGGCAATGAAGGCAGGGAATTGCTGGGGCCTGGATCAATTGAAGGTTGGCACTGTCTTTCCTCTTCCTCTGCCAGCGTTTATGTTTGGCCTCAATGATCCATTGCTCTTCAAAAGCAGCATCACCTGAATTGATCTGTTGGTGCCAGGCATCACAGTCTTCGGCAAGCTTCTCTCAGCTGTCTGGATCAAAGCCACAGGACTTCATTAAAGCTTTGAGCATGTCCTTGTACCACTTTTTTTGGCCTCCTCTGGAATGCTTGCCTTCAGCTTGTTCCCCATGTGCTTATCAGGCATATGGCTGACATGGCCAGCCCAGCGGAGCTGTGATCTTCTGAGCATGGCATGAACGCTTGTCATCTCAGCTATCTGAGGACTTCTGTGTCAGGAATCTTGTCGTGCCATTTGATGTGGAGCAGTTTTCTGAGATGGCGCATGTGGAAGGAGTTTAGCTGTCTTTCTTGATGTCCATGTCTCACAGGCGTACAAGAGGGAGGGCAGTACTACTGCACGGTACACCTTGATCTTGGTTTTTAGGCTGATTCCTCTTCTATTCCACACAGAGTTGTGGCGTCTGCCAAAGGCTGCACTTGCGCGAGCAATCCTGAGGGTGACATTTTCATCGATGGATTGTCTGTTGATAAGCACATTGGTGTTACTATATGATTGGGCTGGTCTGTTGGTGTGCACAGTGGTGTTCAAAGTTTGATTCATGCTGAATGGATGGTGCATTTGAATGGAGGACACATTTAACTTACAATACAACCTCCTTAAGCATCCACCAATGGGATAGATACATTTTGGATAGATAAGTGGTATGCTGTTGAATAGTGGCTAACATTTTTAAATTGAATGAACATTGGAAATATCATGCCATGGTTGGATAATTGAGGCGACCATTATAGGGGGTTGCAATATATATGATAATTGTATCTCAAACGTGTAATGATTTCATAATTTGTGTAATGTCAGGCACCTGCTATTCTACCTTTAAAATTGAGACTTCATATTTTGGTCTGTGTTTGTACTTAACTGTTCCAAAAATAAGATCCATCCCTTGGGGCAGAACTTGGGACATTTTTCATGGATATATATGTAATTAGTTGGTGTTGATAAGTTGATAACGAAAATGAAAGTGACGAGATAGTGTTGCATTGCTGCACACTTGCATGTTTAGGATATGTGTTGTTCATATACAGACTGCTAGTTGACATGGGAAATTGGGATGTGTGTATAGGCTATAGATGTAATGAGGGACAAGTGAAAAAACCATGGAGGTAATATTGCATTGCTCAGACTACTTCTAGTTGCCTTGAGTGGTTGGGACTTGAATAGATTATATATATATATATATATATATATATATATATATATATATATATATATATATATATATATATATATATATATATATATATATATATATATATATATATAAATACATATATACATACATACATACATACATACATACATACATACATACATACATATGTAATGCGATAGCAGTGATAACTGAGAAAAGCATAGAGGTTGTGCTACTTTGTGGTAGACTTCTAGTTGGGACATGTATTAAGGTTAATGGGAGGCATTGATAGCTGAGAAGAGCATGAAGGTTGTGCTACTGTTGCTTCAGGCGTCAACTTGACTTCTGTTTTGTATCTTCTTTTGCAGTCAACATACTACATGGAAGGAAACACTGGTCACAGAGTCTTTCAGACACAGTTTGGTATGTTGTAGATATATCTATTTGCAAAAGCCTGATAATACAAAATCATTACATTTTTTGAATACATATATAAAAAAGACACTCTTTGTGCATTTGTGTGTGTGTGAGAAAGAGAGAGATTTGGATTTTTAACTTATATACTGTCTTAGATGTATCTATTTGTAAAACCCAGATAGTACAAAATCATTACATTCTTTTGAATATATATATATATATATATATATATATATATATATATATATATATATATATATATATATATATATATATATATATATATATATATATATATATATATATATAAAAGACACTTTGTGTGTGTATGTTTGAGAGAGAGAGAGAGAGAGAGAGAGAGAGAGAGAGATTTGGATTTTTAACTTATATACTGTCTTAGATGTATCTATTTGCAAAACCCAGTGTACAAAATCATTACATTCTTTTGAATACATATATAAAAATAAAAGATACTTTGTGTATGTGTGTGTGTGTGTGTGTGTGAGAGAGAGAGATTTGGATTTTTAACTTATGTTAACTATTTTTCACTCACATTGCTATGATGTCTGTAGTGTGGCAGTTTACAGTGACATCTTGCACTGTAGCATCATGCCACAGTCATGTAGAATCGTGTCCCACCCAGTCACATTATTCTGACACAAGACTGACCAGTCCTAACACTAACCTCTTAATGCTGAGCACCAAGCAAGGTAGCTGTTAGTACAATTTTTGTAAGTTTTTGGTATGATTCGACTGGAGATTGAATTCACAACCTTGTGCATTCAAGATAGATACTCTAACTACTTAGGACACTGGAGTGGAAAAAAAAGACAATACATGAAATGTATTAATGAATAGAGTGCCCCTGTTACAGCCAAAAAGTAAATGTATTAATGAATAGAGTGCCCCTGTTACAGCCTAAAAGTAAATGTATTAATGAATAGAGTGCCCCTGTTACAGCCTAAAAGTAAATGTATTAATGAATAGAGTGCCCCTGTTACAGCCAAAAAGTAAATGTATTAATGAATAGAGTGCCCCTGTTACAGCCTAAAAGTAAATGTATTAATGAATAGAGTGCCCCTGTTACAGCCAAAAAGTAAATGTATTAATGAATAGAGTGCCCCTGTTACAGCCTAAAATTAAATGTATTAATGAATAGAGTGCCCCTGTTACAGCCTAAAAGTAAATGTATGAATGAATAGAGTGCCCCTGTTACAGCCTAAAAGTAAATGTATTAATGAATAGAGTGCCCCTGTTACAGCCTAAAAGTAAATGTATTAATGAATAGAGTGCCCCTGTTACAGCCTAAAAGTAAATGTATTAATGAATAGAGTGCCCCTGTTACAGCCTAAAAGTAAATATATTAATGAATAGAGTGCCCCTGTTACAGCCAAAAAGTAAATGTATTAATGAATAGAGTGCCCCTGTTACAGCCTAAAAGTAAATGTATGAATGAATAGAGTGCCCCTGTTACAGCCTAAAAGTAAATGTATTAATGAATAGTGCCCCTGTTACATCCTAAAAGTAAATGTATTAATGAATAGAGTGCCCCTGTTACATCCTAAAAGTAAATGTATTAATGAATAGAGTGCCCCTGTTACAGCCTAAAAGTAAATGTATTAATGAATAGAGTGCCCCTGTTACATCCTAAAAGTAAATGTATTAATGAATAGAGTGCCCCTGTTACAGCCTAAAAGTAAATATATTAATGAATAGAGTGCCCCTGTTACAGCCTAAAAGTAAATGTATTAATGCAGACCTGTTTACCTGACCGTATTTGACCGTATTTGTACGGAATAAAGCCCATCCGTACGGTTATACGGTCATTGAACTGAAAATACGATTTGAGGTTGCATTTATTTATTACTTTTTAAAATTAATTTTTTAAGCCACTTTTTTTCCGTTTCGTTTCGTTGTATCGTCTCTTCGGTCTGCATCCGCGTCCACATTTTGTGCCACGTCACTTATTTTGACATTCTCAACATCCGGTTGTTTAAACAAAGGAAAATGCCGCCGACAAGAAAGTTTCAGCATGAAACTGATGATGAAAATGGAAAGTCTAACACAGAAAGCAGCATTTTCTACCAGTTTATTCTACTCTGTGGCTATGCCTTAAACCATCGTCAAAAGGAGAACATTTTGTGCATTGCACTGTTTGCAACTTAGACTTTTCCTGTGCACATGGTGGCAGGAATGACTGTTCACGGCATGTGGAATCGGAAAATCATACAAAATTGAAATCATTAGTGAATGGAAATAGAAACATTTTGTCAATGATGAAAGGAAAGGAAGTCAGTGATCAAAACATACTTCAAAAACAAATAACACGTGCTGAGGCGATTCTATGTGAGTTGATCGCAAATATGAATTTGTCATTGAGTACAGCTGACAAGTTAAAGGAAGCAATGAAAAATAATTTATTAACCTTATTTCCATTCTAGTAAATATTGACAAAGATGATACTAGATTTTATCAGATAAATAAGATTGCCTTCACCTATCTAGATAAACTTATTATTTTGTAAGTGGATGGGTGGTAACAATGTCATAATGTTTTATATCAAGTCGTCCTTAACCATGTTAAAAAGAGAATTGGCTTTAATTAAAATGTTATGGATACATGTGAAGCTGAGAAAACAGAATTTCTAGAGAAAGTAACGGAGGTAAACAACAATAAATTTGGTTATGTTGTATTTTTTTTTGTTTTTATCACTATAATATGAACAGGATGTTTAAGTCAGTGGTGTTCAATTTCTGCATATTTGTGCCTTGAGACACAGAATTAACTGAATACCAGCGTCTTTGCAAACTAAGAGTTATTTACACAATATTGTATAGTCATTATGTCGTGAAATACTACATAATGATAATTATAGTATATTGATAGTATCTACTATTTGTGTGCTGAAAATACTGACTGCGGTCTGAAAATACTGACAGGCATTGCTTAAAATACTGACAGGAAAATTTATGGGTAAACAGGTCTGTTAATGAATAGAGTGCCCCTGTTACAGCCTAAAAGTAAATGTATTAATGAATAGTGTGCCCCTGTTACAGCCTAAAAGTAAAAGTATTAATGAATAGAGTGCCTCTGTTACAGCCTAAAAGTAAATGTATTATTGATTAGAGTGCCCCTGTTACAGCCTAAAAGTAAATGTATTAATGAATAGAGTGCCCCTGTTACAGCCTAAAAGTAAAGAAACAAGAAATATATGTTCTTTATGCTGAAATTTGATAGCGCTTTTTGTCTGCAGTGCTAAAGTTTGATCACCTTCTCATGAACATATTTGCAGGAATTCTTTCATATCACAGAAAGTATGGAGAGTTTTGTGTAGATGTTTGTTTCAGTGAAGTATTTTTTCAGTGTTTTAAACAAATTGAACAGAAATGTGTACATTGTTGAATTCATTAAAAGTATACACAATATAATTTTAAGTAATTAGTCTAAAGTTCCCAGTCATTCACACCTGCCATAAGCACAATAAGTTACTTTATGATGGCATATTCAATCAGTATTCACATTGAAACCAGTTTCAGATGTTGAAATGAGTTTACTTAATCACTGTGAGAATATTAACTCAAATAGAGCCATATTGTCAATGCATCCTGAATTGTCTCAGTTACTAAACTGTTTGATGCATTCTAAAAGCAATGATTAGCATCTTGATTAATAAGATTCAGTCTGAATCAACAGTCTCTGTGTTGTTCATGAACTCCTCCTCAAATTAAGTATGATTCTAGACCAAGCAGTAAATTTTCCAGCATATGAAATTTTTGTCTTAGATGTGATTATAGTTAAACCCTACAAACACCAGCCAAATGTGAGTACAATTATAATACAAATCCCAGTTAAATGTAAGTACTACACAAACCTGTCAAATGTGAGTACTATACAAACCCAGCCAGATGTGAGCACATGTACTATACAAGCCCAAGACAAATGTGAGTACTATACAAACCCCAGTGAAATATGAGTGCTATACAAACCCCAACCAAATGTGAGTACTATACAAACCCAGCCACACATAAGTACTACACAAAACCCAGCCAAATGTGAGTACTATACAAGCCCCCAGCTAGATGTAATTGCTATACAAACTCCAGCAGATTTGATTAATATACAAACTCAGGCCAAATGTGAGTACTGTATAAACCCAAGCCAAATGTGAGCACTGTACAAACACCAACCAGACCAGATGTGAGTACTATACAAACCCCAGCCAAACATGAGTACTGTACAAACCCAAGCCAGATGTGAGCACTATTCAAACCCTACCCAGAGGCAAGTACTGTACATCCCCCCATCAAATGTGAATACTGTACAAACCCAGTCAAAATGTGAGTACTGTAGAGTAAAATATAGACTGAAAATTTTTATACATAGATATGACCATACTTCAAAACAATGTTACAGAATTCATGCTGTGCCACTTCATAGTGTGCACCAACTTAACGAATTTATAACAGCCACGCTGAAGATCAAAAAGAAATTTTACAATTAATGAAAATTTTCAGTCTACATTACCAAATATTTTATAAGAAAGGTTTTATCAACATTTCTGTAAGCATCATCACTACTCATTATTTTGGACAGATAACAGTAATTATCTTTGTAGTCAATATTGTTTAATGTTACAGTGTAAAGACCAGTGACATGTCTGCATGATTTAGTTCACAATTACTCTGATACAGACATGTTGGGAAATCGTTGAAGCTAACTGTTCCTGTGACAATTAAGATACGTGTTTTGGAACAATAAACATGAAAAGGCAGTACGCTGTACTTTAAAATATGTGCTGAATTTCATTCCTTTAATTAATAATGCTTTTCAGCATTGTGAAAATAACAATTATGAGGAGAAAAAATATAATTGGATGCTATTTCAAAAGAAGGGCTTTGACATGAGGTGAAAATGTTCAGACTTGGTGCAAATTAATGGAAATTTAGAAGAAATTGATGTCAACCTTTATGACATAAGTAATTTGCAATAATTTTTAGATTAACACTAATCACTCAGACTGATATGTTCTAACTTAGGGTCTGATTGAAAATTATCTACAATTACCAATCTGTCTTCCAGGTAGATTTTCTGTTTTGCATCTGTTTTCCAGGCAAATTTTCTGTGTAGCAATCTGTCCTCCAGGTAAATTTTCTACATTTAGCATTCTGTTTTCCAGGTAAAATTGCCATCAACATATGCTATGGACGACATCATCCCCAGAATTGGATGATGTACGGCCTTAACGGAGCTGAAATTGTTTTTAACCCATCAGCAACAGTTGGAGCTCTCAGGTTAATCATTGTATAGAGTTATATACATGTAACTCTATTGGCATTCACACAAACAAACACTTTGTGAAGAATCTAAGATATGTATTACTTAGAGAATAAGAACAAACAATAAAAGTGAAACCATAATGAGTTCTCCAAAATCTTGGAGTCCTCGATGGTGTTGTGGAGACTGACATTGATTCGTTTAAAATAAATACCTTCTTCTGGCAAATATAATTACATTTTGCATTTCACAAAAGAATACGTTGCTGACTATTTAAATGTGATAAGGTTTTTTTTATCGTTGTTGTCAGCAAGAACACTATCATAAAATATTTGGTGATGTCAACACTTTCCTAATGGTTAGAATCAAATCACTTCTGATTGCAGTCAGCATTCATCAAGGTGAACAACTTTAGCCATTTTTATTCAATATTAATATCATAAAATTGGTTTCATCTGGGCATCCATGTCCTTTTCCACTTTTTTTTTTAAAATCCAGGAAAGCATCATTTTTATGATTCTTGTTATTCTTGTGCACACATAGAAGTTAAAAACAAATTTCTCTCTTTTAGACATTATGTTAATGTTTATCACCACTTTAGAAGTTTAAAACCATTTATTTTATTTTCTCTAAGTTAGTACTTTAGACAGTTAAGATGATGTTTACTTTTATTTTCTGTATTTATGTGGGGAAAGTAAAGATTTGTCTTTTTGAATTGTTTGTCCAGGAGTGAAATTTAAAGTGTTTCATTTTCAGGTTGCTGTTTATAAACATGTAGCAGTATTCTTCATTTGATAAAATTAATATGACAATGTGACTGATTTGTTTGTTTTTTACAATGGATATGAAAATATCCCAACTAAAAAATCAGTATTGAGGGATTCATTATAATATTTAGTTACTTATCACTTCCAAATACCATATGTACTTGAGTCCAACTGCAAACTGCACACACCTAGATCTACTATCACATATCATACCAGCAGATCTAGGGCCTACTGAGTTTGTGAGGAGTAATCATTAAAACAGCAAAATAGACCCTGATCTGCCAGTGATTGTTTGTCATTTGCAGATGGACATACAAGAGAGCATATATGTTTCCTTCATTAATAATTTGGTAGTTGAGTATTGTTCCAGGTGTGTACATGTTTTGGATGAAAATTTATTTTGTATTGTTGTACCATCATGCTTTAAGCAGGTCTTCAGGGTCCATGCAAGGGTGTGATTCAGGTGAAATAGTCCCCTATTTCTTGTAATTGTGCATAAATATGCCAAACATTTAGTGCTGACTTCACCCTTTCTTGATTCATCTGTGTAGTCACTTTTCCCTTTTTTACCCACCATTTTACCCTATTTTTTTGATCCAGTGAAATCACTTTGCACAAAAATTGGCATCCAGCATGGACCAGGATTTTATCATCTTATCTTTCTACCTACCTAACAATGAACAGAAATATGCTGTTTTTAATGACTCATGACTTGGTCCTTACTCTCCTACAGTGAACCTCTATGGCCAATTGAAGCCCGGAATGCCGCTATTGCCAACAGCTACTTCACCTGTCCCATCAACAGAGTGGGAACTGTAAGCAGCTTTTTTTCTTCTCTACTTCAAAGGCAGATTGACATCATTTATCAATAAATCTTTGATCTTTTGAAGATCATTCTGTACTAGGGACTATTATTTGTATGCCACATGTATACTTTGGAACCAGCTGCATAGACCCATATCTGCAATTACATATTGTACCAGCAGATCAGGGTCTATGCAGTTTGTTAGAGATAGTCAATATTGATTATGTCAAAGGACAATGGTGTTTACTTTTTGACCAGTTTTAAATGGGAGTATCTATATGGTAGCTCAGTGTAGTCTTTACTCCTATTTTATTAGGCTGTTTCCAGGGGCCATAAAACGTGTATCAAATTGTAGGAGATGCTGAATTATTATACAGAGAAAAGCCTTGGTTGTTGAGTAGTCTACAATTGCTTGCCTATTTCCTTGTGGGTTTGAGTATCAGGCGCAGCCTATATGGGTGTGTCAGAAAGCTTGCCTTTAGCTTCCCAAGGGTCATAGTTCATTTCGGTTATTTTTTTACAGTGATTTATGACTTGCCTAAAAAGATGAAATGATGATGAAATCTATGAAGGACTGAAAATAAAAATGGTTTCTGAGGAAAATATTTGATAATACACCCAATTCTGCCAGAATGTGCCCTACATAATCATAAGCTTTATATATTTGCAGAAAACTGCTGCGGGAAATCATACACTCACAACAGAAATCTTTTCAGAAAATCACATTCGGTGAAAAAATAATGTATCTTTTTTAAGTAAATATTCATTAGATAACAGAATAATTTATACACATAATACAATTTCCTTTGAAGTAAAATATAAGAAATATCTGTACAAAATCATTTGAATCCCAGTGCTGACTGTAATGGGAATCAAAATTTGTACAAATCATTTGAATTTCAGTTTTGACTGTAATGGGAATCAAAATTTGTACAAAATCAGTTGAATTTCATTGCTGGCTGTAATGGGAATCAAAACTTGTACAAAATCATTTGAATCTCAGTGCTGACTGTAATGGGAATCAAAACTTGTACAAAATCATTTGAATCTCAGTGCTGACTGTAATGGGAATCAAAACTTTCAGCAACCTGAAGTAAACTGTAGGGAGGTCACATGAATGAGGTCAAACACGACACTGTACATAACAGTGAGGAGGAGGAAGACTGCACTGATTACAGGCTTAAAGCAAAATTTAATATAAAAAGTGATTTAGTTGCGTGCACTGTCAAAAATTTCATCTCAGCTTTTTATAAAATTATGCACATACATATCATTGGGTTGTCACCCTACTCCATCCTAACAGTAGCTATGCTAAAGGCATTTTGAAAATGCATTTTAAATGAATAATGAGCATGTTTCTATTTATATATATTTCAATTTTTTTCCTTACAAACCTTTAAGATATTATGTCAGGTGACCAAAAGTTGATATTTAAAAATAGCACAGAATAAAAATTTGTGGAAATTTTGCTATAAGCAGTTTTCTTGTCTGTAATGGGAAAATATGACATGTCCAAAAATGAAGATATATTTTGCTATGTCTTAAACCAAATAAATTCTATGATATATATTTGCATAAATGAAAAAAAAGTTGCATAAAAACATTTATTCTCATTGTTTTCCAATGTACGTTAATTTGGGGTAAATAATCCCTGGTTGTTCATTAGAATTTGCCTGACTTTGATTTACTCTAAATTAAATGCATAATTCCTAGTTGTACATTGGCAATCATCTCAATTTAATTTACTCAAAAATACATGCATTTTCCAGCCGGAATCTTTGATGCATCTTATTATTCAGTTATGCAAATTTGCTTGTCCATGTAAATAAAAACAAAGCAGGAAATCAGAAGAAAAATTTTAACAATTGATGCCCAAGATGGCAAAAAGCAAATCTGTGTTCAAATCTCTATTGGTTAGTGCTAGCGATTGCCAATTGAGTAGGCCAGAAGTTTACAGCTTTTAAGATGGTTATCAATTTTATGAAAATAACATATCTGGTGATTGAAATGTTATGAAATAGTTACATTGTGGGATGAATTTGGTTCAGAGATTGACATACTATTGCATTGTAACATATTTTAGAGCCTGTAAAAAATGACAATGCTATTTCCAATTTTGAGCATTGTTTTAATAAAGTTCTAAATGTTGTTATTTTTAGGATTGTGCTAAACACACATTTTGCAGATTGAAAAGACTTTTGGACATTTCAACTTTCTTTTACCTCAAAATGCAAACTAAAATTTAAAAAAGACATGCAAGATTTCACTAAAAGACTTCTTGTGTTGTCCAGTTAGTCTTATTTGAATTGGGTCAGGTCTATCATAGCAGCCATCTTAAAAATCTTGTTATCACAACTCTGAGTGGATGGTCATATTAGCACCTGGTTTTCACATAACAACTTCTGATGTCTAAATGAAAATGAGACTAATCTGATATTCAATATGGCTACCACAGTGACCATCTTCAGAATCTTGCTTATTGCTACTTTTCCTACATGGATGGTTATTGTTTTTAGCAAAATAATTCTCATGATATCTAATTGGTCCTAAATCAGAATTGTACTGATCTGACATACAATATGGCTACTATAGCAGTCCTCTTAAAAATTGCATTTTATCTCGAACAGTAGGTCATATGACATGGGATTGCTTTACCTTTAACTGTTTGGACCCCAATCGCTGGTAAATAAAATTATTTTACCAGTTTAAAATGTAAAAGGATATAACCTAATGTTTGGCGCTAAATAGCCACATAGTGCTGGTGCGCCGTAAAAATAAAAACCAATCAATCGATCAATATGACATGGGATTTTCAGCAGAAGACTTTTGGTAAATCCACTTAATCTGATTTCCATTGGGGCCACTCATCTTGAAAATCTCGTTATTGTTACTACTCATGAATGGAAAGTCATATTTAAGGAATATTGTTATGTCCACAAAAAGATGGTGTATGAACATGGGGTTTCCACCAATAGAGTTTTTATCATACCTAGTTGGTTCTAAATGAAAATGGTGCCAGTCATACATCCAATATAGCTACCATAGTGACAGTTTGAAAATTTCACTTGTTGCTACTCCCCAGAACAGATGATTATTATGACAAGGTAGATTAGTTCTTAGCTAATTGAGTTACCCTCTTTAAATAAAGTCATAATAATAAAAAATAATAATAATAATGACATGGTATTTCACAAAGTCCTATGTGCAAGTGGTGCCAGTCACATGTCCAGTATGTCTGCCATGACTACTGTCTTAAAAATCTCCTGCATTTGCCCTAATTAAAAAAAGCACCAGTCTTTCATCTATAAATACAGATGCTGCAGTGGTTAAACTGAAATTTCTATTGCTTAGGAGAATCTAGGATGGTACAGTAATTTGCAGTTAAAAAGAAGAAATCATCTCATCTTGAATTCCTGAAAATTCTTGCATGATAGTAGAGTGTCAGACCTTTGAAGGGACTCTTGTTAAACTTACTGCTCTATTTAAACTGGATTATGCATTGTGAAAGCAACACGTCAGAGTTCTAGTAGACCACACTCATACTTTGTACATGTTAGGGTCACAATCTGAAGATTCACAAAAATCGTTTTCCCACTCTGCATTTAGCTGCAGGACACATCACTGTGTTCTTAATAAGTTTGTTAGGGTTAATTGTCTTGCAGAATCTTATGAATGCAACTTGTCCTGCAGTTTTTTTAATGGATATTATTGAAATTTTTTGCATAATATGGTTATCATATAATGATATGCATACATGTACATACACCTCATTTTGCTTCCATGATTTTTTTAAAAGACTTATTGATATTATTAATGTAGATGCTCACCATTGTGAGTGAATTGATCATGAATGTAGATGCTCACATAGTTGTGAGTGGATTGATCATGAATGTAGATGCTCACATAGTTGTGAGTGTATTGATCATGAATGTAGATGCTCACATAGTTGTGAGTGGATTGATCATGAATGTAGATACTCACATAGTTGTGAGTGGATTGATCATGAATGTAGATGCTCACATAGTTGTGAGTGGATTGATCATGAATGCAAATGCTCACATAGTTGTGAGTGGATTGATCATGAATGCAGATGCTCACATAGTTGTGAGTGGATTGATCATGAATGTAGATGCTCACATAGTTGTGAGTGGATTGATCATGAATGTAGATGCTCACATAGTTGTGAGTGGATTGATCATGAATGCAGATGCTCACATAGTTGTGAGTGGATTGTTGTGAAGCTGAGTTTATACTATAGATACGCATGATAAACAATCACTGTACTCTCATGTTTTGGAAGACTTTTGCACTATAGGTTCTTCTTCATATTGGGGTAAAGATGAGATGGGGAAGAGTGAGGGGTATGTTTACATAATCAAATTGCTCACAATTTCAGGAGTTTTAAAAATTGTAGTTCAGAGTTCATATTTCCTTTAATTTCAGGAAGTATTTCCAAATGAATTCACATCAGGTGATGGAAACCCAGGTATGTAAATCAAGAAAGATAACTTCTATGATCTTGCATATTCTTTTAGTTTTGCTTTTTTATTCATTTTTTTTCAATGCATTGGATTAATCTTGCGTTCCATTGCACAGTGTATGCTGTGCATTCCAGTGCATGAGCCAGAACTCTCAGGGACCTAAACTACTGGGTCAGACAGGTGTGAAATTCTCAAAGGTCACATTATTTCTCCCTGTAACGCATCCATGTGACATGCCGAAGTTTTCCCGGGACATATCCCATGGCAAATCTGCAGAATAGTTCTAGCCAGTGTAAATAATTTACAATTATTCTTTGACACTGCAATTATCTTGTGAAAAAAGACTGCCCCTCCAAAGGTTCCTGTGACATGTATAAAGAATCCATGTATGTAAGCACACCTGCGATTGATTGGCAAATAAACGATGCCCTATATGGTTGTACTGGTTTTTATATTAAACTGGCGATGATGGAAATATAAATCACAAAAGTAATCAAGACTTTTCCAGTGTTTGATATTTGAACAATATTGTCAAATTATCATTATGACATAATGATAGCAATAGCTGTTTAAATATGTGTGATTTTATAGTGCAAGGCAGTATAAGTAGAGACTTTTAAAGGAGTGCTTTAAAATAGTTAGCTCATACAAATGAGTAAGCAAAATCTGTTTTCATTTTCATGGAAATGACTTGTGATGAAAATGATACAAATTCCAGCAGAAGTTTACCCCCCCCCATATTTCACTGGTATCAATATCTCAAGCTTTTGTGAATTTATCTCAACTACAGTTCAAATCTGCAGTCTCAAGCAACATGTATCGTTTTTGTACCAAAATTAATTCATCATATCTAAGGAAACCATGTTATATCCAACATTTATTCTTTAGGGCCAATTCCTAAGGCTTTTAACACTGTTTAGTAAGTAACAAATAATTTGAATTAGGCGTTTTACATTAGTATGCTGGATGTTATATTTTTTATTCATTGTTTGTTTCATTTAATGATGGTAAATTACCGGTATGCAAAAATGAGCAAACTCAATATGTCTTAGCAAGACTTTTAACATAAATTTCATGTTAAACTGTTTTATTAATCTCAATACCATTCCAATGCAGAAACAATAACAGAACATCCTGTATCCATGCATATGGTAGAATCATTTATTAGTCTTGTAGGTTATGTTGAGATGCCCTCTCCACCCACCCCTCAATACTACTCGGAATAATGCCAGGATATTCTGTGTGCTTGGATATAGTATAATCATTGATTAGTCTCATGGGTGATGTTGATATATTCACTCCACACCCCATGATGATGCTCAGTAGCACCAAAATATACTACATCTGTGAATACAGTAGAATTATTGCTAGTCTTATGGGTGTTGTTGTGATATTCACCCCAATTCACCCCAATTCAGATGCAAAAACAGTACCAGAACATACTATATCCATGAATATATTAGAAAGCACATGCAATTCAAATCGAATGAGTTGCATGTGATAAGAATGAATCAAATCCTTTGTTGTTGATACAGGGTTCCTGTGCCCTCCTGATTTTTAAGGAGGTACTGGAATCCAGTTGGAATTTGAATTCAACAAAAAAGTCCTGGAAACCTTGAAAATTACTTGTTGTCATAAAATGTCCTGGAGTTTGATATTAAAAAGCAAAACCAATTTTTTTGTTAGAAAAAATGAATTATTTTTCCAATGCAACTTTTGATTTTGCAATGTCATTATTATGTTTTCTAGTCATGGTAGAGTTTGGTTTTTGCACACGTTTCATCATTTATATGCATCTGCAGTCATTGATTTCCATTTTCTGCATCAGAAGGTTCTTTATTCAGGTAGTTTGATATGTACCATCTACATTAGAATGACTAATGCTACATTCATTCATCCCAAATTTGCTTATATAATGTTTTAAAATGCCAGATTAAAAATCATCATTCTGCGATGTGTGGTTAGATGAGCTTTTCATGATTGGCTTCAGTAAGTAACCTTTTTGAAATTCAGAGCATTTTGTAGAATGTGTTCAATGTATATCAACATTTCCAACTTGCGAGAGCATGCCCTGATATCACACATGAAATCGGAGAGGCACAAGAGAAACCTGGATTGAGCAGCAAACTGTCACTGAAGCTTCATTGTTTAAGACGTGAATTAACTAATTATAGTCAAAGAAACCCAATGTTGACATCAGCGTGGACATCAGCTTTGACATCACTACCAACAACTCAAACTTCACCACAAATATGTAATCAACCATTATAAAAAAATGGTAAATATGATAGTGATATAGCCAGTCTAGCTTTACTTCCTACATCTAGTAAAAGTTTGAATCATCGGTCACTACTGATGACACCTTTAAAGCAGAGATTCTCTGGGCTCTAAAAGTTGTTTCAGTACATTATTCTTTTAAAAGTTGTGCGAATGTTACAGAACTGTTTGTGTAGATGTTTCCTGACTGAGAAGTTGCTAAGGAAGTGAGCAGCATTTCATTTAAGATGTTGTAATTATGCACAATTTTGTAATATTGTTTGACAAGTACATTAACAGAGAATTAAATAAGAAACAAATGAATATTCTTGTCAGATACTAGGTTGGAGAGAAAGTAACCAAATTCACATTTCAGTATTAACTAATATTCTTTTGTGGACTTTTTTCTTTCACATCATGTTTTATATCTGAAATCAGTATGAACTTTAGCAATGTTTCCTGCCTAAGTGTAAACTAATATGTCTAGTGCATTTCTTTTATGGACATTTCAGAGAGATTCATCTTAAAAAAAATGTTCAGCCTATTTGTTGTTATTATTATTGAAACATCCTTATATATTCTGTGTATGTTACCACAAGATACATCAGTTCATCATTTCACAACACAGGATCTGTTTGAGAAATTACATGAACAGCTTGACTTGGATATGAGTTAAATGGTGCAGTTATCCATGGATGACCCAAAATGTTAACTGTGGTCTTTTCAAACTGCTGTCAGATCATGAGTGTCTTCAGCTTTGAGGCTATTTAACATAGGGAGCTGTGGATTACATAATGCATTCAGATGTGGACATGATGCTTTCAGTTGGGACTTGAAACATTAGTTCTCATCATTAACTTGGATGTTGGACACTCTTCACATGAACAGGTTGAGAACATAGATGCAGCAGTGTTGAAGATTTGGCCATTCTTGCTGCATAAAAGTGCCACCAAAAACAAAATCATTTGACACTCTTGTGGTATTTATGAAAGATGACTTGCTTATAGCCAAAGTTTTATCTCAGTGGTGTTCTGCAGCCATTCTTAATCAAGTACCAGCAGGATGCTCCAGTGATTGCAGTTTTTTCAAATGATTTGTTTATCTGTCTTCAGACTCGTCTTCAAAGACTAGTAATAAGTGATGCTTCTAAGTCTTGCCCATCAGTTTCAGCACTATTGAGGATTAATTTGATAGACTTGAAGAATCAGCTGACATGTGAGAGAATAAATATTGGATTTTAGGCTAAAATAGCACTTAAGAATGCTGCCAGGAAAGTCAATAAAAAAGATGTTCTAAAATTTCACATAAGGTTAAAGATGTTCTGAAGTTGATTGTTCTGAAATTACTAGAGGAGTCACCTATTAAAACCACATTTGTCAGAATTCTAAAATAGCTGGTGCATTAAAACATAGTTGAAGATGGTGTCACCAGTGCAAAACAGCTGGAAACAACACTTAGCCATTTAGTTATCATGGACGGTTCAGACCTGATGATTGTGATGTACAGTTTGCTTAGTGGCATACTTTTCTAGGCAGCCTATTTCAGAGGCCATTACAATGATGCTGTTGCCCCAATGGTAAAAATACTTGCTTAACTGCATGATAGCACAAAATCATGTGAACTGTGTGGCATTGTTAGGCACATGATCTCCTCTTCAACAATCTACATTATCAATATATGCCAATAGTCAACAAGAATACTGAAGAGTATTCAAAGTAAGGCTTTATTTTTTCCAAATTATCTAACTTATCTAGTGTAGGAAATGTGCTGCTGTATCTTTAATTCAGAAGTTAGTTTGACCACCAATCCAAAAATGAATAAAACCGTTTCCTGTTTGTATACTAACCTGACCTTCCTTTACCTTAGTCATTTTGTTAAAGCTTATGACTAAGAAGTTATAAAAAATTCTTACACGTTTGATAAATTAGATGTTTATTGTTAAAAAAATGTCTGATAAAGTGGATATTGGTGCAGTCCATAATTCCTCATATCTCATTGTAATGATTATTTGCAAAATAGTTTGCAAAAAAAATCTTTATCATAAAAATTACTGTCTTATTTAGTATTCTTATTTAAATTTTTACAAGCTGAGATATTTTTGATTATTGAACTGGGTAATGTGGATGCAAAATAAATATTAGAGTAAATGCTGATCTAGAATATATTGTTTATATATTATTTACTCTATTGTTTACATTTATTATATTTCAGCTCACAAAGATTTTGGACACTTCTTTGGTAAGTATGATAATTTTCTGGATACATCTTTAAATCTGGAATCAAAGTGCCTGTTCGGTGCATTAAAAATATTAGAATATTGTTAGAGTTATTTCCCTTGCCAATCTGTAGCTGCAGTGCAGGACTCTTGTTACTAATTCAATTCCCATAGTAAACCTATGCAAACAACATAATATTAAAAATTCAGTCACTTAAAATTTCTAGAGTGCTCATGATCAAACCTATATTTATCAGAATAGATGAAACCTGGATGTCAGCTTCTGTGTAGAGGAAAGGAAATGAGCCCTGGTATTTTCTGGACCTGCATGTATTTGAAACCTGTGCTTTTAATTCTGCACCAAAGAATCAGATGCTAATTTTAGTAATGAGTGTTCCAGACTCAAGACTGTTAAAGGACTGAAATTCCAGCAATAAAACAATGTCTCTGTTTTTTTTTTTCACTTACAACTAAGATAAGCTCTCAGAAGATTCTTTTTCCTAAAGTGTAACCTTCATTATTAACCAATCCAGGCCTCCCAAACCCATATATGCTCTATTTGATGTTCACCCATTTCCAGACTGGTTCCCATTTTTCAATACAATTAGTACCGTGTGTCCTATATCCACCCTTGATTTTCTTGACAGTCCTAGGAATAGTAGTTTAATACATAAGTAAGCAATGTACCTAGTTCTGCTTGTCAAAGATTACATTAGTGAATATTAAATTATGTTGCAAGTTCATTTTCACCTAAGAGCAATGGTGCATTTCAGGCAACATTTTGAGCTTTATTTGACAAAATCAGAAAAAAATTAAAATAAAGCTGTATAATACAGTCATATTTTTTAATATCACTATTTATCTCTCTTCAATGTAATACTAAAATTTATTACCAGCTTTGTCATGTTATGTAATTAATGAGTAAAAGGTCAAGGTGACCATCTATATGTACATGTATTATTACAGAAAAAGAGATTTAAATGACAAACATCTAAAATTCCTCTCAGAAGACATAATTTAACACTAAAGTAAGGTTTAACTTGAAAAATATGAAGTTTCATAAAATTCACTGAAAGAAATTAGTGGGGTTCAAAGTGATGAGAGGTCATCCCCTTTAAGCATGGTGGAAGAGACTGAAGTGATCATATTTGAAGCATTATGCTTCAAAACACAACAAGGAGATAACATGTTGCTTACTATAATTACTCTATAAATGGTAGATTTTATAATTGTACAAATTTTATATATGTAATGCTTAGATATAAACCAAAGTGCAAAGCACTCCACCTAACATAGTCAAATCTACACCATGTTCCCCCTCCCATTTCCTGGAAACAGTTGATATATCTGAATATGTGTTTAATATCCCACTGAAAGTCACTCTGTGGTTTAGAAAAGTTATTAATTTTGCTTGTTATCCACAAATAAAACCATAGAATTACATTTATAGTAAAATTAATTGCACTTGCATAGTATTGTTGTAGCTGTCTGTAGGACTCAAAATACTAACTCAGTTCCCATAGTAAACCTATGCAGACACCATTAAATTCAAAATTAAAAACTTAAAATTTCAGAGTGCTCATGATCAAACCTATATTTATTAATATAGATGAAACCTGGATGTCAGATTCTTTGCAGAGGAAAGGATATGAGCTATGATATTTACTACACCTGCATGTGTTTGAAATGTGTTTAATTCCGCACCAAAGAGTCAGGTGCTAATTTTAGTAATTAGTGTTTCAAACTCAAGATTGTTAAAGGACTGAAATTTCATCAATAAAATAATGTATTTCTTTTCACTTACAGACAGGATAAGCTCTCAAAAGATTCTTTTTTTTAAAACTTGACTTATAATATTAACTAATTCTGGTCACCAAAACCCATATATACTATATTTTATGTTCACCCATTTCCATTCTGGTTCCCATTTTTCCATTTGTACTGTGTGTCCTGTAAGATACAAGCACATAATATAATGAGCCATTCTAAGTTCCTATAGCAAAAAACAAAATAAAAAATTAAAATTGAATGTATGGTTTGGAGTGGTGGTGGTGGTGGTGGTGGTGGAGTGGGGCAAGTAAGGATACAGTATGAGTTCATATTTAGAAAAGAGTTCTGATTAGGCATTCTGGAACATTTTTTCCTGACAAGGTTGATGTTGAAGCAGGATTAGACTAAATAACACCATAAGCTAAAATTTTTAACTCTTGTTTACTCTCATGATTATATGCCAACCATAAAGTAGAGTGTATTATGTTTAATCTTGTCCATCCATCTTTCTGTTACCAATTTTGTTTGTACACAATTTTCAAACTTTGTCAGGGTCACTGTGACTGAAACAATATATGCACAATGATATTAGTATTACATCAGTGACCCAGACCAAACATTGTGGATAGTTTGCACTTGGGTAAGGAAGAAATCTATTGGATTCACAGTCAAGGTCAAAGGTCAGTGTCATCATGACTGAAAGAAGAACAAAAGTTTCTACACAAAAGTGGTAATATATAGACCATTTATTTAGAAGAAGCTTATTGATTATGGATAAATAGATCAAAGGTCAAGGTCACTGATAATATTGCATAATAGCCTAATACCTAGGCCAAAGTTTGTGGATTCAGGAGGTTAAGTGTCAGCGCTCAGTTATGGCAAGTCTGATAACTGCATGGATCCAGCTCTTCCATCACATAATGTACTGGCAGATCTGTGTCTATGTCTGTGCAGGTTGTTATGGGTAATCATTAGAACAAACAGCATTGACTCTGATCTGAAGGCACATGGCACATCAGGATCTTTGTTGTTTGCAGTTTTACTTTACTTATAAGTGAGTATGTACAGTATGTGATACCTTTTTGAAATCTAAGCACAGACTGTTTTCTTATTTGTTTTTTAGTGTAAGTAATCTCATAGCTCACTTCAGCTTAAGTCCAATGAGTTTATTTTTTGGCCCAGGATCTGTTGTACATACTACCTAATGTGTGTGCAACAACGATTCTTATTCTTAGCCTTTTTTATTTTACACTTTCTATGCCTCATATGCACATATTATATACAGGTCAGGATTTGTATGCCTAAAATATGTACATTATGTACAATTCAGGATGGTTCACTTTGTATGTCTAAAATATGTACATTATGTACAATTCAAGATGGTTTACTTTGTATGCCTAAAATATGTACATTATGTACAATTCAAGATGGTTCACTTTGTGTGACTAAACTATGTACAGTATGTACCATTCAAGATGGTTCACTTTGTATGCCTGAAATATGTGCATTATGTACAATTCAAGATGGTTCACTTTGTATGCCTAAAATATGTACATTATGTACAATTCAAGATGGTTCACTTTGTATGCCTAAAATAAGTACATTATGTACAATTCAATATGGTTCACTTTGTATGCCTAAAATAAGTACATTATGTACAATTCAAGATGGTTCACTTTGTATGCCTAAAATAAGTACATTATGTACAATTCAATAGGTTTAACTTTGTATGCCCAAAATATGTACATTATGTACAATTCAAGATGGTTCACTTTGTATGCCTAAAATATGTACATTATGTACAATTCAATATGGTTCACTTTGTATGCCTAAAAATAGTACATTATGTACAATTCAAGATGGTTCACTTCATAATCCTAAAATATGTACATTATGTACAATTCAATATGGTTCACTTTGTATGCCTAAAAATAGTACATTATGTACAATTCAAGATGGTTCATCTTGTATGCCTAAAATATGTACATTATGTACAATTCAAAAAAGTTCACTTTGTATGTCTAAAATATGTACATTATGTATAATTCAAAATGGTTCACTTTATATGTCTAAAATATGTACATTATGTATAATTCAATATGTTCATTTTTTATGCCTAAAATATGTACATTATGTACAATTCAAGATGGTTCACTTTGTATGCCTAAAATATGTACATTTTGTACAATTCAAGATGGTTCACTTTGTATGCCTAAAATATGTACATTTTGTACCATTCAAAATGGTTCACCTTGTATACCTAAAATATGTACATTATGTACAATTCAAAATAGTTCACTTTGTATGTCTAAAATATGTACATTATGTACAATTCCAAATGGTTCACTTTATATGTCTAAATATGTACATTATGTATAATTCAAGATGTTCACTTTGTATGCCTAAAATATGTACATTATGTATAATTCAAGATGTTCACTTTGTATGACTAAAATATGTACAGTATGTACCATTCACGATGTTCACTTTGTATGCCTAAAATGTGTATATTGTATTTAAGTATATAAGACTGTCTTAAATGTGAGTACTCGTTACATTAAGATATCATGAGCATATACAAACCTGCATATATGAAACTAAGATACATGGCTCCTTTTGCAACTTTCTTTTCAGTTGATGCCACTAAAATACATGCTTTCCTTGGTATTTACTAGAGTTAACTAGTATGATTTTATTCTGTCTGGTTCATTTCAATATTATCTAGAAACGTAAAAATCTTTAAAACACAGCTGCTCAGATCATCCTTAGAGTACCATGAACCGAGCAGTCATCCACATGCTCAGTACTCTTCACTGGCTACTTCACTCCAGAATCAAATATAAAATATGTTTTCTACATTTTGTTGTTAGCCTCCAATCCAAAATACCTATCTGACCTCACCCATATGTAGACCCTTTCTTGATACATGTACTTCTCTTGTATTCTCACTATTCCAGTTATCTAGACCAAATCCTAAGGGCTTCTCTTCTTGTATCATCACTATTCCAGTTATCTAGACCAAATCCTATGGGCATCTCTTGTATCCTCACTATTCCAGTTATCTAGACCAAATCATATGGGCTTTTCTTCTTGTATTCTCACTATTCCAGTTATCTAGACCAAATCCTATGGGGTTCTCTTTTTGTATCCTCACTATTCCAGTTATCTAGACCAAATCATATGGGCTTCTCTTCTTGTATCCTCACTATTCCAGTTATCTAGACCAAATCATATGGGCATCTCTTCTTGTATCCTCACTATTCCAGTTATCTAGACCAAATCCTATGGGCTTCTCTTCTTGTATCATCACTATTCCAGTTATCTAGACCAAATCCTATGGGTTTCTCTTCTTGTATCCTCACTATTCCAGTTATCTAGACCAAATCCTATGGGCAATGTTTTTTTAGCATACAAGGGCCCAGCAACCTGAAATGAATTGTCTTTAGAACTTCGACTCAATAATCTCATTTAAAACTTCATTAAAAACACACCTCTTCTAATTGCAGTAACAGACTTAAGACTTAAAAATGTTTCCTTACTTTAATATTTTCAGTATGCTTTTGTTTGCAATTTCACTGTTTGTTTTTGTAGTCTTTTTCTTTATATATGACCTAATATGGTAAATAATATTGTAAAGCACATAGTGTGTGTATATATATATATATATATATATATATATATATATATATATATATATATATATATATATATATATATATATATATATATATATTGTTATTTTTAGTATTATTTTATATGGATAAATATGATAGACTGTGATGTGACAATAAAAGTATGCATGTTGACAATAAAATTCACCCTATATTGTGAAGATTACACCCAACATACTCGTTTTCTTTCACCCAATTTAGTACCTGACCACCATTATAAAAGATGAAGGTGATCAAAAATTTGCATTGGGAAGTTATGTGATGACAGTTAATGTCCAAAGCATTCATTAGTCAGTCAAAATATGTTTATTAATTAAAGGTAAATATTTTAGACTTTTGTATGTCTAAAATATGCCTAAAATATATACATTGTATTTGTATGTATGTATGGCAAATTTCAAATATCTGAAAAATGGACACTAAATATATTGGTACTATAACAGTTCATATGGCAGATTTTGAAGGTTTAAAATATGTACATTTTATTCAGGTAAATATGTAGACTTTGTATGTTTAAGATATGTGCATTATGTAAAGTTACATATGTATGATAGACTTTGAATTTCTTAAAGATTTACAATTTATAAGGGTACTATACAGGTTCATATGACTGACTTTGAGTGTCTAAAATATGTACATGTACTTTATATACAGGTAAATGTGGTAGACTAGTATATCAGTGTTTTTTATTTAATCTCCAGGTTCAAGTTATGTTGCAGCTCCAGATGGAAGTAGAACGCCGGTAAGTCTCTGTTTTTTTACTTGTAAATGAGACAAAATCACCACTTTTCTGTCAATGGTGGCATCAGTGATGCCAGGATGCTGTCATATTTTTCTACATCAGTTTCTGAATTCTGTTACTATATGTTTGTACCCAGACAAGTTAATTCCAGTCTTTCTTGCCAAATGTGCATGCATATAGTGCAGTCACATAACTCGTATGCAAATCACACGACTCTGTGATACACTTGATTGATATGATTATATACCTTTCTGTGTCCAGAGTGTAACATTTTAATAAAACTTGGAATGTGGACTTATATCATCAAGATCCTGTTTTGTGTTTTGATAGCAAGCAAGATAGATATATATTAATCAGTAGATATTGCATCTAATTTAGACATATATTAATCAGTGGATATTACATGGGGGTCTTGAATAATGTTTATACATTTTATCACATTTTCTGGATGGTTTCATGGGTTTAACACCATTTTTCTAAGATACGATAGGCTATGCATAATGGCCAATATTGGAGGAAAAACATGGGAACAACCACTTACTCATAGGAAGCTTTTTGACATACCCAGTTTGGTTGAGCTGAGACTTAAATTAACACAGACAAGTGTAAAGGTTAGTACCGCTCGGCTTCCTGTGGCTCCACTGACTGAAAGAAGAAAAATGTTTTGATTGCAAGATAACTCCAGTTCTAGACCATGTTCATGGACAAAAGTTTGTGGAGAGCATACACATAATATATAGAAGAGACTTGTTTATCATGGTGTTGAAGGTTAAAGGTCAAAAGGTTAAAGGTATTATTCTTTCTTTTTTCTAGAGTAAGTTCCTTGACCGTACTTTGTGGATGAAATACATGTAGGGTAATAACAAAATCTATATATTCAAGGTTGTAAAGGTTGGTCAGAGTTGTCATAATTATAGTATCAAGTTTGTACTTTCTACACAGTCTGTTGGTCAGAACTTGTGGCAAAAAGAGGACAAAACATGGTGGGGTGGGGTATAGTGTGCCATTCATGGTACTTTTTTTAAACATTTATTGTAAAAAGAAAATTATAAATGGCATTTATACAAATCCTACATGTAGTAGACTATAGTAATTGTGAAAGATTTTAAAGCATTCCATATGATTGTGGCCACTTACTTGTAATGTAGTGGATGCAAAATCGAAGGCTTGAGATTTAAATGTCTTATTGAAATAATCAAATCAGTTTAAATCATTACTTGGAATGGGTTCATTTTGTTCTTAAAATCTTATGATGTTATTTTGATATTTTAATTTCTTGCTACTGTCCATTATAAGTTGTTTTATTTTTATAAGGCCATTGTTGAGGAATAGTTGTCTGTCGTTGATCTCTTCATTCATTCATCAGTAATTTGATTTGCATAAGATAACTTTACTTGGAATAATTGAATTTAACTAAAGCTAATAACTGCTTTACACTGTTACAATGTAATGGTATTAAATTGAGTACAGAAAGAAGCAAAAACCAACAAGTTTAATCACATCAACAAATAATTAAATTCTCTAAGATATAAACTGAAAATTTAACAGAAAATTAAATTCCTAATAATCCTAAAAATTATTTCGCAAGTCCAGAAGTTTAGAGTATTCCAGATGAGTTCTAATCTGGAATAAGCAGATGTACCAATAGTCTTGAATGTGCTGATATACTGATAGACTTGATGTATAATGATAAAATTATCCATACGGTCTTTGAATAAATTCATGGTACATGTAATTTGAAATAGTGTTTAGTCCAAATGTCAATTAGCACTCTCTAATTTCATTGATTAAATAAACAATACCTCTCAAATTCTAGCTGAACACAGCTAAAAATGATTCCACCACATATTAGTCTTGAAAAAATATATGTAAATAAGTTTGATTATTGAAACCTTATATAAAAACTTAGGACACAATGACAAGAAAATGGCTAATTTTCCCATCAAATTTTTAAACAAGTCAGGTCTGTTTACATAAATTTTAGTGAACATCCTGACAGAACTCCAAAGAAAAAACCAAGGCCCTGAACTCAAAGTCAATATGTTGTTTATGAATGATCATTATATTTTAGATCACTCTACAATCATGGACAAAAGTCAGCCATGCAATACTTTGCTCACTAACGACCCCCACTGTCCACAATCATGGACAAAAGTTAAACACAATACAGACACACATAACAATTCTGATGAAGCATTAGACAAAATGATATTTTGACCATTTTGTGCCAGAATTAAAAAATGTTATGATCCTGGTTCCTGCAACATTTCACTTACAAGAAAACTTCAACTGCAAACTGCACACACCTTGATCTGTCATCATTTAATGCACCAGAAGAATTGGGTCTCTGCAGTTTTATTAGGAAAGAAAGTAGAATATGCAGCAGAGAATCTGATCTGTGAGCACATTATGTAAGGTTGATCAGGATCTATGTTGGTTACTGTTGAACTCATTTTATACTTGAGTATATACACTAGCTTTACTAAGACTTGATGGATTTCAAGTATATTTGGCATGCAGATTTTCCTTTATGATGATGTACCCCTAACCTAAAATTATTAGACTTCTGTAGGGAATGACTTTTATTTAATAAGTTTTATTTTATATACATTTTTACAGAATCTTAACTATTTCTGTGTTATCTCTAGTACTTTATTTATACATTTATTTTGAAGAGTTAATCTGTATACAGCTTTTGTGCAGTTCCTAATTTTTACATTTGTTAAACTATTTTTGAATTTGGTACTTTTGTACGTAGCCATTAGTATGCTGATGTGCCATTCAGTGTTAATTATTTGCACATATGTACATTATCTTCAATGGATTTGACTTTGAGTACTCCATGTCCTCATTTACTGGAATTGTGTCCTCTCATTTTCCATTAAAATTTGAGTTTTTTGGTATGAAGTTTTATCAAGGAATTTCGGATTTCAACTATATTTGACTTGTACCAGTAACTTTACATTGATGAATGTCTAGTTTCCTTTCCAAAGTTTAACATTTTTACCCATAGGAGTTATAGCCCTTGATTTCTTATCCTCCTTGCTTAGTAAATTTACCAAGTAGTGTTTCATTTCTACCAGATTGTCTTTGCTTCTCTGTATTGATGAGAGATATAGTAGGGTTAACTTCCATACTTCCACATTATCATTTATAAGAGTTGTGTCCACTGATTTCACTTTCTAATTTGATTTCTATGGTATAACTTTGTTAAGGTTTGTCTTAAATGTGGTGTGAATCTTGATATCGATGAGACCTTGATATTTATTTATTACATGATTCAGCAGCAGCACTTAGAGTTGTTATTTGCCAGTTCCCTTTTAACTTTGGTTTCTGTTTCATAACTTCAACAATAATTGTTGGATTTCTACCAGAATTGTTGTGTGTGTGTGTGTGTGTGTGTGTGTGTGTGTGTGTGTGTGTGTTGTATATAATTTGGATTTTTAACTTAGCTTTAACGATTTCCAATCAAGAGACATCTGTAAAAATGGTTAGTACTTAGCCCATAAAATTCTTCCAGCAGACTATGGTCTGTTGGTCGGCATCACATGCAATCATGAATGCAAATGTACACAAAACACATTTAATTTTACTATATTTTCTCAACATTTATTTCTCAGTACAGAACTTTACACTGTGTGACAATCAATACAAATCATATGTTAATCTAAAATACCTTCAAAGATGACTTCACAGGGAAGTTCTTGTCATATGTTCACCTGCATTTTTGGGAAAGACTATAAACAAACCAGCATGCAATGAAACAGAGATTTTACTTCCAGATCATCAGCAAGACCTTATTACTCACTGTACACTATTCCCGAAACAGAAACAGACAACCACACTATAAGTTCATATTTTTATTTTCAAAAGAATAAACAATGGCCTTTAAATCCACATCAAGAATGCCTGCATCTAACTCTTGTATCACCATCAAAAGGAGACAGGAAAATATGGTCTAAAAATAGACAGGGACTACATTCGTGGATACTGAACCAGAACTATAATTGTGATCTGATTCCTATAAGGCCAACTCATTTATGGCCAATTTAAGTCAAACATTTATATTTGCATTCCACACTTATTTCAATTTCATATATGAAATCTTTTTAAATTTCCTTACAAACAAGACATGTGACTGGTGTCAAAAAGTGTGTAGTGCTGGTGTTCCACAGGGTGCAAGGTTTGGTTCAGGTTCTCTTGAAAATCCAAAACTAAATTTGCCATGTCTTCTTTAATTATAGAAATTTTTCTGTACTTTAAAAATCTAATATTAATATAAGTTGATGCCTGTCAGAGAATATGTTTGAAATTTAAAACAATTGATAAATTAAATTTTAATGGAAATTTAAATAAACATTTACATTTTGAAAACTACATTCATCAACAAATTAAATTGTCATACAAGTTTTAAAATTGAGTTTGACAAATTTAAGATAGCAGTGATGACTAATGAATGATATTTAAAACAAATGGTATTTTGGATCTTTGCATCTGATAACATTATTCCCAGGGGAAGTGAAGCATGATAGATCACAGTGATTTTGGCAGCAAATTGTAATATGCCTATCTAGATGCATATAGACTTACACACAAATGAAACAATGACAGGTGTTATGTTCCACATTTATTGTGTCAGGTACTTAGGCAGTTGTTTGTATAACTAATAGTGCACACAAATTTAAAGTTTTGAATGGACCATTACCATGTTTTATAGCAAAAATGCATTCAATTTCAATGATTTAACTACAAAAGGTGACAGTGTGATAGGAAAATAGAGTTCCAAGAAGGCTTTACCATACTGAACAATGGTGCTAATCTCTCTCATGAAGACTTAAGCCATGTCTTTGAGGTGCTTTATATCAGTGTTGTGTCACTGAATTAGTGTCATGAACTGAAGCTGAGAGTCCTGTGTACTATTGTTGAATTGGTCGTATGAACTGATGTTGAATTAGTGTCATGAACTGATGTTGAGCATCCCTTGTTTTGATGTTGAATGATAAGATTTGTGAAAAGATTATGAGTGAGAGGCTCATCAGGGCCAGCCCTAATCTGATTGGACCCCTTGCAAGTAATTTGTAAATATATCTCTATATAAAGTAATGATGGAAGAAAATGTTAAGTTCAATATCACATAAAAACTTTATTAAAAGTTATTTCCAAATGTCGTGCACACAGGGGGCCTCTCCAAAATGATTGAAATCGGGCTCTGCTTTTCCATACTGAATTTCATGAACTGAATCGGAGTCATATACTTATGTTGAATGGGAGTCCTGTGTACTTATGTTGAATGGGAGTCTTGTATACTTATGTTGAATGGGAGTCTTGTATACTTATGTTGAATGGGAGTCTTGTGTACTTATGTTGAATAGGAGTTTTGTGTACTTATGTTGAATGGGAGTCTTGTGTACTTATGTTGAATGGGAGTCTTGTGTACTTATGTTGAATGGGAGTTTGTGCACTTCTGTTGAATGGGAGTCTTGTGTACTTATGTTGAATGGGAGTCTTGTGTACTTATGTTGAATGGGAGTCTTGTGTACTTATGTTGAATGGGAATCTTGTGTACTTATGTTGAATGGGAGACTTGTGTACTTATGTTGAATGGGAGTCTTGTGTACTTATATTAAATGGGAGTCTTGTGTACTTATGTTGAATAGGAGTCTTGAGTCTTGTATTCTTATGTTGAATCACAGAATATCCAAAGCTTTAAACTTGTATCTTCTTTTGCATGAGGAAGAGAAATTATCCGATTCATCAAGAGATGTCTTTTGTGGTAATCTTTATCACTATGGAGCACAAGAAGATGTAAATTGAGGGAACTTGTGTTGAATTAAAGTCACATCATACGGCAAGAAATTAATTTATTGTATATGCTAGCATACAGGTAAAATCTAACTGCATGGACTCAGAACTGACACTACACAATTTGTCTGCAGATCTGAGAGTTGCATTTTGATAGGACAGATCAAGAAGGAACAAATAAGAGTCCCCAATCTTCAGCCGCTTAACTCGCCAGCAGTTCTGGGAATAATTACGTTCCTATGGTTGAGCAAGCAACACGGACAAGGGTCTGTCTCTGGATGATACATCTACAGATTTGAGACATGTAATTCGTTTGTTCTTAACAATAAGACAAACATAGGCCTGGATCTGCAGGTGCATTGTGCAGAAACAGATGAGAAGAATATACAACATAGACCCCGATATACCGACACATGTGACAATAGAGCAAGGTATATCATCAGCTATGGGTTCTGACCTAAATTTTGCTCGCTACTCATAAATTGTTATATACATGCAGTGTGGATTTTGGACTGTGCCTTTAATTTGCATCTGGCCATAGTACACAATTAATTTCACTATATTTTCTCTACATTTGTTTCTCAGTACTGAACTTTCCACTGTGTGACAATCAATACAAATCATATGTTAATCTAAAATACCTTCAAAGATGACTTTACGGTTTAGTTCTTGTCAAGGGTTGACTTGCATTTTTTTGAGAGGCTGAATTGTAAACAAAACTCCAGGCAACGGAACACAGATTTCACTTCCGGATCATCACCATGACCTTATTACTCAATGTGCACTGTCGCCGAAATGCACACAGACAACCACACCATAAGCTCCCATTTTAAAGAAGAAACAATTGCCTTTAAATCCTTACCAAGAATCCCAAAATCTGACTCTAGTATCACCACCAAACTTTGACAGGAAAAAGTGATCTAAAAATAGACTGGGACTACATTCGTGGGTACTGAACCGGATTTTATTAATTGTGTACTGATTCCTGAAAGGGTCAATGTTTTTGTCAAACTTTTTTTTTTGCATGCCACTACTATTTCAACTTCATACATAAAGTCTTTTGAAATTTCCTTGCAAGCAAAACACGTGACAGCTATCAGAAAGTGTGTAGTGCTGGTGTTCTATAGGGATCCAATTGTTCTTAAGAAACCAAAACTAAATTTGCTATATCTTCCTTAATTATAGGAATTTTTCAATGCAGTAAAAACCTAATTGTAATACTTGATAAGGCCTGTCTGAAAATATTCTTGAAATTAAAAAATATTGATATATTAAATTTTAATGAAAATTTAAATAAATATATAAATTTTAAAAACTATTTATTTTACAAAAATTAAATTTTCATACAAGTTATGACATTCAGTTTGACAAATTTAAGGCAGAAAAGTTGATTAATGAATGGTGTTTAAAACAAATGGTAGTTTAGGTCTGTACAACTGATAATATTAATCCCAGGGGTACTGAAGCATGATAGCTCACAATGATTTTGACAGCAAATTGCAACATGCCTATCCAGATGCATATAGGTGTACATACTAAAGAAACAATGACAGGTGCTATGTTCCACATTTATTGTTTTAGGTACTTGGGCAGTTGTTTGTATAACTAATAGCCCACTCAAATTTAAAGTTTTGATGGGACCACTACCATGTTTTATAGCAAATATGCATTCCATTTTAATGCCAATAAGTACAAAAGTCAACAATGCAATATGAAAATACAGTTTCAGGGAAGTTCCACCTTACTGAAAAATGATGTGAATCTCTGTCATGAAGATCTAAGCCATGTCTTTGAGATGCTGTATATCAGTGTACTGATATGAACTCATCTTGGTCACTTATAACAGCAGACTGCACATGTCCTTATGAGACCTTGCTATCACCATTGGACTACTGAAGAGCTTCCAAAATGATACAACTCTAATACTTTGTTCCAGATACCAGGCTAGACCTGAAAAGATATAACATGTTTCACTTAATTCTAAAAAAAAACAGAAAGATGTAGGCAAATGAAATTAAAATGTGTTAGAAATGGTGATTTCTAAATAACATTAAGGTTGCAAATAGGGTTAAAAAAGGTAAACTTGATAGAGTAACACTCAAAGATGTGAAGCAATGGGCATGTATTAAAGTGACAAATGCATCCTAAAAATAGATGAAGTTTCTACAAGCATATTTAGCCATTTACAGGTTAAATAACTAATCAGGTAGAGTATGTATCATAAAGTTGAAGGCAATGTTGAACGGTGAGGTTTGATCATTGGTGCTAACATTGATACATACCAGTATAGTGGAAAGTCAAATGACAATGTACCAAATTAAAATTTATTACTATATGGAATCCTATTCATGAAGGAAAAACAATTTTAGATATTGCAAGTGAATATAGCAAAATGTGGCCACACAGATCAACTATAGGTACCAATAGATCCTATATCATCAACTAAATATGAAATTTTCATCCCGAAAACTTGTAAACAAGGATGGATATTTGCATGTGTGGGACATATGCAATGTACTTGGTAACATCACATGTGCAAACATGATTCAAATAATCTGTTTGAACATTTTTAGTCTATTTTTAAGAGTCTTGGCTACCAAGTTATTAAGTTCAATGATTCAATGGAATCAGATATCAGCTGATGCTGCAATACCGCCCTCTGTCCAAGTACTAAATTGAAACGTGTTACCATACAGAGGCATATTCATGATGAAAATAACATCTTGGGATATTTTAAGTGCACACAGTCAAAACTGAGCCTTACAGATTCACTATAGGTACTATGTCAGCCTAACAATGTCAACTTTTGATTCCAAACATTACAAAATATATGCATATTTGTTCATGTCAGCTATGTAACCATTTTAGGATCAGTTGTAGAAAGTTAAATTCAAATAATCTGTTTGAATATTACTTATGTAATCTTTAAAGTGTCAGATATCAAATATTATTAGTCATTAATAATGCATAAAGCAAAATGGATCATGAGAATTCTCACAATATCATCTGGGCCACAATGCCGCACTACATCAATCAACATCTTAAAGAAACTGAACACTAAAATAGAATTCATTCTGTGTTTAACTTACATCATTTTGCAGTTTTCTTACATGCAATGGTAAAAATACCTGGGTAAAGTATATTTTACCCCCTCTGACCTGTATTTCATTCTCTGACAGCTTAATATGATTTTATGGAGAACTTAAACAGGTTCTATTATAAAGTCTTCATCTCTGTCCTCTCACTAAATACCCTATAACTATGTTTATAAACAATTACTGATAGCTATACAAGCAGATATGTGTTACTCAGGAAGTCACCCCATCATAAACACATAAATTAACTGTTTGGACCCCAAATAAATAGTTTAAATGACCTAAAGGTACAAAGCAAAGTAGAATTTTGTCTTCATGTATTTTAAATGAGGGTCTCATTTTGACTAATAAAGATATTTTCTCAGATCAAATTTGACAAATATCCATCATTTGAGCTTGTATATGGTGTAGGAGTATATATATATATATGCTGATATATATTCATATCATTCCAAATAAATATTATATATGTGTATACTTGGTGAAAAAATTTTATTTTTTAATTATTTTTTAAATTTCATTTAAATTTTTAAAATTAAAATTATTTTTTATTTTTAATTTCATTTTTATATTTTTAAAGTCAATATACATAACCTATTAAAATTTCATGTGTATGTCATTAATAATAAAAATTTTATATCAGTTTAAAGTTTTTACTGACAGGCCATAGTACACAATTAATTTCACTATATTTTCTCTACATTTGTTTCTCAGTTCTGAACTTTCCACTGTGTGACAATCAATACAAATCATATGTTAATATAAATTATCTTCAAAGATGACTTTATGGTTTAGTTCTTGTCAAGGGTTGACCTGCATTTTTTTTTGAGAGGCTGAATTGTAAACAAAACACCAGGCAACGGAACACAGATTTCACTTCCGGATCATCACCATGACCTTATTACTCAATGTGCACTGTCCCCGAAATACACACAGACAACCACACCATAAGCTCACATTTTAAAGAAGAAACAATTGCCTTTAAATCCTTACCAAGAATCCCAAAATCTGACTCTAGTATCACCACCAAACTTTGACAGGAAAAAGTGATCTAAAAATAGACTGGGACTACATTCCTGAACCGGATTTTATTTATTGTGTACTGATTCCATCTCACGGTAAGGTTTTACTTTGTAAAAATTTGTGACAAATATCATCAGTCAGTTATTGCTTTTTGTAATAAAAAAGCCCACACAAAACTAACCTGTAAATTTAGTGTTAACATCAAAGGAAGAAAGAAGATGTGTGTGTGTGTGTGTGTGTGTGTGTGTGTGTGTGTGTGTGTGTGTGTGTACATGTTATGATAGTATGTATGATCACGTTTAGGCAGAATGGACTAGTCCTGGAAGAGGTCCATTTCGCTGGATGAGTCAGGGTAATATTTTCAAGTTAACCAGCTAAAGCGCAGATCTAACTCACTGAAGTACAATCCAGCATGATCAATGTACTGTTGTCTCCTTGAAGTACAGCGTTAAAGTGCTAGAGATTTCTAAATCAATAACGACACACTTTGTATTTATAGAGAATGGATATCACGCTTTGTGCACTCGAAATATGCACGCTTCTCGGTGTTTTTTTTGTGTGTGTGTGTAAATAATTTTCGTGTAATACAGTTTGTAGAGCATCCCCTTAGTAAATATATTGCTACTTCACAAACACAAGTATATAATTATTAAACTGAACAAGTCTATGATGAGAAACTTGCGTTAAGGGCCTGTCCAAACGGAATACAAAGGCAGTTAAGAATTATTTTTGATAATAATTATTTAATAATAATTATTATTATAATTAAATTTAGTTTAGACCACACCAAAATAAATTCTTCACGAATACTGTTCCTAAAGTTTGAGGAAAACAATAGAAATATAACCAGTTATATATTAGGGACAGGCCATTTTAAGGAAGGGGTGGGAAGCCAGATTTTTTTTGCCAGCAGTCAGTGTAGTCTAATTGTCCTAAGAGAAAACACTAAGTTTGCATATTTGACTAAAAGGGTTGGCCCTGATGACACTCACTCAATCTTTTTCACAATGAGTAGAATTAGTTATCTGCAAATTAGAGTCGCAGCCTCTCCCGCTTCTAAGACACCCCCTCCAAGAATGCGTGTTTATAGTTACTTTGTCATTTTGTGTGAGATCTTCAAGCTGAAATAATGCAAGACAAAAATAATACAATTAGCAAAACAGCAGTCGGTGTAGTCTAATTGTCCTGAGAGAAAACAATAAGTTTTCATATTTGACTAAAAGGGTTGGACCAAAATAATGATTACACTAACTGCAGCCATTTAATTCGTTTCAATTAGAAATAAATATTATATCAAATGATACACGGTCTGAAAATATCTAATTAGGAGGCAGTGTTGTATAAACTGATACGTTATCATTTATCAGATAATGCAGTACGAGATAACGAATTTTTATCTTCTATTCTTACCTTAAATGAAAATGGTACTGCTCAGAAACGCAATAGCCACCACAGCATCCAACTTTACAAGTAGTGTGGTTGTTAATGGTGCTGATCGGATATATAATATTGCCACCACCAGATACACCATCTTGTAAATCTTATTACTACTCATGGAAAGAAAGTTTTACCAGCCCGAGATTTTCACCATAAGTCTTCGTATGGTATCGAGTTTATTATTATTTTTTATATTTTACCTGAAGATGTTATGTTAGTTCTTTTTTTTTTTTTAAGAAAACCCCCAACAAATTGATATAGAAATATAAGCAGGATTTTCTTTTTTTTTACCTGAAGATGTTATGCTGGTTATTTTTTTTTATTAAAAGAAACCCAACAAATTATAATACATATGAGCAGTTTATTCTCTTCTGCAAAGCAATATAGAGTTTTTCAAACTCGTTTTATGTGCTCATATTTCTAGCATCACCCTTTCCATTAAATGGTTGCTCCCGTGTATGCCTGTGAATTTCTAGTGCAGATACGGTCAAAATTGCACGGAATATGCATTACCCCCAAAACGCTGTTATGTACTCGTCTAGTACTTTACTATAAACGGGCCATGCAAATAGAGGCATCAATCACCCCGTTGCACTGCTGTGTACTTATTTTAGTACACGTAATAATTCAGTCCTCAGGACTGTAGACGCAGGCTTAACCCTATCGCACTGTTTTGTACTTTTCAATTACATAATACAGCAAAATGGGACCTTCAAAATGAAGGCAAATAACCCCAGTGTACTGCTCTGTACTCGAACGTGCTGTTTTTGATTCAGGGCCAACAAGAGGTCACAGTGTACAACCTGACTTGCGTAATTATGGTAATTCATTCTAGTACCATGTTGCCAGCTACATAATGTGTATACATTACACATAACACTTGAAAATTGAATCCCAGGTTATTTAGTTGCCATTAATTTTGGAAGGTACGAACAAGCAAGCATAGTAAGTTGTTTCAGTGAAAATGATCTACTTGAAGCGCCAGGGAAAAGTGGCTTCAAACATGCTTGACCCGATTCCGAACGAGGTTTCCAAGCAGAAAAAAGTAGGACCCATTGATCTAAAAGTAAAGTACAGAAGTCCCAGATTCCGCAATTTATTTCTTAAACTTTTGTTCCACCGTTTCAGTTTTATTCATTACAGTCACCATAGTATATGCCCATATTTTTTTATAATTCATGTATACATGTATATGTGTTATGTTTGTCTTGTCTTACCTTACCAATAATGATGCTAATCAACATCTTGGCCAATTGATCAGGTATTTCAATTCTTTGTCCTAACGACATCTTTTGGATTTCATGAGTTGCTTCCCTTATTAATGCCAACTAACCAATAACCTGTAACAGCACTATGTTGTACACTGGCAGAAATTGTTGGAGGCAATTAACTTTAAAAAAATGTATACTGTGTAAGATTAATTTCGGAAGTACGATTTTGCAAGCCAGGGAGAAGCCATTGCAGGTGTATTTTTTTTAGTGAAAGGATGTATTTGTACAAACATGGACCGGCAGTCGAAAATTGCAATTTTACGACTCCATTCCAGAGATCATGTAGGAGCAGTGTTCAAATTTGAACAACTTGATTTTGATTAGATGCGCAGCTCATCTCTCTCTCTCTCTCTCTCTCTCTCTCTCTCTCTCTCTCTCTCTCTCTCTCTCTCTCTCTCTCTCTCTCTCTCTCTCTCTCTCTCTCTCTCTCTCTCAAATCAACAAGAATCCATGGAAGGGTCTGACGCTCTGTTGTCAGAAGATATTTTACAGGAATATTACATTAAACTGTTTTTCTTTTTTAATGCAGAGTTTTAAAGATATTTTTAATATTCAATATGTGTATAAGACTGGCATCAGTTTCGTTTAGTACATAGAAGGTAGGAAGAAGTCTGTTAATGAAGAAAAAAAAAAACCCAACAACGACAACCCAGCAACCAATCCTTGTCAATATGCTCATCGCTTGCGGAGAATCAGCAATATCTAACGTTTTAAGAAAACTGCTATGGTGACCATTTTGAAATGCCAGGCCAGCTTCATTTTCAAGTAGGACACGACATGAGCAGTCATTTTTATTGATAACCCTAGATTGATCTGACTGGGATTCAGATCAATGCCATTTTCATTGAGTATCATCGAGATGTACGAAGTCTTTTGGTGAAAACCTTTGGCAGTATGATTTTTTGGTTTAGGAGTAATAATGACTGATTTTTTAAATGACTGCTGTGGTGGCCATATTGATGCCATTTCGGCACCATTTTTGTTGCTGACCAACTTGACACCATAAAAAGTCATCTAGTGAAAATCACTTGTTGTTATGACAGTCTGTTCAGGATGAGTTGTGATTAAATGTTTTTCAATATATTTGCTATTTCAGCAGGAACAGTTTTATTTACGTTCTGCTCAACATTACGAATGATATTTACGGTTCAGTGAATTTTAACATGGGCGTGTAAAAAGTGAACTAAAAGTACAGATTTCACGCATGAATGACTTTAACGCTCTTCACGCTGATACACAGATAATAATAATAATAATAATAATAATAATAATAATAATAATAATAATAATAATAATATGATGATGATGATGATGATGATGATGATGATGATGATGATAACGAGGACTTTATATAGCGCCTAATCTTTAGAAGCTCTAAGAGGAGCTTTACGACATTTGACAACACTTGAAGAAAAAAAAAAAACAAACCCAAAACAACATAATGATATGATTACAAAAATAAAAACAAACACTACAAAATTAGAAAACCATGTAAAGTTTTAAGGTAAGGATACGTTATAAGGATACATTATTAAGTCTTTTTGAGTGTTCTTGCAGTTGAAATAGATGCGTTTTAGGAGCGTTCTTGAATGAGATCACTGTCTTTGTGACTTAGTGCAGTGGGTAATTCATTCCATGTTGCTGTTCCCTGGTATGCAAAAGAGCGTTGTCCATATGATTTCAACTTCATAGTGGGAATATTGAGAATACGAGTGTCAGAAGAGGAGCATAAGCATCTTGCAGATGTATACACATGAATGAGGTCAAAATGGTATGTTGAAACTTAGCACAGAGAACAAATTGTGTGTTTAATTCTGGATTGTATGGATAGCCAGTGTAGGAGAGGCGTGCTCTGATCGCGATACTCTAATGATCCGAGCAGCAGTGTTTTTGAAGTTCCTGAAGTAGATATTTTCATGAACCAGACAGAATTGAATTACAATAGTCTAGTCTTGAAAGTACTAAGGAACATACAAGTGTTTTAGTGGCGTCAACTGACAGATACTTGCGAATAGAGCTGATGCGTCTCAGCTCAAGATATGCAGCCCGGCATATGTTCATGACATATAGATGCAATGTTAGAGTACTGTCAAAAGTGACACTGATGTTTTGTACTGACTACTTCAATTTAATGTTGGTGTTGCTGATATTTATTGTCTGAGGTAAAGGGTGTGAATGAGAGTCTTTGTGTTGTAATCAGGATGGCTTCCGTTTTATCACCATTCATCTGCAGCATGTTACATGTCATCCATGATTTCACATCAGAAATGCACCTCTCTACGCCTTGGATAGTAGCTTCAACTTCAGCTGGATGGCTAGATTTGTATATTTGGGTGTCAGTATGCAATTGGTGAGACACTGGATGATGATCTATGACACTTGAGAGTGGCTGATTATACAGAATGAAAAAAATAGGTCCAAGAACAGACCCCTGTGGAACACCACAGCATAGATCAACTGGGCTGGAATGTTTTCCATTTGCGGACACAATTCGTGGCCTGTTGACCAAGTAGGACTTAAAACATAGTAAGGCCACATCGTGAATGCTAAATACATGCTGGAGACGGTGAAGTAATATATCATGGTCTATAGTGTCAACTGCTGCAGACAAGTCAAGGAGTCTTTCCGCTATCCAAAGCAGAGAGAAGGTCATTGACTACTTTCAGAAGAGCTGTTTCAGTACTGTATACTGTTGCGAGGGCGATATGCAGACTGTTTATTGTTAAAAGGACTGTTTGAATTCAGATGAGATTCAAGTTGGGTTAGAACAACGTTTTCTAAGATTTTTTGTTTACATGAATGGGAGATTAGAAACTGGGAGGTAGTATTTTTAGATCATTATGGTCGGGTGTTGGTTTCTTCAAAAGAGGCTTTACAATAGCAGTTTTGTAAAATGATGGGAATTCTCCAGATGAGAGAGACGTGTTAATGACATCAGTTAGTGAAGGCAATGTGGGATCCAAGCACTGCAGCAGCAATGACGTCGGAATCGGATCCAGTTCAGATGGATTTCGTGCACTCTTCATCACGATTGTACGTATTAAATCCACAGAGACAGGTTCAAATGTTGCTAACCGTTGCCGCTGAATTCTGTATCGCAACTGTATGGTGATGACGAATCAACTGTACTTGTGTTGTCAAGTTTATCTCTGGTGGTTTGTACTTTGTCACGGAAGAAATTTGCAAACAGGTCCGGAAGGTCCACTAGAGACAATGTAGCTGGAAGTGGTGTACATTTTTGTTCCTTGACAGTAGCTTGTTAGTAATTTCAAATAGCTCTTTGCAGCTAGAACTTGCCGTGATCTTAGTACTGTAGTGGGCCGATTTTGCTGCATAGACTATGTGACATTCTTTTTAACGGTATCATACATCTGCTTATGAATAGTGAGTTTTTTGGAAAGCAAAGACTCTAATCTTTACAGTGCGAAGCTGGTCCCTAACACTGCTATACCAAGGAGAACACTTCTGAATTGTTACTTTGCACTTGGTTTCTGGGGCATGTTTGTTGAGCAATGAACGCAGGCAGTTATCGACTTGTTCTGCTGTAGTAGGTAAGCTAGTTGTTAGGTTTGCTTGGATGTCGTGCTTTAGTTTGGTTCGGTTTATCATACGGAGGTTTCTCTTAGTAGCGAATAAAGGTGGAGGGTAAGGAACGGATATTTAAAGATGGCATATAATGCAGAGGTGATCTGATGAAAGTTCGTGGGACAATAGGGAGGACTGAAGAAGATAAACACCACCCATTGGATATATGATTAAAAAGAATGATCTGATCACAAGTAATCCACCATAGAAATGTACATTTGTGTTGTTATTTTGGGTTTAACTCCATTTCACATCGTAGGATAGGCTATACACAGCGGGTGGCCAGTATTATTGGCGGAGGAAGAACTAGGGGAAACAAAATGGTAAAAACATCGACCCACGCTACTGGCTGTTTTCTCACATACTCACATTGGCCAAGCTGACTCGAATCAATGTGAATGAGGTGACTGGCAGTGATCGATAAAGGCGAGCTCTTTAGACCACTCATCTCCATACATTTTTTAAATACAGGACTGATTATTAAGTTTTTTTTTTCTCCGACTAGTGGGCATAGTAAGTTCTGTTCTAAAATTCAGAGAAAGGTTTTAAAAAATGCTAGAGTGTCACCCTTTTTTAAACAACAATAACAACCACCTCAAAAATTAAATGATTGTTTCCTAAGTTATACAGGTCTTTGACTGGGACTATAAGTCAGCCCTCTTACCCGTAATGTTATGGATTGGCAGTTCAGGGGATGACGATATTACACATTCACTACAACGTACAAAAATCTGCAGCGAGATCGGTGAACATATTATATACACTTAACGGTATTTCTTGCAGCTGCCGTCGGTCGAAGAGTTCATTTGGTGGCACGTACATTATATTTCCAGAGCAAATCTTATGTTTGGTGACTTCTAAATCCACGTAGAATAACACAACCATCTGTCCTGTGGCCATTTTGAATTCGTGCTAAATAAGGATGTTACCAGTTCCAGGTATCTAGACCAACAAGTAGGTCTCTGCTTGTTTATATCTGACAAAAAAGCAGAGACCTACTTGTTGGTCTACCCGGTATCTAGACGACCAATCACGGGCGATTGGGTAAACTTAAGAAACACGTGGGCTTATTCATGTTCATGTTCAAACAGATTTTTTGAAAAAGTAAAATTATAAAATGTTGTTCGCCCCGGTTTTCCTTACGGGCCCGGTTGACACCCCCCCTCTCTTGTAGGCCCCATTTGTGTGTATAAGCACAGGAGTCTGCTGTTTTATAAATAAAACTCGATGGAGGGCTGTCCTGGAAAGATATGCATGCAGCAAAATTGTACATTTTAATGAACAGGTGACATCATACAAACATACCGTCCATCAGTATCTACACATATTTGGGGGGTTTGATTTAATGCGATAGTTTGTAACCAGTAAAGCTAAACTTAGACCCTATTTTCTGTTTGGCAGACAGCCACCAGGAAACACTGCATTGGTTTTGTTATGCCAACCATGAAACCCAGTTGCATCATAACCACTGCAAATGCAGTTTTATGGCTTTATTTATAGACAATATGTATTTAGAGAAAATGGTCTGTTTGAGAAGTATCCGATCTGTGATCTCATATCAAAATACAGTGATTTCGGAGCCCTAAAAATTGGATTTTGGTCATCAATGGCCATATTAAAAATAAAATTTAAAAAAAAAATAAAATTTCACATTAAAGTTACCCTTCACCAGGATATTCCTAACTCAAACAGATTGCCTAACCTTGTTATCTTGCCTATGTTTCTTTATTTCCAAAACCAAAGAGAGAAAGGTTTTAAAAAATGCTAGTGTCACCTTTGTAAAGCTAATACTTTTACATTTCTTTTTTATCTCAAGGATTTTCTAGGTGAATCCAGATATAGTATAGTTTATGACACATTAATAAAGATTTCGGTTATTAGCTTTGCAAATTTAAACTAAGAGTATTTGTGTGCGTATATATATATATATATATATATATATATATATATATATATATATATATATATATATATAATATTATGTGACCTACTGCTACAGCCCTGAAAGATTGACCTGCGAGTGACTCGGCACGTAGTGCTTTCACCTCAGACTATTTGCTCTATTTTTCCCTACTGTCTGCCTGCCAGAGGTCAGGTATTCTGCTATCTTTGAAGCGGAAACAAGTTACGTAATCTATACATTATTGATCGTCCCTTTCGATATAAATATAGCATTTCCTTGGATTAGACCCACAGTGGCATATTCCATTTACTGGTCGGGAGTGTCAACCTCTGCTTTTTATTGTTGTGTAGGGGGTTTAACGCCATTTTTCAACACCTGATAGGCTATATATGGTGAAAAGTACATGTGGATTAAGAACTCTGAAAAAGACCAAGATGAACTACCGACCCACGGGAAGCTACTGGCAGGTTTTCATAACGTACCCACGCCTTTGATTGTAATAGATGGTCTAGGAACATTGTCGGTGCAAGCGTACTGAACTCCGAACTTGTTTGGTACATTCGTTTCTATTTGGGCCGAATGGGTACTCTTACACTATGGCAGTACGCGAATACTTGGGTCGAATTGATTTTTTTTTTCAAGTGAAGTGTCAAAAAGTTTTAATTTTAACTCCAACCATGTTCTGGTTAAACACACACACACACACAAACACGCGCGCCAGTTTGACTTGAAATCCTTTTGTTGTTAAGAAAATAAATAAAAATTTTGTCTTTTATTCATCTAAAATATTTTAAATAATAAAATGTAACCAGTTGATGGGTTATAAGATTTGAGTTACAGATTGCATCTTCCCATCGTAGTTGCAATTGTTACCATTTCGTCTTTTAGTTTTCTGTACTGATAGAACTGAAAAATAGTTTAAGCTGTGTTAAAACTCCAAATCACACCCACCCACCCACACGTGTTTCCTTACTCATGAGACCCCAAAGTAGCCTTGCTAAATAAGTTATTTGACTCAGTTGATCACTCCTATATCATCTCCATCCACGAGTCTGATATTCGAAAGAAGGTACGTGAGAAAGCTAATCCGATGAGAACTTTGCCGTTGAAATTTTAATGTCGCATGTCCAGAATTCTAATTTCACGTGTTATATAAAAACTGCTTGTCCTTAAAGTTCCATTTTCCAGGTCGAGAGTTTAGATTGTAAACAGTAGTGGTTGAAAGCTATATTTTCTATGTTGAGGGTTTTATATTGTGAATTACGCTGCGGTGGTTGAAATTTCAATGTCATACGTCGAGAATTACTAATTTTCCTTTTGTTTTAAAAGAGTTTATGTTGAAAGTTGCTTTTCATATTCAGAGTATTTAAATTTCATCTGTCGAATTACACAGCGCTGGTTGAAAAATTGATGTCCAATGTCAAGGTTTTAGATTGTATCTTTTGAATTACAGTTGTTGTTGAAATTTCGATGTAAAATGTCTCGAGTTTCAACTTAACATGTCAGTATTGTTATTTTTATATGATGAAATGAGTTTTTTGTTTTAAAAGTAACATTACACATTGTCCACTTTAGCAATTCAAAATAATATCGAGTATTAAGATACTGCATTCGTTTATTCAGTTATGACGCGCCATTGCATTCATGCATATACCGAAAGTCACAACTCGATCACCAAGTCCAGAATTACTACAGATTTATTCGCCAGATGTCGTTCTCGTGAATGGACCGCGTTATTTTAAACAATGAGGCTACTTCTCGTTGCTGTAAACTTCAACAGATGAAATCTAAATACTTGCCATGTAAAATGGAACTTTCATCACAAACAGTTACATAATCGTGTGAACTAGGGATTCTCGACAGATGATACTGAAATTTCAACCACCGCTGATAATTCTATTTTTTTTATAGCGCTGTTCAAATTAGTAAATAAACGTAGCCCATCACGTGAAGCACCATGTCATCTAAAATTAAGGCTTTAAACAGACGCTCCAGAGTAAATATAAGGAGTTGTATATTAAGCTTGAGGGCTCAAGAGTTTTTTACTGTTGTTGTCAGTTTGTTTTTTGAATTTCATCGGTATTTTTTATTTAATAATTTATTCTCTTGAACACAAAACAAGTGTACTTTATTAAATAAAAAAGTTCTGGCAGAAATAAATTCTGTGGGAATTTAACGGAAACATTTTAAACTGATTCAATTAGGGATTTGTATGTCATCGCCTCTATATTGGGATTTCATCTAGATTAGAAACTGTTTAGTGATAGGACTTGTATTATTCAATCTAGGAATTAAATTTTTGGATTATATTCACAAACCGTAAGTCGTATTTCCAACTGTTGCATTGTTTTCTAGGGAAATAAATTATTTTGTTAAAATATACAAAAGATTGTTGTCTTCACTATTTTTTTCTTGTTACCTTTGTTACAGGTAACACATACGAAATTAAACTTAAAACATAAACTCTTTAAACCAATCCGCAAATTAATAATTCTCGAAGTATAAAATTGAAATACTGACATCCGCCGTGTTATTCAAACGACACAATCTGAAATATCTACATAGAAAATATGAGTTTTAACCACTATTGTTTAACAGATGCAATCTAAAATCTCGACCTAGAAAATGGAACTTTTAAGGACAAGCAGTTTTGATACAACACGTGAAACTGGTATTCTGGACATGGGACATCCAAATTTCAACGGCAGCTTTTGTCCACTACAGCGCCTCATAGACCTCTGCATGATTCTGTCAGGTAATCTGAGGTATTTTTGTCACTCTGTATTACTTTTTTTCCTTCAGATTATAGTATTTTCTTAGCACTAACAGTTTGAGGTGGATAATATGTGTTTGCTGAAAGGCCAGCACTCCATGTTGATACTTGCTAATATAAATCTGTTCTGATTCATTCCTGTTATAGCAGACACCGTTATTCAGATAGAATAATGATGATTTAGTTTAATGTGATTAGCCAATATTCAACAGGACTCTGCTGAAAGAAGCTGGCACAGTCCTCTGCTAGTCACATGTATGGTTTATCTGCCAGTCTCTCTGCTAGTAACATGTATGGTTCATCTCTCTCTCTCTCTCTCTCTCTCTCTCTCTCTCTCTCTCTCTCTCTCTCTCTCTCTCTCTCTCTCTCTCTCGCTTACTTAGCTATAGCATCCATATCAGATACTGGAGGTCATGTGGTTGAACCCTAGACAAGTCATAATAAAGACTTTAAAAAAAATGGTAATAGCAGTTGCCTTGTTTGGATCTTGTCATAAGAGGTTAGCGTTTGGACTGGTCGACCTGGTGTCAGGATAATGTGACTGGGTGTGACATAATGCAACATGTCTATGGCATATAGTCCGAGTTTCCTCTGACCCTTGACAGCCCATTTTTGATATATGGTTTTTTTTATGTTGGTATGTAGGGTCAGAGTCTATTCCCTATCAAAAACTTGGAATTTGCCGACAACATTTGGTGTCGGCATAGGGTACTCGCCAACTATAAGACCTAGAAAACTTAAATGACCTTGCATTGACCCATAGTTACATTAAATCGATAGGGAAATCATTTATCTTCTCAGAAATTACAAGCATAACACCGATTTTGTCTTTAATCCGTTTTCAGACGAGACGTAACTACAGCGTTGATGAATTTTGACCTCGTTCGCACCATTTTAATTGCTAGTCAAATGACTAACTAAATCTCGCAGCCGATGTGCATAAGGTGGCGCTCTACAGTTTTGTATTTAGCATAGGGTTAAAATTTTAAAGAAAAAGAGTTTCCCTGGGTTGTCTCACTAGTTATACTGGTTATTTAAAAGAGACTTTGCATATCTTAGGTGTTGTTCAAAGAACCTTTAATTCCCTTTATTTTGATGTATGATTGATGGGTGTAATATGGGTTAGAGAATATACAGCTTGGCCTTACTCCAGATGTGCACCTTTCAAAAACGTGCTAGCTCTACTTGCTCATTTTCACTTCTCGAACTTCAGAGGTAAATTATAAAAAAGAGCCGATAACTTTTTTTACATTTTATGTATTTGGTAATTCAGTCATTGCACTTTTAGAAGCTGGTATTATCTAGTTTGGCAAAATTAATTTTCCATATTTTAATAGCTGCCAAGAATAGTGTACTTTAGACAAATTTAGGTTGATTTTTGGAGCACAAGTGAGCAGTCATTTTAGTTAGCAGTGTCCCAAGATCATTTAAAATTTCCAAAAGTACAATATCCAAAGAAATTTCATCCACATTACATGAAAGTAGTATATAGGTATGCCAACATTCTCTGCACTGTGCATGTTTAAAATGCAAACAACTTCACCTTACATACATCACTCTCTCAAAAGTACATAATAACTGGTGAGCGCCACCATAAAGAGAATATAGGTATTATTATTGTATGATTTAATTTTGATTGTACGACTGAAATATTTAAGTCGCAAACATCAAAACAGTCTTTTGTAATAATTGTCATGTATTCCCCCCCCCTCCGAACAGCATTTATTAGAGTCAGTCTTAAACCGGTACAGCCCCCCCCCCCCTTATGATAAAAAGTGAACTATTTTAAAAATGCGCATTGCATTTTGTCAACATAGCAACCAGTGTTATGCTGATAGACAGGAACATGAAACTAGCCATATTTATTCCTGAGATGTCAACAATAAATTTTACAGTTATAAAAGGGATATAACAGGTGAGGTTCATAAAGGTCAAAGGTCAAATTGTAAATATTAACTAATTCTTTGATATGGAAGAAAGCAAATTTGCTTTTGTTATCATTTATTTTTTAATTTCATTGCAAATAAACGAAATAAAACATTTTCACTATGGATTTCTTTTACTTAATGCAACATTTTTCAATTTAAGTTGACTTTATTCATATATTCTAAGACTTCTAATTTCCCCATAATGAAGGTCATTACTCACCCAAACTTGCCTCATATCAAATTATGTATGCTAGAGCAAAAATAAGCATAATTAGCTTATTTTCATGAATAAAATCATTGTTAATGTACCATTTTACTCAGAACATCATACATAATAATATGAAAATAAGAAAAATAATTTCATAAATGTTTATATTTGTTTTTAAGGTGGCGCTCTACAGTTTCGTATTTAGCATAGGGTTAAAATTTTAAAGAAAAAGAGTTTCCCTGGGTTGCCTCACTAGTTATACTGGTTATTTAAAAGAGACTTTGTATATCTTAGGTGTTGTTCAAAGAACCTTTAATTCCCTTTATTTTGATGTATGATTGATGGGTGTAATATGGGTTAGAGAATATACAGCTTGGCCTTACTCCAGATGTGCACCTTTCAAAAACGTGCTAGCTCTACTTGCTCATTTTCACTTCTCGAACTTCAGAGGTAAATTGTAAAAAAAAAGAGCCGATAACTTTTTTTTTACATTTTATGTATTTGGTAATTCAGTCATTGCACTTTTAGAAGCTGGTATTATCTAGTTTGGCAAAATTAATTTTCCATATTTTAATAGCTGCCAAGAATAGTGTACTTTAGACAAATTTAGGTTGAATTTTGGAGCACAAGGGAGCAGTCATTTTAGTTAGCAGTGTTCTAAGATCATTTAAAATTTCCAAAAGTGCAATATCCAAAGAAATTTCATCCACATTACAATAAAGTAGTATATAGGTATGCCAACATTCTCTGCACTGTGCATGTTTAAAATGCAAACAACTTCACCTTACATACATCACTCTCTCAAAAGTACATAATAACTGGTGAGCGCCACCTAAACGTCATAGGTCAAATAGTCACGTGATAACAACAAAGTGCGTTGACATGTAGTTTCTGCGTGATCAGTCAGCCTCTTTCCAGGAAGATGCGACAGCGACATGCTTAGGGCTGATGTTATCCCAATTAATATGTTGAATAATACGTGTTTTTTCTTGTTATTGTATACATTGCGTGACTTTCATTCAATATTTTCGCGTTTATGTCTTCTTTCTGCAATACTGGAATGGAAGTTTTTGTGCATAAACCTATATTGCAACATGGCAGGTAAAGACGAATACTCGGAAGTTCTTGCCAATGAGATACTTTAAGAAAAGGGATACTATTTTAATATTAAAGAACTACAGTATGATGTAATAAAATCAGTTGTCAATGAAGGTGACACATTTGCCATCTTCCACAAGGGGTATGGGAAAACGCGGTTTTTGTTGTTATCACGTGACTATTTGACCTATGACTTTTATGCTTATCGGCTGCGAGATTTAGTCATGTGACTAGCAATGAAAATGGTGCGAACGAGGTCAAAATTCATCAACGCTGTAGTTACGTTTCGTCTGACAACGGATTAAAGACAAAATCGTGTTATGCTTGTAATTTCTGAGAAGATAAATGATTTCCCCATCGATTTAATGTAATTATGGGTCATTGTAAGGTCATTTAAGTTTCCTAGGCCTGATAGTAGGCGAGTACCCAATGCCGACACCAAATGGTGTCGGCAAATTCCAAGTTTTTGATAGGGAATAGACTCTGACCCTACACACCAACATAAAAAACCAAATATCAAAAATGGGGTGTCAAGGGTCAGAGGAAACTCGGACTATATTGCATGATACCCAAGTACTTGACATCACAATAAACTGCCACAATGCAGACATCATAGTTATATGACTGGAAAATTATGAAAGTTATGTAAAAATATTAAAAATTACATATTTTAATTAAGTATTAAATCATATGTAATAAATACTATTGAAGTGGACCTTTTATTCCAAAATATGTGCTTAACAGATAACCTCACAACTTCGTTATATACTCTTCTCCATCATCAGCAAATACAGTGATGAACATACTTTTATAAAATTTTACATGAAAAAGCAGCTGCTTAACCCACTAAACCTTGGAGGTTTTTGTTGTTTTCGCCTGAAATGAGAGTAGGAAATCGATTTTGGGAGATATTTCTGAATACAACCTAATACATCGACTTCCAAGATATTTTCGGTTAACCTAATGCCTATGTTGTGTTAGAAACGTTGATTTTCATTGGCTCTTTCGTTTAAGCATGAGCAGAAGGGTAAAAATTGGATTTTTTTTTTTGCGTAAGGTACCCATCATTTTCGTGTTGAGACCAATCTTCATTCTAAATACCAATCTTATCCTGCTTTTTTGCAAAGGTTCACATGTCTGTGTACAATTCAGACTGGTCTGTCTTAAATCTGAGGCCCAAAAAATGTCTAAAATCCGGACACAAAACCGGATCACGACCTCAGGCGAATTTCGGCTGGAAAAAAATCTGGTAAAACGTGACGTTTTGCCCTCTGTATTTTGTAGTGCAACTAGAAAATCCATATTATTTGGTATTATCATAAAGCTACGTCTGTCTACCTTTCAATAATACCACCCACTTGATTGAATCACACATAACCTTAACACTACAGATCTTAGAAGTAAGCTAGCACCTCCTGCCCTGTCAATGCAGCGCTAGAGGTTATTGAGTTAACCCAATTTCCTTTCTTCGCAACAGAATGGTTGTCTGAGGTTCATAATTGGTTTTAACAAAAGATCTTGGGTTGGGGTGGGGCTTGATGTATTGGGCCATACATTACATACTGATACATTATGGTTAACATGACAATAGCATTTATGTTTATACACAACAATTTTCATATGGATAAGACTACTCTTGGTTGACAAAATGTTGCATCGAATAGATACATTTGGTTGGGTAGAATGCATTAAGTAAGCACTGAACAATGCAATCATTATGATTTCTTTCATTTTCAGGGTTTGTCCAGAACTAGAGATGGTCTTCTAGTGGCAGAGATGGATCTGAATTTGTGTAGGCAAATAAAGGACAAGTGGGGCTTCAGGGTAAAATAAAATACATGTGCATACTGCTTTTACACTTTAATCACAAAATATTGTTGATGGGACATTTGTGCAGAGCAGAGGCTTTTTATTAATTATCTGCCAGTCTTGTCTTAATTGGAACCTGACTAATATAAAAAGAGTTTTTGAAAATTGCTGTAACTGTGTCTGTGCATCTATCTTAAGTTCAGCCTGCACACTGTACAGTTTACACAACAGTGTTTCAGATTTTCCATAATTTCTTACACTTGAGGTGAGGAAGAAATTTTATAATTACTGGGTCATAAGGTCAGGAGTCAAGAGTCACTATGACATCAAGGAGAGAAATGGTCACTTCACAAACAGTTTATTTTGCATCAAAGACCAGGACTAAACACTGTGAGTAGCTTGCACTTCACAAACAGTTTATTTTGCATTAAAGACCAGGATTAAACACTGTGAGTAGCTAGCACTTCATAAACAGTATATTTTGCATCAAAGACCAGGATTAAACACTGTGAGTAGCTTGCACTTCACAAATAGTTTATTTTGCATCAAAGACCAGTATTAAACAATGTGAGTAGCTTCCACTTCACAAACAGTTTATTTTCCATCTACGACCAGGATTAAACACTGTGAGTAGCTTGCACTTCACAAACAGTATATTTTGCATCTAAGACCAGGATTAAACACTGTGAGTAGCTTGAACTTCACAAATAGTTTTTTTTTTTGCATCAAAGACCAGTATTAAACAGGATTAAACACTGAGTAGCTTGCACTTCACAAACAGTATATTTTGCATCAAAGACAAGGATTAAACACTGTGAGAAGCTTGCACTTCACAACAGTTTTTTTTGCATCTAAGACTAGGATTAAACACTCTGAGTAGCATGCACTTCAGAAACAGTTTATTTTGCATCAAAGACCAGGATTAAACACTGTGAGTAGCTTACACTTCACAAACAGTTTATTTTCCATCTAAGACCAGGATTAAACACTCTTAGCATGCACTTCACAAACAGTTTATTTTGCATCTAAAACCAGGATTAAAGACTGTGAGTAGCTTGCACTTCACAAACAATTTGTTTTGTATCCAAAACCAGGATTAAACACAGTGAGTAGCTTGCACTTCACAGTTTATTTTGCATCAAAGACCAGGATTAAACACAGTGAGTAGCTTGCACTTCACAGTTTATTTTGCATCAAAAACCAGGATTAAACACTGCGAGTAGCTTGCACTTCACAAACAGTTTATTTTGCATCAAAGACCAGGATTGAACACTGTGAGTAGCTTGCACTTCACAAACAGTTTATTTTGCATCTAAAATCAGGATTAAACACAGTGAGTAGCTTGCACTTAACAGTTTATTTTGCATCTAAAACCAGGATTAAACACTGTGAGTAGATTGCACTTCACAAACAGTTTATTTTGCATCAAAGACCAGGATTGAACACTGTGAGTAGCTTGCACTTCACAAACAGTTTATTTTGCATCTAAAACCAGGATTAAACACTGTGAGTAGCTTGCACTTCACAAACAGTTTATTTTGCATCAAAGACCAGGAATAAACCCTGTGAGTAGCTTGCACTTCACAAATAGTTTATTTTGCATCAAAGACCAGGATTAAACACTGTGAGTAGCTTGCACTTCACAAACAGTTTATTTTGCATCTAAAACCAGGAAAAACCTTGTGAGTAGCTTGCACTTCACAAACAGTTTTTTTTTTGCATCTAAAACCAGGATTAAATACTGTGAGTAGCTTGCACTTCACAGTTTATTTTGCATCTAAAACCAGGATTAAACACTGTGAGTAGATTGCACTTTACAAACAGTTTATTTTGCATCAAAGACCAGGATTAAACACTGAGTAGATTGCATTTTACAAACAGTTTATTTTGCATCAAAGACCAGGATTAAACACTGTGAGTAGATTGCACTTCACAACAGTTTATTTTGCATCTAAAACCAGGATTAAACACTGTGAGTAGCATGCACTTCACAAACAGTTTATTTTGCATCTAAAACCAGGATTAAGCACAGTAAGTAGCTTGCACTTCACAGTTTATTTTGCATCAAAGAGCAGGATTAAACACTGTGAGTAGCTTGCACTTTACAAACAGTTTATTTTGCATCAAAGACCAGGATTAAACACTGTGAGTAGATTGCACTTTACAAACAGTTTATTTTGCATCAAAGACCAGGATTAAACACTGTGAGTAGATTACACTTCACAACAGTTTATTTTGCATCTAAAACCAGGATTAAACACTGTGAGTAGCATGCACTTCACAAACAGTTTATTTTGCATCTAAAACCAAGATTAAATACAGTGAGTAGCTTGCATTTCACAGTTTATTTTGCATCAAAGACCAGTATTAAACACTGTGAATAGCTTGCACTTCACAAACAGTTTATTTTGCATCAAAGACCAGGATTAAACACTGTGAGTAGCTTGCACTTTACAAACAAATTATTTTGCATCAAAGTCCAGGATTAAACACTGAGTAGCTTGTACTTCAAAAACAGTTTATTTTGCATCTAAAACCAGGATTAAACACTGTGAGAAGCTTGCACTTCACAAACAGTTTTTTTTGCATCAACGACCAGGATTAAACACTGTGAGTAGCTTGCACTTCACAAATAGTTTCTTTTGTATTTTGTATCTAAAACCAGGATTAAACACTGTGAGTAGCTTGCACTTTACAAACAGTTTATTTTGCATCAAAGACCAGGATTAAACACTGTGAGTAGCTTGCACTTTACAAACAGTTTATTTTGCATCAAAAGCAAGGATTAAACACAGTGAGTAGCTTGCACTTCACAGTTTTTGTTTTGCATGAAAGACCAGGATTAAACACTGTGAGTAGCTTGCACTTCACAAACAGTTTATTTTGCATCCAAAATCAGGATTAAACACTGTGAGTAGCTTGCACTTCACAAACAATTTGTTTTGTATCTAAAACCAGGATTAAACACAGTGAGTAGCTTGCACTTCACAGTTTATTTTGCATCAAAGACCAGGATTAAACACAGTGAGTAGCTTGCTCTTCACAAACAGTTTATTTTGCATCTAAAACCAGGATTAAACATTGTGAGTAGCTTGCACTTCACAAACAGTTTATTTTGCATCTAAAACCAGGATTAAACACAGTGAGTAGCTTGCACTTCAGAAACAGTTTATTTTGCATCAAAGACCAGGATTAAACACTGTGAGTAGCTTGCACTTCACAAACAGTTTATTTTGCATCAAAGACCAGAATTAAACACTGTGAGTAGCTTGCACTTGGGGTAAGAAAGAAGTATATTAATTTGATGGTCAAAAGGTTCATGGTCATTGATTGTGAAACTTGGTTTGTGTCAAGGTAATGAGACCAAAATACATTACCCAGGATGCTTTGTGGTTGCTGTCTCAGGCTAAGTCAGTGGTACAATTTGAAGCTGCATCTCTCAGTAACAAATATGGACACTGAAAAAAGAAAATGTTTCTTGCACAGAATCATTAATTCTATATCACAGACCTTGGCCGAATTGGCTTGCACTTTGGGTAAAGAGAATTTTCAGTCTGGGAGTCAAAGGTCAAGGTCACTTCTAGAAAGAAGAGAAATGGTTGTGACAAAAAAAAAACATTTATATTCTTTACGGTGTATATTTACCAATTTATGGCTGACTGTTTAATTTGGTAAGAAAGAAAAGTTTATTGATTTAGGGAGTCAAAGGTCATGGTCACTGACTGAAAGAAGAAAAATTATTTTTGCATAGTAACTTTGGCTCTGGACCATGTACCTCAACCAAAGTTTTGAACATAGTGAAAAGATTTCTCAATTTATGTCAAAATATCCTAGGTCAAAATCATTGCTGATCAGAGAATTTGTTTTATAGATTAACCTTTGTCTTTAGTGAAAATTCCTTGGCCAAACTTCAGGGATAAGTTGCACTTAGGATAATAAAAAAGCTTTCTGAGGTATAGAGGTCATACATTGTGATCATGGCAAGTCTAATAGGAAAAATATTGTATGTGCACATTTTCTGTAGAGACTTCATACCTTGACCAAAGGTCATTAAGACCCATTGGTTAATAATTTCTAGAGTTAGCCATGCCCAAATAGTTCCTACAGTGAGGACTATTAAACAAAGTGGCAAACATGTAATGTACCATTCAGTGTAATGTTATTAATCCCTTATTGATTTTGGGTTCAGAGGTCAAAGTTGTTGCCAGCTATATGAGTCAGTGCATGACACATACCAGCCATTCCCACAATATATATATATTTTTTTTTACATAGAATGCCTTCCATTTGTATCTACAAACAAGTAGAAAAGACATGTACAACTGTTGTTGTAACTTGAGCAAGCCAAGAATGTCAGTATATTCTAGGTACTTAAAGAACATTGCAGGATTTATCCACATACTTTATCAAGGTTCCTTTACTGACCAGCATGGCTGGTTGGAACATTTTATTTGTCGAGTAATATATGTTCCCAAATTGTTGTGCAAATGGTCTTAGCTTGAATTCTCCAAGGCATTATTGCTTTTTTTTTTCCTTTTCTAATTTATCTATTGCCATGACCAACCTCAGTTGCTGGAAATGTGTAAGAGCAAGTCTTACCTTTGTGATAGGTATATATGATCTGAACAAGATTGAAAAGGCATGTGTGTTGGAGGGGTGAGTTTAAAGGACAGGTATGATTCAAACGTATAAATCATTGTTGACCAAAGGTATGTATTGCTGTGATTAGAATTTGTTCTGGTAGTCCTGGGTTTGATTTTGGGATGTAGCTGTGGTTCATCTCCTTTCCTATTGCAGTTACATTCGGAGCTATTTAGTTAATTTAGATGATATAATATGCTGACCTCATAATTATTTGTATGTGACCCCCTCCAAACAAACACTGATAAATACAGTACAGAACATTGCCACAATATTCAGATACCTGGCATCACACAAATAACTTCACTCAGCCCTTGCCTAAGTCCCATCCTTGCCTGGGAACATGACAACACAGAACAACTGAAATAAATTTGGGACCCAGAACACTTTGACCTTCTAAAGTTTTAATGTATATTTTTTATATACATCTCTGCCTTAATAACTGTCAAGCAACGAGGTCCATTATAAACATAGACCAGAGTGTAGGAAAGGGCCCAAGATTCCGATTTTGGTGAATAGTATGAGGGAAGTGCTTGCTAGCATCTGTTAAAAGATCATCAGTCCATCATCAAGTGTTATGAAAATGCCAGCTTAGCCACTGGGTAGGGCTGTGATTTTCAAAGGAAATTATGCTGGCCATTGCTGTGAGGTCAGCAAATTCATGTATTGTAACTGACAGGTGGCAAATAATATGGTAATTAGCTTGTGTCGTCATAGAGAATTACCATTAAGTTCTCAACAAGTTTTAGAATGCCATCTTAATTCCTGAAATAGTCAAGTTATTACAATTGTTTTTTGATCTTTTTGATTTCACAATGTTCTGAATGTACAAGTCTTTGGACATGTAACTCAGGGTAAGCATTTCTGTATTGATAATTTTATGTTCATATATTTCTGTTCTTAATCTCAATAATACTTTTACATTTTGACCTTTACAGTGTGTTAATATTAAATGATGTTCATGATTGGGGTTTTTTTGCAAAATACTTTGTTATTGTCCACTTCTATATGTATCGCCAACATTTTATTAAAGGGATCTGCAGATCATTTTGCATTATAAGCAGATTGATGAGTTATCCAGGTGCACAATAATGAGTGAAGGAATTATCCAAACACAAAGTAATTAGAGTACTGTTTTCATGGATTTTGTTGTTGCTACAAACTACAATATATACAGGCTTACGTGTTGAGTCCAAATGCAAACAACTCAGATTTTGGTATGCCATTGAATAATGTACATGAACATCAAAGTCTATGTACTTATTCCAATAAACTACATAGATCTAGATCTGCCAGCACATAGGACTGTGCATCTTGCAGTTGGAATTGGCTTATAAATGAGTCTAGCTTACAACTTAAGGCCAAAATAAAAAAAAAACAATTATCCCTCTGTGAAGCCAGTAGGGTAACACTTCTCACTTCATGAATTTCCAGCCAAAATATTGTTTTTGGCAGGACCACAAAAATTTATAGCCATCAGACTTAATAATTTTGCAGTTATATTTTTCTTTCCTTAGATGACCCAGAGACTTGATCTGTATGCAGAGTCACTGAGAGAAGCTGTTAAACCTGACTACAATCCTCATATCATTAAGGAACACTGACCACTGACATGCTGGACAAGGTTAGCGAAAAGACAATGCTTTGGTTTTTTTTAAAATCATATCCTTGACATTGTCATAAGATTCTCAAAGCCTACTTTTAAAGAATATTTTAAAACTGATATAAGAGGAACTGTCTGGAAAAAAATTGCATTTCTTAACCTACAATCACAGAATGTCAATGAACTGGTATAGGAAAATCTTATTGGAATAAATTTAGAAATTTTACATTAAAAGATACAACTATCCCTTATTATAATAATGTTGATGAGAGCCACTGAATTTTTTAGTATTTGAACTGTGGCAATTGTCATGCTGCTTGGTCTGTTTGAATGGACAGAAAGTATTAACAGAATGAGTTGATTATAGCTCAACAAGTCATTGCTTGGAATTGATCTTCTACCTTGATCGTTACTCAAATTATAACAGTGTATACAGCAGCTGATTGGGGCAAGTCTGTTACTGAGATTTTACAGGAAGTTGTCATCAGCAGCAAAATAAATTTCTGAAATGATGTGTATCAATTCAAAATATCATTTAAAATTAAAATCTGAAAGATATGTCTATTCCAAACTGCTATATATGATCTTGACTGGTTTGGAAATGTAATTACAGAATACATTTAAATTTTATGCTACAGTTGGTGTAAAGATCAAACTGACATCTAAAATGGGATTATTGAGAGGAAATTGTCATTGAATAAACCTGAGATCCTAAAAACATCAGATCCTTGTTTTGGAGATGCTGACTACATTGTTTAGGGATCATGAATTGTGAGGCATGTCTGGTATTTGCCAATTCACAATACTTTCAGTTAATCCACATTAGGGTAATTAGAGTTGTTTCCCAGTCTGGTTGTCTGTTGAATTACCAATTTTTTTTTGTGCATGTTAACTTAAATTTGTTTATGTTCCAACTTTAATTTTTTAGTTGGTTTTAAACAAAATTTATTTATGTCTGTAAATTTCATCTACTATTCAGAATTATTACACATTTAGAAAATATGATTTCTAGACAATTTAAGGGTCTGAATATTTACAGAATATTGATGGGAAATACTGGATGACGACGGTTTTTTTTTTTTGCAGGATCCTCATTCAAATGAGTCTTTCATGGAGTCGTCTGTTAGATGGGGATCATGCTAGATCTGTGTGCTGATATTTTTGTAATGGCTAAATCAATTGGTTGGAAAAATATTTGAATCGCTTTGTCTTTTGTCTAGATCTACATTTACCTTCAATGCAGTTATTTATTTCAAACAGAAAAGACTTTAAAGAGCTACTGCTTGAATATTTTTTGGCTAGAAATCGACTCAAATTTTAATTTTTCAGGTCTTTGACCACTTAATGATGAACTTCAGTGCTCAAAGAAATTTTTTTGACAAAGGCCCAGGGCTGGTGACTTAAATAAACCCACAAGCCCTGTGCAAGGAATTATTACCCCCCCCATCCCATATCTTTTAATTTTTGCTGGCATTCTTCAGAAAATATAAACACCCGGAGTTCTGCAATTTGTTTATTGTTGGGCTTTGCTGATAGCTAATTGCTTCCTAAATCAGCCATATAAATCAGTTATACTTGAGCACTGTTCTGACAACTGAAATGATCATGCAAAATCTGACTTCAGAGAAATGTTTAATCAGTTTATCTCTGAATCTTGAACTTGAAATTATTGAACTATGAACAGTCAGTCAGTGTCATCATATACATGCATCAAATTGTCATGACCACTGACCTGCATAAATGTATTTCAGTGCAAGAGTTTTGTGTACACCAGGGTTCAGTATGGGATAAAAGTAAATGGTGTGAAATTAACTCAAAGGAGGGCAGAGGAAGAGAATAGTAGCAAAATGCAATACATAAAGAAACAAAGGCTGCTTATGATTTAAATATTTAATTTCTAATACAAATACATAAGTTCCTTTCCATTATAGATTGATTACTTATTATGGATTGATTATTTATATTTAGCTATATTTGCCAATTTTCTTTGAAAAAATGTCAAGCTATATAAAGGGACAAAACTCTCTAGAAGAAATTGTTGGACAGGTTTCCTCCTTTGATGTAGTTGACAGCTCGTTTGGTTGAAACAGTACATCATTTTATTAAAACAAATGCTTAGTAAAGGTAATCTGGAATAACTAGAATAACATGTTTAGTTAATTTTTTTATAAATTCTCTAAAAAGAGGAGAAGACTTTAAACATTTATAATTAGGATTGCATGTATTAGGGTGATATTTGTATTGTGTAGGATTTTAGAAATGTAACATGATTATTAATATCTCACAAAATACATAAATAAAGTAACATGATTATTAATATCTCACAAAATACATAAATAAAGAAACATGATTATTAATATCTCACAAAATACATAAATAAAGGAACATGATTATTAATATCTGACAAAATTCATAAATAAAGGAACATGATTATTAATATCTGACAAAATTCATAAATAAAGGAACATGATTATTAATATCTGACAAAATTCATAAATAAAGGAACATGATTATTAATATCTCACAAAATACATAAAGAAACATGATTATTAATATCTCACAAAATACATAAATAAAGGAACATTATTATTAATATCTGACAAAATTCATAAATAAAGGAACATGATTATTAATATCTCACTAAATACATAAAAAAAGGAACATGATTATTAATATCTCACAAAATACGTAAATAAAGGAACATGATTATTAATATCTCACAAAATACATAAATAAAGGAACATGATTATTAATATCTGACAAAATTCATAAAAAAAGAAACATGATTATTAATATCTCACAAAACACATAAATAAAGGAACATGATTATTAATATCTGACAAAATTCATAAATAAAGGAACATGATTATTAATATCTCACAAAATACATAAATAAGTTGGCGCTTACCAGTTATTATGTACTTTTGAGAGAGTGATGTATGTAAGGTGAAGTTGTTTGCATTTTAAACATGCATAGTGGAGAGAATGTTGGCATACCTATATGCTACTTTCATGTAATGTGGATGAAATTTCTTTGGATATTGTACTTTTGGAAATTTTAAATGATCTTAGGACACTGCTAACTAAAATGACTGCTCCCTTGTGCTCAAAAAATCAACCTAAATTTGTCTAAAGTACACTATTCTTGGCAGCTATTAAAATATGGAAAATTAATTTTGCCAAACTAGATAATACCAGCTTCTAAAAGTGCAATTACTGAATTACCAAATACATAAAATGTAAAAAAAGTTATCGGCTCTTTTTTTATAATTTACCTCTGAAGTTCAAGAAGTGAAAATGAGCAAGTAGAGCTATCACTTTTTTGAAAGCTGCACATCTGGAGTAAGGCCAAGCTGTATACTCTCTAACCCATATTACACCCATCAATCATACATCAAAATAAAGGGAATTAAAGGTTCTTTGAACAATACCTAAGATATACAAAGTCTCTTTTAAATAACCAGTATAACTAGTGAGGAAACCCGGGGAAACTCTTTTTCTTTAAAATTCTATCCCTATGCTAAATACAAAACTGTAGAGCGCCACCTAAAGGAACATGATTATTAATATCTCACTAAATACATAAATGAACATGATTATTAATATCTCACAAAATACATAAGTAAAGGAACATGATTATTAATATCTTAAAAAATACATAAATAAAGGAACATGATTATTAATATCTCACAAAATGCATAAATAAAGGAACATGATTATTAATATCTCACAAAATACATAAATAAAGGAACATTATTAATAATATCTCACAAAATACATAAATAAAGGAACATTATCATTAATATCTCACAAAGTACATAAATAAAGGAACATGATTATTAATATCTCACAAAGTACATAAATAAAGGAACATGATTATTAATATCTCACAAAGAAACATTATTAATAATATCTCACGTAATACATAAAGGAACATTATTATTAATATCTCACAAAATACATAAAGGAACATTATTATTAATATCTCACAAAATACATAAATAAAGGAACATTATTATTAATATCTCACAAAATAAAATTATCTTGTTGATCTTGCTTAATGTAGCATATTGTTTTTACCTAACAAGCCATTAGTATTTGCAGTAATTTGATATTATAGATAATTTTAGGAGTTAAAGAAGACTTTTTAACTTGAAAGTTGTCAGTCAAGATTATAATGCTGGGGTGAAATGAAAATTGCGAGCAAGTATCGTTTATGCTGTGTGATTTTGTATGTCTTGATTTTGTTGAATCTTGAAAATGACATTTTTGATGATAAAAACTTTAAATAATATAATCTCTGAACTTTTTTCTGCACAAAAGTTTAGTAATAATTTTTAAATCTTTTTTTTCATTATCCATTTCTTACTATAAATTGGTACTGAACCCTCCCTGAATCCCTTTCATCCTAAGACATAAACAATGATCCTTTCCTTTTGGGAGTTTAGATATAAAAACCAGCAAAAGAATGCATACAATGTTGTTTCTGTGCATTGTCATTATGTCATCATTATGAAGTTGAATCTTCTTAGAGGAGAGTAAAAACATTGAGATTAAGTGTATAGAATTTTCATGATTCATCTTCAGGTGTAATCCTGTTAAGTTGGATTGGAAATCACCAGGTCATGCAGTTTATATTAATGAAAGAACTAATTAACATTACTCTTTAACTGCTCACTTTCAGTGATTCTTATGTAAAACAAAGTTCATAATTTTTAGAGAGCAACCAGAGATCTAAATCAATCTTTTCTGGTCATCAAGTCAACATGTTGGTGATGCCTCTTTAAAGCATCCTTGTTTTGAACAAAAAATATCTAAATATCTTTTTAGGCGTATGTGTTCAAACCATCATGTTTTATGTGTATGGATGACCTTCATTATATATTGATCTGTTACATGGATTTAAATTTCAGTTTACTGCTTTTTGTTTTACAGTGCCATAACTATAGAGAATCTTAATTGATGCTCATTTCATATAAAATTTAAACTAGTCTAATAATTAATATTTCATGGAAGCCATGGGAGAAAGAAACTGGCACCATTTTAGCCTTGAAAAGTAGTTGTATTAGTAATATCAGTAAGATGCAGTCTACTTTAAAGTCATTGCTCATCACATTGTCTCTGTATCATAGAAATTCTAGATACCGAATGCAGTCTACTTTAAAGTCATTGCTCATCAAATTGTCTCTGTATCATAGAAATTCTAGATACCGAATGCAGTCTACTTTAAAGTCATTGCTCATCAAATTGTCTCTGTATCATAGAAATTCTAGATACCGAATGCAGTCTACTTTAAAGTCATTGCTCATCAAATGGTCTCTGTATCATAGAAATTCTAGATACCGAATGCAGTCTACTGTTAAGTCATTGCTCATCAAATGGTCTCTGTATCATAGAAATTCTAGATACCGAATGCAGTCTACTTTAAAGTCATTGCTCATCAAATGGTCTCTGTATCATAGAAATTCTAGATACCGAATGCAGTCTACTTTAAAGTCATTGCTCATCAAATGGTCTCTGTATCATAGAAATTCTAGATACCGAATGCAGTCTACTTTAAAGTTATTGCTCATCAAATGGTCTCTGTATCATAGAAATTCTAGATAACGAATGCAGTCTACTTTAAAGTCATTGCTCATCAAATGGTCTCTGTATCATAGAAATTCTAGATACGGAACGAGGTTGCATAATAACAAGAATGTTTCAGGTCTCCAGCATACACCCTCCCCCACAAAAAGCACAAACCTACCCTACCCCAAAGCAAACAAACATGAAACATTAATAATGTTGAAACACATCAAATAAATAATAGATGGTGATGTGTACTGTTAATGCAAGAAGGTGATGTAATTAATAATACCTGAAGTATTATACATCCATTCAGAAAGCATGGTTGAAACATTCAAGATATTTTTTTTTTTAGTTTTAAGCAGATTTTGTTTCAACATGTACAGGCAATGAGTTCCATATCCATGTCCTTGTTATAATGTACACACAGCTCTCATTATAATTCACATTTTTATAACACAAATTTCCATTGTTGTGATGCAGATACAGCTGTCAGTTGTTTTAGAGTGCATACAAATCTCCTTGTTAAAATGCACATACAACACATACAAATATAGCTTTCCCTTGTTATAATGCGTATACAGCTCTACCATATTATAATGAACATATACAGCTTTCTCTTGTTATAATAACATACTGCTGTCCCATTGTCATAATGCATATACAGGTGTCCCTTGTTAAAATTCAAATGCAGATCTCCATTATTATAATGTTCTTCATTATAACTTTATTCCAGATATAGTACAGTGCCACTATTGACTTATGACCAAAATCATACCACTCTGTAACAATATGGATTACTGTATGCATATTTTCATAACGAAACACTATTTGGCAAATATTGGTTGTTCCCATTATACCCTGGTTTTGTATATTATGCAATTCTCAGTATAACATGATTCTATACATACCACAATTCTCACTAGTTTGAGCGTGTAATTCCTAATTTTGTTTAACAAAGTTATTCTATCATGAATTTTGTTACCTGCTGCAGCCATTTACAGTCAGTGAAACTATGAACAGATACCTTTGTGTAGCAAAAGCTAAGGAGTCATGACCTGTTTTGCAACAGAAAGGTATCTAATTTTAACTAAATTGAAAATTATTTTCATTTTAAGGGATTTACAGACACTACATGCTGATGTCACTTAAAAATCACTTTCAACTATCAGTATTTAAATATGTAAAAACATCTTTGAAAAAATGTGATGTATTCTTGTAAATCTTTTCATTAGACCTGAGATAATAACCTTTATGATAATATCCTATATACCAGTAAATCTTTGTATCAGATTTGATGTAAATATATGACTTTCTGTTTATTATTCAATTAAGATCATGTAATCATATATTATTCATTTAAGTTCATGTAATCAGGTATTATTATTCACTGAAGTTAATGTACTAAGGAATTACATGATTTTCTTATATATTTTGACATAATAGTGCCAATTATATTTATGGAATGAAATTAAATTAAATATCATTTTTGGTAGATCTTTGTTTTATTTATATAGCATTGTGTTATAATTAGATTTATCATATATTGTAATAAAGCTGAAAATTAAGTATTCAGGGTTACTTGAAGTTTTATTTTATGTAGTCCTTTTACGACGTAGAATATAAGATCTGTTTGCTTATCTTGTCTTGAGGAGCAGTTGTCAAACTTGATACTCCCATCGTAGTGGGTAAGGAGCATTGTCCCTATCAAAGGCTGAAGAGCTGGTAGGGGAGGCAGTTGTCCTTGTCATCGAGGCTGAAGAGCTGGTAGGGAAGGCAGTTGTCCTTGTCATCGAGGCTGTAAGCAGGTAGGAGAGGCAGTTGTTCCTATTGTAGAGGCTGAGGGGCTAGTAGAGGAGGTAGCTGTCCTTGTCATCGAGGCTGAAGAGCTGGTAGGAGGCAGTTGTTCCTATTGTAGATGCCGAGGGGCTGGTAGAGGAGGCAGTTGTCCTTGTCATCGAGGCTGAAGAGCTGGTAGGAGACAGTTGTTCCTATTGTAGAGGCTGAGGGGCTGGTAGAGGAGGCAGTTGTACCCATCATAGAGGCAGAGGAGTGGTGTAGAACACAGTTGATGCCAATAAGTAGTGCAAAAAATAAGTGATACATTGTGACGCATACACCTTAGTATTGGAAATACTGTGACATTTGTCTTTCTGTCAGCATATCCCTCACTCTTCTTCTCCATCTCTCCTTCTTATGCTGGGTAGAAAATAAAAACTTGGTAGGTTTCTGGTCCATCTGCTGATCAGTATCAAGAGGTACTTAATTCCTCGTTCCCTTGTATGGTACATGGCTTAAATATAAAATATAGAATAATTTAAGTTAAAAAACATATTAAAGATTTTTTTATTATGTAAATTTTATGTTCATTCATTTAAAGGTCATACTTGTCTAAAGAAAGTTTCTTGGTTAAAATTTAGTTATTAATGTATGCAATTATTTTATGTTTTACCAGAGAGCATCACGTTAATGTGACACATTAGTGAGAAACAAGCAATACCATATATGCCTATTTATAAGTCCAACTGTGAACACTGTAGACCCTTATCAACCAGCACATAATGCATCAGCAAATCAGGGTCTTTTCTTTGTTCTACTGATTATTCCTGACAAACTGCATTGAAAAGAAAGGCTCCATTTTGTATTTCTCAACATTATAAGTCGGGCTACTCCTCTTGCCCTAAGTCGGAGTGGTCCAGCTATGGAGCCGAGAGCCAAATATGGCACTGTAAGCTGCCTCAGTGGACGTAGCCATATAGGGGATACCCATTCATTTATAGCCATATAGGGGATACCCATTCATTCATAGCCATATAGGGGATACCCATTCATTCATAGCCAAATAGGGGATACCCATTCATTCATAGTCATATAGGGGATACCCATTCATTAATAGCCATATAGGGGATACCCATTCATTCATAGTAATATAGGGGATACCCACTCATAACGGAAACATTAAAGGATCTAGAATGAAAACCATCTTCATAATGGAGCACACGTCTTGATGCTGATATGATGGACGATGATATTTTAAAAAATTTGTCAGCAAGATTGCGTATTGCATACATCGTGACCAAATGTGCTGATTTGCCTCTTGTCAATCTCGCCACAGGCGCTATCGCACACACACACACACACACACACACACACACACACACACACACGCACACATGAAAGAAGTTAAACACTCAACTCGATCTAGATAAGCAGGACCCCCTCTGTTGGTTCTCTCTAACGAAGATACTGAGCTCGAGTCAGCGAACTTGACTGTCAATCAAGCATAGATACAACAAACAGAAATACAGACTTAAATAACAAACATAAAATCATCTCCTCCAGGGAAGAATAATAATAATAATAATAATAATAATAATAATAATAATAATAATAATATAATAATACCTACTAAAAACAGGGCCCTCTACAATCAGGACAACGAGTTCGCTATATTTCAAGAGATGACCAAGAGTCAGCAAACTTTACTGCCATTCAAACATGGGTACAAGACAGATAATTTTATGCACTAAAACACAGGGCCGGCCCTAGGGCAATTCAAACGAGGCGACCACCTTGGGCCCCGCGCTTCTCCGCAATGTAGCTTCTTTTTTGCTTGTTGCCCCGGGCTAATCCCTTGCTGCCTTGGGCCTCGCACATTCTATGGCCGGGCGTGACCAAACATAATCTTTTCAAGCACAAAAAATAATACCTTTATGAATAGTAACCCCCTCCATAAAGGAAAGCCTGTTCATCATGTAGCAGAGACAGACCTATGGTCAGCAAACTAGACTGTCACTCAAAACAAGCACCAACCATATTAAAGTTAAAAAAAATGGAAAAGGGGGCGGGATACACACATATTAAATACAGAGTGAGTATATCAATTAGTCGCCATAATGCATGGATATTACATGCATTCTTCTAATGCTACTTTGCCCTGCATTACTTTTCTTTACCTCCTTTCCATTTTTTCCTCATAGTAAACGTTAAATATTGTTCCACTTAATATATTCTCTCAAACACTTCCTAAATATAACACAACAAACACGAATGAGTGGACTTAACATCTTTTATTACAGAATTAACACTTAAAATATGTATATCCTTCTCTGCCCCTATCTCTCAAATCGGTGATAGGAGACATAAGGCGCAACTAAAGGAGTATCAGACAAGCTCTAAACGACAATGAAAGAAAACCTAGACAATTTAATGTGGTCCCAAGTCCACACCATCAGGCCCTGCACAATCTTTATTGTAGCAATGTCTGGATTATTTCATAACACAACCGATGCATCTGGCTCAAACAATACTAAGTGAATAATGTAGTCCTAAGTCCAGACTATCATGGCCCCACTGCACAAGGTGGTATCTGATGGACTATCAGGCTCAGCCATAAAATGTAGAAACTATTAGACTGAGCACAGAGCAATACTAAAAGAAATGTACTTTGTCCCTATAATACAATTCAAACTGGTCTTATAGTTTGCGAGGCCCAATGCGCCATACTGGCAACAGGGCCCAGCAGATAGAGTTACAACAGTATGCCTAAATTTTTGTCAACTGGAACTCGGGACCAACATGTTTATCCGCCGCCAGGCTCACCTCACGCCGATCCTTGAACAATTACCATGTCTCACAAAAGTAAAGAAGGCAATTAAAAGCTTATCAAGTGGCACGGCCCCGGGCTAAGACTCCATCTCAGCGGAAGTCTATGCAGCTGGTGGTTCCCGACTGATGCAGAAGCTTTCTGACCTCTTTGAGTCTATGTGGAACCAGGAGATGATTCTGCAGGAGTTCAAAGACGCCTATATTGTTCATCTCTACAAGCGGAAGGTCAACCGACAAGCATGCGACAACCACCTTAGCATCTCCCTATTATCCATTGCAGGGAAGATACTGGCCAGAATTCTGCTAAATCGACTAACCATCCACCTGGAGCAAGGTTTGCTACCAGAGAGTCAGTGCGGCTTTAGGCAGGATCGGAGCAACATGGACATGATATTTTCAGCCAGACAACTTCAGGAGATATGCCAAGAGCAGAACGTTGGCCTCTACACAACTTTTGTGGATCTCACTAAGGCTTTTGACACTGTGAGTCGTGAAGGTCTGTAGAGTATCATGGCAAAGTTCGAATGCCCTGAGAAGTTCATTACCAGACTGTTCCACAATGGCATGCTTGCTAGAGTTCAGGATGATGGAGAGTTCTCTCTTCCCTTCCCAGTGACAAACGGTGTGAAACAGGGCTGCGTTCTAACTCCGACCCTGTTCAGCATGATGTTCACAGCGATGCTGACAAACGCTATCCATGAGGGTGACAGTGGCATCTATATCCGGTTTAGGACTGATAAGAACATCTTCAAACTGATGAGAATACTGCGGGCTACGACTAATGTCCAGGAATACACCATCTGCGACCTCCTCTTTGCTGACGACAGTGCTTTGAATGCTTGTACTTAGTCTGACATGAAAGAAAGTATGGATCGGTTCTTCAAAGCTTGCACGGTCTTCGGACTCACAATAAGTGCGACGAAGATGGAAATCATGTACCAGCCTGCACCATCAATCCTCTACACTGAACCCAGTATTACTGTCGATGGTAAGAAGCTTGCTGTTGCTGACAAGTTCATCTACCTTGGCAGCACCTTGGCACGCAGTCTCCATCGATGAAGATGTTACCCTCAGGATTGCTCGTGCAAGTGCAGACTTTTGCAGACTTCACAAAACTGTGAAACAGAAGAGCAATCAGCCTGCAAACCAAGATCAAGGTGTACAGCACAATAGTACTGCCCTCCCTCTTATACGCCTGTGAGACGTGGACGGTGTACAGTCGCCATGAAAAACAACGAAACTCCTTCCACATGCGCTGCCTCAGAAAACTGCTCCACATCAAATGGCAGGACAAGACTTCTGGCACAAAAGACCTACAGAAAGCTGAGATATCAAGCGTCCATGCCATGCTCAGAAGGTCACAACTCCGCTGGGCTGGCCATGTCTGCCGTATGCCTGATGAGCGCATCCCGAAGAGACTATTTTATGGGGAACTAGCTGAAGGCAAGCGTTCCAGAGAGGCCAAAAGAAACGGTACAAGGACACGCTCAAATCCTCAATGAAGTCCTGTGGCATTGGTTTAGACAGCTGGGAGCAACTTTCCGAAGGCCGCAATGCCTGGCGTCACCAGATCAACTCAGATGCACTGCCCTCATTGCCCTAGACTTTTAAGAGCACAGATTGGCTTCACAAGCCATCTGCGCACTCACAGCCCAGCCCAGATGTGAAGTCATGGTCGTCTTCGAGAACGAAGGACGAACAACAACAACAACCATGTTAAACTTGTTTACCATTTTTACAATATAAATCTCGTCTGTACCAATAACATGTCGACCCTTTATCATTTACCATTTTAAAATTACCATTTCTTTTTGTAACCATACTTACTTTTGTACATGTAAACACTTATGTCCCAATAAACATTTTTTTTTTGTACCCTTGATACCATGGACATGCTAAACCTATGAACCATACTGACATATGATTTAACGTACGTACCTATATTACCTCCCGTATGTGAACCATAGAAACCAATTTAACAAAGATTTCGCATTTGTACGTATATCACTCTCCGCTTGTTTACCCGTGAAATTAATGTAAACCCTATAACCCCCCCCCATAGCCACACATAAATACTTTTGAATGCACCCATGTGAATATAACAATAACGGTATAACAATAACGGAAAGTTCTTGTTACAAAAACTGGCGACTGATCGGACATGTCAAAGTAATATTTCTGATGAAAACCTGCTAAACAATTTACAATATTAATTTTTTTTTAGAGAATTTAAGCAGGCAGAACAATATAGTCACTTCCAGTTTAAGAAAATTATTTCTCAGGTTGAATTTTAATTGTTTTTTTTTTTAAATGGTTTATTTCGTGCTTTGATTTACTTCCTACCTTGGTTGAAAATATGATGTGGCTGAAACCAAAATATCAATCCTATGTGATATGCCAATGTCGTGCTGGTATGCTTTAGAAGTCAACCCACTCGCACACTCTAGATAAAGTGTGCACCTTGACCATATCTTAAGAACAGTGCTGAGTAAAATTAATATTTCCCTGTTAATAATATTTAGTAACAGTTTTACGTCAAAAAGTAAAAGGAGATCGTTATCATTAAAGTCATGTATAGTCCAAAACATTTAATAAGAAAGCATAGTAACACCATTTATGCGAAAGGTGAACCGTTACTGCACATGCACTGTAAGTTTCAGTTCTTTCAAAACTGACGATTTCACACGCGGTTACTTAGCGGCTATGGTGCATCCTAGTATTGTTTTTGTGACGAATGATTCAGGGGGGGGGGCTAAACAAATCGGCGAGAGGTCTGTGGAACCTTTAAGTCGGCAGAAGCTGCGACATTTTAACCACAGGTGCTCGTAACGTTGCTTACAATTTATATTTCAGTCATACATTTACTATAACCTAATACTATTATTATTACTATATAGTACATGTATGACTGATAGTTAAATTGTAAGCACTATTATTATTATTATTATTATTATTATTATTATTATTATTATTATTATTATTATTATTATAATATAGTACATGATAGTAATATTGTAAGCAACGATGCGAGCCCCTGTGATTTTAACCTCTTTCGGGGCATAATTCTAGCTTTTTAACTGTAAAGAAAACTTACTCTAGGAAAGGTTTTGATTGTTTTGCTCTCTCTCTCTCCCTCCTTCTCCGCGATCCTCCGCTCTATCAGCGCTTGAACTTTGGGGATGTACACGTCTGAAAATACCTCCCCGTTTGTTTGTGCACCACTACCGATAAAAAAAAATGAAAAGCACAAATGAGATAAAGATGCAAAGAACTTAGTTCATTTATTGTTTTTTTAATTGCGAACCTGATTATGCCAGGGTGGGGTGGGGTTGGTCACTGTTATCGTCTCGGCGTTTCATTCCAAGCGGAAGTTTTCATTGTAAAAGACGACCCTGCTCGCCAGTCATTTTCAGTTCCTGGATTAGTCCATTTTAAGTGCAAACCTATATGTGTATTCCCACTGAAGGAGAATAATGAGTCGTCTGCTTCCGATATTTATAATGTGGAATGAAGAAAAGGAAAAAAATGACAACTACAAATTTACCCTTCACGTGGTATTAACAAGTGGTATAATTTCTATTTTCATGCGTGCAAAGGGATATAAATCTAAACTCTCAAATTATGGTAATTTACGGAATTGCCCGGCAGTTACCGAATCGAATGAACTACGTCACTCTGTCGTCTGAGGAAATTACGACTTGCCAATAGTATCTTGTTGGTATGGAAAGCCCGTTAAACAGGTAAAGCGCATAGGACATCCGTGTTAGGGCCACTCTGGCCACAGTCAGGTTAGAAGTTATAAATCAATAAATGAATTATGTAAGTTCTTTGCGCTATTTAGATATAAAATATTTTCGTTATTGAAATCGGTTTGGGATCGGATACAAACAAACGAGGTGGTATATTCACAATATAAATTATGGAAAAATTAATGATGGCATGTTAGGTAATCGAAAACGCACTGAACACATACTCAGCATTTGTGTGGGTCGTAGACAAGAAGAACACAGATTGCAGCCATCTTAAAAATATAATCATTGTTTCTCGAAAAGAAACGATCATATCAACATAGAGTTTTCATGAGAAGACTTCTTATGGTGTCTTGTCGGTAAAAAAAAAAATGAAATCAGAACCAGTTTGACATTCAACATACCCATCATAGCAGCTAATTTGAAAATATTCTTATCGCTGAAGAATACGGTATAAAATGTCAGCAGTTAGAAGGAATAAATAATTTTATCTTTAATTCTTGGAGATTCTTTTCGGTCAGTAGAGTACGAGTCTTCCAAAGTTATCTTGTTTTTTCTTCTTTGATTTAAAATTTACTTCACACTGTCTGCATTTTTAATGTTAATGTCTAGCCTTCATGTTACTCTCTCTCCCCTCCCCCGGCAACGTCCATCCATGGAATACAATTAACTGATACCCCACGGCTATGTCGTGGGTTACCAGAATTTAGGATACGAAGAAGCACTGACCAGATAGCCACGGTCAAATAATGATGATGGTTATAATCTATTAATACAATACTAAATACAGAATTACACAGGACTCATTGACCTAATAATGATAATTATTCACATCAGTCATCTAATGGTGTATTTTTTCAGTGAATCAAGCTGGAAGAAGTTTAAAGACATTTTTCATTCATGGGCTTAGAGTTTTATTATTTTTGGATAATTAAAAAGTAAATTGTGAATAACACAAATATTAAACACAAACTAAGGAATACGTCTTAAGCAGGGGGCATGTTGCTCATTTCACCAGCATGTTTCACTAGAACTTAATAATAATAATAATAATAATAATAATAATAATAATAATAATAATAATAATAATAATAATAATCATAATAATAATAATAATAATAATAATAATAATAATAATAATAATAATAATAATAATAATAATAATAATAATAATGGTAATAATAATATACATTTTGTGGTGGATTAGTTCTTTTTGGTGGTTATCGATCTCTACATGATGATCGACCAAGTGTTATAGCTCAGATCAAGTGAATATTAAAATATGAAGTCAATAGATAGAATAAATGAGATCCGAGCAGAAAGAATAAAACAACACTAGCCCCAGTAAACAGAATATAACAATTTAAATTAATTTGAGAAGCAAAATAAAATTGAAGGATTCACATATACCAATAAATATATTAACACAAAGTTCTAAAAATTAATTTTCTGTTTTGAATAGATATGGCAAATTTCATTATTAAATCGAGTGAATATTTCGAATTTGAATTGCCTGGCATGTCGTTACAAGCCGATGACTGGTTGTTGGCCACTCTCCTGAATTAACTTAGTTTGTCGGTTGGAGTCGACTTGCACAGGAGCACTCTCAACACCTGGGCGTTCACTCTTTGTTCGGCCGTGGACTATTATATCAATCCTTCTCTCCTATGTTCACCCGTGGAAGTTATTTTCCTTTCAAAAATAAAATAAATACTGCCTAAATCTCTGATCGTTGACTTATACCCTGAAGTGAAAATACCTCTCACTCTCGTTACACTTCGGAGTTCAACAACCAGTATCATATTTCATAACAGACCCATACTGCTAATTGGTTTCAAGCCATAATCTTGCATTCAACACAACAGTGACGTATTTGTTTAAACATTCAATTTCTCTTCTTTCATAGACAATTTACAAAGTAAAGTTAAATCAATGTATTTCTCCAATACGACTAGTTTCTATTTCTAATTGATCGATAACATTTTCTGCCATCGCTTAATGACAATTAAGCCCCTGCAGTGATAACAATTAATTGCTATATTGCTTATCAATAAATATTAATACAATTCAGTTTAGAGGATAAAATAATTCACATCGTAGTTAATTTAACAGATAAAGCCAAATTCATTTCTAACCTTATATTACTTATTGCGAACTAACAATTCATAGGCATAAAGCATCACACAAACAAAAAAATAATAAATTCTTAGCACACATGATTCATAACTCGTTTAAAACAAGTACATTTAAACAATTATCTTAAGACTCAGATGAAGAAAAATATATATGACATTAAAACAGCACTTTAGCATTGATGTTCACTTTTCCTTTATCCCCTTTTAGCAGAATCGTCTCCTTACAACAATGGATAGTTTTCTCTCATTGCCTGTCAACTACGCGTCCCTTCGACAAACTTTATGAGGGTTTCCTTTCTTCCGGAGTCGAGACCTTTCGCTTCAAGCAAAAACTCGACTTCCTGATTTTGCGGTGCAATACATTTAGAAACAGTAGACTTCGCATGAGAAACGCACACCAAACAGCTAACTTAACCAAATTGAATTCAGGTATATAACCTCCATTACTAACACGCCCATCTAGGGCTGGAAAATTTAACATTTTTTCCCGCTGCCATTAATATTCCGATCTCAGCAAAGTTTCAACTTGTGACAAAATTTTATGCAACATTTCAACGCTTGGATTTCTATAAACAAAACCCAATCTTCACCCCCTTGTCCTTTTCCGCTTGGCATAGTTGCAAGTGAAACCTTCTTAAGAATAAATCAAGTTCCTAACAGATGAATTAAAGAGCTAACATTTTAAAACATATCCCAGGTTAAACCAGGTGAACATTATATACATCAGATTAAAATTGGTATGTGTTACAATATCATATGCAAAATTCATACTGTTACACACGTGAATCTGATTTCATGTTTAATGTAGATAATATTTTCTCTTATAGACTAAACAAAATGGTGGATTCAAATCCTCTATTGTCTCAGATTAAATCACTCTTATAGTTGGCAACGGGGAACTAGAAAGGTGCTCTAGGGGCACAGCCAAAAGTTTGTAAGCGGTGCCCCCCTGGCATCGCAGTACACGTCACTATTTCAACTGATATGTGGGGATAACGATGATGCCAAAGAAACTCAGGAGGAATACTTGCAAAGCGTAAATGACGTGGCAAATTCTATTCCAGTTGTTGGACACACAAAAGCGCTAATGCGTTACGCGTGTGGCGGCAAAAAAACGGGCGAAAATGCATGCAAAGCTGCATTCCACACTACAGCTGCCATGGCTGACAGGATATGGAGAAATGTGGGTGTTCCAGTGGGGGCTGATGCAGTTGAAGCTATAGCAGGAACATATATGGATTTTATACTCAGTGCTATTGAACATGGAAACGATGCCGAGGGTTAACACTTTGCTAAGAACCTAACGAGCGTTATTGACGACCATAAGAATGCTGGCGACTATGTAGATTTGGTAGGTGGTGTAGTACTTTATGGTGCGACGAGATGCTTAGTTACAAAGGCGGTAGGGAACCGAAATGTAAACCAACCGTCTCAATGAAGTCTTGCAAATGCCGCTAAAAAAGAAGATGCGAAATATATCGATAACATTGGGAAATCAGCACATGTTCAACTAACTGCCATCAGCCAGTGTCAATATATCAGTGGTCTTATTACTTGTCCCAATAATATCCTTGCTGATGCTGATTGACTAGAAATTCTCATTGGAGGAAAACGAGCTGGTAATAATTCATCAGAAATCAATGAAGCCCGGCCCTAGGGAAAGGCGAACGAGGCAACATCCTTGGGCCACCCCTTGTCCGCAATGGATTTTTTTTTTTGCTTGGGGCCCGGCGTTCATTGCTTGCTGCCTTGGGCCCCGCAGATCCTAGATCGTGGCCTGGGTACAAATGGTTGTCCAAATTTGAGGTTGTCCTAATATTTAGTTTGCTCTTACGAGTCCTAATATTTAGTTTGCTCTTACGATAGCTACGTGATTTTCCAACTCACCACTGTGTTTTGAAAATTTGAATTCGGGCACTTGTGATTGTTGTATTTTTTGCACCAACATGCTTCGCGGCTTCAGTAGCGATAGCGTTTCTTTCTCAGCACGAAAACGGTTTTGTTCATATGAGTAAACTATCGCAATGATGTTAGGTTTTCCTGCGCAACTTGGTATTCTGATAGTTTGCTCGCGTTATTTGTTTCAGGTGTTTTACTGTTGTTGATGCTTGTCCAAAAAAGTTCACTATCACTATCTTCTGCATATATATATATATATATATATATATATATATATATATATATATATATATATATATATAATAATAATAATAATAGCAGCGCAGCAGGGAGGGTGAATCCTACAAAATTTTGCTTCGCGGCTTCAGTAGCGATAGCGTTTCTTTCTCAGCACGAAAACGGTTTTGTTCATATGAGTAAACTATCGCAATGATGTTAGGTTTTCCTGCGCAACTTGGTATTCTGATAGTTTGCTCGCGTTATTTGTTTCAGGTGTTTTACTGTTGTTGATGCTTGTCCAAAAAAGTTCACTATCACTATCTTCTGCATATACATACATATATATATATATATATATATATATATATATATATATATATATATATATATATATATATATATATATATATATATATATATATAAAAAATAATAATAATAATAATAATAATAATAATAATAATAGCAGCGCAGCAGGGAGGGTGAATCCTACAAAATTTTGCTCGAGTCCTTAACGAAAAATAAAGGTTCCTATAGAGGCTGAAATAAAGCTAAACCAAAGTCTCTGATTATATTTCCATACGGTTAGGTTAGCTCATTTTTGTTATACTATTATTGAAGTTATTTTGTCCTGACTTTGTACGGCAATTTTGTTTACTTGTAAAGCGAATCAATTTTTGTTGTTCTTCACCCTCCCTGCTGCTCCTGACCGTCCTGACTACTCCATTAAACACAACCAAAATATTACAGTTATCTCTAATCACCTTAGATATCTGTGTGTATCTTTGAGTAACATAAATCACGTCCGTGTTTTTATGTCTACCTCGAGAAAATATTCTAGCAGGATTAGATTGTTTGTCCAGCACCACATCATCATATACCACGAGATTATTAATGAATCCATCTAAATCATCTACAGACGGTGCTTCATCTAAAGTCAATAATATCGTCACCGTCTTTATTTACTGATTTTGCTTTCTCGTTAAAATTCTTAAGTACTCTGTAACAGTGTTGATCATCTACAGACGGTGCTATTAAATATAGCTTGCTCCATCTCAGCCATCTCATTTATAAATTTTGATAATAATTGTGTTTTACTTGATCCAGATGGACCTATTATAATCATTCTTATCGAATTTGGTAACGCTGTATGGTGCTTCACTGGTTCCTGTTTTCGTGTCGCCGAAAGATCAATTATTGTATCCATATTAATAATAACATGAGTCTATATTGTGTTCGATGTAGATCATCTACACCCACCACTAGGTTGACAAAAATAATAACGAAAAAAAACGACATGCATTAACAGGTAAATGTGTAAAATGTGGTACACAAGACTATAAATTTATTTTAGGGACAAGAAAGATAGGTGGGGATATTGCTGCTTCTTTAGGAAAATTACCTGGATTACCATGGGCTAAATATGTTGGTGAGAAACACCTTCCTGGATATAATTGCTGTGGTCCTGGAACTAGACTTGATATCCGACTTGATGACAAGATCAACCAAGACCAGGAGAGTATCCAGTAAATAAGATTGATCAAGCATATCATGTTCATGACGTTGCTTATAAAAGTAAAGATTTTCAGCAGCGGCATCTTGAAGATGTAAAATTGATTCATGCATTAAATTCTATACCTAATAAATCTGTTAGAGAGAATCTCGCCAGTTTTCTAATAAAATCCGCTATGAAAAGTAAAATAATGTTAGGGGCTGGTAATTAATTATATAATTATTATAATGGAATCTATTTATTATAGTCCTAGAGGGTATTGGAGAGGCAAAGCAGCGATCACTAAACTTGCTGAAGCAGCAAAAGTTTCACGTTCTGTTGCTGCAAATTGGTTAGCACGACAAGTAATATGGCAAATTTATCTACCACCACCAAAAATTTCAATATGCACATTTTGATGTCAGTGTTTCTAAGGAAGTTCATCAAGCAGATATTTTGTTTTTACCACACGATACTATTAAAACACGTGGACGAAAGTCACGCACATACAAATACGCATTGACTGTTGTTGATATCGCAAGTAGATATAAAAAAGCAAAACCATTATCAACAAAGACAGCATCTGAAGTTGCTTCTGCCTTTGAGCGAATTTATCAACGTTATGGTCTACGATGGCCAGAACTATTAGAAATTGATCTTGGTAATGAATTCCTTGGTGCAATATCATTTTTGATAAAAAAAAAAACATAATGTTAAAATCATACGAGGTCATACTGAAATTCATCGTGATCAAGCAATCGTTGAACGAATTATTCGAACACTTGCTGAGCGGTTATTTGGATATCAATATGCGAAGGAAATATATGCAGACTTTAAGTCCGGTGAGCGATGTCGTGAATGGGTTGCAAGGTTACCAATTGTGATATCTGCATTAAATAATGAAATTACTCGTGCAACTTCCATTAAACATTTTAATGCAATAACAAAAAATATATACAACGTAGCGATGAATACGGACAACGAGGTCAACAACCAGTATTAGGTAATGTAATTGTGAGATATTTATACGAACCAGGGGAGTTGGAGGGTGGCAAAAGACGAGGTACCGACCATGTTTGGAGTGTGACCACACATACAATTTCTAGCGTGGTTAATCCACTGGAAGATCTTCTATATACAGATTAGATTCTACAGCCCCTCAGCGTGGATTTGTGATTGAACAATTGCAAGTAATTCCTACAGACACACAATTACCGCCACCTTCACTTATGTCCATATCTGGGTTGGTCATCACGGTTTGTTTGTTTGGCCCGTTAGATTGCCTCCGCAATCAGGTCTTTGTCGTAGCCTCGGTAAATTAAATGTTTAGCCAGCTCTTCAGACCTTTCTAGGAATCTTTCATCGTCGGAGCAAATTCTGCGTATCCTCAGTGCCTAGCTATATGGAATTTTCCTAATGCAGTGTTTTGGATGACAGCTGGTTGGGAGGAGATACTAGTGTTTGTCGGTTGGTTTCGAGTAGATGTCTGTGTGTAATTTGTTTTCCACCAGTCTGGTTGTTGTGTCCGAGAAAACATGGTTTGAGTTGGAAATTTCTGCCGTGAATTTTATTGAAGGATGGAAGTTGTTTGCCTTTGATATGAAGTCATCCAGACTTTATCTTCCATACTGCCACTTCATTTCTATATCATCGATAAAGCGTACCCACTGGTATGGTGTACGCTCAACCGATGCTAAGAGCTGACCGGGACAGAAAGAAAAGGTTGATAGGATACCATTTATTCTGACCTATCACCCAGACAATCCCAAAGTAGGTAAAATCATCGCAAACTACTGGCCCACCGTGCAATCGTCAGACATACTAAACCTAATACTTCTGAACAAACCTGTAGTAGCTTACCGGAGACCAAAAAACCTAAAGGACATCCTAGTCAGGGCAAAGCTAACGCCAATCGCTAGTCAAAACCAACCTAGTCAATCTGGACCCTGTGGTGATAAAAGATGCAAAACCTGTCAACTTATGATAGAGACCAAGACATTCACTAGCACAGTGACTAAAGATAAACTAAACATACATGGTCCAAACAAAACGTGCAAAACAGATAATGTGATTTATCTCATCACATGTAAGATCTGTAACCTTCAGTACGTCGGAGAAACTGAAAAGCTACACAAAAGGATAAACCTTCATAGATCTGATTGGATGACAAAAAAGCTGTACAGAAGCCCAGTCGCAGAACACTTCTCCTCCCCTGGCCACACTTTCAGTGATATAATACTTATCGCTATTGCTAACAACCACAGCTGGAGTTCCGAAACCAGGAAGGAAAAGGAATTATACTGAATACGCCGCCTTAGAACATCGAAACCAAGCGGTCTAAACCAAGAAGACTAGAAAATGAAAACTATGCACTAGTAGAATTTAACATTTTCTAAATCTTCTTAGTATCCTTCAATTTTTACTATAAGAATTACCGGTATAGAATCAAATATCCGGAATATAATGTGCGTTACATAAATGTACAAAAAGTAAAAATAGATGTCGCTTTGGCTTGTATACTTTTAGGGAATTATACACCGTTTTCAGTATCCGCAACTAGTCTATACAAGCTGGTTGTATTTATAATTTTAACCCATGTGGAGACAGCCATGTAGAGGTTTACAAACACAACGTTTTTGTGTTTATTTGTTTGTCGTATATATGTTTTGTATTTGCCTTTGAAAAAGACTCATTAAGAGTCGAAAGCACTCAGGCTAGTTAGTTACTAGTTTCGCACTGTTCGTCGTCAGTTTATTGCAACTATTTTAATCAATCCCTGACACACGTGATCCCTTGGTGGATCCAGTGCGCTTGAAAGGGTTGTTATTTGCCATATGATTTGTATTATTCTCTCTCTCTCTCTCTCTCTCTCTCTCTCTCTCTCTCTCTCTCTCTCTCTCTCTCTCTCTCTCTCTCTCTCTCTATATATATATATATATATATATATATATATATATATATATATATATATATATTTCTTGAATCTTTCAGGTCCTTTTAAAATATTTTTCCTACTTAAATTATGTTAACTAATCAGAAGCTAAATGGAGAAACGGGGTGAAAACTATGACTCCGACATTACTCTTATTTTTTTTTTTTATTTAGCCCAGTCGTATCTATGCACTGTTGGTATGTCTTACAAATCATGTTTGAATTAATGTTAGTTTTCTTTTGTTTTGTCTTTTTCATATGGATAAAAAAAACTCACGACAGCTTTTGTCTAATTGCTGTTTTAATTCGTGCCAACTATAAAAAGATGCTATTCATCCTAGGTACAGCTTGGTATCAACGCGGTCAATACTATTTTTTAGAAACATACAGGGTTTTCCCGTCTATTTTAAAAACTATAAAACAGGAGTATGCAGTCTGGCCGAGAATATCCAGCGACAAACAACGCTTGCCAAACTTAGGAGAGGTAAAGTCCATGGAATATTTTTTTTTATTTTCTTTTTCATATACAGACCGACATAGTGAGCCTGTCCAATATCTGCATGCTTTTAGTGGCGGGGTGTTGGTGTTGGTGTAAAAGCCTGAGTAGGCGGGGAATTTGCAAGATGTAAACCCCATTGCTTTTCTTCTTAGTATTTAAAAACGAAATAAAAATACTTTCATATATCAAGAAAGTTTTTTTTTTTTTTTTAGAACTACTGCAAGATCACATGTTAACTTCTTGTTTACAAGCATTTTATAGAGAGCCTGGGAAGGTTACTTGTACATCCGGGCTCTACTAAGCAAGATGACAGCGCTAATGAAACTTCTTTATCGGTGTATTTGAAGTTACAGCATTTTGATTGCGTAGCTGGCATAATTTTTACCACCTAATTGTAAAGGAAACTTACTACAGGCCTACACTTTTATTGTTTAGCGCAACCACGCCCTTCTGCTTTGAGAATATACACGCAGATGATGGTAGACAAAATGGTGTAGATTTGTTAGATCACAGGAGTCTGCAGTTTTATCAATAAAGCACAACGAAATTTCTGACTACATGAAACCACCTTAACGGTATTATAAAATGAATTATTTTATAATACCGTTAAGGTGGTTTCATGTAATCAGAAATTTCGTAGTGCTTTATTGATAAAACTCCAGACTGCTGTGGTTAGATAATGCTCAGGCATTTGCGATTGTATAAGAGTAATAAAATCGCATAATATCGTGGTGTGTGTGTGTGTGTGTGTGTGTGTGTGTCATAACCACCGTCCACCTTTGAATAGTCAAAAATGCCCAGTATTAGAGGAGAACATTATTTTTAAATATAGTTTTCACCAATAAACTTAGACCTTATTGGCATTTAGTTTGCTTTAATCTACTATTTATTATGCATTTTCTAGAGAATAAGTTCTCTATATGGAGACCAACACATTTAACACAGTTCGGAGAATTGACTGTGGCCATTATAGGTTATTTTAAATTTTATTATTTTTTCTTCTTCTTACTGATTGCCAAATAGGACACATTCTATCTAATCCAAATGTAATGACAGTGTTTTGTTTTAGTGAGTCAATGTTGCAGGATTCTAATTTGCTTACAAGTTATTTGCAAATGTAAATGGCATCCTTTGTGTCAAAACTGAATAGCACTGTTATCTTCATAAAAACGAGCCTGTGTTAACTACCATATTATCCACAAAGCACAAAAAAGAGGTCTGCAAATATTACCTTGTGGTAAAAAGTTTGATATAGTCAAAGATCTGGATTCTGGACCATTATCACTAACAGTATGTTGTCTATTTTTCAGATATAATTGAAACCATTCAGAAGATGTGACTCCTAATTCTAACAATTTTTGTACTCAATATACCAGACACATGCAACCTATGACCTGTGGTTCAGATCTGAAAAGTTTTTTTTCTGCTCATTAACATCTCACAGTTTAGCAATATATCATGATTTTCTTTGTCAAAAACTTTCTGTATGTCAAGCATGATGATTCCATAGTAGAAACCTTTTGGGATAGGAACCTTAATATGATGAAAAACATGTATCACTTGATTACATTCACCAAATCCTGACAGCAGTTCGTAAAGTGTTCAAGCTGAACATCAACTGCCCTGTCTAGAGTCTTGAACACAATACAAACATGCTAAGAGGCCTGTAAGTATTTGCCTTAGCCCTACACTCAATTATATGTATATAAAGAGGCTAAAATCCATCTAAGTGGCTCAATGGTTAGAGAGATGGACTTTTAACCAAAAAGGATTCGGATTCAAATCCTACCATCGATTATATCTGGGTTGGCTACCTTTGTATGTCATTGGTTAAGGTACTTTACTCTGGTTGGCAATAAATAACCTATATGTGTTGCTGTAACGTAAAAAATACCAAACTCCAGAAGAAAATAGCCATTATCAGTTCATCAGTCACAATGCTGTCTGTTACAGACAAGATAACGCTCTATGTTATTGGAATCGTGATAATACTGACACCATCTTTTATAAAATCTTTGAGGATATTGTCAAGGCCTGTACTTTGATACTGATTAAGGAAAAAGCTCAAGGTTTACACTATGAAGTTTCGTCTGGTTCCCTGCTTCATATACTCCCTACGTTGCACTCCCCTATACAAAGTCTTGGCAAAGCATAACACAGTGAGCATAAAAAGCAGGAAAACTCGTTGATTTGGTTAATCCTATCAGTGGGTTACATCCCTTTGCAAAGATAATATCACTGCCAGATCAGTTTAATTTTGGTGGTAAAATACCACCAGGGTAAAACTATATTCTTTGATAACTGCCATACACACAATTCATATGGCATTGTCTTCAGTTTTATCTCTACAGTAGCTAAATAAGTGTAGAATGATAAGATTTGGTCACTTAAACAAACAAAGTTTTTTTAGGTTTGTAAAACTTCACTTAAAAATGAAACCATAAAATATTTCAGACATATTTTGCTTTAATCAACCTACCATAAATCTACATGAGAACAGTGAGTGGCTTGTTCAGACCCTTTTATTACAACTCATAACTCTGCCAATGATTGTCCTACGGAATGTTCTGTGTTAGGGGACAACATATTATGCAACCAATGTCTTCATACTTGGCACAAATGAAAACCGCTAACATCATTGCATTTTTTTACAATGATTTGTTAATGGTTGTCATAATGATATGGAAATGGTTCTGCACACTGATTTCAAATTGCTGATCTCTGCATTCAGAATAGTAATGATGATAGACGTACAGTGCAACACACACAGGTATACACACATGCTTACCTTAAATCTTTTGCCTGTAATATATAGAGGATCTCAAATGGGTAACGAGTCAAATAATATCCATCTTTTGCGAGCCTTGGTGAGCAAAAGCTGGACATTATTTAACAAATTTCACAAATTTAATATTCAGTCATTACTCATTTGAGATTCTTTTTATCACACTGTTTTATTTCAGTAGAAATTATTTAGATAGAAGAACAATTAATTTGTTGACAGATGTTGTAGCTTTCATTTCTTGTGGGTAAAAAATAGTCCTGAACAAAGTTGAAATAGTAAAAGTATATTATACATTTTTGATAACTATAAATCAAAGAGTAAGTGTCCATCCAAATAAACAGAACATTTTACACTAAGAAAAACATTTGTCAACACTAAATATCTAATGCGTGTGATGTCACATTGTTTGATACGGTGCTCAGTACCGGTTTGAGTTGGCCTATATCACATCACAACTAAACATTACATTGTTACGACATTTTTGTGAAAATACGATTACTGAATGCAGAAATACACATATTTACTGTAATATATTTGTGACTGGATATTTGCATTATTTAATTTGGAACATTAGATGGTACAGAAGACATAAACTAATCTTTTTTCGAGTCAGACTTGCATCACATATTTACTGCATAAATATGCTATGGTTAGATAAAGTTCTGTCAGTTTCGGAGACTGGTTTATGTCTACATTCTTCAGTGAACAAAGGGGAGTTTATTTACTTCAGTAACTTCACATTGAAATCAAGCTTGTATATAGGGTGGATTCCATGCTCCAGTTATACCACCCATCCATCTCTACCCCAACTCTCATTATCATCTAAGCAATACCTGTAGTTTTACTTCTTGTTGTTCTTGTCTTGGGGTTTTTGTCATTATCATGTTATAATATGCATTATGTAACAAACCCTGTTGGGGTAAATTGGCAATATCGAAACAGACGAGACCATTTTTTTCCCATTCCATTTCGCAAATCGAATAAAAAAAATGGCACCCAAAAATGTTCAGTGAAAACAAAATTTCAAGAAGACAGGGTTGAAAAAGTTTTCCCATGATCGCAGCCAATCAGTAAAGAGAATACCGCACAATAATTTCATGGGCTTTTTTGGTCCAATCAGAATCAGATAAAGTAATATTATAACATGTAGTAATATCAAAAGTAGGAAACTGCACATACTGTAGGAAAGCTGTACCGACAATGTGATAAATGGTGTTAAGTAATCATGGATTTTGTTTCAGACATTTCATACAAGACACCATCAAGATCAGGTGTGAAATGATTTGCTTGAAGCTGTGCAGTATGGAATGTATGTCTATAAGACCTTGAAGTCTTTGCAGACAGACCATTGCAGATATGTACAAGATAATAGGCTGACCACAGGTACAGATTCTTTTAGATTGTAATTATTTTATGGCCATACTTAAAGTTGATATCCTAGTATAGACTTTCATGGTCAGTAATAGTTAAACTATTGCATGTACTATTTCTTTAAAATTTCGACCACTTTTACATTTTCTTTTCAACGTAAGTCTTGTACAGAAGTGTAAATAATATGCAAGCTGAGGAGTTAATTCATGATAACATGATATAAAGTAGATTCATTTTCCTTTTCTGTTATGTCTACCAATTTCCCTTTTGGTTTCCTCTAACAGCAAATAGTACTGCTTAACTCCTTGAATGTTATGTTTTTAAGAATTTTATCAGCTAAAATGACATACTCTCAATAAACATCATGATGACTATGTCTGCTACAGAGAAAGCAGCAATTCTGTTTGAGATGATTACAAGTTACTCTTTACTGTGCCAGGTTTGTCAAAGGAGGTTGACCCAAGCTAGATATTAGATAAACGTGTTAAAAATGTGGACCTAATTACATTTTCATTGCAGCTCACATCAGGGTGACATTTAACAAAATTGTGTTGGAATATACAGGTAATCTTGAGGTGTTAAAAAAATGCTTGAGGAGGATATAGATATATGTGTACTCATGACTAGTTAGTTTTCCTGATATTAATTTTCTTTTAAAATGTTTAGTGAAAGAATTTACAACTGCAGCATTAGCATTAGACTAGCAAATATGGATTTTTTTAAAAAAAATTTGCCTTCATTTGTGTGAGAATTGTTTTTGAGCACCATAGTAACATTGCTAATTTAATTTGTGTAGAAATAACAAATGGGCATTATTTATATGAATTTCATTCAAGCATTTAGATCTACTCTTTATTTCAATATAGGTGTAATGATTCAAAAATACATAAATTGGCATTGTGATATTATCTATAATGATATACAACACTGATATCTATATTGCAACTAAAATATACCAAATGTATTGCATCATGACTGACAATACATCAGTAGATTAGCACTTAAAAAAATGGGATAACAGAAATATGATCAAAATGATCCTTGTTTCTTCAATAACACATTTAAAATTTCTGCAATGCTCTTTCTTTTTCACCGGGTCATTAAACTTTTGTTATGGCTGGTCCTGCATCAATTGCAAGTTGATTGTCAACATTTGCTTGCTCTAGAAACCATTATTTCTTATCTAATTTTGATAAAACATGTAATGTTGACTAATATCATCAGGTTCTTGGAATGCTGCAGTAAGTACTGTAGTATGTATCATGCAATGTACACCTCTGCATTTGGTCAGGATATTTACGTGTAACTAGTGATTTTAATAATTTACAGGTTCTTCCTAAAAGGTACAGACAGACAAAATGGCATCAGTCAAGCCAGGAGATACATTAGAGCAGCGTCTGAAAGACCCATGTTACAAAAACTGGTTGAAAGCAGGAATGTGTTTTTATCGTGTAAAGGATGGTCTAGAAACATTTGTGGAATCAGAGAGTAAGATGCTTCATCAGTACATCTTGACCCGATGTACACCTTGTGTACAATGTACACAGGATGGACTCGAATGTAAAAACAACAAAAAGTTGTGCCATAAATGTTTTCCCTTTAAATGTGAGATTATGAATATTCACAACAAGCATAAGCCAAACTGGGGAAACACAAATATACAGAAATGGCTACATGACCACTGGTCAGTGGCCAAATGTTTCATGAATCCAGGACAATCAGGAAATAATACAGCATCAGAAACAGACATCAGTGGGTTGCTTAATTTTATCATTCATTACAACAATTTCCAAGATCCTAAGTATGGTGATATTCAGAAGAATGCAGAAAATGTGAGTCATTCTTTTTCCGTTTTTTATGTTGTTGTCATCTATCTATGGTATGTAATGAATGCTTCATTTTGAAGTGACTTAGTAAGGCTATGATTATGGTAAAGTTATTCTTTTGAACATATTGTCATTTGTATTAGACAACAAGATCATGGGTAAAGTTTATCTTGATGAGTATTTCAGTGGGATGTAGAGAAGCATTTATTTCAACATATCAGTACAAGCCTAATATTTGAAGATACAGCAGTCATCCTTATGCTGTACATGGGAGATATGAGATACATTATTAGTATTTGAAAATACAACATTCATGAGGTACATTGTGCATAGTTTTACTACAGCATAATCAGTTAGGATCCATCAACACATCTGCTTTATAAAGGAATTATGTATAACCCTTTAGTGAATGATTGCTATAGTTTGAAAAAATTCTGGCAGATTAAAATTCGAGTAAACTTCGAGTACCATTAATTGGAGTTCATTTGGCATGCATGTCTGTCTGAGTTGTGTAAGTGAATAAAGCTGTTTACAAGTTGTAGAGAATATTTCTTGTATGATTTTATTTTCATTAATAGTGGAATATGGGCTTGAGTCATTTAAGATCTCGTTAAAGATCTCGTTATGTTCAACTTATGTCCTTTCACCATTTTTTGTGGCTTGAATATCTGGAGTTGTCATAAGACTGCCACATATTGAAATATTTTGTCATGTGACTGTTATCATTGCTAACCAGTGCATTACATTACAAAATGGATAGATTAATTTTACAATATGACCCATATTGCTCAGAACACTGTCAATTAATCCATCAGTTTTATTTAATTTGATGAGTAGTTAAAGTGCAATAATGGTCACATGATCAGATATAGTTCATACAATATCATGACATGATATATCCACATATTCTTAAGGCTCATGACCAAATCAGCCATTTCCAATAGGTGGAGTTGTATCTGATAGGTTCTCAGCAATTTATTAAACAGCTGTGTATAAACTGAAGGTGTCTACTAATTTCAACTGGAGGAGATGGTAGGACTGTTTTCTTCCAAATGAATTTGCAAGTTGTCAAACAGTAGATTTAAACTGGAATTATACCGTACCAGTTGCCAATATGCCCCTTCAACTAGCCATAACTCAAGAGTAGTGAGAAATACCAGTAGGTCTAAAACTGATTGATCTATGCACCTGTGTGTTGCAGGCCAAATTTGTAAATGGGTGAAAGCAGACCCAGATCCACTGAACATACTATTATTACTTGTGCCAATACAGGGTTGGAATAATTTGTCTTAAAGGTAAGATATAAATAAACTTGTGAACCAGTTGTTACATGTTTAGGCTCATACAAAGTAACAAAGAGAAGAGTGAAGCCAACAAGCTTTGCAAATTTTAACAGAATAGTTTATTCCTCTTGAAAAATATGAAAAATGGCTTACAGTTTGTGAATATAATCCAAAAATTAATCCTGGAATCTAATAATATAAGTCATATCATTAAAAAGTTCTAAATAAATCCAAGTTCAAATCCTGGTGTAGTTCCAGTATGGAAGTTAATGATGTCTTCAATAAACTGCATTATGTTGATTTGTCAACAGTTCCTTGTTGAATTTTATGAATCAAGATTAATATTCCGGCTCTAGAATTCCAAATAATTTCTAAGAAATGTCTTTTTCCAAGAATTTGATGAAAAGCACTTATATTTTCAGGAAAAATAAATTCTTATAAATAACAGTTTCAACTTGTCTGGTCACAACACAAAATACCTTTGAGCTCCAAAAGGTATGAAATATGACCTGTTTAACCTAGGATTTTAAATTATATGGTGGGGTCATGTGGTCACTAAGTTGGAACAACACATTGAAAAAAAGCTAATTTGCACATAGGCTATACGTGTTTGATTGTACTAAATGGATCTTATTATAAGATTCAATAATAGAGGTTGTTTACAAAATAGATCGATCAAGCAAGTGAAGTATGACCTTGATTTGACCAAAGTTTTTCAGTCTTTGTTTACCATTATCTGAACCATGGTTAGCTAAAAAAAATGCAGCAATCAAACAGCATTGTTATCAGGTCGAAACAGAAAATTGAATTTTCCAAAAAAAAAAGTCAAATCCAGTGAATAAAGTTATCACTATAATAACTTTCCATTAAATAAAAATAAAATAAAAGAGAATTTAAAATTAACACACAAGTAATTAAATTACATATATGTAACACAGTTCTCAGTCTCCAATACTGTGTTTTTTTAATTACATAGCTGAGGCAACTGGATATATTGATTTTGAAGAAAGAAAGAGTGGACATTTCTAATTTCCACCAGGTAGAATTAAATGCCAGATCAAAGTTCCTGAATAATGGAAACTTCTTTTAAGCAATTCTTTATTTGGTTTGAGAATTTGAAACTATTTGGTAGACATGAATCTCAGGCAGAAAATGTCACAAGGTTGTCTATCATGGAAAAGTGACTGTAAATCAATTGTTGCACAGCAATGGGATTTCTTGTATGTTAGATTTTCTTGAGTGGATTCGATCTTCAAAAGCTAATATGTTTAACTTATTACATTTTTTGATGTCAGTGAAATGGTCACTTATTATGTTTTTGTAAAATGAGCATCATGTAGTGTGGAAACTATGAAACAGACTTCAAGTGATCATAATGTGATTAGGTGAAGCTGAATAAGTAAGAACATAACACACAAAGAGATTTTGGCATCATATGAAGGTACCTGTTAATCTAGTGTTGGTACTTTAATCTCCTTGAGTGCTACGTTCTGATAATGTTCTGTTACTTGCATAGAGATCAACCACTCTTATTTTGACTGTGTAATCAGTATACAGTACATAAACTTCACACTGACAATGTAGTGTGGACATTTTGGAAAATTAACAGTGGCAAATGTGGAGAATAGACTAGTTTTGCAATCAGACATTTTATACATTTCAACTTCAATTGAAGGTTCGTGAAGATAGGAACCATCTCATACATTGTGGACAAGATCAGCTTTCGGATGCATATCTGAAGTCATACACAAATAACATGTTAAAACTATTGATGGATGAGAACCCTGATGGACAGCTTAAAGGAAATAAGGAGGCAGAGAACGCTAAAATCCAAATTCAGGAGGTATGTATGCACAATTGCCATTCCACTTGAGTAAGGGCAAAATTATGCTTAATTATCTCTTCATCCTAATTGGATTACATACTTTAATCCATATATTTATTTCTCCAGCCATCTTTAACACAGTCTGCTTCTATACTGATCGGTTCCCCTAGGTATGCGCATAGATTGACCATGTAGTAACCATCTGTAACAAGGGAATAGATTGTGGTACCCTCCTCTGGAGTCTCAGGGAGGGATTAGAGATAAAATCCACAAACACTGCAGTAACATATTTTAATATTTATATTATTTAATTTATCATACATACAGGAGTAACAACATTAGGATACATAATCTGCAATGAGTTTTGGTTTTTGACTTTTTGGCATCAGGGTGAGGTTTGGAATGCAATATGTACTAGAAAGCATTGGAATTTGCCATGGTAAGCGTTGGAAGTAGTGCTTTTTAATTCTAATGTTCCAGCCATAAAACAATAATGAGTTGTCTGTTTTATGAGATGTACAAATATTTATGAAGATAAACTCTTCTGAATAAATGTAAACATTGACTACTACAAAATAATATATCAAGTATAGATGTTAAATTCTGTTAAATGCGTTAGTACAGTGCCTAATCTTTAGAAGGTATAAGTGCTTTGCAGTATTACATATGCATAAAAACATATATAACAACAAGATTAAAAAAATAAACACTTTAAAGTTACAAAACAAAAATATATTGAGTTTAAATAATTAAATAAGTAAATTTATTATGTCTTTTAATCTCTTCTTTTAGTCTGAATAGAAATAGGTGAGTTTTAAAAGTATTTTAAAGTTTTTAAGTGAGATTCAAAAGTATTTTAAAGATTTGAAGTGAGTTTTAAAAGTATTTTTAAGTTTTTAAGTGAGTTTTAAGAGTAGTCTTGAATGAGATCAGTGTCCTGGTGTCTGAGATCCATGGGTTATTCCCAAAGTTCTTCCAAATTTTGAATGTTATTCTTTGCTTTCATTATTATTTAGGTCTTATTGTGCCATATTATCTAGTGGTGAGTTAGTTGTTACCTGTTTTGGCATCTGAATTTTATTGCCATTGTTATTGAGAAAGTCATTCACATTCCACAGAAAGTATTCTTAATAAAACAATGAACTGTACTGTGAAAAGAATTTGTATGGAGTAAGTCTGCTTGACACTTATGTAGGATGTGTTGTTTTGGATCCACATTGTCACATCAACATTACGTTATATTTATTTATGCAAAATACTTCCTATTGTGCCTCTTATTCATTACTCATTCAACATCAAAACGAGGCTGATCACATGGTCATATATCAGGTAGAGCTGTAGTTTGACAGAAAAGAAATTATTAAATGTTTCTGTTTTGCTTCCCTATGTTTTTTTACGTGGAATATAGCTGGTTTTAATGAAAGTGGTACTTATCTGAATATTGCTTTCACTATTGCCTTTTGCATGACTGATGGAATTAACATGGAATTTTGATAAAACACTTTTTTGCAACATTTAATTTGTTACAAATAAAAATGGTGCATATTTGATCAACATAATATCAGTACTTTTGTGAGGGTGTTTTAAAAACAGTGTGGCTTGTACATATTGCAACTCTGTGCTTTTAAACTATGTAAAAAAAGAGGATGAAGTGAGGAAGTAAAGCATGCAGTTGAGTAAATTTCATCAAAAAAACTTTTCCCAAGAAAAGAAAGATAAATTTTTAAAAAAACTTGCAGTATTGTGAATTAAATCCCAAATTATCCCAAATGTCCTATCATAAGTCTAAAGTATAGAATGTTCTGAATGAATTCAAATAATTTTATGTGTTGCTGTATCAATAGTTTTGTGTGTAGATACGATACAGTCCAGTATGTTTTTGAACGAGTTCTCAATAATCCCAAAGGAGTTTTTTTAGTCCAAAAATGTGTCGATGAATTCGTAATTCCAATGAGTAGTTTAAATAGATAGTTTTTCTCAAATTATTACTAAAATTTAAATAAATTAAACAGATTGATCTTTAAACAAGTAAGAAGACTTTTTTTTCCAATCCTCCATTGATAAACAAATTATTATCTGGCTATAATTTTCCTAAATGTTCTGGAAAAATTTGCTAACTCATAAACCGGTCTTGAACTTTGGTAAACATCTTGCTTGCTTCTTAGAACTATGACAAACAAATTGTATGCACATCCATCAATATTAACAAATGTTAACTACACAAATATCTTGCTTCCTAATGAATTGGCATCTATCTTTGGGAGACGATGGTGTAGCTTGCGGTTTGGTATCCTATCTGCATCTTCACAAGTGGCTGAAGAATCCAACCCTAGAGTGACAGAGTCTGTTGCACTTTCTGCAGGTGAACATCGATGTTTGTTCAGGGTTTTGTTGTTTCACCTTCCTCTTGGCTCTCTTTGCAGCAAGGTCTTTCTTGCTTCCTCGGCTGTCTGAATGCTTTGTCTGCTGACAGCAAGGCACCATTGACATTGATGTTGGCTGTCTTTATGTCCTTCTTGCAGAAATCTCTGTAATGCAGATGTGGCCATCCAGTCAGTCATGTGCTTTCTGCTAGCTCACAATATAGCAGGTCATTGGGAAAATGGCCTGGTTCTATTTTTTGATGTGGCTGATCCAGCAAAGGCACCTCTCACTGTTCATGCTGGCATGTTCCAGAACCTCTGTGTTGAGTACTTTGTCTTGCCACTGGATGCGCAGAATGCACTGCAGGCATCTCAAGTGGAAGCTGTTGAGTTTCCTCTCTTGGCTTGCATAGGTGGTCCATGTCCATGCAGAGGAGTGTTCTGAGCTCACATGAGCTCTGGTAGACATGCAGTTTGGTCTTCTCAGTGAGGTTGGGGTTGTTCCATACCCTCTGATTAAGTTTGGCCATAACTGCTGCTACCTTGGGATTCCTGCTTTTCACCTCAGCATCAATGGAGAGCGAGCTGGAGATTGGCCTGAGGTATGTGAAGTTATCAACAACTTCCAGGTTGTACCCATCAATGGTGGGAGAGTCTGCATCCTACGCCATGATGTTCATCTTCTTGTAGCATTAGGTCCTTCTTGAGACTGATGGTCAGTCCAAACTCCTTGTATGCATGAAAGAGGTGTCATGCCAGCTGCTGCAGTCCATCTTCAGTGTGTGATGTCATGGCTGCATCATCGGAGAAGAGCAATTCATGGATGAGAACCTCTGTGACTTTAGTCTTAGCACGGAGACGGGCGATGTTGAACAGCTTGCCATCAGCCCTAGTAGGGATGTATGCTCTCTTGCTGCAGTCCTTGGAGGAGCATGGAGAAGAAGATGGCAAAGAGCATCAGTGCAAGGACACTTCCTTGCTTTACTCCGCTGATGACTGAGAAGGCCGCCAATGTTGCACCGTTGAATCACACTATGCTGTGCATGTTCTCGTAGAACAACATAACTACAGCAAGCAGTCATTGAGGGGGGGACTGATCTTCTGCAGGAGCCTGAAGAGTCCGCTCTGGCAGACCAGGTCAGACACCTTCATCAGGTCTATGAGAAGATCATGTCTACAGTTGACTAACCTGGGTGACACATGTGAAAAAAAATCTTTCTGATGAAGCTGAGGAATGAGATCCCACAGTAGTTGTTACACTTGCTGTGGCCTCCTTTGTACAAAGTGATGTTGTTGGCTTCTTGCATGTCCTGGGGGATGTGTCCCTGTTCCCAGCAGAGGCAGATGAGTTTGTGCAGGGTTGTAGCAGTGCTGGTTTCCCACTCTTGAGGACTTCAGGTGGGATGCCATTGCTCCCAGGGGCCTTCCCACAAGCGAGGCTGATCATGGCTTTTCTGAGCTCTTCCAGGGTAGACAGTGTGTCTACAAATGGCCCTTACAAGCTATAATCTTGGACAAAAGTTACACACACACACACACACACACACACACACACACACACACACACACACACACACACACACACATATATATATAGATATAGACACATATACAAATGAATAAAGTTACTAATGTTTTAAGTAGCTTAGATTCACTAAGAAGTATGTTCTACTGGTAAATGAAAATTTAAGCCAAGAGCTTTATCTAGTATTGACTTTAATTTAAACATCAGCAATTCACATAACTGATATGGCATACAATGTAACAAATCTGTATTGTCGTAAATCTTTGCTACCAATAAATGGAATTGATATTGTTAGTTGATTAACAAGTTGATAAACTATGCTTATACATACATGCCAACCATCATGCTTTCAGCATAATCATTACACTTTTTTTCATTAGATAATGCCTTACACATAAATGTATTTGGATTATACTTTTTGTTTTGTCATTTTTGTTAACATTCCACTAATCGAACAGAGTTTTCTTATCCATAGACTAGCCTGTACTTTCCTAACAGTATTATGTTCTATTTAAAGCAGCTGCCCTATTTCCAAGAAACCTGTTGGTTGGTACATTCAAATTTTTTACCTTGGTTTTTGTTTGTAGGTTCTGACTGGCTTAGGAGAAAACAGACTGGTTTTCTAATTTTTAATCTTTGCTTGTATATTTTTTGTTATAAATCATTATCATATGAGGTACAGAAGCATTCTGTAGGTATTAGGTGCTAAAAGTCAAGTCAGATTTATTCTAGTGGATGCGTATGTTACAGCAGAAATGTTTCTGAAATGATTTCACAGATGGAGTAGGAAGACAAAAAACCGATTCAAAGATGAATGCATGAATTACACAATACAGCATACCATTCTAGGGCAGCTTCATGCCCATTGCAGTCTGTTTGGAAAGGATTTTAAAATAAAGAAGCCTTGAAATAACATGTTTTACTAACTCCAATACTAAGGTTACTTTCTTTTTACAGCAGAACTAAATTGTGGAAAGAAATTTTATAAATGCATGGGCATTTTTTAAAGAGTTTTTAATAGAACACGGACTACCCTTTGTGCCATAGCGGTAGAATACAATGTTTGTCCTTTGTTTAAATGGATGCTTCCTGATGCCAAAATTGCAGAAAATATGCATGTGCAATAACAAAATCATCTAATGTTAGGTGTTTTGCAGAAGGTGCATCACTACAAATTACAGAAGCCATGAAAATTGGGCCCATTATTATTGCAACAGACTGGAACAGTGATTACGATGACAGAAAGTTCTACTCAGTCTGTGTAAGAGACTTTGACAACGAAAAGAGCAAAGTCATAGTGGTCTTCTTTCATTACCAGAATTAACAGCTGATTCCACTGGATAAAACATTTCTAATTGTTTGATAATGTTTTGAATAAACAAAAGTTGGCAGAACTGTCTGGGCTTTTTCAGCTAAAACACATCAGTGATGACTGGAATTCATAAGGAGTTGCATTCTATATTTTGAAAAATGTTTCCATCATTGTACATATCAGGTTGTCCCTGTCATATGATGCACCTTGCTGGAAGAAAGGCTGCCAATGAATTAGGAGAACTTCTAAAGTATCAGGTTGGCATTCTACCTGACAATTTACTTCATGTGGACAGAGTTGATGTGCAGTGACATCTTATTTCCCATTTTAAAAACTCAATAACTGGAAGATATAGATTTCCTCGTCTTTATCATTTTATGAAAGGAATATTGGCTCTTTACCATTATAATGCTTACTGTCAGAGATTGTTCAGTATTGTTAACAAAAATAAAAATGAATTCAGATCCAGGCTCTATAACTCAGCACTTAGTGCTGTACTTTGTGCAAAACATTCATAAACTCAGCTGGTGCAAAGTGTTTTGAAATGCAATATGAGTCTGTTGCTTTTTAAAACTCAAAGTGCCATATATGAAAACTTAAAGCAGTAATTGATGTTAAAAGACCAGAGGGGTAAATAAATCATTTTGTACATATGTGCATTGAATTTTATTGTTATATGTAGATTACTATTTTTCTGATCAGATTACTCTTCTTGACCACTTGGATTACTTTTTCCTCGCCATTTGTTGGCATGTATGCTTATAATGTCACAATAACATTGACTGGTTAATAAACCAAGCTTATATTGTGTCAAAATAACATTAATCACAACAAGAAAAGTTTAATCAAAGCCATACCTGGAATCCTGCAATTTAGTGTACTTTATACAGTTTCCTGCAACTTAGCTCCTCCCAGAACCAACCTCACTTTGTGAGATTCCATTGTCATAATGACTGCATCACACAAGTATTTCAATAATATATATAATACAGATTATTTATTATTTAAAACTAATTAAGAGTGGTTTAGTCACTTTTTCTCTACCCTACACCTCCAATACCAAATGTTTTGCCTTAATCAACAGTTGAATTTAGATGGACCTGAGTGCACTGGCTGCAGACTTTTGGTTTGTAATATTTGTACCTACTTCCAACCAACTTTGCCTATGCTACATTGCCTAAAGGGCAGTTATGCTAGCAAGGGATATATCAATGTCACATGACAAGACATACCAGTAGTGATTAGTTGAATCAGTATATCAACCAGAACTGCTGAACAGAATTCAGTGAATTTGGCACAAGCATCTTGTCATAGGCCCATGATAGAGAACTTTTAATATTGGACAAATAATGTTGATGTGCCGGATATGGATGAAGATTGAGAAACATGAAAACCTTAGTAACACTTGCTTTTAAATTGCATTCATTGGAAGAAATTGCAATAGAAAACATCCTAAAGACCCAAATTTATTTGCATTAGGCCTTTCAGTAGATGTCAGGCAGAAAAATGATTTCTGTCCCTTTTTTTTAGCATTAGGCCCTTGTGTAGATGTCAGGCAGAAGAGTGATTTCTGGCCCTTTTTTAGCATTAGGCCCTTGGGTAGATGTCAGGCAGAAGAGTGATTTCTGGCCCTTTTTTAACATTAGGCCCTTGGATAGATATCAGGCAGAAAAATGATTTCTGGCCCTTTTTTAACATTAGGCCCTTGTGTAGATGTCAGGCAGAAGAGTAATTTCTGGCCCTTTTTTAGCATTAGGCCCTTGGGTAAATGTCAGGCAGAAAAGTGATTTCTGGCTCTTTTTTAACATTAGGCCCTTGGGTAGATATCAGGCAGAAAAATGATTTCTGGCCCTTTTTTAGCATTAGGCCCATGGGTAGATGTCAGGCAGAAAAATGATTTCTGGCCCTTTTTTAGCATTAGGCCCTTGGGTAGATGTCAGGCAGAAGTGTGATTTCTGTCCCTTTTTTAGCATTAGGCCCTTGGGTAGATGTCAAGCAGAAGAGTGATTTCTGTCCCTTTTTTAGCATTAGGCCCTTGGGTAAATGTAAGTCAGAAGAGTGATTTCTGGCCCTTTTTTAGCATTGGGCCTTTGGGTAGATTTTAGGCAGAAGAGTGATGTCAGGCCATTTTTAGCCTTTTGTTTAGGAAATTATTCTCTCAGCTTCATTAGTGTTTAGGTCTTTAATGTTTTATTGCCTATCATTTTGTGCAAGTTATTGGCATATAGGAATTTTATAATTTACAGGTGTTGAAAGAAAACTTTGTGATACTTCTTGAGAATGAGTATAAGGTTAAGTTGACTGTTCTAGAAGGACGTGTGGATGATTTAGATAATGAATTCCAACAACTCAAGCAAAGTGATGTTATCCACGGGCAGGAAATTGGAAAGACAGCAGAGGAAGTCAGAGATCTAGAGAAGAAATATGAGCAGATAAAAGCAAAGATAGATAAGGTATACTTATGTACTCAAGAGTTAAAAAACCTTGAATGGATGGAAGTGTTATTGATGAAATCCTTTTCATTTTTGCTAATTTTTACTTTATATCAGATATGATGTGTTACACAGGGTATTGGTTTGGTTTGGAGTTTTATGGCATAGTAACATGTAAGATCTTAAGTACTCACACTATACACAGTACTCATACAGTATACAGTACTCACACTGTACACCGTACTCATACAGTATCCAGTACTCACACAGTACATAGCTAACTTTCCTTTCTAAAATATTCAAAATTGTCACCATAGTCAATAATTAGTTTTTCACTTCTAAATCTTGATTCACCTACAGCAATTTTTTAAAATCCAGCTTTACAAATCTTGGTACCTCAAGGTTCACACACTATGTTACAAAACTTGCATGACAAGACCAGGTTTTTTATGCACATTCTTTAACTGTTATATTTATTAAACAATGTCCATCTCTGTTACATTATGATTTTGAATTGTTGCAACAAAGTTGTAAATTAATATTTAATCAGCAAACCAAGGGTCATGGTTAGGGCATCTAAGCTAACTACATGTATGATTGGCTAATTGTTTAATAAGAATTATACTTAATGATCAAAAGTTGCAGGTCAGGTCATAATGTTTGTTAGAAATGTTACAATTGTTACACAATATAATTTGATTACCATATTAGCAGTTTTATATTTGCATGTTGATTTTGTTACTAGAAGGTCAAAAGTCAGAGTCTGAAGAGTCACCAAATTCAGTGTGTTTCTGTATTATATATTATATTGTTTGTCATATATCTAGGTTGATCTGTAGAACAAAGAAGCAGCTCATTTTGTGTATTCAATCATTCCAGTCAGAGGTATCATTATGCCCTAGCCTATCTCTTATGAAAAGATACAGCATCTGTTATTTGCTTGTTCATTCATTCATTATTGTGTTCTCTGTTCATTCATTCATTGTTTTGTTATCTCATTCTCCATAATTACAAGCATTTGACTTGGTCAGTCTTTCTTGCATGCGCTGTAGATATATTGTTTGACAGTATTAAACACCATACATTCTGAGCTAATGCTAATTGTGCCATTTGATTGAAAAGATGAGAACAAGGAGATGTTAACTCTCTTGGAGCTTCTTTATTACGTCAATGTGGAATATATTTTTAGAGAATCAATGGCAGAAACAGCCTATCAAGCACATAAAGAATTTGAATAAAATGGCCATAAGTCCCAGATAGTTTAATTAGATTTACATAAACTAAATGGATGACTGTTAGAAGTCATGTGATCAACATTATTTGCTGATGAAGGCAGTGTGATATTGCCTAACATTTGAAACTAAAGACATTTATGCTCCGAATTTGGGAAATTACTAATGATCACTGTTGTTTATTGACAGATCTTGTACTTTTCACATTTGTACATTGTCTCCATTATTATAGTAGTATTGTTTTACTGCAAATGTTGGCCCTGTCCTCAAATCATTTTTATTTTGTCATAAAGAGTACAACTTTCTTCAAAAAAAAAAGACTTGCAACCATTATTGTTTGATATATATATCTGTGCATCATTTTTTCTTGTAGATTCAAGAAGACCACCACGAAGTTCAGACCTTAAAAGCAGGTCTTCAGGTCCAAGAAACCATAATCAAAAACCTTAGCGAGAGGGTAGAATGCAAATTCAGTTTCATCACACAACAGTTCAACGAAATACATACCCATATTAAAGAAATAAAATCTAAGGTAGCACATCTTGAAGCTGTGACCAGAGACCATGGAGAAAAATTAGAAGTTTTGTATGCAAGAGTACCCAAAGATGATGAGATTTTAGACAAAGGTGAGTTTGGATAAATAATACCATAATGGGTGTTATAATTGAATCATGTATCTAGAATCCCATAGTCTAAGAGAGATTCATACTGTTTAAAAAACATTAATCATTATTGTTATCAATTTGGAACCAAAATTGATCATTTCTAATTCCAAGACAAAATATATACTGGGACTTTAATGGTTTCCAAGTTATTATACAGGGGCTGGGCCTCAGATGAGAAGGTCATACATTGCAGTATGACCCAAGGTCAATATTAGTCTTGAAAGAGACTTTGACATCTAGTTTTGCAAAGAAGAAAATGTCCATCATAATGAATGTGCTTTAATTTATATCAGGCAATGTAAGTATTGGGGGTGAGACTTTAATTTATATCAGGCAGTGTAAGTATTGGGGGTGTGACTTTGATTAACAACATTCCTCACCTTGTGTGATAGATTTCAGTTTGATGAAAGATAGCAATTCTTGTTCCCTTGTTTCATTCAAATTAAAGTTGTAAAGTCCACATTAGTAAAAAATAAGATGAAGATGTAATTAGTCTCCCTGTTTCAACAGGAACAGTTTAAAAGTTTTTTTTTGTATATATTGCCTCCACCTCTTCATTTATTTTCATCATACTTTGCATGACTCATTTTGAAGCTAAGACAAATTGATACAAATCATTCAGTTGTACTTATATGCCCATATTATCTTTGCATCAAAGTCACCATCATAGAAAATGTGCTTTAAGGTTTTGCTTAAAATTTTTCATTTGATAACATTGGTTGAATCATTGCGAAGCACTACAATTGATTTCACAGTACACATGCTCAATCATTTGTCAAGATCATGTTTTACAGCAATGCTTCAATCGTTGTTTTTAGAGTTATGGTCTTACATAAAGTTGCCATTGAGAACAAGAAGGCAATGATGTCATCATCATATCACATATTTCTCAGAGTAGAAGGTGAGACAAATACAAGTTGTTCAAAGTTGTAGTACCATTGATATACAAAGAAACAGGAAATTTTATACCAGTAAATGAAAATGGGATGCAAAAATTGAATGCAAAATGGACACAAATGAAATGATGAAAATGCAGTTGATGAAATGGAGAATGCAAATGGAAAATGCAGAATGATGAATGATAAATCAAAACTAAATTTGAATGTATTTCATGAATGGATTTCAAATATATTTTCCTGCATTTGGGGTGGCCGCTAAATTTCCATGGCTGAAAGTCCATTTGCAAGATAATAAGGATCACATTCCTTACACTGAAAAAAGTTTCACTGCATGCAAAAGTTTCACTGCATGTGAAATTGTTACAACAACAACTACCACTGATACAGTGATATCATCACTGATGCATCTGTACTACTATTATTTTAATAATGTTTTAAGAACTTTATAGTATTTCTTTTGTTACATTTTATAGAATCTAAACATCTTTAACTTTCATCTTTCATCATGTATTGAATGGCTCCATCTGTTGGGAAGGTTTCATTTTAAATTTCTGAGCAGTTACTTTGTTTAGAGTTTTGAAACTTTAGTGGCACTATATAGCTGTTATTGTACTGACATATTGTTAAACATCAAAATGATATATATCATTTTGAATAAAATGAAGTAAGAAATAAATGTTGCTGACAAATACTCTGCAGCTAGTAATCTTTACATTTACTGTAGATGTATTTTTATTTGTAATTGTACATCAAGTCAGTGATATCATTTGCTATTTTATTTAAGCACATTTTTAATTAGACAAAACTTCAGAACAGTGTGTTCTCTCAGTGTAGTGGTATTGAAGATGGAATCCAAGCTTTACTAAATGCATTCAAAGTAAGCAAAATTGATTGCAATTGATGAATGGAAGCAAAAAGCACAAAATCCGAATGAGAGTCCCAAGTGACAATGTGCTCTAAAGTGTTTGATTTACTGCTCACTGCCATCTCACCTTTGCCATTGTGAGGTATGTGAGAAAGTTTGCCGATATCTTTCTATGAGTCAGTAGTCCTTACTGGGGTGTTCCTGAATTCTTCTAGTTATCATGGCAACCATGTATAGCTTATCGTTTACTAAAAAAGGGCAGTAAACCCACAGCAAGAAATTAAGAAGACATTTGTGAGATCCTAATGAAAAAGTGAGACAGTAGCTTAAATGTGAATGGAATTCAAATGCAGAATGACATGAATGAAATGCACATTTGGTAAAATTACCTGTTTTGAGGATAGCAAACTATAATATCTTGTCCATTTATTCTTGTGTTTTGTTCTATATTCAAGCATCCATTGGTTCATTAATTCATTTGTTATGCCCTCAATATCATTGAGCCCTATATCATCTGCATTGATTAAAAAAATGTATCTCAAAGTTTTTCAGCAAACCAAAATTTGTTCACCGTGGTGTAATTTACATGTTTGAATGACAACATACAGTGGAACATTTTATGATGTAATGTTCCACTTTCATTCCTCTGTTCCATTTTCATTCCTGCATAATAACTCAAGTTGTCTACAGTCTGCTGTTAATAGACTATGTGGATAGATGGCACTTATTGTAAGAAAGACCTCTATCAATAATTTAAGATGGAAGGGTCACAGGTCAAGGTCATTGAAATAAGAAAAATGAATTAAGTACAGTAACTCAAGTTCATCAATAGTTACAAATCTTCAGACCTGGACTAAAATTAGTGAATGGCTTGCACTTGTGGTATTATGAAGAAGGCTTTTGATTTGGGTCAAAATATCAAGGGTGCTGTGAATTAAACGTCACTGAAAGAAGAAAAACTTTTTCTGCACAAACATTTCATTACAAGTACATTCACTGATGTTCTTGGATGACTTGCACATTTGGTAAGAAAGAAACCGATTCATTTTAAAAATCACTGTACAGCTAATAACTTTAGTTCTAGAGCATGTATTTTGAGCAAAGTTTGCAGAGTTCTTGCATTTAAGGTATGAAAGATTCCTGCTAATTTTGGGCTCAAAAGTTCATATACCAGGGATATTGTGGCTTAAATGAAAAAGGAATATGCAGAGTAACTTTTGCACTGTATGAAGTTCCTTTAGTAAAGTTTGTGTATGACTTGCACTTAGGATATCAAAGAAACCTATGGATTGGTCAGTAGTCATGGTTCAATTATTTTTCCAAGGTTGCATAATGTAATCAAAGGCTGAAGCATTACTTCTTTTAGTCATTGATTTACATAATAAAGGGAGTCCTTTTAGTCATTGATTTACATAGTAAAGGGAGTCCTTTTAGTCATTAATTTACATACTAAACTCAGTCCTTTTAGTCATTGATTTACATAGTAAAGGGAGTCCATTTAGTCATTGATTTACATAGTAAAGAGGGGCTTTGAGTGGCCGAGAGGTTTAAAGCGATGTCCATTACGGATCACTGCCATCTCACCTCTGTCAGCGTGTGTTTGAGTCTAGGATTCGGAGAATGTGGATATGTGAGAAAGCTTGCCAGTAACTTCTCGTGGTTTGGTGGTTCTTTCGGGTGATTTCCCGGTTTCTTCCTCCACCATTAATACTGGCCGTCTTGAATAGCCTATCATATGCTGAAAAATGGCATTAAGCCCAACAACAACAACATAGTAAAGGGAGTCCTTTTAGTGCCTATATAGTACTATTACAGGTGGGCTTCTAATGCACCATTTATGTTAATTTATTGTCGCTGGAATAGGCATCAATATATCACATTTTTGCACTTGATGTAGTGTTTTTGACACTATTAGATATAGTCATTAAATGAGTTAATCATTGGACCTGTTTCAAACAGAATCCCATCTTTTGAACAAACTATAGCAGGATATCTTAGAGAAATTTAACTATTTTGGGGTTTACCCTTTTTATGTTTTCTTCTTTAAAGACAGTAAGAGGTTATACGGTGATGTCATGTTTCCTTTGCTGTCTGTTCTCTTTCAGAGAGCCACAGTTGTTCAGTTCATAGAGCATTCAACTCATGATCAAAAGGTTACAGGTTCCATACCTGCCCAGGACAGTCAGCTTTGATCACCTGTGTGTCTTTGGGGGAACAGACTTAACTCCCATTTCCATGGCATCGTGTAGCCAGTAAAATGTCAGAAGTGCCATTAAAAGCAATAAAAATGGAAGGAATTTATTTTCTTTCTTTATTTGTCTGTTACTGATTAGTTTATCACTTCTTTTCCAAAATTGCTATATGGATGGTAATGAAAAGTGATGTATGAAATGATTTTTTAATGTTGTCTTCCACTATTTTCTAGTAGGTGGAAATGCACGAAAAAGGAGGTTAACTGATGACCAAGAGGGACCTGCATCCAAAAGAAGCCCATCATATCAACAAGGTATGAAAAAGAGATATGATCGGATTTTATCCATTGTTATTTTTTTCCATTGTAATGTTTTATTTTTATGAACTAGTTTTGTTTAATAGAACTCTTTGGGGTCAAGTGATGGTCTGTTGTCTGTTTTCTTTCATCATTTAATTTTTTTCTTATTCACCTGGTGGCAAGGCCAAATCAGGTTATGGAGTTGCACATCAGATAAGTAGATGTCAAAAGTCTGATAACTAAACTGGCTCCTAAATGAGAAGGATTACTTCTCAAGATAAATTTCATGAATTTGATGGTGATTGTAGCAGAAAACAAGTGCGTATTTTGCCTTAATATGTATTATCTTCATACTTTAATAAAAAGGTAAGTTTTGAACATGAATCAGATTGTGATGGCAAATGTTACAATAAGAATTATTTAACACAAACCAGGGTATTGTTAGTTAAATCAAAATTGTATAGATGTGTATTTCATACTTCACTGCAAACATAGTTTCTAAATCTACAAGCTTTTGTAGTTTCCTTCACAAGTTCACTGCCTGGTATCTTCATGCTGATTATTAGCTTCACACATGACAGCTTCTCAGTCCAGATTTCCCCAAATGTCATGGTGTCCAGATATGTCTGGCATTTTCATTTCTTGATGCTGGAAACAGAAAAAGCAAGGATCTTTGCTAGTCTCCTGCATTGTCTCAAACTTTGATTTCCAAGCATTGGTCAACTTGTTACCTTATTTTTATCTGATGTTTGGAGTTTTTATTGCATAGAGAAAATACACATTTTGGCTGTTTGGTTAAAATTGGCCAGAAAAAGAGACTAACTTCCCTTAAATACCCATTTGATCCTTAGTAGACTGGTTCTGACTTTATTTACTGTGTGAATAGAAAGTGTAAAAAAAACTTTTTTTCTCCAGTGTTCAGAATTGTTGATTTCATCTCCAAAACAGCATATGCAATAGACCACATTTAAAATGGCAGTTTTGTCTTACTCCCAGTAGAATCACACACATGTATGATATTTTATGACCCTATGCATCCAGTGTGCATCATCCCTTCTGTCAAAATTGCTAGTTACTACACTGGTGTATGTATCACGATCTTTGACAGACTCAATGATTGGCACTCAAATTATCAAAGTGGTTTTGTCTCTAATTAATTGTTCTTGTTGCCAATCTGGATACCATTTAGGAATATATTCTTATCTCATTAATATCTGAAATAAGCTCAGCAGTGAGTGAGACACACACATATTATTGAAGTCATCTTGCATCTAATTAGTGGAGCTTGTTAGCACTCTGGAATCCATATTTCCGATCTGTTTTTGATTAAACATGAAATGTTAACTTATATTATCAATATATTGGCTGAAATTGTTAAAAAGTTGGAGGACATGTTTGATCTAATTTTGATCAAATTAGAATGTATGCTAACATTCAAGATCTTGGTTGAGTTTAATGATGATTGGGATTCATGTATAATAACCAGGTGTTCTTGCATCTGATTGAATGAGCATGGTACCACACAGAAGGTTGCTTTGATCATACTTAGAATATACACTTGTACATGTATAATCATGACCTGTGACATATTTCAGAATTAGCAAGAGTTATGGATGTAATTGGCACCACACAGGAAAACATATTTTGGATCTAGATTTTATCTGACTTTGTATATAGGCTTGTTTGAACAAGATCCACACATTTAAATGAGGTGATCTTGTGTTTATTTGACTAGATAAACTTGTCATCATTCTAAAGACACTATTTCTAATCTGATTTTAAGGCAGCTTGATAAAATAGAATTTAAATCTTCAAGATCTTGGAATCAATTAACAACATCAACATATAGTGGTGATGTGATCTTTCAGCAGATTTGCTGATTTTGTCAAAATTTAAGTGGCTGATTTTGATTTTTTTATCTGACTTGGTTTATTTCATCAAAATGTCCAATGATATTATGATGAGTAAGATCTATATATGTTAATGAAATTCATAGCAGTTAGAAATAGTTCTCAGTTTGTATGCTATTTAAAAAATGTCTTTCTCATTTTATGGTTCTCTTTCGGAAAACATGCAATGGAAGCAACCCATGAAGTTGACAACTTGAATTGCACATACGTTTTAAGGTTGCAAACATTTTCAAGCCATATACATGTACAAACATTTGTTTCAGAATAGAGTGTGCATACATTTCATTAGAAAGTTCATAAAAACAGCAAAATAATACAATGAATACTTGATATGATGCCTGGATGTACAATTGATTCTTGCAAGCTATGTGTAATGTTGTAAGTAAGGAGCACAATTATAGATATTTCTCTGCTAATAATTGTATTTTGTTTTATATTAATTTTGGTCCAGTAAGAATGTAATTATGTTGAAAATCATGTCTAAGTTTACTTTGATTGTTATAAAGCCATGACTTTTTTGTGTTTAACATAATATTCTTAAATGTTTTTCTTTATTTATCACATTGTTTTGTCTTTGACAGAAATAGATCATTTAAAATGGGATCTGAAGTCATGTTACAAATCTTTGAGCACAGTCCCAATCTCTGCATATGATGAAGAAGAAACAATCCCATTGGAATCATTTTATGTTGCCATGGACATTACACTGGAGTACCAAACTAAGGATAGGGAAAATACACTGGAGTATGAAACTAAGGATAGAGAAAATACACAGGAGCACGAAACTAAGGATAGGGAAAATAAACAGGAGCACGAAACTAAGGATAGAGAAAAAGTGAAACTCTCTTCATACAAACAGATATTTTTGGACAAGAATCAGAGAATCATTTTGACAGGACTTTCTGGAAGTGGTAAGTCCACATTTTGTAGAAAAATAGTCAATACTTGGTGTATGGAAGAACCAAAGAAAGAAAATGAAACTAGCGAAGAAACTGACCCCTCCATTTCAGATAGTTCCATAGCTATTGGGGATCAAAATGATGAATTGTCAATCTCAAACAGTTTTGATGCTTCAAAAGATGAGATTGACTCTTTTGCAATTTCGTCTATATTTTTAATAGATTGGGAACCTTCCTCATCTGTCACTAGGGACAGTTATTATGCTTTAAAAGATGAGATTGACTCACCTGTAGTTCCATCTAAATGTGTAATAGATTGGGAACGTCCCTCATCTGTCACTAGGGACAGTTCTGAAGCTATTGAAGATCAAGATGTACTTCGTCAGTTCCTTCTTCTTTTTTACATTTATGCTCCAAAAATATCCACTGAAAAAACATTGATTGAGGTTTTAAAAAATCAGTGCTTGAAAAGGGAATCTGACCAACTGTCAAAGATTTTAGAGGAACAACCAGAAAAAGTGTTGATTATTCTTGATGGCATGGATGAGATGGGAGACAATATTCCTTCATTCTTATCTGACTTGTTAGTGAGAAAACTACACCCAAGGATAATTGTGTTGATGGCTATGAGACCCTGGAAGATTTCACAACTCAGGTTAAAGCCATTATCTCATTATGATCTGCTACTAGAAGTGCAGGGACTGAGTGAGATTAGTGCCTTGAAGTTTTTTCAAAATGTGATTAATGTAAACAAAATGTACATGACAGTAGAAAGGACTATTGGTAGTCTAACAGATGAAGAAAAGAATGTGCTGTCTTCTGTTAGAAAAATACCCATACTTGTTTTATTTCTCTCACACATTTGGTGCCAAGATCAATGTCTTACAAAACGAAGGTATGACTTGTACACAAAAATACTTGACTGTCTCATAAAGAGGTGTCTAAACAAGACTGGAAGTAAATACACTCCTGCCCTGACAGATCAAGATGACATAAACATGAAGAAAGAGCAGTTTTGGGAGTTGTATATAAATGGTGTATGTCAGACTGCACATGATTTTCTACTAAAGGGGGTAAGTGGTCCATCTGTTGTAATGCAGGAAAAGGATCTGATGAAAAAGCTTGGAACCAATGCAGAGTTAAAACTTGGTGCCCTTTTAGATAGTGGTATAATGTCAAAGCAAGATGCATTCTCTCCATTTGAAAAGAAGGTTTCTGTTACATTCCTTCATGTATCAATTCATGAGTTTTTAGCTTCAAAGCATTTAGTCAACAATGATGCTGCATTCCAGAATTTTCTCACATCCATAAAAACATTGAATGATGTCCTCAGATATGAGAATATTATTATTTTCATATGTGGACACGACACAAAGAAAGGCCATGAAGCCTTCATAAGAATACGTCAGGTGTGTGATGAGGATCCTCTTGTTATACAGTACAGACAAGAAATGAATTGTAATTATGATTCTCATATAATAACATTAATTGAAAATGTGATTGAAAAAATATACATAGCTTGCTTAATTGAAATGGATAATGAAGAACTTATTGAAATATCTGATATTTATTTTGCCTTCAAACACACAATTGAACTGACCAGATTAAGATCATGCTATGTAAAGTCTCTGTACCTATGTGAGACTAGACTAGATCTTGATAGCTTGTATTGTATGACTAACCTGACCTCCCTCAAACTACATCATGTAGACTTGTTGGGTGGTGTACTTGAACTAAGTAAGCTGTCAAACCTGACCTCTCTCACAATGAATGAGATGAATGAACCTTTTAGTGTACATGACTTAAGAAATCTGACTAAACTTACCTTCCTCAATCTGTTTTTTATAACCTTGTCGGATGGAGTACTTGACTTGAGTAGTCTGACTAATCTGACGTATCTCAGACTGTGTGATGTAACCATCTCTGGTGGTGTACATGGCTTGAGTAGTCTGACTAACCTGACTTACCTCACACTAAAACATGTAACCATGCCTGATGATGCACTTGATTTGAGTAGGTTGACTAATCTGACATCACTTGTACTATTTGGTGTACTCATATCTAAAAAGGGTAGTGGGTGTCTGTGTAGCAGTATCCATATCTGTACTCGCCTGGAGAAGATTACACTAAGAAACATCACATTATATGATGGTGTACTTGACTTGAGGGGTCTGACTAAACAGACATCCTTCATACTTCACCAGGTAACCATGTCTGAGGAGTGTAGTAGATCTGTGTGTAGTAGCATTAGTGGCTGGACTCACCTAGTCCATTTGGAGCTGGTAAGCATCATGCTACATAATGGTGTGATTGATCTGACTAGTCTGACTCACCTATCCTCTCTGACACTGGAGTCTGTAACTATGTCTGAGGAGTGTACTCGCTATCTGTGTAGCAGTATCAGTCTCTGTATCCACCTGGAAAATCTGAAGCTGAAGAGCATTATGCTACATGATGGTGTACTTGATGTGAGTAGTCTGAGTAACCTATCCTTCCTCACACTGCATTCTGTAACCATGTCTGCAAAGTGTACACAATGTCTGTGTAGTAGCATTAGCTCCTGTACTCACCTACAGCACCTAGAGTGGAAGGGCATAAAACTGTATAAGGGTGTACTTAACTTAAGTAGTTTGACTAACTTGAACCACCTTACACTGCATGATGTAACCATGTATGATGAGAGTACTCGATATCTGTGTAGCATAATCAGTTGCTGCACTCACCTGGAACGTCTGGATCTAGAGGGTATGGAAATGCAGGCTGGTATACTTGACTTGAGTAATCTGACAAACCTTAGAGACCTCAAACTGGATGATGTAACAATGTCTAAGGAGTGCAGTCGATCTCTGTGCAATACTATCAGTGGCTTTACTCAATTGGAGGGTCTTACTTTGTTCAATATTAGACTACATGATGGTGTACTTGACTTGACAGGTTTGAGTAGTCTGGTATGTCTCTGGATCTTTGATGTCACTATGTCACTTCATTGCAAACAAACACTACAGGAAAGTTTAAAGAAATGTTGCAAACTTGAAAGTTTTAAAGTAGAATGTTGCACAGTAGATACTACCAGAGGTAGAGAGGTATTATATTTGAATGTTATTAACAGATTATAAATAACTAGGTTTCTGTCTCATAGTGGCATATACTCAACATAAGTATTGAATGATAGTTCTGATATCATTAACATTATTCCGGATTTTAATGGTTTATTTTTATCTTAGACTGAAAACACTGCATGATCAGTAATATTATCAGTGAAATGAAAAATGAATGGAAGGATGAATGCAAATAAAATGCAGTAGTATAGTAACACAACTGAAATGGATACGGTTTGAATTAAATGGAAAGTCAAAATACATAAAAAAAATAATAAATCAATGCATTTGCATTTGATGAATGGATTTGGAAATCTGTTGTCACTATGTTTGGGCTTCACTATATTTTCATAGTTGAAAACTATTTTACATAATAAACTGGGATCAAAATCAACACTAACAATTTTTTACTGTTGTTGACATTAACAACTAAGAAATTTTATTTGTTTCAGTTGCATTTATTTGTTCTTTGTTATAACTAATACTGCATTTTGATTTTTAAATCTGAAAATCAAATGATAAATAGCAGCAATAAATGTTTTTCTGAGACCAATAATGAAAAATGATGAGAGCATACCTGAAATAGAAATGTGATTGGAATGCAAGTGAATGCAGATGAAATAAAAGTGAAGTGCATTTCAGGGTTTTTACTGCCATTTGAACATTTTTGTTTTTGAATGAGACTTTTCTTGTTTTGAAACAGTGAACTATAAGTCAATGCTAATGAATGAATTCATCATCAAAAATATTAATTTATGTAAATTACTTATGATTATATTAAAATTAACTAGTTACTTGAGCTGTACAGAATTGTTACTTCATCTGAAAAGTTTTCATTATCATCATTATTATTAAAGGTGGTTGCCACCTATTATGTGTCAGACAATGTAAGTTTCTTTTGCAAGACACCAGCATATAGGAATGCATTTGCCTATGTAAACAATACATTTTTCATGCATTTGCTTATGTAAACAATACATTTTTCATGCATTTGCTTATGTAAACAATACATTTTTCATGCATTTGCTTATGTTGTTGTTGTTGTTGTGGTGTTTAACGCCATTTTTCAGCACAGGAAAGACTATACATGGCGGCCAATATTAATGGTGGAGGAAGAAACCGGGAAATCACCGGAAAGAACCACCAACCCACAAGAAGCTACTGGCAAGCTCTCTCACATTTGCTTATGTAAACAATACATTTATCATGCATTTGTATATGTAAACAATACATTTATTGGGTATTTGTATATGTAAACAATACATTTATCATGCATTTGTTTATGTAAACAATACATTTATTGAGAATTTGTATATGTAAACAATACATTTAGCCTATGCACAGTTAATGGAAAGCATTTGTATGGAAGAACAATGAAATTTTGATTTTTTTTAATACATGACACTACTTATACAAGAAATTGCATGAGGTTAGTACCCTAATGTTTTCAGTTTATTTATCCTCTGATGCTTGCAATGTAAGCATCTTAATTTGGTTCTTTCTGTCCATCAGTACTTATCAAGATGAGTTGTACAATCACTAAAATTTCACACATTTATAAAGAAAATCTGGTGGATATGTATCTTTTGTTATGTAAAATGATCTGGTTTCATGCTATTTGAATCATTTGCTCAGTTTTTGGAAAATTATTATTTTACAAATCATTTTGGACTTTAAAGTATTTTTAGAAATATTTCTGTTGATGATTAGTTTTAGATTTTCATGCAGTTTATATGATTTCATTCTTGTTATAAATGTGTTTCTTTTTGTTTTCTTTTCATTATTTTACTGACAATAATCCAATGCAGCCACCACATGCTTAATCCCAAAAATGCATGACCTAGACAAATAAAACAGGTTATGCAGATATGTCTGTTTTTAAATACTGTATTTGGACATTCTGAACTTTGGGAGATTTTTCCTCTCTGCAGTTGGGGCATATGTGTTTTCATACAAAATTAAAGTTCTTTGGAAAGTGATACAGTAGTTTTGAAATGCTATAGTGCCTTTTTTGTAAAGACTTACGATAGCATATCCATGTTTATATTTTATGCATTTTATAATGACTGAATGAATGTGCAAAGACAAATTTAGTGTTACAATTGTCCATCACATCTTGGTGACATTTATATTTAGGTCAGTTTTTAGGCTTTGTTAGTCACAGTGACATGCAAAGTTATATTGAGATATATTTTGGAGATGAAAATACATACTTATCAACAAATTAATAGGTCAGTGTGACCAATACTGATCGTAGATTCATGCAGCTTGTTATGTGACTGTACCTTAGTCAGCCAAACAATCCCCCTATCAAAATGTGTCACTGTAAATTGTATCTTGTGCTTTAGTTAGTTTGATTAAAGTATTATCGTTAAGTCATTGGCCACAGAGGTATTCTTCTTTGAAAGTGTATTGGTGAATAAATAACTACCCTACCACAATTTGGTCACTGCTGTCATTTCATCTTTCATTGAGGTATAGTTTTTGCATTTATATCATTTTCTGGACATTATTTGCTAAAGAGTTTTATAACTTGGTATTTAGAATGTGCCTTTGTTGAATATTCACATTAATTGCTATCTTACCAAAGATATGCTACTATTACCTACATTTCACTGTTAAATGATTTATTTAAGTTCTGTGTTTAAGTCAGTTGCACACATGGACACACAACTTTGAGTTTTGAGTACCTTAATAATATTAATTCATTAATCGATATGAAGTGCCAGTGTTAGCCGTTTGAAGTTTCCCACCTTATCAGTTTCACATCTACATTCAACTGCAGTATTGTACAGTGGGAGAGTGGGGAAGAATTTATTGTTCTACAGAACTGTTTCTAGATTGCTGTTGTATCATTTATGCCTGTGGCACTCCAGCAGAGAATTATTAATGCAAATTATGTTGTTCTTTTTTCTTGCACATAGGATATTAAAGAGAGCTATCATTCTGTAATTTTTTAAACAGTTGCCAGAAGTCTGTCAGCACTTTTTTTGATGCACTTTTTGTCTGTTTTATTATTCTTTTTATTTTTTTATTGTTTGAGTGATATCTTAATTTAGAGAACACTTCTTAGTCCAACTGATATAATTTCTGGTAGACTGTCTATTCAGTTTTATGTTGCCAGTTTTATCATTGGTGGAATTGAAAGGGGTGGATAACAAGTCTGGAATTATTTTATGAAATGGATGATCATTAAGGCCAGTTATAATGTTACCATATTTTATTTTATAACTGTTGGTAGGTGTTTACCATATTAAAGAAAACTGTGTTTTGCTTGTTCACTTAAACCTAATAGTAACTTCAAAATGTTTCTTTTTTATGCACTGTGCATTGATAATGCTAATTGATGTTTATGCCAGTAACAATTTGTTTTGTATAAAGTAGATTGCATGCAAATGTGTTGTTTTTTTTTTCAAATGTCAAGTGTTCAGTGTTGAAATTCATTAATGGAAATGTATGTTGTATTGGTTGCCCAGTCTGTGAACATTTGCTATCCTGATGGTACCTTTATGGTGGTTTTTGCTAAACATTCAGTTTTTGAATTTACAACTTTGTCTAAATGAAAAACTATATTTTCAAAAACTACACAAAATTGTAGACTAAGGTAAATAACTCTTATTTGTGATGTATTTAACTTTAACATTAAACTCTTTATCAGGATAAAATTGTTAACTTTTAGCTTCAGTCTTAAACCAGAAGAGCTTATGGGATGACCTTGCATCTGTCTGTCTGTATGTTACAATAGGTATTTTATTGTTGCTCCTCATAAGTTACTTTGAGAATTTTTTGAAAACACATCAAAAGGTCTTCAGTGTGATAAATGTTCATAGTACCCCACATACACCTAATATGGCCATCTTGTTGTTCATCCTGAAAAACTTATCATAACTGTACCGGAATGTTTGGTCATGTAGACATGGAGTTATCACTAAGAGAGTTTGTATTATGTCAAGCTGGTTTAAAATGAAACAGTGACATCTGGAAAATGGTATCACTACTTGTCTTGAACAGATGATTGTACATGTATTAACGTGGAGTCTTCACTAAAATATTTCTTATGATCTCTTCTTGGTCCTCAGATGTTGACTATGGCTCATTTTAATTATTATCTTGCTAGTATTACTAATCATGACTCTATGACAATATTGACTAAATGACTTACCATAATGTTTAGTGGGCCTTAAATGAGAATGGTACCAATATAGTTTAGACCTATATAGGGGTTGTATCAACATGGAGTTTTCAATAAAACATTTCTTAGGATTTCTAGTTTTTTTCTAAACAAAGACAGTGCTCATTACACATGCTCATGACCAATCTGACGACATATATAACTACATTTATTAAAAATGGAAAAACATTTAAATGATGTTTTCTCGAAAATTACCAAACAAATGCAGAGTGCTGTTTGGACATGCAATTTGTCACTATTCTTCCTCAGCAAAAGTAATATGGGGTTTACATCAAAAACCTTGTGATGTTCAGTTGATCCTAATGACCATGGCCCGACTTGCACATCCAATATGGCCACAATAATCATCATGAGATTCTTATTAAACAAGGCCTTATGATGTTCTGTTGGTCATACATGGAAATAGTGCTGCTTAGATATATAGTTGCAACAGTGGTCACATTGAAAATTTTGTTATCTGTGCATTTAATGAATGGTCATATTCTGTGTAGGCTCGTACAGTAATGAGAAAAGAGTGAAATCAACAAGTCTTGCATATTTTAACAAAATTTATTTCCCTAGAAAACAATGAAAAATTAGAAAATAGTTTTGTGAATATAATTCAAAATTTAATCCTAAGATTGAAAAATATAAGACCCAACTCTAGAACATTTTAATAAATTGCAGGTTGAAATCAATGAAATTCCAATATGCAGATGATGATGTCAGAATAGACCTTTGTACTGGTGGTAACAAGTCCTGAATTTAATCACAATTTATATTTCCATATGTAATGGGGACTTTAAACAATTAAAGCCTCCTAATTGATTCAGCAATTGTTAACTAGGGAATGATCTTCCACGGTGTTATTGCCCAGTGTGGACGGATATATAGAATATTAACAGATAGCTTAGCAAGGCTGTTAAAAGAAATAAACAACTATGAGCCCCATTTACCAATAAATAAAAATAAATTTAATCAAATAATATATAACCAAAATTTACCCTTTAACCCAACAGATTTACATTGATATAATTTAGTTGCAATGTTCCATTTACATCATGTCACAAATGTACAGTGTTACGAGTATAATTCCATGCTTGGCAGCAACTGATGTGTCTCGCTTCTTGTCTTGTTTCCACGTCTAATACATGTGCTTTGGCCCCTTTCTGACCCTTAATTATTTTGACCACTTTTAGATGCGGAAGTCCCTCTGACACATAGGGATTTCCTTTCTTTTATCCACACTTGGTATAAACTGTTCATTAAATGCAAGAGTATTACAAAATAGATATGTTTCGCTGCTAATCCATCCATCCATCCATCCAATTAATTATTGATTATTGATTCACACTGCATAAATTCTGACATAATGTGATTTTAACAAATAAATGTCTTTACAGATTTCTGCATTTCGTTAAGGTACACCGCTATATTTAGTATAAATGACCTTAGCTCAACAGTTCATGCCCTCAGTGCATGTTAATTGATTAGGAATAAGCATTATGGCCTGTCTTCCTTTTTAAGACAGCCTTCTGGTCCATCTACAAGAGAAAACACAAGGCTAGAGTTGAACAAAAGAATTCTGAGCATGTGATACCCTAAATCCCCCCGCCTTCCAAAGTGTATGCCTTAATCTTTACTTACCAATTGGAAGTAACTGTTCCTAAAATTCTCCATAACTAAGCATGTTTTTCATCAGATTTCACCAGCTTAAAATATGCTGCAATTAGCTTTCCTTTGAAGATCAATTATTTGACATGAAGTTTCTTCCGTCCAATACAGTCGGTATTTCTATGTACTCTTATGTCACTATACCGTTACAATTATTTGACATAAAGTCTCTTCTGTCTATGTACTCTGTGTCACTATAACATTACAATGACCTGGTCAGTTCTGTTAAAGCTTAAACATAGACCCTTTACATTGCAGAGATTAAATAAGTGAAATATCAATGAACCTTCTCAAAACATTTCTAGCTTGACTATGCTAACTTCAAAGCACAATTTATTCAACCTTACGTTCAATAAGTTTTCAAAATCTCCACATTCCACCTGATAAATCTAGAATACATTTCCACTGAATTTGTTTGTCTCAGAATTTTTTAAAATAAAATTGTACACTTGTTTCGTTTCCTACAGAATGAATTTTTAAATTCCAAAAACAAATAAAATTCAAAATGACAGCAATAATAACATATTTAGGGTACCTAGAGAGAGTATAGATGGTAGGGGACATGGTCATAGTGCTCAGTTCAGTCCATGATAGCGGTAATGAAGAATGAAGTCATTGTTTCTTGTGGTTGTAAAGGGGTTGTATTTTTAAATACGACATGAAGTCTTTGTATATTGTCGATACGAAGAAGTTTTATATTATATTAAAATATGTGAGATGAGTTTAAATTTATTAAAGACAGCACGAGCTGGATAGTTAGTGCATTGTTACAATTATGACATATCTTTGAATAAATAGCTTATGAACTAAAGAGAAGACCTTTGAACTATTTTCACAGTATATGCACCAGATCACTTTGTTTGAAGTAAAGGGCAGAGTTATGAACTAATTTCAAAGTAGTGCACATGCACTGGCTTTCATTGTGTGATTAACGGATTTGACAGTGCATGCTTTGACTCTCTCTTTGTTATATACATCAAATTTATGCCTGTCAGACACACAGTGTGGTGTGGTCATCTGTGTTCTTCAAACACCTTAAAGTTTTTGCTTTACTGGTCATATATAAGAAGAACTTATTGGATGGTCTGTTGTCCATCATCCATCCATCATCTTTTGTTGGCCCATTCATTAACAAAGTTTGCTATCATTGAACTACTTATATAATAGCCATGAAACTTTACATTCACATTCATCCCATGGTCTAATTTAGGGGTATGAAACTCAAACCACCCTGAGGGTGTCATTTTCAATAATCCAAGGGCCATGCTTCCTTTGTTATCTCATGACACCTTGTGGTGCCAGTCATTTTGTGGGTCATAGGATGAGAATTTGTGGGCCACAAGTGGCTCACAGGCTGCATCTTTGAGATCCCTGGTCTAGTTGATCCTAAATGAAAATAGTGCTGCTTGAACATCCAATTAGGCTGCCACAATATCCAGTTGGAAAATCTTTAACTTTACTGCTCTTGAATTTCATTCAATGAAATTTCAGTCACATGAAAGTAATGTAGATAAATGTTAACATTCCTTTCACTATTAATGTTGTCGGTTGAAATAACTTCATCTATCCTGATCGTCTTTTAGAACTACATAATCAGCTCTACAACAGAAATATAAAGAACAAATTGGTGTTATTATTGTATAATTTAATTTTGTCTCTATAGATAAAACATTGAGGCCGTAAGCATCTAACCAATAATTTGCATAACTTGTACATTTGTACATCTCTTTCACAGAAGAGCATTCATTAGCAGCAAAATGAAGCACAACCCCAGATATACACCTTCTCCATAGTAACCAATCTTATGCTAAGAGACAGGAAATGAAACTGACCATGATTATTTATGGGATCACATGCATAAACTACAGTTTAAACATGGAACAAATAAAGTTCACTAAGACCAAGGGTAAAAAGGTAAAATGATTGAAAGTTCAACTAACACTATATTATAGAAGCATGGGAAACGATTGCTATGTGTATTTAATTTGCATTGTTTTAGACATGTTTCTTAAAATTTTAATTCATTACACACTTTTGTGATGTACTATTGTATGTTGTACTTGACCGTGTCCAAAATCAAGTGTATTTCCTACTTGACCTCCATTATTGATTTTTATAAAAAATATTCTATTCTTTAAACAACTAATAGATGTCTAAAATATTCTGTTTGTACACGAGTTCAAAATCACGATAATTATTAATAGAAGTAAATATGGTTATTTGGGTTTGTGTCAAGGTTATTGAAATTCCCTACAATTTACCTGGTGTACCTTACATTGTAATGATTGTAGATTATAACTAACAGATTTTCTAATAATAACATATTTTAGTTTGTAAATATTAAGAAATTTATGGAAGGTTTTTCTTCCATTAGGTAATATTTTTTGTTCAGAAAATGTTAATAGTGACCTGAGGTCTAGTCTAAGACTGTATAGTCAGGTTGTGTTACTGTAAAGATTAGTCAATTGTCCAGTCTAACAGAAGCAGTTTGTAGTATTGATGTGGGCAGTAACTCATTTGGACTAGATTGCATTTTTTCACATTGTTTAATTCAAGTGAATTTTCTCTTGCAATAAAGAAAACTCATTAAAAATAATATACTTGGAAAGAGACGATCAATGCAATGAATAGTGAAGTCAAACCTGGAAGTATATTACTGTTTTATCAAAGAACTGTTGAATCAACAATGTAAAAATAGTATTTCTTTAGAACTTTAAATTATTAAGACTTGTGTCTGTAATTCTAAGAACAGTTTGTGATTTAATTCGCATACCATAAGATTTTTTAATATATATTTTCACTTTATCTACTAGGGAGATAGATAAATTATATGCAGAAATTTTAATTTTTTTGTTGTTTTACACTCTACTGTTCATTATTATAAGAGCATATACCTGTAACACTCTTCTGTTACTATTTGTTCTACATTTGTAATCACAGATGAAGAACAGTAAATATTTATGAAATATGTTTATTTCTCGTAAGCTAACATATTTAAATTTAAGTTAATTTTACTTGTGTTTCCTAATACATTTAATTTCTTTGTATTGTGGGCATATTGACCTATTTTCATTTATCAATTACGAGTAACATTCTATTGAGAAAATCATACATGATGATGTGAAAAATATAAAATCAATTGCACAAATATTGTGCTAAGAATCCATTTCACTTTGTTGCATTTTGCACGAAGTTGATTATTATTAAGTAAGCATTTCCTCGTTGACTATCCTGATTATTTAAAAAAAGACCTTACAAGATAATATTACAGTCACTTTTGATTTCCTTCATTGTGTTCATGATTGATGGTTGTAACTTGGCTTATTGGGTATATAGCCTTACCTTACTTTAGTTCTGTGCCTCTTAAACGACTGTTAGTCATTATCATTTCCTGGACTTAATGGAAACAGGAGTTCCTCACATGGATTTATACTCTACTAGCTGAAAGAATTTTCTATGCATTTAGGATATATAAATTTCTGCCTTTTAGCCGCAGAATGTTGACACCATCCTTAATTTGTTTTCAAAACTTGTAATATTTTAAAAATTATTTGCGGTAGTGGATATATTTTATGTCAGCTTTGCACCTTTTTCGTTCTCTACCAACAATGTGTCATAAGAAAAATGGAAAACTCACGTTGATATGACGTTTTCCTTGGAAAAGCAACGATATCACGATCTTTAACATAGATTAAGATATGGCCTTTCGTTGTCAGATTTTTACGCCTTTCTTTTTAGTGTCAACTAGATATTAAACTATGCCTTTAGTGAAAACACAAAGTCTATCTGACCAGTCATCAAGGTGAAGCAATTATAACAAGGTTTTCAAGATGGTCTTCGTTGTAGCCCTATTATAATTCGGATTGGTACCACGTTTATTTACGACCAGTAGGACGTCATAAAAAGTGGTTTGATAAGAATCCCTCTCCTATGTAATTTATGTTGTGTTCTTGGCTTTTGTCCTTGATCAAGAGTGAATTAGTCATGGCCTACCTAATTTTTATATAAAAAATGTAAAGTTGTTTACTGATATTTGTGTTCAATGTCATGCTTTATTTATAAACTTAGAATGTTTTGAAAAAGAATTTGTGACCCATTCTTGTCGTTTTAGTCTGCCTTAGGTATTATTAAAATATTTTGGTAAAGAAAATTATTCATTCCTAACTTAAGATCAGTACGTGGAATCACTTTATTTGTGTTTAGATTTAATAGGAATCATTTATTTAAAAGTAATTGATTGGAATTGCAAAGTGCTCATTGACATTTTGGATAAAAATGTTACTTTAGGATTAGTGTTAATACTTTCAAGAACATTCCTGATTATACTGTTGTGATGTATCCAAACTATTGATATATCCGCTTATTGAGCATTGGAAGTCATTCTTAGACTCTATACTTGATAAAATAGTTAAGATTACTTTGAGATTTAATTCATAATCCAATAAATTGCTCTTACATTTTCAGTTTGTCACTTAGAGAAATAAATATATTTGTTTATTTTAAACGACGTGCCAGTTTAGTTATGTTGCTTGGAGTAAGACCATTGAGACATCACACACTGATTCATGATAAAAAGTGACTACAATATTTTCAAGTCAGAAACTATGTCAGACATGTCGTATATCTGTCTAGTACCATTCGGACTATCAGTAACAATTCCTGGCAAAACGTTTCAACCAGTAGAGGGTCATTCCGTTCCAGGAAGTCTTGTTTCTAAATGGTCTCATCTGCTTTGCAAGTACATGATCCAAAACTTATCATATATATTTAAGCTAGAATAGTTGGTCATTGCAGCCATAAGTTATTTTCTGGATTCTAACATAAGTGACAATATATACATACGTTTCACTGATTTACATGCAACAGTGAATAGAAAACCATGCTAGATGTTGAAAGAAAATACATATCTATGCAGCTTGACAAGTTTTAATCTGAGGTTTAACAGACCTATCCTGCCCAGTTTTAGATATTTCGTCTGTTACTTTTGGATAAATCTCCAGAGTATAGTCTCTATCTAAAATAGGTATCAAACCACGAGGTAGCGGCACAGAGTGATCGCCTTAAACAGAGGTTAGCAAAATTGTATTGAGACCTAACTAACTAATATTGATAAGTAAATTGTTCATAAGTTCATTCATGATATTTACAACTGTCAATGGACTAGAAAGGAACATAGTGTCACTTTTACCTGTTTGTACCTTCTGCCAGTGATGATTTAAAATGTGAACACACCAACCAAACTTCGTGACTAAATATGCAGGGTGTATGTGATAAGTATACCAGAGAAACTGCTAACTCTGAAGCAACCTGCTAAGCTGTGGCAAGGATCAGGTCAGGTGGAGGAAGGGGGTCGGGGGCTAAATGTTACGTAGGAGGGTGGTGATTTCTTGCTATTTCACTGAATATACCCTAATATTGCACATAATTTAACTTGTACCTTCTAAAGCACAACATACCACTTAACGATAACTGAAAAATAACTGGTTACTAGTCAATTGTCAATCTACCTGGTATCTAAGATTTTCTGGTGTATGGTCACCATACACAGTCACCAGCTTTCATCGTTGATGTGGATTGTATGTGACAGTGTAGGTGACCTTGTCCACAGTAACAATAGTCGATAGATAAATCTAACTACATCCTATTTTAAACCTTTGGCACGCGTATCACTCATAAATTTAGCTGTTGACATGATCAAGAGTCACTCTAAGGAACAATGCTCTACTATGGAAAATAAATTACAGGAATTCAAGATAACACCATTTCTTACTTTTAAATGCTGCTTGTTGAAACCAAAATTGACATTTTTAAGCAATAACAAGATTATCAAATTGTCTGTTGTGGTGGTCATATTGTATGTCATATTGGCACCAGTTTCATTTAGGATAAGGTAGAAAGTATTGGAAGTCTTTGGGTGAAAGCCCATATCACGCTGATTGTCCTTTTAGAGGGCGTAGAGCCAATAAGCTGTTCATTACGGCCGTCATAGTATCATATTAGACATACGACTGACGCCATTTGCATTTATGACCAACTAGTTATCAAAAGAAGTATATTGGCATAAACCTATTGTTAAAATAGCTATTCATTTTGCGATCATAGATAATATTTTTAAGATAGTGATCTTATTGAAGGTTAATTGTTTTCACTCAGGAGAAGGAAGACACCATAAGAACTCTTTTGGTAAAAATCTCAATGTCAAAATGACTTTCCATTTAAGAATAGTAGCTATGCAAAGATTTGCAAGATAGCTACACTTTGGACATCATATCAACACCATTTTGATTTATACGAACAGGATATTGTAAGAAGTCTTTTATTGGAACCCTATGCTAACATAATCGTTCTTTCATTGAAAAGAAGCATTCATGAAACGATTTTGGAGCTGGCAACTGTGCCAGCCACATGTAATCCAAGATCAGCAATATTTTCATTCAAGACCAAGTAGACATCATAAGAAGTCTTCGGTGAAGCTTCATATTCAGAATGATTATAAATAAAATATGGTCTATATGGTTGCTGTGGAAGCAAAAGTGGAGATCAAATCGGTTGGATGTGGTTTTGATGCAAAATCCTACGTTTATACAAGGGTATATTCAGAATGAGTTACATCAAGAAGATTTTTAACATCAGATTGACATCATATTTATTTACGACCAGTTAGACATTATGAGAAGTCTCTTAGTGAGAACCATATGCTGATATGACCATCCATGCAGTAGGAGTATATATAAAATAATTTAAAGCTGAGTGCCGTGATGACCATATTGTAACCCAGGTCAGAAGTTTCACTTCAGGCTGACTAGATATTGAAAGACGGCTTTTAGTGACTACATTCATTCAGAAGGAATGGTGATAATAAATTTTCAAAATATCTGTCATCGAGGTCATACTGGACATCAGATCGGTTCTATTTTCATTTAGGATCAACCGGACTGCTTGATAAGTCTTTCAGTTAAATTTGTTGATATGACCATATTTTTCGGAGGAGTATAGATAATATTTTCAAATCATTTAGCCTTTTTACCATCCTTAGATCGGTTCCCCTCCTTCAGCTTGCCATATAAGATTTTCTTTGGTCATCGCGTTTTGGGATTCTAATGACTTGTTATGCCCAACTCATCTGTGATTTCATTAGTAAAGTATGGATGGTTGGAACGCTTTCCTAGTGAGCACCACTTTCTTGGCTCCTGTCCCTGCAATATTATTTTCAACAGCTTCCGTATGCAGCCCATCTGAAAATAGTTCTGCTTTTTGGCAAGAAGTCTGTCTAATGTTCTGATTTCAGATGCGAACAGTGGTGTCCGGACATAATGGTACTGTGGAAATATATATGTGCAGAATGATGATTCAGATGCGAACAGTGGTGTCCGGACATAATGGTGCTGTGGAAATATATGTCTGCAGAATGATGCATCTGATCACCTCACGTTTGATCTTAGACTGCCAATAGTAACACACGCTACAGGAATCCTGGCATTGGTTTGGTCGTCGATGTGGATTTTATGTGACAGGGTACTTCCGAGATAGGTGACCTTGTCCAGTGTCATGAATGTTTGAGCATTTAATATCATGGTTGATACTACATAAGACTTTCCTGGTGCAGGTTATATCATCACTCTGTCTTCTTGATACTGACTGTGAGACCGAAATTTTTATCACAAGATGAAGTGGTCAATATTCTGTTTTATGTTAGGCTCAGGAGCCTTAATCCATGCCTTTGTCACATGTCAGATTTATATTAAGAATTCATGGAAAAGTCATCAGGGAATAAGTAATCCGAACAGTCACTTCGTTCTTGCCTGTAGTCTTCTCGGGTTAAAGATATGGCATATAATGTCAATCCCAGTGTCATAGTCCCGAAAGGCATCAGTAAGCATGGCCGAGAAAATCACAGGTTGGGGCCAAAGCACGGCCTTGATTACCTCCATTGCCGTCTGGAAATGGTTAAGATGAGTCATGATGGTTAAGATGAGTCACCATCACCCAGGCCATTATCGGAACCATTTGTATAACTTTCTCTTGGCAACCCTATTGTGACGTGATTACCACCCAACCCCACCGCCAAATGACCTGCAATCTCTCTTATTTTCGTGTTCTTTTCAGATTGTTTGTTTGCTTTATAAACGTTGAACTGCTCTACAAGCTTCTTCCTGTATGTTACTTAAACCTTTGTTTATTTATGTGACTAATCCATCATTTATGCAAGAAATTATTCTTGTTAGCTGTCACTATAACGACTATTCGTCTTGGAGAACACAATTTCCTGAACTGAATACTAATATTTTCCGTCCCACTTTCACTTACCTGTCACGACTCTATGTGTTAAAGTAGAAACTACCCTTTTAAATTAAATCAGAAAGCTATCTATTTTTCTAAGTTACAAAGTGTAAATTAGGAAATACATTATTGTGAATTAAATTCTAAATAATCATATATCCTGTCACAAATCCAAAGTTCCTAAATGGCATGATTTTCCACAATAATATATCTTTGAAAATTATTCTAAAACAATTCTTAGTCCAATAGTCGAAACAGGAGCAAAAATTTGTAGCAGCTGAAGAAAGGCAAATCATTGAAGTTGGGTCCGGCAACACCTTTTTCTAGACTGGCTGAGGTAAGGAAGAATGACATAAATCTGCTGTTATATTTTTCATTAAATTCAGCGAATTAGCATGCTTTCAAATCTTCCGAGATATGTCAGGGACAGACTAATGTAGATGAGAGTCCTGCTGTCTGAAATAAAAACATGCAGCTATTATATTTGTCCTATGTACCAACCATGAACAACCGAGATGAAGTCAAGGACAAATATTATGAAGACATGAAGTCTTACTGCATAGATAATGTAGGCAGACAAGCTCATTTTCTTGATGACTTCGATGATGGAGTTGACACTGATCATCAAACATGGCCAGAAGGAATGGACACAACTGGCCTTGGCATTTGCATCAACAATGGTGTAACGTTGCCCCTCTTAGAAAGAGAAGTGGATACTTAGATTCGGCAGTCGTTATCTAGAGGATGATCTCATTCAATATTATTGTCTGGTGTGGATGAATAGATAGAACATTAACAGAGAACTGAGCAAGACTATTGAGAAGAAATAGTGCAAGTACAAGCCTGCTTAGACAAGAAAATAACAATTTAATCGATAAGAAAAGAAATAGTGCCAGCTTCAATGCAAACAGTTTTACGCAACAAAATTTAATAGCAGTGTTTTATTTTGGATTTATTTCATAATAATAAAGAGTGGTAAAAAGAGCACAATGTCCACGCCTGATTTTCATCACCTATCATCGCTTCCTGTTTTGTGTCTGTGTGTTAAACGTTGTGCAGGCGATTTGAGGGTGTCAGAAGGAAAGCTTTAAAGATTCTCACAAGTCACCCTTGAAACATTTTAAAGTTGCTCCTGATTCTTGGAGAAATTTCAAACGGGATCGATCCACCTGGCGCAATCTCATTCATTCGGACGTGTCAGACTTTGAACTGAGGAGAATTGCAAAGACAGTGCTGAACCGCCAGCAGTGTTATTCATATATTCACAGAAGTGCAGCACGTGCTCAATTTATCAGTCAACTCCAACTCTGACCTCATTTCCAGTTTGCCACATGCAATTCAGAACAAATATTGGCTTTATCCGCAACAGACTTCACTAAATACAAACCAAATAGTAATGTCACAGTCATCGTTGAAATGAAATCGTAGGACGAACAAATCAGTCATAAGGAAATAAACATCTTATATATATATATATATATATATATATATATATATATATATATATATATATATATATATATATATATATATATATATATATATATATATATCACATACAAATCTCCATCTTATCTATTTTTATGTTAGAGAAAACTTCCATCTTGTTCCTCTGTATATAACAAACGTCTTTTTTTGCATTTATCTATAGTAAAGAAAATACACTTCCTTACAGTATCAAAAAGGTTCCGTCTTTTACTTATGTATATATTTTATGCTTATGCTCCGTAAAACCGAAATTAATCATCACTTCTGTGCCAATTTACAGAGCTGAGTATGTTCCATCTTGTATTTGTGTACAGTACATAAAATAAATTTTATTCCTCGATACAGTACAGGAAAGGTTCTAGCTTGCACCTCTATTTAGTACAAAAAGGTTTTGTGATGTACCTCAATAGAGCACATAAATTATTCCATGTTTACCTGAAACATGTCACATTATTAACCTGACAAATGCGCAAGAATTTATTGTGTCAGAAAGTTTTTTTTGCTAAATATATTGAAAAAATGCTTAGTTTTTAGAGTAATGTTACGTGAGATTTCGTAATAACAGTAGTAGTACTATTTAGTAAAACATAACATAAATGTCTCATCTAATGCATATACAGATGAACGCACAGTTTGGTACTCGAAGATTTTATGATACAATATAATGCAAAGCCGCTGATAAAGTGATTGAACAAATGCCAGTTTTAATAATTTCACTCTGGTTTGATGGACCGCTCCAGTGCCTTCGTGGTTAGAGCGTCCGACTTGGTTCGAAACCCGGCTGAGTCCTACCAATGACTAATATTAATTGTAACAGCTACCTCTCTAGGCGCTCAGAATTAAAAGGTTAGTGTTTGGACTGGTCGGACTGATGTCACTATAATGTGACTGTGTGAAACAAGATGTTTCATGTCTGCGGCATGATGCTCCCATGTGAGACATCACTATACACTGCCAGAAAGTAGACATCTGTAACAAGATAACCGTGATCAGAGTTTGGAATTACAACAGAACACTGTTGATGGTGCTACAAATATAATGTTTATTGATGCATGATTCAAATAAAAAAGAAATATTATTGATACGTGCATGTATGCGTCCAAATATTGAAAAAAATAACAATTTGCAAGAACCTACTAATGCAACAAATATAAATACGAATAAATGACTTTACATAGTACAAAGACAAACGTGAACAAATCACGGCAATTTCACGCGATCAAAAAATGGCTTTTTTATCAATAGAAGAAAATGAGGTATTAACTTAACTAGTGAAAATTGAAATATTGTTTTACTCAAATAGTAAAATGTGACTTGTTTGGAGAGATCATTAAAAATATCGTATACACTCCCAAAACAATGGGTATAAATAAAACCCCAGAATTAGCCTACGGATAAAATTAACATTCATGGAGTAACACAAAAACATTCCGTCAAAATTACACTTAACCACCAGTCCTACTGGTCAATCAAGTAAGTATCATTACAGGCAGTCACCGATCACCAATCAATTCCTTGGTCAATCAAGCAATTAGCGGCCACCAGTTCGGTCAGCAACGCTCGATCTTCTTCTACTTCTCGCGCAACACGGTTCTTTCAGCTCGTCGACCACGATTACTCTTGATTACATTATTGGTACAATATTGCAAAATACCACATAAACAAGTTCATAAGTGAACTTGTGTCCGATAAGATTCCTATAGTACTAAAAATTTCTTAATAAAATGCAACTTTATATTGCTAATATAAATCTCTTGCTAGGTCACAAAGAAGAATAGCAAAATATTTGCGTTCTACTACGCAAGCCAAAGGTACATACAAAATTCCAAAATTGCACGTTGTAATACAATATCTATAATTTACAATATACAAAAAATAATATACCTAAGGAATTTATAAATTACATGCATCTACAGCTGAAGATGTGCAAGTCCCTAAGTATACTGCTTACTGACAAGACCTTCCGTAATGTGAAGAAAACAAATTACGGTGATGCATTTATACACATCCGATGTAGTCTGCTAGATATAAATCAGTTCATTCCCATAAAGACCACTTCGCACGTTCGGCAGAGATGAACGGAAGGCACTATTTCGAAATAATGTACACTAAACATGAATCACTCCAGGGTAACGTTGTATGCATGAAACGAAACCGGAGTATATGTATTTAATAAATATAGGGAGTTACACAATTCCGTGAGAAGATCATAGCGACATGACTTAAAAATTGTTAAAGCTACATAACAAATCCAAATCAAACATACACACACATACTTGTGTAAGACTAGTCTGTTTTAGACCAATTTTTCTGGATATTTTGTTTATAAATTTATTCATTTGGGTATGGAACAATTCTTAATAATAAAAAAATATTTCGTATATTCGAATCTCATCCTTATGTAAAATTAATCTACGTTTAATATGCCAAATGAAAATGCAACATTTTTTCTTACATTATATTAACTGAATATCGTATTCAATTTGCTCCAGAGCAAACGAACGATTTGTTTATGGTTCTTAATACAATTCTTTTGGGGGCCCCGAGTGGCCGTGTGATCTAAAGCGCTGCCCGTTACGGATCACTTCCATCTCACCACTGTATGCATGGGTTCGAGTCTAGTATTCGGCTTATGTGGATATGTGAGTCGGTGTTTTTTTTGTGGTGATTTCCCGGTTTCTTCCTACACCTTTAATACTAGCCGCCATGAATAGTCTATCTTGTGCTGAAAAATGGCGTTAAGTCGAACAACAACAACAACAACAATTCTTTTAAAGAAAGTTTTATAGGCACTTTCTTCAAAATTATGTGATGTTGAGAGAGAGAGAGAGAGAGAGAGAGAGAGAGAGAGAGAGAGAGAGAGAGAGAGAGAGAGAGAGAGAGAGAGAGAGAGAATTTTTTACAAGTAAACCATTTTTATGTATTGTGAAGACCCTGCGTTCGATGATCAAATCGAAGTCCCAGTAATCCACAATAATGATATAAAGTTGAATCAGCCTGTTTAATACAATTTTTGTTAGACATGCTGTTGGGTATGTTTTCTCTCTGTTTGTCCTTTGCGGCACTCTTCTGTTTTCCAGGTGAAAACGTATACAGTTTGATTGTAAACATTTGATAAAATCGCACACTATAAACAAATCGTACGCATTGGGTTTACCAGACGTTACAGTTTTTCATCGTTCTCCAATGTATTTGAAGTAAATGAAAAGAGAAAAGACGTCGCATTAAATGAAATAAAACTAACGTGATATTAAATGGTACTTAATTAAATTGTATATTCCATAATATATCCTATGCTGCCGTTACGTGTAAATAAACTGTATTTAAAATCTCATTTGAGTAATAATCAGTCTTGAAAGATATTTGTCATAACATTGGTTCCATTAACACCATATAATATCCAGCAGCAGAGAGGGTGAACCCTACAACAATATATTTGCGACAAAATCGATTAAAGCCTCAGAATGCCAATGGAGCCTTCCTACGAAATCTCATATTTTAACCAAAAAAAAATTAAAGGTCCCATCTTAGCGATTTTGTCGTGAATACATTGTCATAACCACACTCAAATTGCTGCCATCTACGTCTACAAATTTTTGCGACAGAATCGATTAAAGCCTCAGAATGCCAAATGGAGCCTTCCTACGAAATCTCATATTTCAACCAAAAAAAAAAAAAAGACCCCATCTTAGCGATTTTGTCGCAAATACATTGTCATAACCACACTCAAATTGCTGCCATCTACGGTCGCAAATATGTTGTCATTTCACCCTCTCTGCTGCTGATTAATACAAATTATTTAACCAAATATTTGATCAAGTCCAATACGATATCGTGACCGAGGGTCGTGTAAATTTATTGTTATAAATCCATATGGGGCAGACTGAGCATGACTAAAGTAATTTTTAAATCCATTGAAGTCCATATCGGAACACCATGTCTGCCAAATATTTCGTAGCGTATGTGTATCAACGCCATTGAATACAGCAAGAATATTGCAGTTATCGCGAATCACTTTTGGAATTTGAGTATATCGTTGAGTGACATATATCACGTCAGTGTTTTTATGCCTACCTCGGGAAAATATTCTAGCAGGGTTCTTTTGATTATCTAACATTACATCATCGTACACTACAAGATTGTTTATGTCTCCATCGAGATCTTCTACTGATGGTGCATCATCAATATCTGTTATAAAGTCGATTACACTTTCACCTTTAATTTCTGATGCTTTTTCATTATAATCTTTTAGCACTTCATAGCACCGTTGATCATCTACGGATGGGGCAACTAAATATAATTTATCCCACTTCATAAATCGCATTATCAAATTAAGCAGTAATTGTGTTTTGCCTGATCCAGATGGTCCGATTATAATGGCACGGACAGAATTCGGAAGCGCTGCGTGGTGTTTTACCAGTTCTCTTCTTTTAGTCGCTGAAAAATCAATTATATTCATAACGCTATATATAAATTATGGATCTATATTGTGTTAAGTGTAAACAGCGTACTGATTCAACCGATCAGACAACCATTACAACTAAAAACAATAGACTAGCGCTTACTGGTAAGTGTGTAACATGTGGTACAAAAAAATTTAGATTTTTAAAAAAAAGCAACTCGGAGGTGATATTGCCGCAAAACTTGGAAAACTCCCCGGAACCCCATGGGCAAAATACCCCGGAGAAAAACACCTTCCAGGATATAGCTACTGTGGTCCCGGAACGAGATTAGATATCAGACTTGATGATCAAAATCAGCCCAGGCCTGGTGAGTATCCGATAAATGCTATTGATAAGGCATGTCATGCTCATGATGTTGCATATAAAAGCAATAATTTGCAACAAAGACATATCGCGGATGTAAAATTAATTCATGCCTTAAATGCTATTCCCGATAAATCCTTCAAAGAAAAATTGGCTTCATGGTTGGTCAAATCAGCTATGAAAGGCAAATTAGTGTTAGGTGCTGGTAATTGAAAACACCAGTGTTTTTATAGTATGGAATCTATTTATTATTCTCCGAAAGGATACTGGAGGGGTAAAGCAGCAATCAGTAAACTCGCTAACGCTGCAAAAGTGAAAAAATCCACTGCAAAAGATTGGTTATCCAAACAAGCTATATGGCAAATTTATCTACCACCGCCTAAACAAATTAATTATTCTCATTTTGATGTTACCGTACCCAATGAAGTTCATCAGGCTGATTTATTGTTTTTACCACATGACCATGGTTACAAATACGCGCTAACTGTAGTTGATATTGCGAGTCGATTTAAACAAGCAGAACCATTGAAAACAAAGTCAGCTTCTGAAGTCGCTTCTGCATTTGAAAGGATTTATCGACGAGGTCCTCTAAGATGGCCAAATCTATTACAAGTTGATCCTGGCAAAGAGTTTCAAGGTGCTGTTCTATCAACAATGAAAACTCATAGTGTTACAATACGACGGGGGCATACTGCGTTACATCGTGATCAGGCAATTGTAGAACGATTTAATCGAACTCTTGCAGAACGGTTATTTGGATATCAATATGCAAAAGAATTCATCCAAGAAAAACGATCTCGTGAATGGGTCCAAAGGTTACCGAGTGTAGTTGCAGCGTTAAATAATGAGATTACTCGAACTATTAATATGAAACCAAATATTGCAATAAAAAAAGAATATATTCCCGAACAACCGCAGCGGGTTAGCACTCAGCCACTTCTCGGTGATGTTACTGTGAGATATTTATACGAACCAGGAGAGCTTGAAGGCGGTAAAAGAAGAGCTACTGATCCTATATGGAGTGTTACTACGCATAAAATTTCAACTATAACGCGATCAACTGGTAGACCTCCAATCTACAGATTGGATTCAACTGCACCTCAGCGTGGTTTTACACGCGAACAACTACAAGTCATTCCGGACGATACTCAATTACCGCCACATGGTCTTAACTAGCTCCGTTACGTCTATTACACTCAAGACAGGTCAACATCACATTGTTTCTGACATGACCAAGACTGTTATTTTTTCTGTCTACGGTGAATTGTCGAGGGTCTTTATCCGAATACTGCCAGTGCATTATACAATTGCAACTGGCGCAGTGATTATTCTGTTGTTCTTTTAATGCAATTATTACTTCAGCATCAATATCAAATTCTCGTTGTTTTTTTTTGTCCTGCTGTTTGTAGCCAGAGAGTTTTTTATTAATGATGCTAATATCAGTGTTATCATCGTTTGCATTAAAATCATCATCGAAAACAATCCTTCGTAGTTGATTTATTCGTCGTACTCTGGACACTGCGAGATAGACTAAATTTGACCATTCAATGCGATTATCAACTATCCAAACAATTGTATCCGTGATGGTCAATCCTTGTGACGAGTGTATTGTTGTTACATAACCAAGCGTCCATGGTGATTTATCAGCGCATAATGCATCTTCTACAGTATTGATATCAACTAGCACAATATCATTTAACACTAGAATCTGTTTCTCCGTCTGGCCTGGAATTTCAACTTCAATATTCTGCTTTCGTGTATCCAATGGTCTATAACACAACGGCACTGGAAACGTTGGGAATTTTTTCTTGTGTAGCTCAAACAACTTTTTCTGAAGTGCGTCTCTGACTATCTTTCTACTTGCTACTACAAAATCATTTGGTTTCCATGTTTCCCAAAAATCATTCAAAGGTGTTTCAGAAATTATTTCACGCGCTACTTCACATTGAATTCTATCGGGTTGTAATCTAATTAGTTTTTTAAACTCACGTAACTGCTCATCGAGTGCTCTATAGTCAGTATCAATTTCTTCGTAATAATCAACAAATCCTTTTAACCAATTATGTGGACTTCTACCAACAAATGGTGGTGGTTGACCATGATCGCCGCACAATATAATTTTTGTATTTTTTTGCAATAACCAATCAAGAAACATTTTTAATACATCTTCTGAAACAGTACATGCTTCATCCCAAATAATAACCGCTGGAATAAATTTCTCACCCATTCGCTCAGGAGTCCAAGCATCGCCCTTGTATCGAAAAAAACTATGATACGTGCAAGCTTCAACATTTCGTTGTTTGATCTCTCTCGCTAGTCTATGGGTTGGTGTGAGTACAATCATGGACGTTCTCTCTCGATATAATTCTATCGCACGTGTTGTCTTTCCAGATCCACCACAACCGTTTAAATAAACTGTTTTATATCTACAAATTGGATCTGATATCGGTGGTGCTTTAGACATAGATTTTTCACTGATAGAATTATCGTTCTTCAGGTAACTGCTTTTAATCTCAACGTCTGCTGATTCAGAATAATCGCGTTGTATTTCTTGTTTAATTCGCCATGTTCCCCAAGTCTCTTCGCTATTAGTAAATTTAGTTATCTCTTTGATATATTTTTTATCGACATACATTGAATCAATTGCAACTCTGACTGCTATACTAGGAAATCTATTTATCATTGCAAATAAATTGATAGATGCATAACCCAGCATAGAAGCTCTCAAATGTAGATATGCAGAGCTTTCTCCATCACTGTAAGTAACAATTCTACCTAACTTTGTTTTATTGGACAAAAAGGCTGTTTTACAATTTGCGTATCTATTTTTCTCTACTGCATCTTTAATAACGAAGTCGTATTCGGCATCATCTATAATCAATCGTGAGGATTGTTTTTTAAAGTTAAATTTTTTTCCACCCTGTGTAAATTTACCGATTATTCTTCGGCCGAGATCCTTTGCTTCATTATTTCGTTGATTAAATATCTTTTTTGACCATTCAATGATGTACTCCTCGTCAGCATCAATATGTTTTCTAGACTTATCGATTATACTATCAAGACATTCTGGTTCTGGTAACCAGACATTGGTTTGTTTTCGATATGAGATAATCGCTTCGCTGACAATCAACGAAACTAACACTTTACAATCAATCATATATCGCAATAACACTATTGGTAACCACATCCTTTCAGCCATGTGTCTACCAATCCAAACATAACAACACGGATGAAGTCCTTCAGCGAATTCAAATGATACTACGCAAGCAAAACCGGTCAAATCAAAATCAGGCAGTGGTCCATTAATAGCAACGCGAGTCATTTCATGTGTGGGATGTCCAAACCGTTTAAAATACTCACCAGCGAATCCATATCCTAGAAAACTTCCTGGATAACAGGCAACGATATCAACTGATATCATATTCTCACGATTGTATTTAACGTTCCATAGACCGCCATGATAATATTCCAAACAGCTGGATTGAACATCCTGTAAAAACTCTTTTCGTGTTGGTTTCCAATTATTTTTCTTTCTTGCAAAATGAGCTGCAACTGATGGAATTGTAAAACAATTTGTAAGTAACTGTTCGTAATCTTCGGATTTTCCATTAAAAACGCTAGCGTTTTCACTGAGACTTATTGCTAGATTTTTCATCCTATTATGTAGACTTTCACTACGATATAATTCACCGTTAGGTTTCACAAATTGATTGAATTGACATTCTTCATCTTCAAAACTATGAAGTAGCCATACTGATACAGGGTCGTTTTTACACAAACTAGCAATAGCATCGAATAATCTTTCTTCAGTGAGAATACCATCCTTGATGAATTCTTCTGGGATATACTTCACTGTTCTGTCTCGCGGGAATATTGTAACCGCGGATGTCCATGCGTGCTTGTTATGATCAATAATTTTGATTGGAGCTCCGTTTTTATTGTATTTCGATTCGTATAATACTTCGCCAGTTATCGTTAAAACGGTTATCGGAAATCTCAACGACTTTTCCAATCTAGCTATATCGGAAATAGTTGCTCCGTTCTCTTTCACTGTTAGCTCCCATTCATCTATTTTTTTATGTCTTAGATCGGTTAATTTATTCCCACGGAGTGCATTTGTAAAATGTTCTAAGACTCTTTGTGCCACACAGTTGAGTGGCTTTTCCGCTGACGTTGACTGTTTCATTGGTGCTAGTTTTCCAATGTCAGGGTTATTTAACGGATACATCCCATAAACGACTGCTGTTTCTGGATACGCTTTTTCATAGTATGGTTTATCAATTCCAGTTAACAGCCCTGGTCTGGAATAACGGCTAACAATGACTGATGTCCCATCTTTGAGAATTGGAACAAATTTGTCTCTTATAATATATTCGCCCGATTCTAATTTGATAATGAATTTCACTCTGATAAAATACCGTTTATTGCCAAGTTGTGATAGTATCATAGCTGCTGTTTCATCATTCATTCTAGCATCAACAACACCATCAATTCTAAATGTTGACCAGGTGTGTGATGCATCATCCTGTTTAAACTCATGAACACAATCTCGTATTTTTCTAATCAGAATTCTATTAGTTATTCTCTCTTTTGGTACGTCTTCGAGAGTTCTATCAAGATTGAATTTAATATTTTTCCGAGGCTTGATTGCCGATAATCTCTTGAATTCTTCATTCATATAAATAAGACAAGTATTTAAATAGAAAAGTTTGTTTATATATAATGAATCACTGCAAATGGCTTATGATCGGATCAGTAACCCCATGCAATAAATCGTGTAGAGGTGAATTCTGTGGATATCACTTACAGAGTGTCAGAAATAATTCGACAGGCCCGTCCCCATGCATAAATTGTGGGGTGGGTGTGAGAGGAAAATCACAATTATGTATCAATTGTGGGGGTAAGCGGTTTAGAGAATTGAAACGTTATTATGATAAACGAATAAAAAACGCCATCATTGACCCTAACCATGACTCTGTCAAAGACAAAATCATAAAAACCCCTCAAGACTACATTAATAGATTTATAATTAAAGCAAATAATGAATTAGACAAATAGTATTATTATATATAAATGGAGCAAGAATTCAGACCACATCCAATACTCGTTAATTATGAAATATCTCGTAATGGTGTTGTTAGACACTGTAGACTAAAGAAACCAATTGGTTTTGTTAATAATCAGGGATACTTGCAATTTACTGCTGGAGGAAAGGGATATCTCTGTCATAGGGCAGTCTTTGAGTGTTATATGGGACCGATTAAAGATGGCTGTGTTATTGATCACATTGATTCTAATATTCAAAATAACGCGATTTCCAATTTACAGTGTATTTCTCAAAGAGAGAATATAAAAAAAGGAAAGACAGGGACTTGTAAGTCAGTTGGAAAGAGACCAGTACAGTCATTTGATACAACGACGAATGAAGAAAGAGTTTTTCATTCAATGAATGCTGCGGGAAAATATTTTGGAATATGTATGCCTTCAGTACGAAAAGTTGCTGAAGGGATTTGTCAAACAGCTATCTCAAAGAAAAATGGACATAGAATAAAGTTTTCTTATTTACAAGATAACTCTTAATAATTACTATTTTGTTCCGTATTTCCCCTCATTACTACTGATCGTCACGTGACTATCCTACTTTCGATATTGATTCCCGGATATGAAATTCGTCCGAGAATACATGTGAAATTGGATTGAATTAATGATGTGTGTGATCTCATGTACGTATTTAATGGTTAACTCGGTATACGTAATCAGGTATGTACGGATTTTGATTTTGTGTTATTGTTTCTTGTTTCTAAAGACTGTATTGAGAACAGCAGTTAGGGTTTTGTTGGAAAAACCTATACAGGGTAGACAATTTATTTGACAGAGATCCAAGGCCAGGGGTCTATTAATAGATTTTTTAAAAATCCCAATTACAAAGACGGCGTTAACAGCGTTTGTATGAAAATGAAATTACTTTAAAATTACAAATTAGTGAGGTCAGGGTAGTAAAACGCGCTACATATAGTTTAGTTTTTTTAGTGTGGCTATGTGTAATAAAATTCAGAAAAATATCATTCTCGATTCAAGAAATAGCAGGTCCTGAATTGACAGGGATCCCCATTACGGAGTTATCTTGTCATGTAAATCCATTATTACTACGATTATTTAATCGTAATATTATAGAAATTAATAAAAAAATTGCTATTATTTAACAGTTGTATTTCTTGTTTTAATGTTTTATTTAAATACTTAGCTTCCATTGAAATTACTACACAGTATTCATTATGAAATGCTAGGAAAATAAATACACACCTACACATTGACACTGCAGTATTAGTTCAGCTTATATATAATATGAGCCGTAATAAGTTTGGGGCTTTAAAACGAAGCCCACTTTGCCAATTAAAACTCCCACGCCATTGACATGGTGTGTGGTTGAATTTTTTCAACTGCAACCAGGGTTAATTTCTTGGGTTGCTTTTGATTGGCAAAGTGGGTGTAGGTCCGCCCCGTCGTTTCATGTTTGTATCGTCCTGTACTGTCCCTATCATACCTCATATAACCATCCTATCATATAACCATCCTATCATATAACCCATCCTATCATATAACCATCCTATATAATCGCATTGTATATATAACCTATAATCGCATTGTAAATACTCATTCATTGTAAATACTCATTCATTGAATCGCATTGTAAATATTCATTCATTGTATATATCCTATATAATCGCATTGTAAATACTCATTCATTGTATATATAACCATCCTATCATTTCATTGTATATAACCATCCTATCATTTCATTGTATATATAACCATCCTATCATTTCATTGTATATAACCATCCTATATAATCGCATTGTAAATATTCATTCATTGAATCGCATTGCAAATATTCATTCATTGAATCGCATTGTAAATATTCATTCATTGTATATATCCTATATAATCGCATTGTATATATGTAATGTATTGTTCAATGTTTGTAAAGAAATCACTTGGATTTCACGTCTAATACCCATATAACCCGCCCTTGAACTCGATTGGGGGGTTAGGGTATTGTATAAGTCTTTAATGTATGTGCCCTTTCTTGCCTCGAAACTCGAATGAGGAAGAGACGGGCATTGTATATGTTTTGTTTTTTTTGTATATAAAAATATTTTAAAGATACAAATACATTAGTAATAATAAATGGAATTTCAAGATATTACATCTATCATCACAGAAATATCAAATTTAAGAAATCAAGGAATCGTACTTTCTGAATTTTTGAATGAAGACAGACTTTTGAATGAATTTGAACAAATTGATATACAATTGAAACGTGGAAGATATGTTCTACCTAAAATGTATTCACTGATAAAAAGAATCCAAAAAGCGGTTAATGCTTCTTTGTATAACAATGATATTAATTTATTCATTCGGCTATTTAGTATAGTTGAAGCCATTAGAAAGAAACTCGGGGAACAGTACCAAGTTCGGTCAGAGATTGCTTTGAAAGTGAAATCTATAAAACGTTTGATTGATGCAAGTGAAACCCACAATTGAAAAAACGTTAGCATTTCCAATAATGACTTCAGAAGCATTAAGTACCAGACTAGCCCGTGAGAGGTTAGCATTACTGAAAAAGTTTATACCAATTCGAGATAACGTGCGAGATAAACTACAACTTAGACAGCAAGCGCAGACTGACTTTTCTATTGGAAGCGAACAACTTTTTGCCCCTGTAACTAAAGCCACTAAAGATATGAAACTTGCAACAGAACGTGCTATATACGGCGACATCCCTAAAGAGGGAGCAGTACCTATTATTGATGTATTAGGAAAGATTGCTACAGAAACTGAAAAAACTCACGAGGGGATAAAACAGCTTTCAGGTGAGTTACAAACTCAGCGAGAAATACAACAAATGGGTAATATTGATACTGATGATAACCCCGTTGAAGATGCTAGTGTTTCCACTAAAAAAAGTGTTCCTTTTAACGAGAAATTCACTGATGAAGCTATAGAAGAAATCAGACGAATTCAATTGTTGAAAAATGAAGACTATATAAAATTTGGTGACCTTGCTGTCAAAAGTTATTATAACAGGGGGGAATTTTTAAAAGACGAGTATAAAAAAAACACAATAAAACGAGATGACTGGGTGGATTGGTTATTTAAAATTAATAAAAATGAACCCGGAAAATTAAAAAAGGATACATTGGAATACAGAGCTTTTAAAATGGGAGTTGATGCGTATGGTATAGAACAACAACAACTAAAAGAACAACGAAAAGAACAACAACAAGGTCGAGGTCGAGGTCGAGGTCGAGGTCAAGGTCGACAATCTCCAGAAATTCAAAACGTTTCCGAACCAGAAAGTACTTCAGGAAAGGGTTATGGAAGTTCTCATCATGATTCTCATATGTGTCCTAGTAATATCATTAATGATATATCACGACTTGAGGTTCTTATGGGAGGTAAGCGAGCTGGAAATAACTCAGTCGAAATAACTAATGAAGCATTTGATATTTGCAGACGATTATTCCAAGGTGGGATAATTGATATTCATACGTATCGAGAACTCTTGGATGAGTTAATGGACGGAATTCCGGGGGAATTTAGTGGTTATTATAGCGATTGAAATTGTATTTAGAAATTACAAAGTCATTTCAAATAAGATGATAGTACACTATAATCACAATAAACCAACAAACGTGTATGTGGTAAACTCAAGATTGCCCGTTTATAAGGCATATTACGGTGACGGCCTTGGAAATATCATGGCTGGTTTATTCACAAGAATAGCCCCAAAAGTAGCACCAATTGCTAAACAATTAGCGATGAAAGCCATTGATGTTATTCGTAATAAGGGAATTAACGCTGTTGGAGATCTTGCAGGAACGGCCTTTTCTACCGCAAAGAATAGAATAACGTCATTGGTGAAATCTAGATTCGGACGAAAACCACCACCACCGCTACCTTCAACAACAATGATGCCTGCAAATGTCAGTAAAGTGATAAATAACGCAGTGGAACAAAAACTAGCATCATTAGCAATGACTTCACCAGATAGTAGTAATATTGCAAGTATGATAGCGGGAAGTGGTCTTGGAGGAAATCGAAAAAGAAAATGATTTAGAAAAACGATACGTTTTAGTATAAATGGCATTTAAAAAAATTGCTGATCCAGCGTTTGATATGGCGGCACCGGTGAATAAAGATGATTCTAAAATTAACTATCAGTATTATGCCTATCCTGCAAGAGAGCCTAATCAAAAGGGGAGAGTTGAACTTCAAGTTCAAGATACAAGTAGATACTTTTTGCCGTGTGAGGCATTTATTGAAGTAGAAGGAAAACTTGTAACAGATGTTGCAGCTGATACACCATATGGGAATGACCAAAATATCCGAGTTGGTTTCGTAAATAATGGCATTATGGCGCTATTTAACAGTGCAAGATATATCATTGATGGAAAAGAAATTGAATCAATAGAACAAGATGTTGATATTGCAACAACAATAATCGGACTTGCGAGATATTCTGATGATTATACAAGGTCGGCTGGTCCGTCTATGATGTTTGCTAAGGATACTTCTGATCATGCTGACCATATTCAGTTTATTAAAGTACTAACTGCGGTAAATACTGCAGAAGCTAATCAACAACTCGCAGCTAATCTAGACCGTGAAGCCCAACCAGCCAATCCATTCGACATTTTAAAAAAGGTCAATGATAATTTCAATCTAGGATTTGCAACACGAAAAGGAGCATTAAAAGGACAACATCGACGATTTTCATGTGCAATTCCGTTACATCATATATTCGGATTCTGTAGAAATGTCAGAAAAGTCATCTATGGAGCAAAGCATACGGTTGTGTTAGTGCGAAAAGAAAATGACAATGATGCAATTTGGCATGATGATGGTGTTGCTGATGATGGTAAAGTCATTTTAAGTAAATTGACTTTATGGATGCCCGTCTTGACACCAGCAGTTACAATAGAGCAACAATTACTATCGTTTATGGACACAGGTGGAAAATCATTGCTAAGTTGGCTAACAACAACGACTGATACGAAGCAGGATAATGTAAATGGCACATTTACATGGCACTTAGCATCAAAACAAGGTGTTTCAGCTCCACGTCATATCTTTATAGCGTTACAGGATGCAAATCGAGTAGGTCGTCAATTATCTAGTCATATGATATTTGATCAATTAGGAGTAAGTGAAGTTTCGTTGAGAATAAACGGACAACAAGAGCCAGCAGAGATTGTACATCTTAATTATGAAAACAACTACATAGCTCGTGTATATCATAGAATATTGTCGTATATGGGTCGTGATCAAAATGTTGATACTGGTTTGCAAATATCGCAAATTGATTTTGAAAAACACTATCCGATTTATTACTTTTCATTGGAACATCTTGACATGATGAGACAATCTGTTGTTGATATATACTTCCAAGCTCGGGTACAACGCCCTGCTGGTATAGCCGATTATAGAGCAGTTGCTGTCATTCTCAGTGATAAATCAATGTTGTTAGAAGGAGTTGGCGGACGAATGAGACTTATTGATGCACCAGTGGAAAACATGTAGTTAGGATTTTCACAATAAGATCAATTGAAAGTGTAAATTACATTTTAGAATAGAATGACATATAGTATTGTTAATGTCCAGTTGACTGATGGTCAGGTCAAGAAATTGAAATCAAAGTCGGCTAAAGAATGTGGAACTACAATAACGCTGAAACCCACTCAAATGTCCGGTGGTGCACATAAATTATCATTGACAGATCGTCAAATAAAACATTTCAATGATGCGCTAAAGAACAAACGAGGAGTTCAAATTGATTTTTCGAAAGCAGCAATCGCCAGTATGATAAAATCGGGTGGAATATTCCCGCTGTTAGCTGCTATTCCAGCATTGATTGCAGCGGCTGCCCCAGCGGTTGCGAAGGCGGCAGCGTTAGGAGCCGTTGGTACTGCTGCAGGAATGGCCCTGAAAAAAGCTACTGGGAAAGGCTATAAAAAAAAAGGAAAGGGTCTAAGACTACCAGGAACTCCACACAATTGGTACAAGGGCACGGGCCTAAGAATACCAGGAACGGCTTATTAGTGGAAAAATCCCTAGGATTTTCACCAATGTCCAATTTTGATTTAATTGATGCTGTAAAATCATTATCAATAAAAAACTTTAGAGGAGTTTTCATGAGAGATCAATTACCGTCAAAACCAATGAAAAATGAAACGGGTATTATCAATCTCGATAACAGCAGCGGAAAAGGAACTCATTGGGTCGCATATGCAATTGATCCACGTGGAATTGTCTATTTTGATTCATATGGATTAGCTCCACCAAAAGAATTCATGCGATATGTATCCACAATAACAAAGTCATCTCCAATTTTTTATTCCACGCTACCAACACAACAGTTAAATGATCCACCGATATGCGGTCGTGAAGTATTAAATGTCCTTGCAGAGATATCTAAATTTCCAAGAAAACCACCACAAGTTGTTGTTAATGAATATACTAGCAGGCAATGGCAAAACCGATAGCGTTATGATTTAGAAAAACGTAGCGTTTTCGTATAATGATTGATATTTGGGGACGACCTTTATCAGAATCAAAAAAAACAGAAACCGATAGCAAATTCGCTGTCGAAAGTGTAAAAAAAATAATCGAAGATGAAATCGCCGAGACATTAAATTTGTCAAATGTAGATCCTGGGGAAATAGTTGTATTTCAAGATCGCCAGGGCAAATTGAAATCTAGTAATGTTTCATTGGATGATGTCTTAATACGAAGACGTGACGTCGTTGAAGATACAATAGCGTTATATTCAAATGATGGAAAACTCAAACCGGGTGTATTTGTTTCTACAATCACAGATGCATTAAAAAATTTAAATGAAGAACTTGAAAAACATATAACAACATATACTTCCCTTCGTAGAAATATTATCAATAAATTCTTTGGAACACCAGCGGTAACCTCTCCATCTCTCGCTGAAATTAAATCCAATTTTGATGAAATTAAAGCTAGTATTAAAAATATTAATGATGCTGGATTTAGTATTATTAGAGATAGCATTAATAGTATTAAAAAATCTATCGAGGATATTACAAAATTTAAAACAGACAATCTTCCGCTACTTGAAAGAATAAAGATTCCTCATGAGAGAAATATCATAAATATGATATACACAGTTCTCTCTGGATCATTAGATTGGGAACCTAAAAAGAATACAGTAACCCTCACTGTGTCAAACAAGGGTATTTATCGATTAACAATAGTGTCACTGAATCAGTTTAATATATCATCATCGACTTCATATGGATACAACAACGTGATTTCAACGACTATTGACGTGGGTGAATACAAACGGTTTACAATAACAAGCACTGATCCTAATTTAAATAAGACATCATTTGTATGGTACATGGAGTTTGTAGCTGATCTAAATTAGAATTTTTAACAATTAAAAACCACTTGAGGTTTTAAAATAATATGATTCCATCATCGCAATATCGCTATGATACCGTCAAAGACTTCTTAACAAAACTCAAAACACTCATTGATGAATATGAAATAAAAATTAAAAAGTATCGCAGGAGAATTACCGCAATTGATGTTACAGTATACTCGGTATCTGGTATAATGGCCGGTGCTGGTATTATACTATCTTCAGTAACAATGGTAGCTCCGATTGCTGTCCCAATTGCTATTTCCGCGGTGACAACATTTGCTGGACTTGCAAATGCTATTACTAAAAAAATATCCTCGTGTTCTCAAGAAAAACTTAACGACTATATAGTAAAACATCAAGCAGTATCTAACGGTTACTCACAATTATCCTCGTTGATGTCATCATCGATTGATGATACGATAATTACCGAAGACGAATTCTCCGCGATGATACGTATTTATGATACTACGATTAAAAACGCTAGCGTTTTTTCATCTATTGCAAAATTAGACATTGTAAATAATAATAATGTCGCAAGAGATTCAACTACTTCAGCGGATAGCAGAAAATACCACTCCGCGGAAAACAAGCATGATATCAATATCGTCAACAAACCCTAAATTCAGTGTGAATTTTCCCTCGCCTGTTTCAGTAAAGGAAATCGCGTTGGCAAAATTACGAGTGTATCATAGTTGGCCTAATATCAGATCGGTTCCATTTGGCGGTCAGAGACCTAATAATTCTCTGGTGTTTGCATATAGGAATAAAAAAGATGACACTCCAGATTGGATCGTTGTTTCAATACCAACTGGATCCTATCAAATTGAGCAAATTAATAATGAATTACAACGTAGAATAAAATCCATTACTAAAAAAGAATCAAAAATTGCGATAACAGTTCATGAACCAACACTGTCATCTACAATTGAAATAGGCTCTCCTGGGTATGTTGTAGATATTTATAACAGTTCAATAAGAACAGTATTAGGATGGCCCGAAGATCCACCTAGAAGTGCTGGTAATTCCACGCCCGAGCCTGTAAAATCTGATTATGTCACTGATGAAATAGGACCTGACAATCCATCACGAACATATGATAATTTCGAAGAATTAGATTTAACAAAAGTTTACAGAAAAAAAATATCTGAAACAGAGACGAGCTATGCTTTTGGAGGTAGTCGTCGTCGTCCTATTGATTTTGAAAAGAAAGGTTATACTGTTGCGCAAGTAAGCGTAGATAGTAAATTTTTTCCCACCTTTGACCTTTCTTTTCTCTACATGAACAAAGATTTTTATTTGTTGCTACACTCGTTGAGATCCGGTCTTCTTACAAAAGATGAGTTTACCAGTGTGGTCGCGGCAGCCAACAGAATCATCAGCGACATGGAAAAATATAGATTAAGACTTATCAGTGTTTTTACTGATGAAAATTCTCCAATATATCGAACAATTGAAGCTGGACGTTATAGGGGCGGCCTAGCAGGTAATCCAAATTATGTACTTACAGGATATAACGCACCTGAACTAAAAAATCTACTCAATATCGTCATCGACGAAGGATTTAATAAAATCTATCAATCATGGAAAGATAGCCAGCCGAAGCCTATTATCCTCACTCATAATAATTCTCCCGACGGCGACGGTAGACATATCGCACCGAACAATGTGGATATTTCATCGGTGATCGCACTTAATTTAACGTGTGATGTAATCGAAGGAAGTTATCAAATTAATATGGAACAATCAAATCAAGCCCGACAAGGTTACATTCTTTATTCATTTGCACCAACAACACCCCCCGGATTTTTAATTGTTGAGAATCCGACTAATCCAGTCTATATGCAATGTCAAAATGATTCACTAACCAGAATTAATTTTACACTCACCGATCAGTCAAATAATTTAATTGATCTACGTGGTGAAGTATTATCGATTAGTCTGTTTGTGAAAAGCTAACAAATATTTGGTTAAATAATTTGTATTAATCAGCAGCAGAGAGGGTGAAATGACAACATATTTGCGACCGTAGATGGCAGCAATTTGAGTGTGGTTATGACAATGTATTTGCGACAAAATCGCTAAGATGGGGTCTTTATTTTTTTTTGGTTGAAATATTGAGATTTCGTAGGAAGGTTCCATTGGCATTCTGAGGCTTTAATCGATTCTGTCGCAAAAATTTGTAGACGTAGATGGCAGCAATTTGAGTGTGGTTATGACAATGTATTCACGACAAAATCGCTAAGATGGGACCTTTAATTTTTTTTTGGTTAAAATATGAGATTTCGTAGGAAGGCTCCATTGGCATTCTGAGGCTTTAATCGATTTTGTCGCAAATATATTGTTGTAGGGTTCACCCTCTCTGCTGCTTATCCGCATTTCACCAAATTATTAGCCGTGCAATTCCTGGAACAAAAGCTTGAAGATGTCACCGTTGTAAACATAAGCAGCAATAACCAGCTCAAGTTCTCACTTTTAGTTACACTAGCGCCCCAGCTGATCACCAAAGTTACCTGTTTTCTATTTTTTCTAATGCACACATTTTCTTCTCATATCCGCTTACAAAAGCGTGCCTGCATCTCTTATTCCTTTTCGAATCAATTTGTTTTCCATGTGCGAATGTTGTTATTATAACATTAGTCCCTAACGGAATTAGCAGAATGTATAACATCACTGCTACTCCCTAAAAGGAACGGAATTACGAGCGACTTCATTGACTGAAATAAAGAGTGTCACCACATAATTGTGCTGAAGCTCGCAGTGTTTTTATTGACCCGTACCATATGCTTGCCTGAATAAGTTCACTCTGCAGAATTTGTTTCCTCAATCACTGAGTGGCAACAAAAGCTGGGTTTAGTTCTACCCTAATGACTAAGTCACCTCTCTGCAAAAGAAATTGATAAACATTCAACGGTCACTTATAATCTAGCTATGTCATGATGAGGTGAAGTAGAGGACGTTTGGCAGGGTCCCAGAAGAAAACTTATTATGCAAAACACAAGGGGTATACTTTCAGTAATATGTAAGTGAGCGTTTTGTATTTTATAGTGCAGATATTATTTACATGTAGATTATCAGTAACGATGAGTCCTGTATTATGCGAGTGTAAATACTAAAACTTTGGTGATTTCCACTTCATAACGTGCAAAATTAGTGATCTCGAAAATATCTGCATTGCTTCAGTGGGTGTGTGGGACAGGGATGGTAAATAGATGGGTGAGGGATTTGCCAGAAGCAACCACCCAAAAAACTTGCTGTATACTTTTGTTATTTAGTGCATTCACCCCCTCTGGCTTTGAGAATGTACGGACAGATGATGGTAGACAAAATAGTGTGGGTATGTTAGCTAATGCACAGGCCTTTGAAATTCCATCACTATATCAAGAAAATTGCAGAATATCAGGGATGGGGAAATTATATCGTGGGTCCGTGGTTCTTTCCGGTGTTTTCCGGTTTCTTCCTCCACCATTAATACTGGCCGCCATGTATAGCCTATTGTGTGCTGAAAAATGGCGTCAAGTCAATTTAAAAACCCAACAACAACAACACACACAATGGGGATTGTTTGGGTGGCATAACTACCCCGAGCAAATAGCCAAAATTACACCGTATTAAGGCATAACATATATTTTTCTATTTTTTTCCGAATATATATATATATATATATATATATATATATATATATATATATATATATATATATATACACACACACACACACACACACACACACACACTGGGGGTTGGTTGGGATGGCATAATTACCTCCCAACAGTTTTAATATCCAAAATTACACTGTATTAGAGCATAAGATGTTTATTTTTAAAAATTTCCTCCGATAACCTTTGATCTTGTCTAAAGATAAATTTTTATCTGCCATTGACTGTGTTGAAAGACTATTTATTATACATTCATCAGAGAATAGGTTATCTATATAGAGATCAACACATTTAACAAACTCTTGAAAATTTACATGTTATTTTCAATTTTAATAATTTTTTCTTTTTCTTGCTTCATGCCAAATACATTCTGCCTTGTCCAAATGAAATGATAGTTTTCATCAGAGATTCAATGTTTGCAGCATTCTAGTTCTTTTACAAGTTATTTGCAAATGTAATCAGCATCCTCATGTGAAAACTTAATAGCACTGTTATCTGCATATAGTCAAAGCTTACAATCAGAGCTAGTGTTAGTTACTATATCATCCACAGAGCACAAAATGAAGCGGCATTAAAGTATTTCCTTGTGGAACATCATGTGTTGTTGTTACTGTTGTTGTAGGGTTTAACGCAACGCCATTCTTCAGCACACGATAGGCTATACATGGTGGTCAGTACTGATGGAAGAAGAAGAAAACGGGAAAACAACGGAAAGAATAACCGACTCACGAGAAGCTGCTGTCAAGTTTTCTCACACACCCACTTTGGCCGAATGCTAGACTCGAATCTACGCAGACAAAGGTGAGATGACCATTCAGTTGCTAGGGGCCCAAAAAGATTATGATAAAAATCCATATCATAATAACTGGTGGGATTCATATCATAATAACTGGTGGACGAATAACATGAATCGAGGGGTAACACCACGAAATTACGACTTACGGAACAGAATTGTATCGAAACTTTTGCCACCTTCACACTTCACTCCGCTTAGTAATGCGATCTCAACTCCAGAAGCGACAGCACCACCATATTCACAAGAGAAAATCCAGGTCCCATCTACTTTACTCCTGCTAGAAGCTGCTGCCAGCTTTACAACACCACCGGTGACAATTCACACACCATTGTCAACTTTAGAGACGATTCCAACAAGTTCAACAGGAACAACGCGCACATATAGACTAACAACAGCGTTCCAGTCTTTATTTGACCACGGTTCGACTGCCCTATCACCACCAGCGTCTAATCTAGGACCCGTGGCCCAGTGCCCAATTGATTTAGCACCATCAACGTTCGAAGGTTTAAGTCAGCTATACGAACCTGCGTCAATTTCACCTGTGTTAGTGACACCAAAAAGTACTCTTTTCACAGCGAACATACTGAACATTACAACTGTGACTGACGCTATAACATTTGTAGTTCAGCCATTAACTTTGAAAACGCCTGAACATTATTCTAGGAGTGTCAATATGTTTGGAAACTGTTGGAGAATAAAGAAAATAATGAAGGGCAAATATAACGAAAGTTGCCCCTAAGCAGTGAATGGACAACTCTTCTGTGATTTTCGTACTTTCGTCCACAAGAAGAGTCTATTCTCAACATCAGCACTAATATAAATCACAAGGGAATGAATGCAATGGCAACAGAGAGGTTTCCAGCATAACGTACACAAATCGCCGGTGAGAAATCTTGCAGTAACACCTGAAATTACGACATCCCGAATGCATACAGTAGCTAGTCCAGGCCCGAATTTGACCTATCTACAACCCAGGCTGAATCGCATCTATCCGTGCCATTAACAGAGATTTCCATGGGTCCAGCAACGATATTTCCACCAAGACCCAGGTCAATTACAGCAACGTTGAGTTTTCTTTCCAGTGAAAGTGACTTTAAGTTGAACATTTTGAACTCTTTCAGTATGTCAGACAATATGTGCATTGTTTACTATTTACTAATTCGTTTCATAGGAAAAATATTTATGGACTGGGTAATTCAGAAGGTATGTTTTTCCTATAGATCTTATTTTGTTCTTGAAATACAAATTGCAAAGTTTATGCGTTAATTACAACTATTTCCAAAAACTAATATAATTTATTCTATATTTAATTTTACATTCAGTAACAATAACTTTTTATACCTACGTCACAGTTACTATTGATTCTACTATAGTGTGACTGAATCTACTGGTTGGCATTCCACAGTCTGTGTTTTTATCCAGCCTGTTCGTACTGAAATCTGTAACCACTGCATATACTTTACAAGCATTGCGTAGAACTCTATTACCGTAGTTTCCTGTCTTAGAGAGAACTGTAATTCTGCCTAGCCGTTTCAAACATATTGATACAGATGTTGTTTATTTTGTAGTCCAATGATGTTCGATAATGTTACTGAGGTTTTCTCTGACGTGTTTCATATGAAATCGTATGAATTTGTAGTTCGGCTCTAATGCCTGCAAACCAGTCAGAAGAGGAGTGTCCTTCTCTGGTTTCGCAACATCAATCAATGTTGCCGTGTTTTTCATTATATGCGTATATACGTATTTTGAAGTGATTACATAGTCAAGTGTTGGAGCGATGGCTCGACACTGAAATTATTGAGCAGCTATTGCCCTGCATACGATCAGCTTCTGAGTAAAGTTTGTTTCAAACGATAGCGGCTATACATTCTTACATACGTCATAGGTGACGTCAGTAATACACGCCCATTTCACGTTTACACTAGACCACACTGAACCATGAATGACATTTCCATCTATTGCACATAGGTTAGATTAAATGCAATTTCTATTTCATACACGCGCAAGTCAATGTCTGATTGCAAGTGAATAAATCTTATAAGTTTTTTTTTGATAATTCTAATGAAACTCTAAACTTTTCATTTTTCTAATTCTTAATTAATTCAAAATTTTTTACTTCATTTTTTTGCAAAAAGTTTTACTACAATGTTGCCGACGTTTCTTTGATGATGTTATGTATGCAATAAGAATGAGGGTTCTTTTCACCACATTTTGCTGAAACAAACCAATAACCGTAGTCACCAATACATAGGTTCTGCTGATGTTATACAACATAAAACATTTTTAAAAAAAAAAACAAAAAAAAAGAGTAAACTAACATATAAAAAGCAAAATAAAGAAAACAAGAACTACATGCTGATAGTAACTTCCTATAATCGTCTAACAGGACTAGTCGTGGTAGGTCATGTAGAATTGAAATTAAATATAGAAAAATTAATCAATAAACAAATAAATATTTTTTTTTTTTATATTGAAGATTTTCATTACATTTTTTTCTTCTCTTTATATGATGTCGTGCCCGACAAAGTTTTCATTATATTTATTGAACATTGTACGTTTATATTGTAATTTTGGATTTCATTGAATGTTGGAAAATTTATTTTTCATTATACTCTTTTGAATAATAAAAGGTTGCAGTGTTGTTTTTGCTATACTTATACCACATTGAATATTATAGTGTATCTTACCGTATTTTTATAACTTCACTGAATGTACTTTTCATGGTATTCTTTTTGAATATTAACAAAAAGTTGTAGCATTCTTTTATTGTACATGCATTTCACTGCATATTATACAGTATTTTTTGAATACTGCAAAATGTATCACGTTTTCCATTGTGCTTTTTTCTTTATTAATTGTCAATGACTGTTCATTGTGTTTTTACAGATTCATAACAATAAATTGTATTTTTGATTTTTAATATTTTATGATTGTAATTTTTTTCTTAATCGAGCCTCGAGGACGTGGTTCAAATAACCCAGAAGGTATTGTTATGAGGTAAAATTTAAGTATAAATAAGAACATTATAAGTCTCTCTAAAATGCATTAAAACTAATTCTTCCTTGGACTCATTTTCATTAAATTATATTGGGAATAATTTCCATTAAAATACAGGTAAGTTTAATTTATTTAATTGAGCTATATTCATTTTGAAATTGTTCTTTTACAATTAGTGCAGTTTATATCTATCTCTATAGCCAGTACAGATTTGCCGTACTATGCATGTATAAACCACTAAGCTTACACTCAGTAGCAAGAATTATTGACATATTCTCAAAATGAGTATTTTGGCTTAGAGGTTAAATCCAAGGTCAGAAATAAAAATGTGAAACAATTCATAGTTCTATGGGATAAAAACTGGTTCTCACTAGTTGAAAGCAATAATGAAGTCGAGCTGGCGCTAGCCCTTCTCACCTTAAAACAGCTGCTACCATAAAAGGTTACGAGGTGTCGTGATCTGGTATAAGTAGCACCGGGAGAGGCTGGCAGATCAGTTCGGCTTCCTGCTTCAACTATGAAAACTCTTGTACTTATTTCAGATCCCTTGGTACCTTCTTGCTAGCCAAGTTCCCCAAAGGAATGTAGCTGTGCCTACATTACCTGTGTCACACCCTCTTTATTCTTCTTTCTATCTATCTGATGATGGATTAAGCCGTTCATAAGAGATGCGTAATTCCTTCTCATAGCAGGAATAAAAAGAAGATTATGATAAAACTCTTATAATAATATTAACACTGACAGGATGTTGTCTATTTCTTTATTAATATTCAAATCATTCAGCAGATATGACTTGTACACAATATATAAGGGACACTCAGCCTATGACCTGTGGGTCAGCTCAGACTCGTGGACTCGTTTAATCCTCAATCAGATTTTACGGTTTACCTTTTAAAAATCGCTTATCCAGCCTGTGTCCAGGTAAACCTTACACATACATATAATATATCGTGTTGTTCTTTGTCTAAAGCTTTTGTATATTAAGCATGAGGATTCAAGCATAGGAGTTGTTGGGCATATAGACCTTAATATGATGCAAAACTTGTATCAGTTGATACATTCCCCTATAGCCTGACAGCAGTTCGTTAACTAAGTTATTCCTAATTATATGTTTTCAAGTGGAACATCGATTGCCCTGTCTAGCGTCTCCGACACAATACTGGACATACTATCAGGTATGTAATTATTTGCATCGGCCCAAAACTCGATTATATAAAGAAGCTCAAATCAAGCTAATTTCGGAAGTTTAGTGGCTCAGTGGTTAGAGTTATTCAACATATATGGTTTAAGTTCGAATCATCCTGGGTCGGCAACCTTGGTTAAGGTACTTTACTCCAATTAATACAATTAATACTAAATAACCTACGTGTGTTGGTGTAACGTAAAACACCAAATTAACAAGAAAATAGCCATTGTCAGTTCACCATTTACAATACTGCCTGATATCGACAAGATAACAGTCCATGCTATTAGAATCGTGTAAACACTGCCATCTTTTATAAACCATGTGACGATTTTGTCAAGGTCTTTTCTTCGGTTGGACCTTTAAGACCTTTACCTAGTATTATCTTTTACTTAAACGTCCAAAGTACAGAAAATAAAGATGACATAAAATATGAAAAATTTGTATTGTCATACAATCCATTGTATAAGTAAATGGAATTGAGTTTGTTATTTTAACATTGCCTGATTGATAAACCATGCTTATATTGTGTCACAATAACATTATTCACAACAATAAAGACTTGATCAAAGCCATACCTGGAATCCTGCAATTCAGTGTACTTTGTACAGTTTCTTACAACTTAGCTCCTCCCATAACTAACCTCACTTTGTGAGACTGATGATAATTATGTTCATGTTACTCAATTATTATAATGATTGTTTCTCACTAGTACGTCAATAAAAGAATACAAATACAAATTCAGTATAATTTAAAAACTACTTAAGAGTTGTTTATTTATTTTTTCTCTACCTCCACACCACCAAAACCCAATGTTTTGTTTCAAGCTTTAATGATAGTTGAATTCATATGGCATTGAAAGATAATGTTTGATCTGAGTGAACTTGCTTATAGTTTGAGATATGTTTGCTTACTACCAACCATCTTTGTCTGTGTTACGTGGCCTAAAGGGAGGCTATGCCAAGAAGGGGTATATCAACATCACAAGACAAAACATCGTGATCTCTTAAATTGACCAAATATATGAACCAGAACTGCTGACAGAATTTGGTTAATTTAACATAAGCATCGTGTCATAGGAATCTTTCAGTATTGGAGAAATCATGTTAACGTGTTTTTCAAATATATGAATAAAGGTTAGGAACTTGCGAAACATTGTAATAATTGTGTTTTAAGCATATGAATTCAATAGTAAAGGAAAAAAATCTCACTAGAACGCATCTGACTGGTCACAATGTCTTTGTCAGCTGCTCTTGTATTTAGGATGTTAGGAAGATGTCAGCCGGAGAATTATACCCTCTTGTCCAGGAACTATTCTCTCAACTACTTCAGTGTTTTGGCCCTTAATGGTCATTTAACACATTCCGGTAATGGTTATTTAACACATTCCAGTATTTACAGTCTGTCACCTATCGTCTCGTGTATCTTGCCTTTTTGACAATGAATATTTTTGCATTTGTTTTCCTCTCATCAACCACAAAGAGACACAGACACGAAACAAGTAGTAAGTTTGTGATTTGTGCAAAATATAACAAGAGAATAGTGCTGGAAAGGATGTTTTTCTTAATTATCCATCACTAAATTCGCACATAATTTCAGTAACACACACAAAAACTGAAGTCATTCTGGTGGAAGAAGGAAGAGAGCACCAATAATTGCGTTTGTGGTTCGATGAAGTCTAGAGATAAACTGATTCACCAACAGCTGTTGGAACCGAGCTTTGCCAATATTGGTACAAGAAGGTCCTGACACAGTTGTGAAACTTGCATTAAAAACCTTTGCACACATGGTCTTTAACATTATATTGATTAAACAGACTCCGTCTTTATGTAACGTTGTGATTTGTTTTAATTCTGCAACAAAGTTGTCAGTCCACATTTAATCAAAGAATTAGGGGTTAAGGCATCTTAAAGAGATAACAGTTTGTCAAATAAATGATATTCTTGGCTAAATCATTATTCAGAATCTTATCTTATAAACAAAATGTCACTGGTCAGGTTAAAAGGATCGGTAGAATTGTCATATTTGTTAAGCAAACTAATTGGGTTTGCGCTAAGGATTCATCTTCAGGTCCAGGTTATCCACTATTATCTTATAAAAATGTACGTGATAAAACTTGAAGACAATACACTATGAATGATTTTCAATAAAATTTATTTAACTGAGAGCTTCTTATCATAGTGGCAAGAAGTAGAAATGATACCAGTACCTAAGCCTGTACCAAATAAGCCTTCCAAATACCGTCTTATAATGCTAACAAGCTGTATTTGCAGACTCATTAAACAAATAATAAATGGCAGATTCTTCTGGTATCTCGAGTCAAACAAACTACTACCGGACCTTTAGTGTGGATTCAGATGCTAGAAAAGTACAGTTGAGCATCTTGTCAGATATGAATCATTCCTTAGAGAAGCGTACATAAAGAAAGAATTTTTTGCATTCCTTAACATGTATCCTAAGTCTAAATAGTCTGATGTATTTTGCCCATCTCTCTCTCTCTCAATTATTTAACTGGATATTTATTGTCATGAATGTTTTAAGGCCTCTTCAACCATCTATGTACGTTGGTTATATGTTTGGCTTCTATTGATTTCATTAAGAATACACTACTCTTTCGCTCACTCACTCTTTCTCTCCGACTCCCTCCCTCCCATTCCGGTAATCATTTAATGGATTACATATAGTTAATTTCATAAATATTGCCAGCGCACAGTAAATCAAGACAGCACCATCTATTATATAAATACATTATTTGTGTATGTGGTCTTTGTTGATTTATCCAAGCATGCTCTACTATCTCTTTTAATTATTTAACTGGATTATTTAAACATGTATTTCACAATTGTTTGTCGATGCACATTAAATTTAAATTGCTGCAGGGATCATATGACTACATCATTTGTACAGGGCTTTTAGTCTATTCATACCCAGCTTTTACAGCTTTTAAATAAATAGGGAGTGTACACCCCCATATAAATGTCCATATATCTAATTCAAGGTGAGAGAGATCCAAGAAAAGTTTCACTAGTAGTAAAGATATGTTGTCATATTGGTGCTATATTCGTTTTGCATTTACAATTTATATATATTTAATTGCAAAATTCAAACAATAAGTATTTTATTTTAATTTTTTAGGTCATGAAAATAAATTGTCTTGAAATGTGAGAAGTCTGTATTGATTGTCTACATGATCTTATATATTTGTACAACATCGTTAATATCATGGTATAATTTTGCCAGACACTACATTGACTGCAAATGTTAATTCCTCCTCAAAACTGCTTGACCTCCTCCTGAATAAAACGACTTTCTCTAAATTCTATATTTATCCATGGTCTATTAAAAATGGAAGCAACGTTAAAAACTAACCCTTTTCTTCATAATTATAACTCCAAGATTCAAGAATTGTAAATGGGAGATAATCGTTTCCATGGTGATCGATTCAATACAGAAAACAATGTTCCATCGGAGTTCTATGGACGTGAATGTCAAAAAAAAAATAACTCGTTCCTGCCTAAAGTATGTCACTATGACCTATTTTCCATGCAAACTGTCAGGTTTTTATTCTTGCAGGTTCTTTTAGTAATGCTTGCAAAGCGATTTGTTGCTTGTTAATGATTTTGTAATTCACACATCATTTGTTCGCTGTCTTCATTAATACAGCAATTTGTTAAACTGCAAACGTTGATACCATCCTGAAAACTTGTCAATCTCAATATAAAGTACATGACTTTCTTGAGATAAAAAAGATTAGCAAACATTACTGCTTTATATTCATTTATGTGTGCATATTTGTGGTTTGCTCGTTAGATTCAAGAAAACCATGATGAGGTTCAGAAACTAAAGGCAGGTCTTCAGGACCAAGAGAGCATAATTAAAAACTTCGTTGAGAGGGTAGAATGCAAATTCAGTTTCATCCCTCACCAGATCAACGAAACATTTGATGAAATGCAGATCCAATTTGAAGAAGTAAAATCCAAGGTGGAACACCTTGAGCTTGTGAGCACAAGACTGGATTTCCAGATCTGAGACCATGATTCCCAGATCAGAGACCATAGAGAAAAACTAGACGTTTTGTGTGCAAGAATATCTCAAGAAGATGATATTTTAGACAAAGGTGTGTTTCTATAAATAATAGACTCTAAAACAGGTGCCATAATTTCATCGGTGTATCAAGAATTACAAAGTGGAGTGGAAATTCATACTATTTCAAAAATAAATTCATGCTGTTAACATTTGTGAACCAGAACTTTATCATTTCTAATGCCAAGAAAAATATGGTTCTGGGACTTTAATGGTGTCCAAGTAATTACCCCGGGGTATGGCCTCCCAGGATCAGGACCGACATTGCAGCATGACTCAAGTGCATTATTACATTTGAAAGAAACTTAAATAACTACTATAATATGTGTTTGTGAATATGTGGGAGTGGGTCATAATATTTGACAATGGTTTAATTAAGGATGGTAATTATTGTAACGGGAACCATACAATATGCAAAATGACTAATATGCTGTAGCTAAAATACAGGACTAGCTTAAGGTAAGTTTTACAAACTATGTGCAAATTGTTTTTAGGCGGTTGTTGTTGGCGTCAAGTTTGCAGATTCTTATCCATCATACATCCTCCTCCTATGGAAGTCAAATGTTATGACGTTTAACATATAGATAAACACATTAACATATAGATAAACACATTAACATATAGTTAAACACATTAACATATAGATAAACACATTAACATATAGATAAACACATTAACATATAGAAAAAGTCCAATTTCTGTAAAACAATACTTCTTGGAAACGTTTGTAAATACTTCTAAAGTCCTTCAAGCGTCCATGAAAACAAACTCTCCTAGACTGTATGAACGATGGGACTTGCATCTAACAGAACTCTATCTTTTCAACAAACTATAACAAGACTTCTGACAGAAATTTAACTATTCTGGTGGTTAACTCCTTCTAATATTTTCTTCTTTGAAGTCAGTGTGATTATGCGATGGTCATAATCTGTCAATCTTCTTTTAAGGAGCTACAGTAGCTAAGTTGTTAGAGAATTCGGCTCTCGATCCAAGGGTTGCAGGTTCAGTTCCTGCCCAAGCCATCCAGGGTTAGCTGTGTTTTTGTTTGGGAAACATACTTACCTCCCATTTCCTTGGCCCTAATATAGATAGCAATATGTTAAAAGTGTGATTAAAACCAATGGAAACGAAAGGAACCGTTTTTCGTTCATCGTTTGTCTGTTACGGATTAGTTTATTGCTTTTTCTCCAAAACAGCCATTGGATGGTAATGTAATGTGATGTCTAATATAATTTTGTGTTGTCGTTGACTGTTGTATTGGTCTTATAGGTGAAAATGAACAAAAGAGGAAATTAACTGATAACCAAGAAGGATATAAATCCAAAGGAATTTCACCATATCAACAAGGTATGAGTAAGACTATTATAAGAATTTATCTATTATTATCTTTCATTCAGTGTAATATTTTCTTCCTTTATCAGATCGCTTTGATTAAAGAAACATTTAGGGGCAAGATATGGTATGTTATGCATTGTTTCTTATCTTTTCTATTTCATCATCTAGATTTGTTTATAGCTCATCTGGGGGTAAGGTCAAATCAGGTTATGACATTTATATGACGTAGCCTGCTCATCAAAGTAGTACATGTCGAAATTTCGATCATTAAATTGGCTTCTAAATAAGAAAGATTTCTTTCTGATATAAATTTGATAGCTTTTAAAGTGATTGAGGCAGATTGTGCCATAATATGCATTCCCTTCACATCATGATAAAACGGTAAGTTTTGAACATGAATCGGATTATGATGGCAAATTTTACAATAAGAATTATTTAATCTGAGTCAGGATATTGTTAGGTAAATCAAAATTGAATATTTGTATATTTCTTATCTCATTGCAAAGTTTGTATAGTCCACGAGCATTTGTAGTTTCCTTCACATGTTTCCTAATTGGTGTCCACTGTTGCCCTTCATGGTGTCCACTGTTGCCCTTCATGGTGTCCACTGTTGACCTTTATGGTGGTTATTAAGCTTCACCCTTAAGAGGTTCTCAATAGTACTCTCAGATTTCTCTTGTGTGATACTATCTGCATATGTCTGGCAATATCATTTATTCATCAATATACCATCTTAAAATATACTTTGCTTGAAGCAAAAAAAAAAAAAATGCAAACTCATGACATTTGCCACTCTACTGAATTGACATAAATTGTGATTTCCGAGTGTAAAAATACCTTTTTACCTTCCATTGTCTTTTACGTTTACAATTTAAAAATTGCCAACTTCAGCCTTAAATGATATGTGCAATAAACCAACTTTAATATAGTAGATTTGTCCTACTCCCAATAGCAGCTCATATATTTTATGGTATGATCTTGTGTGGCCAGTGTTCATCATCACTGTCGGTCAAAATAGGTTCATTACCACTCTGGAGTCTGCATTAGGGTCTTGGACAAATTCGGCAATTGACAAGATGCACACATATTAATGATGTCATCTGGCAAGATGCACACATATTAATGATGTCATCTGGCAAGATGCACACATATTAATGATGTCATCTGGCCTCTGATATGTTGTGCTTGTTACCTATATCATCACATTCTTGGCTGAATTGATAATGACTGAGATCCCTGCTTTAATAAAGAAATCTTGCTTCTAACTAGCCGAGTTTGTCACCACTCGGAAGTCTGTATTTCTGGCCTGACATTGAATCATCATCATTATTATTATGATCATCATCATGATCACCACCGTTGTCGTCGTCGTCACCACCACCACCACCACCACTATCATGATGATGATGATGATGATGATGATGATGATGATGATGATGATGATGATGATGATGATGATGATCATCATCATCATCATCATCATCATCATCATCATCATCATCATCATCATCAATCCCTTAACCCAAGAGGTTGTTGGGGCACTACAGTTTACTTTACAACCAATTATCTCCATCTTTCCAGGTAAAGATGATGGAGACTTTGATGAACTTGAAATATATTCTTATATCATTAGGATCACACACAGGGTAAGTAATGAGTGAGATAAAGACATATTAATGAAGTTAATTAAGACATTTTTGATCTGATTTTGATTAAATATGGAAATTTAACTTACATTAAGATCACATTGGCTAAACATCATAACGAGCTGGAGACCATATTTTTGATATAATTTTAATCAAATTAGAATATATGCCTATATCTTTAAGATCTTGGACGAGTTTAATAATGAGTGAGATCCATGCCTAATAATGAGGAGATATGGCATCTAACTGACTAAGCATGGTTACACTCAGGAGGTACATTTCTCATCTGTCTTTGATCACACTTAGAATATGCACTTATATGCTCATGATCTTTGACAAGCTTCATAATAACCAAGATTCACACCCATTAAGGAGATTGAGTGATCTTGGCATCATTCTGGAAGGTGAGCTTGTGTTTGATTGATCTGCTAATCTTGTTCAGAATATAAACCCTATATTTCCACGTTTGCTGATTTTGTCAAGACGTAAATACATTACTATTTCCGATAACATTCTTTGATCAAACTTGGTAAATTGGATATGTCATTAAGATATTTAATTAGTTTTATTATGAGTAAGATCTATATATGTTTATGAAATTCAACACAGAAATGGTTTACAGTTTGCATGCTGTTTAATGAATTTTCTTTTTCTTTCTCATATTAGTGTTCTCTCTCTCTCTCTCTCTCTCTCTCTCTCTCTCTCTCTCTCTCTCTCTCTCTCTCTCTCTCTCTCTCTCTCTCTCTGTGTGTGTGTGTGTGTGTGTGTGTGTGAAAGAATGCAAGGGAAGTAACCTAGAAGTTGACTAATGTAATTACACATTTTTTCTTCCAGTTGTAAAACTATCCAAACCATATATAAACATCACTTTTAGAATAAAGTATGCATGCATTTCATTCGTTCAGTTCCTAAAAAGTATCATACTAATCCGTCTTAAGGTTTAAAAAGAATAATTGTTATGATGCATGGATGTTAGAGGCAGTGTACAATTTGAGGCTTGTGTGCTATGTACAATGTTGTAGTTAAGGATGAGATTTTTAACATACACAATTATATATATTTCTTTTCTAATAATTGTATTTTTTCTAATACTAATTTAGATCCAGTAAGAAAATAATTCTGTCCGAAATCATGTCTAAGTTTAATAATTGTTTTTAAAGCTTCACCTCGTTTAAAATTCTGTAGTTGTTGGAAGTAAGTTTGATATTCCTGGGAAAACAGAGTTTTACAGATGCTTGTTTTGCCACACTAAGGTGTCTGCATCATTTGTCCTTTATATATTATTATATGCATTATGCATTTTTATGGTATTCATATCCTGTAGTTTTTGGTAAAAAAAAACCCCAGAAAAACTATGCTGTCTCCTGAAATACTTACACATTTAATTACCAGAGTAAAGAAACCCATTGCCTGAAATTCTTTTCCACCACCACGTGCGTGACTTTTTATTCAAATCGTGCGAAACTTTTGACCACAAGTCAAACTTTTTAATCTGCAAACCTTTCTTGCAAATTTCGTGGATGGTTGCTACGAATGAAAGTATTAAAAAGAGTTTCTGTATATTTATTATGCATTTATCTTTGAAAATAATTTTTATTAAACTTTATTCACATATGTCAAATCAAAATGACATGAAGATAGTATGCATAGATTGGGATCTTACAATGTTATTCTTAGTAAAATGGGCACCTGTTAATTTGTTCACGCGTCTGTTGAGTATATCGGTCACACTTGGGCCTCTTGTTTATCATTTATCCCGTTTACATTCATTATGACAACTTGGGCAACAAGTTTGGAAAATTCTAATTTAAAAACAATCGGAGGAAATTTGGTAACTTGACAAACATGAAGTGTATTAGTTCACAAATAAAATAATTGTCCCTCCATCATTCTTCTATGCTAACAATGTGATTTTCTTTTCATTTTCTATTCTTAAACCACAGAAAGTATTCATATGAAACTTGTGCATATTTTTGCTCAGATTTAGAAATGTTCCTTGAGTGTTCAGTGTGCAACTCAGATATATAGGTAAAATAAAAGATGTTCTTTGTAATTAGTATAACTTAGGAACTATTAAGCAAATATTCATAAAATTTGACAAGACCCTTGTCTCTTAAACCTAGTTGTGTCATTTGTGGGCTTTCGGTTCCTCAATACCATTTTGATAGAGTTATGGGCCTTGTCAACAACATTCATATTTTAAATGGGATGCTGTTTGTAATCAATAAGTGAATAACCCTTAAACATAGTCTGACGCAATTTTAATTTGACAGTTATTCATAGACCTGAACGTGTCTTTTGACAGTCATCCATAGAACTGAATGTGTCATGCGATTTCCAACTTTTCTTGGCATTTTGTTTTTATGCAGGCCTAGTGTAACACTTTCGTTTTGCTTTTATTTTTTTCTAAGTCAAAATATAATATGTGTCTAATTATTTGTAGTGGTGTATTTGTATTATGCAACATTGAGACCATATAATCAGGTTAACGTTTACTTGCTTTAAGTTGACTTGTAATGTTACTGTGTTTCCACCAAAACAACCCTTTCGATCAGCAGTTGTAATGAAGTATTTAATCCTTTAATACTCAACATGGCTGTTTTGGCAGACGTGTTTAAGCTCTTGTTTTTGTCTGACTGGTTTCGGATTTTAGTAATAACAAATGACGTGTCTTGCCATTATTCTGATTAAAAATCATGTTTGTTTGCTTTTATCATTCAAACTCTAGTTCTCATCATCTTGGCACTAGTGAAAAGATTTTGGTTTAACACTGACGTAAAACTCAACTACTGTAAAATACATTTTCATAGCATTTAAGTCTGATGTGGTTGATTATCTATAGGAATCTACTATTTGGCTCGGTCTCTCGAGCCTGCCAGCACATCAATGATTGTCTTGTTCATAAGTCCAAAAAACATGACTGTGATGAAGAAGACACAATCCCATTGGAATCATTTTATGTTGACATGGACATTACACTAGAGTACCAAACTAAGGATAGAGAAAATACACTGGAGTACCAAACTAAGGTTAGGGAAAATACACTGGAGTACCAAACTAAGGATAGGGAAAATACACTGGAGTACCATACTAAGGATAGGGAAAATACACTGGAGTACCAAACTAAGGATAGAGAAAATACACAGGAGCACGAAACTAAGGATAGAGAAAATACACTGGAGCACGAAACTAAGGATAGAGAAAAAGAAAAACTCTCTTCAAACAAACAGATATTTTTAGAGAGGAGGAATCAAAGAATCATATTGACAGAACTTTCTGGAAGTTGGAAATCCACATTTTATACAAAACTAGTCAATACATGGTGTATGGAAGAAGCAATGAAAAAGAATGAAATTAGTAATTAATCCGACCCATTCATTATAAGTAGCCAAAAAGCCATAATAGATAAAAATGAGAATGGCCAATTTGTTCCAGAGAGTTCTGTAGCTATAGACCATTCTTATAATGTATTCATGTATTCATGCGAACCTGGGTCAACAAATCCAAAAGGAGGCTAAGCTAGGCACCAGCTTATAGATTTGTTAGAGTTAGGGACCAAATTATGGCAGAAAATATTTTAATAAACAGATCAACAGAATATCGCATTCATAAAATGACATGTTTTTAAACATTTTTTAGACATGATTCTTATTTATTATTTTTACTTTATCTAATATCTGCACACACATATTGGGGTGTTAAAATTCATCCATCTACGACCCCCCAAATAATATTAAATATAATCAGTGAATAAGTTCAGATAGATATGGGACCAATTTGTGTGTTTTGGGGCAGGGTGCTTTGACCTTTGTGGGTAAATATATAACTGCCAGTCTGTTATTGAAACAAAAAATGTGTTTGTATAAATAAAATCGTACATCCATATTTTCAGTTGAGCAATAATTAGGAAAAGAAAAAAATATGTCATTTAAAGGGAAAATCTCAGTTCCTTCCACCCCCAGGCACCAAACGCAGCAAGCACCATAAAACTTCTGATACAAATTAAAATGAAAGCATATACCGACATGTACCCAAAACTATTCAAAGCAAACAATAAAGTCTCTACTGGTTTGGGGATGTTTTTGGTTAAAAGGGCAGTTTGTGTCACTATGCACATTTTGTAAATGTTTTATTCTGATCGTGTGTTTTGCCCACAGTGATGATTAATCATAGATGTAAATTCAAACCTTACCTAGTCAGAAACAAAATTTATTCTTTAAATAGTCTCTTTTCTCTATCATTAACTTGTATTATGTGTGTTGTTCAGAAAGAGGACACTCAATATAGGACGTAAATCAATTTAATTTTAGAGAATGGACATATCAAGTAAGTTTTCCTCATTATAATATATACAGTGGTAATTCTGTAAAATATTCTTACGCAAAAGGAAGGAACCTCTATAAAAGACATTACATCAGTGGTGAACACACTTTTTCAGCATGCGAGCTACTTATAAAATGACCAAGCCAGAATGATATACGTACCACAAAATGTATAACATATATAGGCTGACGTTTATTTTTTTAATGAGGGGCCCCGAGTGGCCGAGTGGTCTAAAGCGCTGACCGTTAAGGATCACTGCCATCTCACCTCTGTCTGCGTGAGTTCGAGTCCAGACTCGGCTAACGAGGGTAAGTGAGAAAGCCTGCCAGTAGCTTATCGTGGGTTGGTGGTTCTTCCCTGGGTTTTCCAGGGTTCTTCCTCCACCATTAATACTGGCCGCCATGTATAGCTTATCTTGTGTTGAAAAATGGCATTAAACCCTACAACAACAACATTTTTTTAAATGTTATGCGATCTACTCACACTATCTTCGCGATCGACCGGTCAATCGGGATCGACGTATTGTGCACCCTTGCATTACATCCATTACAGCCGCTATCAGTATAACATATTCTCTTGCAATAGTAATCTACGTAATATATTATATGTAGTATAGTCGCGTCTACTTAGCTTGGCCTCATTTTCGTGAGACATTAATATTCATGAGGATCTCATTAAGAATGTTCTGTTGGAGATCAAAAGAATGAAATATCAATCTGCAGTATTTGTGAAGCTTCAACAGCTGAGGAAATTGACTCACCTGTCTCAGACCAATTTGAATTTGTAATAGACTGGCAGTCTCACTCATCTGTTGAGAACAGTTCTGAAGCTAATGAAGACCAAGACGTACTTATTCAGTTCTTTCTTCTTTTACATTTATGCTCCATAAATTTTCACAGAGAAAACATTGAGGTTTTGTACAATCAGTGCAAAAAAGGAGATCAGACCAACTGTCAAAGATTTTTTCAAGAACAACCGGAGAAAATATTGATTATTGTTGATGGCTTTGAGGAAATGAGAGACAATATTCTACCATTCTTATCCGACTTGTTAGGGAGAATACTGCACCCAAGAATAGTTGTGCTGATGGCTATGAGACCTTGGAAGATTTCACATCTTAGATTAAAACCATTATCCCATTATGTTTTGTTGATCGACGTGCGGAGACTGAGTGAGATTAGTGCCTTGAAGTTTGTTCAGAATGTTATTAATGTAAAAAAAAATCGTTAAAGGCAGTAGAAAGGCCTGCTGATAATCCAACATAAGATGAAGAGAATTAGAAATGTACCCATAATTGATTTATTTCTTGCACACATTTGGTGCCAAGACCAATATCTTCCAAAAACAAAGGTATGACTTGTACACAAAAATACTTGAATGTCTCATAAAGAGGTGTATAAACAAGACTGGAAATAAATACACTCCTGCCCTGACAGATCAAGATGACATAAACATGAAGAAAGAGCAGTTTTGGGAGTTGTATATAAATGGTGTATGTCAGACTGAACATGATTTTCTACTAAAGGGGGTAAGTGGTCAATCTGTTGTAATGCAGGAAAAGATTCTGATGAAAAAGCTTGGAACCAATGCTGAGTTAAAACTTGGTGCCCTTTTAGACTGTGGTATACTGTCAAAACAAGATGCATTCTCTCCATTGGAAAAGAAGGTTTCTGTTACATTCCTTCATTTATTAATCCATGAGTTTCTAACTTCGAAGGATTTATCAGAAATGAAGATGTATTCCAGAATTTTCTCACATAAGTGAAAACATTGAATGATGTCTTCAGCCATGAGAACATTTTCATTCTTATATGTGGGCACGATGTAAATAAAGGCCATGAAGCCTTCACAAGAATACGTCAGGTGTGTGATGAGGATCCTCTTGTTATACAGTACAGACAATAAATGGATTATAATTATGATTTAGAGATAACATATTCAATGGAAAATTTGATGGAATTGTAATGAGCTTTCTTAAATGAAATGGATAATGAAGAACTTATTGAAATATGTGATATTTATTTTATCTCTGAATGAATGACATAACTGAACATTAAAATGTACATGACTTAGGAAGTTTGAATACACTGACCTTCCTCAAACTGTTTAATATGGTGTACTGAATCTGAGGAGCCTGACTGCATTGACTTCCCTGACACTTGGACTGTTACCATCCCTGATGATGTTCTTGACTTGAGCAGACAGACTAACCTGATCTTCATATCACTGTCTTGTAATGTAGGCTTGAATAGTCTGACTAACCTGACCGTCATGGAATTGTCAAATGTAACGTGTCTGATGGAGTTCTTGACTTGATAAGTCTGAATAATTTGACTTCCCTCACACTGGAACAGTTAACCTTGTCTGAGGAGTGTTGTAATATCAGTTTATGTACTCACCTGGAGACTCTTGAACGTAGATGTGTCACACTACACGATGGTGTTCTTGACCTGAGGCAATTGATTAACCAGACTTCCCTCACATTGTGGGATGTAACCATGTCTGAGAAGTGTTGTAGATTTCTGTGCAGTTGTATCAGTGGCTGGACTCACCTGCAGAGCCTGGAGCAGTTGAACACGACATTGCATGACAGTGTACTTGATTTGCGTAAACTGACTAAGTTGCCCACCCTCACACTACAGTCTGTAACCATGTGTGAGGAGTGTTGTAGGTCTCTATGCAGGAGTATCAGTTGGTGTATCCATCTACACTATCTGAAGCTGGTGAGCATGATGCTACATGCTGGACTACTTGATTTGAGTAATCTGACTAACCTAACCTCACTCGCACTGGAGTCTATAACCATGTCTGAGGAGTGTACTCATTATCTGTGTTGCAGTATTAGTTACTGTGCTGACCTAGAGCATCTAGAGTGGTAGGTCATCACATTATATGAAGGTGTACTTTATTTTGAATAGTTTGACTAACTTGAACTCCTTTACACTGCATGATGTAAACATGTACGATGCGAGTACTGGATATCTGTGTAGCAGTATCAGTTTCTGCGCTCACCTGGAACGTCTGGATCTAAAGGGCATGACACTGCATGATGGTACACTTGACTTGAGTAATCTGACTAACCTGAGCTCCCTTAAGCTGAATAATGTAACAATGATTGAGGAATGTAGCAGACCTCTGTGTACCAGTATCAGTGTCTGTGCTCATCTAAAGAATCTAATTTTGCTTCATATCAGACTACCAGATGGTGTACTTGACTTGAACGGTCTACGTGGTCTGGCAATATTGTGGATCTCTGATGTTATCATCTCATCTCAATTCAAACAAACATTACAAGAAAGTTTAAAATAATGTCACAAATAAGAATGGAAAGTTGAAAATTGCAGAGTAGAAGGGTGCAGGAGTAGAAAGTTGCAAAGTAGTTAAGTTTTGAAGCAGAAAGGTGTTATATTTGAATTTCAGTTCAAGAGATAATAAATAACTCTGTTTCTGTCTCATAGTGACACATACTCAGAAAGATAGTTCTAATATTACATTTATTCTGTAATTTTAGTGCTTAATTTTTTTATATTAGACTGCAAGCTATGGATGGGTAATTTTACCAGTGAAATGAAAAGCCAAGTGCAGAATGAATGAAAATAAAACAAAGAATAATTGCTGTTCAAATGGGTACATTTTTAAAGAAATGGAAAGTAATAAAATCTAAATGAATGTATATACTTTTGGTAATTAGATTTGGTTATCTTTTTGTCACAAATTTTGGTGTCACTACATTTCTGTATTTGAAAATTCTTTTACATAAAAACTGTGGTTCAAACTCTCTACATTGACAATCTTTCACTGCTGAGAAGTATTGAAAATGTATGATAACATAACTAGATATTTTATCCCTACTAATTTGTCTACAATTAACACGTTTAAATTTTTATTAGTTGCAGTTGTCTTTAATTTGTTATTATATATGCAATACAGCTTTTTTAGTTTTCTGTATGAAATGACAGTGATAAATAGAAGCGATAAATGCTTTTTTTGAGACTAATAACAATTTATAATGAGCTCATTGCTGATATAGACGTGTCAATAGGATGCAAATGAATGTAGATGAAATGACAATGAAGTGCAAATATAATGCACATTTAGAAAAATGTCCCATTTCTGGGTCTGCACTTCAATTTGGGATTTATGTTTTAGAATGAGATGTTTCTTGTTTTGTAGCACAATGTAAATCAATCCTAATGAATGAATTTAGCATCTGAATTATTATTTTATGTAAATTACTTTAATACTATTAAAATTCACCAATTGTTTGGGCAGTACAAAATTTTCTATTTTCATGATCATCATCACCAACATTATTATTATTTTGTAAATATGGTAGTCACCTGTTATTAGTCAAAATTGCAAATTTCTTTTATCAAGTGATGAGAATTGTATGACACATTTCTACAAATAAGCAATGCATTAAACCTATGTAAACTTGACGAAAATTACTTATATTTATTTGTTGCATAATCCATTGAATGGTGAAAGTTTGATTTTAATTTATTCTGCATGAAACACTAATCATGCATGTAATTTTATAAAGAAAGAGAGCATAATATTTTCAGTGATTATTTTGGGGCCATTCTGATTTGGTTCTGTCCATCCATCACCAAGATTGCTAGTACAATCACTAATATTCCAATCAACACTGATTAACATAATCTGGTGGATATGTTGATATCCCTAGATTTTATAATATTTCATATTCCTACAGAGGATTATTAATGCAAATTCTGTTTTTCTTTCTTTCTTGCACATTATATATTTAAGAGAGCTATATTTTTGTTATTTTTTAAAACAGTTACCAGAAACCTATCGACACTAAACATGGACGATGTTTTCATTTCTATTTTATTTGAATAGTGATTATTAATATTGGTTGCGTAATGTTCTAAATAAGAGAACCATCTTTAGTCTAACTGCTATAATTTTGGGTAAACCTGCCTTTGTTTGTTTAGACTTAACAGTAAAAAAATCTTTGCTGCTTTCTTAAATACTGTGCATTAATAAGACTAATTGATGCACAACTTTTCAACACTGTCGAGTCATATCAATGACTTATAAAATGGTACGATCAGCTGCCTCACTGGGAAGTCAACAATAAGAGGTTAGTGTCATGACTGGTCAGTCTGATGTCAGGATAATGTGACTGGGTGGGACATCGTGCTACATGTCTGCGACATGATAAATCAGTGCTAGACATCGCTATAAACTGCTATAAAAAGCAAAGTTATGAATCATTTTCACAACACATGGACCTAATCGTTTAGTGTGAACTAAAAGGCAGACTTATGAACTATTTTCATAGTACATGCACCTAATCAGTTTTTGTGAACTAAAGAGCAGAGCTATAAACTAATTTTACAGTACTGTACATGCATCAGATCTCTTTGTTTGAACTAAAAGCATATATATTAACTTATTCTACAGTGCATGAATTGAATTTCTCACTGTGACATTCGTCAAATTTATTTTCCTCCATATGTGCGTATCAGACATACACTATTTGTCTGTAGTGTGGTCATTTGTATTCTTCTAACATCTTGAATCGTTAACTCTACTGGTCATATATTAGAAGAACTTATGGGATGGTCTGTTGTTCATTATCAATCCATCATCTTTTGTTGGTCTATTCATTAACACAAGTTTGCTACTGAACTACTTATACAATATCCTTGAAATGTTTACCCACACGTTGATCCATGGTCTAATTCAGGGGTACGAAATTCAAACCACCCTGAGGGTCACATGATTGCATTTTCGATGGCTCAAAGGCCACTCTACCTTTACTATCACTCAAAACACCGTGTGGTACCAACCATGTTATGGGCCACAAGATACGACTTGGTGGTGTTGATCTTTTGTTTCATATGGTCGTCATGGCAGCCATGATAAAATCATATTACTACTACAGAATGGAAAATCATTTGTTATAGGGTTTTCACCAGAAGACTTCTTGTAATGTCTAGCTGTTCGTAAACATGTATTAAACTTTAAACATGCATTCATGCCGTTTTCTAGTTGGACCAAAATGAAAATTGTACACTTGGACATCCAAGACGGTCAACATAGTGGTCATCTTGAAAATATTATCACTACCCATGCAGTATGGATAGTACTATTAACATGGGGTTTACACTTAAAGACTTGTTATATTGTCTTGTTGGTTATAAAGGAAAATGGTGCCAGTATGATGTCCAGTAAGGATTGCAACAGTGGCCCTCTTTAAAATCTTTCTATATTAATCCTGAAACAAAGGTAACATTGCCATCGGGTTTTCACCAGTAATCTTCTTATGATATCTAGTTGTTCAATAATGATTATTATATAGATCTGAAAATCGATATGTCCATCACAGTGGCCATTTTGAAACTCTGGTTATTGCTAATCCTCCTAAATGACAAGTAGTATTGTTATGCGGGTTTTTGTCAGAAGAGTTCTGATGATGCATTTTGTCTTAGATGAATACTTGTCTGGATCTGATTCCTAGTATGGCGTCAACACCAGCTATCATAATATGGATCTGATTCCTAGTATGGCGTCAACACCAGCCATCTTGAAAATGTTGTTATCACCACATCTCCTGAATTCCTGTCAGCCTTGTTGTTTTACTAAACCAATTTGCATAATGCCTAGTTATAATGTAGCATTCTAACTTCTATGTGGAGCCACAGTGTCTACACTGAAAATCTTGCTATCATCATTTCCTTTTAATTAATATTTATATCAGTGGATGACGTCAGTTTGATTGTGAATGAAAATGGTGCTGATCTTAATTTCTAATATGACTCAAAATAGCCATATTGAAAATAAAGACTACAAACAGGAAGAAAATGACACTTCCACAACTCTCATGATAAATAGGTCGTGAGGGCAGGCAGGGAAAAGGTTGACATCACTGGTGACAGTCAATGTACTGTATTAGTGGATCCTGCAACATGATTACTCAAGGACAACATGATTACTCAAGGAGACTCTTAATGAATTGATACATAAAGCTAACTGGACAATGCATGAAATAGCTGACCAAATCATCCATGGTTTCGAGAGAGCATACGATCAGAATTTTTTTAAATCTATAATTTTGGGATTACTTACCTGATAAGCAAGTGTGTGCCTGGTGGTTTGATTAAATCGATGTTTATACATTCATTTTGTACACAAATACGTGAAATATAAGCTTTTATACTCTGCTGTAATTAGTGAATATACATAGTGTTTTATTAGTAACGGTGTTTCAAGCAATAGTTCTAGTACTGTATGGTTTTGTTGATTTAAATCAAATATGCATTGAAGAAAATGTGCTTTCAGGAGCATTTAAATTTGTCAACAATTTGAACGAATTATTGATTTCAATCAGTATTAAATGTAACTGTTGTGAAGGATTTATTTGAACAAGTAATACATTTTATTCTCATGATGGACTGATTTGATGCCGAATTAAATTTGATTTCTCATGAATGATTGATTTGAATAAGTATTCAATTTAATTCTCATGAATCTAATAAGTATTAAATTTAAATCTCATGAAGGACTGATTTGAATAACTATTTAAAAATGAAATTTCATATTATAGCTAGTATCATTTATTATTGTTTTCATTCCAGTAAAACTGTTTGGATATCTTGTGCTTTTTCTTGCTTCTCTCCACCACTATGTCATGACCTATCGTTTGACGCAGCATGCAGAAATTAAAGCTAGCAAATGACGTATAGATACATGTGTATCGATACAATATTTGTAACAAATTCACTTCACATTTTGGGTCAATTTGATAAAGAATATCCTGACTCGGATCTAAATTTTACAAATTATGCTAACCAACCATTAAATATTGTTAAAATCACTAAAACGGAAAGAACAGGAGGCACAAGAAGCAATTTGTCTGATCCAATTTTGCATTTACTTAAAGTTGTGGCAAATGAAATGTGTTTGAAACAATAACCGTTTTAAAAACAACAATGAAAAAAGAAAATGAAACAAACAAACAAATAGATAAACAAGTGGTTAAGAGATCTGGGTTGTAAGAATGCATTCTGTCAAAATGCTTTCACAGTGTTAATTTTTTTATGGGAAATTGTTTTGCATGTTATTCAAGTTGTAGTGTCTTCAGCCATTTATATAGCAGTTCATCATTATATCATATAATTTAGAGGCATTATGGACTTTCTCGTTTTCCAAAGATTCCATGACAGTTTAAAGATTCTGTGCAGAAGAATCTATTGACATCTTTAGACTCTAAAATAACATTAAAGAGATAACATATTATAATACCAAAGAAAACTTGAGTTTTCTCTTTGTCTTGACTTTTAAAAAATATTATCAATATAAATTGATATGGTAATCACTGAGTAGTATCTGTCTTCTAAGATATATAGATGGTCTTAAAATGGACCGTTCGGCGGTTTTTATAAAGAAACATTAAGAAAAAAAAAAACACTTTTAGACTTAACAACATCACATTTACTTGTCTCATTCCATTTCCACGGCTATGTCCTTCTGTTTCTCTTGTTATGTAGTGTTAGTGGCATCTTCTCCTGCTGCTGCTGGTATCTCAGTTACAGTAAACGTGGATAAATTGACGGAAAGTTTAAAATCCATGGCTTGTGAAGGTCTGTTTCTCTTGGGTATAGTGGAATATAATTTGTCTCAAATATTTTAACTCCAACAAAAAATCGTAGTCTTTCACATTTCCGCTTCTTCTTCTTCCTCTCATATTATGCTTTCTTCCTGCTGTTGTTCAATAAATACGTCTCATCCTTTCAGAGGCTGAAGCATGGATGTATGATACCAATCGAACACATAAAAGATTAACCACTTCCGATTATTTAATAGTTCAAAAGAATTATTTTGACCATTGATATGGAGAAGAAAATCCTGTTATTCAGACGTCCCGTTTGGCTTCTGTCTAAAGAACAAAACAATTATATAGAAAATAAACTAGAATTATTGTCATTCAGACTATTCAAATGACCCCTTTGCAATCTAATCCTCCTGCAAAATTGATTCGTGAACTGTATAGCAAAAAGTCTAAGCATATTTGTTACAAGCCAGTCTCAAAGAAGAATTGCCATGGTTTACTTTGATAGAATTTTACTTAAAGCAATCATTCACATATTCCATGAAAACAAACATCTGTTTTTAAAACAAACCCATAAAGGAGCGTTGTCATAAATGGCAAATGAAAAAAATCGATATGCAAACTGAAAAGAAAAAAAATCATTTTGCAACTTGGTAGAAGTAACTTTGTAGGAGGTCTCAATATTTGTTCTATTTTAAAATCGGATCGTAATGCATAATCTAAAACAAAAAAGAGAACAAAATCTACACAATGAGGTCAATTGAATAGATGTATTGGTGGTTTAACAAAACGTTCACTAGAAAAAAAAAGAAAAGCTCTAAGAAGAAGACGAGTCCAAAGAAAATAAGGTCTCCAGCCAGTTAAGACGTTTAAGCATTCCCGAAAGCCAAGCCGCTCTGTGACGGTGTCTCAACCTCCAGCCACCACTTCGCCGTTCACAATGATGCATGCGAAAACTGATTTAATAGCCTTGTTCCCTCATTAGTCACCCACACCAGCGGCATTCAAAAAGGGAGACAACTTCCCTAGGATCACCAAGGACATGCTCTGGGCAACATCCTTCGGAGCACCGGCCGAATACGTGATTTTTAAAGACACACCGTATTTATTATACAAATTAACTTATCAAGCTATGTCACGTGCCTGTTCTGGCCCGGTGTCCGTATTCAGCCCAACTCCTGTACAAGGAGATAATGAAAGAGGTTTTGGCCAAGAAAGTAGTCCAGGGAAAAATAGCGTGGGTAGAGAAGAGGAGGAAAACAGTGAAACAGAATAACGAGAGAGAAGAGGGGAGAGAGAGAGAGAGAGAGAGAGAGAGAGAGAGAGAGAGAGAGAGAGAGAGAGAGAGAGAGAGAGAGAGAGAGAGAGAGAGAGAGAGAGAGAGAGAGAGAGAGAGAGAGAGAGAGAGAGAGAGAGAGAGAGAGATTCAATATATTGAATTTATCTTGGATGAAACCCAAAGAGGAATTCAGACGACTGGATCATTCTGACTGGATGTCAGAGGAGGAGGAGAAGAAGAAGATAGCAATAGGGAATAAGGATAGTTAGTTCAGTTTAGACTTCGTGGTCTCCACGAAAACAAGTTTAAAGAAATGGACAGAGAAAGATGTGCATCCTGCAACGCCCAAGCTGGGAGGTGCAAACACTGCTGAGAAAGTGAACACAAAGATAGCTAGGTAGCTAGGTTAGAGAAATACTAATCTTAATTACCCATATGTCCATGTTGTCGACAACTAAAACTTAAACCCCCTTTACGCTTATTTCCATTCTGTGTGATTGTATATTTTTGTATGTAAGGTTATACTAATGTCTATACATCTTACTTCTGTGTGTGTGAAAGTATATATGTATGTTTGTATTACAGCATGTGTATGGACGTATGGACACTTTTCTACTCTTTTCATTGGATGGTAGTTGTTAGTATTTGGATAGTAATCAAAAAGCAGATGCTGAATTGCATATGTGGAGTGTATGGAGAGTAAGGCCAAATGTTGGTCTGGCTTGTAAGGGAGAGTAGTGTCTATATAGTGACCAAAAAGTGGATGTTGGATTGTATATGTGATGAGATTGAACTGTAGATAACAAATTTAAACATTACCGCTCCCGTTTTACCCCATATATACACCCCATATATACTTTTGACTTCACCATGTTAATCTATGGTTGACAATAAATATTTAGATGGGGAAATTCAGGATCAAGTGTCAAATCTAATAAACAATCTCTAATGATCTATATCCTTTGCTTGACATTTCAACTCTTACACCGAATAATCAAACAAGTCGTGGCAAAGATCCCTCTGCAGGAATCGCTGACGTATAATATTAAAATCTGACTATGTCAATGTATTACTATGATCGACATTTCTCGAGGTGGACTTTCTCACAGGCTGGATAGTCAGATATTCATCGGGAGACATTGTGCAACTTTTGCTCCTAGACGATCTTGACTTTGTTAGTGGTAGTGGTAGATAGATACAGGTGGATTATCTCATGAAATTTGATTGGTCAAATTTATGCCATTATCTCGTGTGAACCTACACAAAACATTGTAATGTTTGCAGTCGCTTTTTATTTTGTGGCCTCTCGATACTTTTCTCCAAACGTTTATTTGTAACGATCCCTTAGAGTGTTATCTCGTTTTATTCGATTGTAATTTCACCGTACATACATATTTTGGAGGACTTTGTATGTTGTAAAAAATAGTATATGTACGTATACATTGATTTGTAATAGTATGTGCAAGGCAGCACACCGCTTAAAGACTTGTGTCTACGAATAAGCAAGTTGAATTTTATGGACAAGTATTATTTACCATACGATTTTAGCTTGTCATAATGTGCTTGTTGGATCGAAAGAACGTGTGTTAGTTATTATACGATGTAATACCCATTTTCAGCCTAAATATTAGTGTCTGTGCGTTTGTGTGTGTGTGTGTGTGTGTGTGTGTGTGTGTGTGTGTGTGTGTGTGTGTGGATTCTGTGAGTTAGTTATCGTACAGTACCCTATTCCTCCCTCCTTTGCCCATGGTATTTTGCGAGTGAGAGTTGGTTTGTATGAGTAAGTGTCGGTCATCATTTATAAGGGTACATACTAATCATCATACCATGGCATTACCCTTGAGCCCTATTGTTGAGTCGGGAATCCGAGAACTTTTCCACGTCAGTGCTTAGTTACAACCGCCGAGAAGAAAATAACCGCCATATTGTTCTAGTGACTTGAGTAACTTGTGTGAGATAGTTATACATTTTAAGATATGCCTAAGATTTGCAGTGATTGTGGGTGCACGAAACATCGTTTCCAAAAAGGCAAATTTGTTGTTTTTCAAGTTTATGATTCACTGGCCAGACCGAGATAATATTTTTCCAACTTTTTCTGATGTTTTAAAGATGCATTTTCTGTTTTTGACGAATATAATTAACTGCTTTGAAATCTTCACTGAAAGCAAAAAAAGTTTACAAAGCTATAGCCGAGTGCTACAGTGGCTACAAAAAACCCCGACAAAAACAAACAAACAAACAGCCACCCCAACCCCTTCCTCAAACAAACAACCCCCCCCAACAAAACAAAATAAGAAAATAAGAAAAAACAGCCCCACACAACAGTAAAGTTTTTTATTGCATGTAATCCCTTGGGATCAGTTGTGTTTTTATCCAAGTCCTGGGGAGGACGTGTTTCTGATATTGAAATATCACGTAAATCAGGGTATATCAATATTAGAAGAGCATTTAATTACCATGGTGATGAGTATTTGGCAGACAGGGTTTTACTCTTCAAGAATGCATGGCAACCGAATGTTCTGCAGAGTTGTTTTTGCCAGCATTTACAAAGGAGAAAAAAAAACCAAAAAAAAAAAAAAAAAAATAAATAAATAAAAAACAAACAAAAAACCCCAACAGCTTTCTTTCCTTGTGAATTCAATTAAGTCAGAAGAATATGATGACATGCTTTTAAGTGTAGTTATAATTGTCAGAACATGTCCAATTCTTATTTTTTGTTAATAAACACATTTTTGAGGCAATGTCACAATTGTGTTTAAGTATGTAGAATAAGTTTCAATTTTCATGTACATAATGATATATGCAAATGGTCAAACTGAGCTACTTTGTTAATAATGTGTAATAACCCTATTTCCATAACTGCAATCCTGAAAAATGACTTTCAAACATATATTTTTTTCACATATTTATAATGTGAATGCTCATTATATAAATGCATTTTAGTATGGTATAAAAATTACAAAAAAATGAATTTGTTTCATTAAATCATAAAAATATTTTTTTCTTCTTCTGTTTCTCCTGTTGCAATCTTTGCTCGTGCCATACCCATTAATTAGACTGATTTTGGTGCACTCCATTAAGTACTCATTTTCACTCGGACTCACTGTCACAGTTGTCATGACTTGTTTACACTTTTCTACTAATTCTTCTTTTCTATGATTACTGCTGTCTTGGTTAAAGATATCATTGGCATTGACAAGCATCTTACTGATATATGTTTGTCTTTACTAGCAAAGTGACGAGCTGATTCTTTGAATGTGCTTAGTGCGATAGGCTTGTAAAGGCAGCTCTCTAAGGTCTGAATGAATCATAGCTGTTATGAAACTAGTGGTGCTGAAAGTGGTGGCTTTTGTGTGCGAATACTTTCTCCAAACTCATTTGTTGATTCATCCGTGTAAAATTTCATTGATGGAACTAGTGCTGGTGTCAAAAGACTTAACAAGACACTTATTTTGGCGTGTGTATCCGTTGTGAACTGCAGCTTCTATTTTGAAAAGAAGGCACCAACAGGAGAACATGACTCTCCCAGCTTTAAAAATTAAAACAATATTTACACATCGGTTGTATTCTACTATGATTCAAAAGCAAATCAGAATATATAAAACCTCTCTTGTTTATGTGTACTGATGAGAACTATGCAGTGTGAATATTTGCGAAGCATTAAAGAATTACATAATAATACAAAATATTAAAATAATAGCTTAATGGCTATCAGTTTGATTACTACACAAGTATTACCCAATTAGAATAGGACTAATCTAATATTTATATAACTATTTAAGAAATGCTTTCCCTGCCATGTAATCACAATGTGATGTAATTACCTTTCCTTGACTGGTAACATCAACCCATGAATGATGGGGTTCATCTATCACTCTCCATTATGACTTGACATCAGCCGTCAAAGCAAAAATTGTTGCTTTTCTCAGGCTGCATATATTGTTTGCACCCATCCTGATAGTAAAAAGTTGTGTGCCTCAAGACTCATGCAATTTTTCATTGACTCTTTGGTGTACACTCATTGCATAAAAAGGAAAACAAATATTATAACCGTTGTGTGAATTAATGCACATAGGTTGAAAAATATCAACTTTTAGTGCTTACTAATCAAGGTTTAACAGGACAATGAAAGAATAATATTAATGGAAAATATAAAATAATAAAAACTTTAAAAAAATATTAGGATCACAGATAATACTGACTGAAAATTTCAGTTTGTTATAGTTTAGTTAAAGAATAAAAGATTTAAGGAAAAGGTAAACCATTTAACAAAATATTTTGATTTTTTAAAAACAAATATCAAATGTAACTGTAAGATAGTTGGAAACATAAGGCCATGTTACTTCAGGTCATTTCGTTGGGTTATTTACCTAAATATCCCCTAATATGTTATAAGATGAATCATTAATTTCAATAACGTTTAAGTTTCTGTAAACATCGTGAATTAACATCGCTATCCAGCATCACTTTGTAACTATAATGCATTGCAAGAATGGCCAACTGATGTTATGATCATTGCATTTATATTAGTCATTTTATAAATGAAAATAAATGAAAAGTGAACAATATACAAACTATATAAAAAACACAGCCCTCAAAGCGTCTTGACACTAACTGGCGTATATTGTCGTGTACACATGTATGTGACACGTACACACCACTGCCACCCTTCTCAACCTAAAATATATTACGTCTATGAAAATATTCGACACACACACACACACACACACACACACACACACACACACACACACACACACACACACGGTTTTATATCCTGCTTCCACAGAAGACTATGCAGCACTTCCGAACAGAAAACAGAAATAATAAACAAAATAAAGGTAAACCAAAACGGTTTGGAATATCGAACATAGCTAAAGCTACCGTATTGTTACTAAACAATTTCACCTCCGTAATATGGCGGAAAGTTGGTCGCTAAGCTGGTGACGTCATACTGACCCAACCTATATACCTGTTTGCATGTGTGAGTGTTTGTGAGACTGTCTTAGTGATCATATTATATTATATTGTTTATACTTTGTATTTCGTTTTGGGTTTTGTTAATAGGAACGAGTGTTTGTTGAACTATACATGTGATTATCCATGCAATTTCATTTGCCTTATGTTCGATACGCCGCAAAGTAATCCATCCGTGTTAAGTTCCCATTCATTCCCATACCGAACCATCGATGTTCCATTTGATTAAGCCCTACTGTGTTCCATCCCCCATATTAAATTCCCATAGATGATTGTAGTAATCTAATCATATTAACTTCCCATATATCGCCCTTACCTTTCTATCCCCCAAATTAAATTTCAAGCGTTGGCCATTCCGTCTCAACCTCTTATGAATTCTTATAGGTGTATATAATAACCCACCCTCAATGTAAACTTCTCCAGTTCATCATGTCAAATCGCCATAGGTGACCACGATGATTCAGTCCCTGTGCAAAAGTGCCGTATATGGTCTTGTTATCCGATTCCAATGGTGAATGATAATTCCCTTCCGCGTAACAAACAATCCATATTTACAGAAATGAATGATATGAGAATGTTTGATAGGAATATATGCAAATGACCGTTTTACTTTTCGAGATTAAAATACTTAAATGTTAATATTAGTACCTCTCTTTTACCTGATCAAACCTTCTGGGTTAAGAACCCAGAGAAAGAGTTTGTTGTTGAGTGTATCTTAACAGCATTTGATGAAAACCAACGACATTTTTCTTCTTCCTTCTCTTCTACTTCCTGGAGGTCTTTAGCATCATCGGCTGCGAAGTCATCTTTAATCCCTTAAAATTGTATTTTATACTTTGAATTCGATTGCAGAGGCATTTTATAATATGCAGTAAGAGTTCTACCTTTGTATAAGTACTGTCTAAATAATTTAATCCTTTGTTTATGCATTGTTTTTGTATACATTTTTCATATCCATAACATGTTTAATTTCTTGACGAATATATGCATATGCTGAGGCTGGTTATTCATCGAAAATTAACATGGGAATGGGATACAAAGACCATATACGGTAACTTTTTACAGGGTCTGAATTACTGTGGTAACGTATGGAGATTTAACATGATGAAATGGACTTTAGGACCATTGATGAGAAAGCAAAACAGAACAGAACCAATCAACCAAACAATCAAACAAAGAAACATAACATTGAAAGCACACTCTCCTGATATTGCTTAAACAGTGCAGTAAATAACTATTTTTTTAAAAGTTGGATTCACGTACATTAAACCATTATAAAATGAATAAAATACCAATAACGCTCTAATGAGTTAAAAGGTAAAAACTTTCTCCATATGCACTATTTGTACATGAACTTTAGAAATAGGATCGTAATGGAAGAATAAATTGAAAGGCAATTTGTCACATGAGATTCAATGCACTGATGAGAAGTGGTTTGTACAAATATGGTGTGATCTTTGCAAGATTTTTTACTTGTGCACATATAAAATTTTGCTGTGAAAAAAAATATTTGAAAGTGTAGTGAAGACTACCTAAATTGAGATCTTACTTAACGGATGGAGTGCGATGTGTCGTTTTACTAATACTTTCTAAAAGCAAGAATTCTGGATTGCTTTGGTGAACGTCAAGGTTCCTCCCTTGGACCTTAATAATTCATCATATTAATAATGAAGATAGGACTTTTCATTTCTCCAACTAACTTCTATGCAGATGAAGCTACAGTACCTTCTTCACGTGTAACCAAAAGCTAAACTTGACAATAAATTACGAAGTGTTCAATTTGAGAACTGAATACCTGTTCAACTAAAATTGCATTATTCCGAGTATATAAAGAACCTTACTCGTAATAACAAAGCAAAAGAGCACACATTTCTAGTGACAAACTCGTGTTATGTATGATAATGTGAACCTTGAGATGGCGTCTCTTATACAACATTTGATATATTTGTTGATACCAATCTCACAGGGTGTTAAAATTAAGTGAACTCTTATCTCTATCGTGTTATGAAAATTGAAATGACTCGTTCCATTTCAGTAATGAGTCATCTTGTAATTTTTATTCAGTGACACCTCGACTACTCTTATGTAATTTTGGGAAATACTTATGTTTCAGTTAGTAAAGAAAGTAAAATAATATAAGTTTTTTTTTACTTCAAAAGAGGGTATATCAATGACACTTGATCAAAAAGAAGGTAGAATGATATAATTTTTTTTTTACTTCAACAGAGGGTATATCAATGACACTTGATCATACAGAAAGTAGAATAATATATATATTTTTTACTTCAACAGAGGGTATTTCAATGACACTTGATCAACAAAGACGCATAATATCAGCATGCAATGACTGATGTCAAGTGTTTAACAACGCATGAAAAAATACCTACTAGAAAGAACAAAGGTAGAGTCGAATTGATTTCTATTACAGCCAAAGTTTTCACTCGGAATCCACTAACTTTATCCCAGTTGGAATATGACAAAATGTTCTTTTTAATGCTAGTCCATAAAAACACAAAAAATTTGTACTTTTTTCATTCCACAATTTAAAAAAAATGCTATTGGCCACCTTTATATCAATTGTCAAAGTGTGCACCCAGTATAATCGGGATGATTGCCATATTCCGATACCTCCAAACTTTACTTGTATGCAGTACTAAAACACGTACAGATTCAGTAAAATTGTTTACTAATCATCTCCTGTATCTGTACTACAATGGAGACAAGCTAGCTTCTTGAATAGATCTTCCATTAAAGCTGGGACACTATCTGTGTCAAGTGCTCAATCAAGGCAAAGTGTCTTGATCAGCCAAAATACTTCCTTCTTTTTCGTGACCAGTATTTATTGCATTCACATTGTACATATAAATCTTAAGATTGAATTTTTTCGTTTCTTGCTATATGTCCTTTCAGTTTAAATCATTTTCATTGTTGTTGTTGTTAAATTCATCTGTGTTTATTTTTTTCTACATAAAATACAGGTATACAAGTACAAGTTTTGCACATATATTACACTGACCATGGAATAAATATATGCGCCGTCAAAGAACTGGTTGTTGAGTGAAGCAAACATGATCCAAATAGAGAGAGGTGCGAATTGATCAGCAAAATATAGATAAAAAAGAAAACAATGTTTTATACAAAGGATTGGAGGTCTATAACTTAATGGCTAGTTACGTATTACATCATATATTACTATAAAAATTGTTAAGGTTCAAATGGATGAAATAAACAAAGTGTTTGGAAAATCTACTCGAATCTACCATATTAGCATCTTACACCATAGGGAATCTGATGCCAATCCAAATTTAATATATATAGGACAAGTATAAATTTCATGTCGCTGAGACAAAATATTGATTGATTTTGTTGTTGTTTGTTTGGTTGGATAGATGGCTTTTTGTTAAAGGTTCCTAATATTCAGTATCCTCACATAGAACAACATTTGCCTTCAATATGAAGGAAGGCCCAGTCTCTATTTGAATGTTTGCAACTGAGCAAATCATAGAAATTAAAAAATGGCAACAATGCAGCTGTATAGTGCTTCTTTCCTTGTTTCAACTTTCTCTCACATTAATCTATATTGCAACATATCTTTTCTATTTGTGGATAGATGCATGTGTGTGTATATGTGTGTGTGCATGTTTGTACATGCATGAGTGCGTGTATGCGTATTTGCATGTGTGTGCTTGCTTGTGTGTATGCATGTGTGTATGTGTGTGCATGTGCGTGTGCGTGTGTAAGTGTCTCTGTGAGCATGTATGCATGTGTGTGCGTGTTGGAGAAAGTGTAGATAACAAAATAATATCTACTGCCGTTTTCTTAACTGTTCAATAAATAAAATGTAATTTATGTAAAAATATTTAAAAAATTTGACAATGGCTGCAAACTTTTGCCAAACTTCATTTATTTAATTGTACTTTATTCATAATATATAAATGCATGGACTCGTGCTAGATTAGTTCTTTTATCTGAGTTACACTTTGAATCTTGAGGTCATTATTATTATTATTATTATTATTATTATTATTATTATTATTATTATTATTATTATTATTATTATTAGTAGTAGCAGTAGTAGTATTAGTATTGTTGTAATTATTATTTTGTTGCTGTTATTATGATTATTATTATTATTATTATTATTATTATTATTGTTGTTGTTGTTGTTGTTGTTGCTATTATTATTATTTTGTTGCTGTTATTATTGTTATTATTATTGTTATTGTTGTCAGGCGGTGGAGATGGGGGTTAAGCAAGCGGTTTTAATCTGCACCTCTGAAAATGAGCATGAAACTTTTTCATTACTGTCAGATGGTTAAATTATGCCCTGGAAAGGCTTGAAACTAGGGATCTTTAAAGGCTTCGATATTGGCCCTCACAGGTGGTTATACCTTACTGATCCCATGCTTGCTTGTTTGGGACACCAACCCTCGCCGTAACCCGATATTTTTGTAGTCTATTATTATTATTATTATTATTATTATTATTATTATTATTATTATTATTATTATTATTATTATTATTATTAAATATGTAACATGTAAGATATTTTTGCCATAATGAAAGAACACGATAATTTCTCTTGTACTCAGTGTTTGAGGTGGGGTGGGGGAAGAGATAGGAACATGGCATTGTGCAAGAAAATATACTCAATTTATGAAATCAATATGTCTAGTTGAGTTATCTCCCATACACATTTGACCTTACTGGGTTCAGTACATGTAATTTCAGTGAAAATTCACATTCTGTATACTTATTACAACCAGTGACATTAATTCCAGTTTTCCATACTTTTAAGATTAACTGACTTCAGAGCAAATTGGAAGAGAACGATGATAACGAAGAAGAGGAAGAAAACTTTATGCTGATGCGTCATTATACCAATTTACAGGAGGAAAGCTCTAATTCTATTATAATGTTACAAAATTTGAAAGCGGTTATATGGTCTGCTTCAGATGCGGAGGTCGTAGGTTAGAAACCCGACCGCGTCATACCAAAGACTTTGAAAAATGGAACTAGCAGCTGCTGGCTTGGCGCTCGGCGTTAGGCGCTGAGAGGTTAGTATTAGAACTGGTCGATCTGGTGACAGGATAATGTGGCTGGGTGAGTCATTGGTGCTAAATGTCGGTGGCATGACCCCCAGTGGTAGACATCACTATAGAAAGTCACATTGCAGACATCGTATGATTGTATGACTGAAAAATTATTGAAATTACATTAAAATCAAAATCTTTCTTTCTCTCTCTCTCTCTCTCTCTCTCTCACACACACACACACACACACACACACACACACACAATGAAACACACGGAGATTTTGAAAAAGTCTTAATTTTAATCTTACCACATGCTTTATATGACACACGGCATACACATATATTCATTAGTGTGAATTCCGTATCATCGAGATATAACAATCGATCGATCGATTGATCGAGGATCAAAATTAAGAGAGAGAGAGAGAGAGAGAGAGAGAGAGAGAGAGAGAGAGAGAGAGAGAGAGAGAGAGAGAGAGAGAGAGAGAAAGAGAATTGATGAAACCTGTTGCAGTAAATAATTAAACTAAAGTTATGTAAGAATATTTGTGTGATGTGTAAACTCTAACACTATTCCATACCTCTGATATCTTCAATTCTTTCAAATGCGAATAATATATCAGCTGTACGTTAAATAATGTCTTACTTGTTTTTTTTTTTGTTTCAGTTTTCTTTTATAATCCCAAATCATATAAGGTTTCAATATCTGCCATTATTTTTGCATAAATATACTAGCTGATGAAAATATTTCTGGATGAAATTCGCTCGGCTTGCACATAGTAAATATGGTTGTTTTTCGTCAGATCCCCTCTATATGCGTTCGTTTCAATTTCTTAAATAGCGATTCAAAACAAAGCAAGGTCAGACAAATTTCACAATAAATGCTCTATTATACTGTTGCAAAGACCGAAAAAAAATCATGGTGTTATATCTCTCCCATTCATAATCACCAGCTAGTCTTCCTTATGTCCCAGAATGACTTTCAAAACTACAAATGGATGATGCCATTAATAATCGTGTCATCCGTAGAAATATAGGTAGTTTATAAGTAAATATTCTTTTGAAAAGTCCATACAGATTCTGTTTATCTGTTTCTTATACCTTATTAAAAATCGGATGATTGTAGGTTTCTCTCATATTTTATTCATCCAAATCGTTATTCTTCTTTTGCTCATATTATTCGCCCATTTTGTTTCTCTAAACTGGTCTCGTACAGGAAGTGTCATTTCTCTAAATAACCTTAAACAGTGGTTCAAACCTGAGTTTGTAACATGAGCTGCAGTGCATCAGCAGCCAGCATGTCGGGTTCTCAATCAATGGTTCTGAGAGTAGAATTCTAGACCAGACAGGTTAGCAAAGTTCATCTCTGCGCGAGACACGTTACCATTCAGTCAGATCTAACAGCTCACATATGAGCCGTTAGTGATCAAGCAAGAAAGGAAGCAATGAAGCAAGCAAACAATGATTTACTCACTGACTGACTAACTCTTGCTTGCTCGCTCAACCAATCATTAAAATAACCAGTCAAGCACGCCATCAATCGATCAACCAAGCAAGCAACCATTAAATGGATAAATTAATCGATCTACCAATCTATCAAGCAACATGCATTGTGATAGCCTTAATCAAATAGTACCTATATAACGCTCCTCTTTATGGCAAATCAAATATTTTCTATATACCGCTCCTCGTTATGACAAATCAAATATTTTCTATATACCGCTCCTCGTTATGGCAAATCAAATATTTCCTATATACCGCTCCTCGTTATGGCAAGTATGATAGTATGGTTAGTTGATCAGTCTAAAGATGGCGGACCATTGTATACTATAAATATGCCTGAGACCGACCACAAATTTATTTCTCTATGCGTGACTTTGAATTTTAATTATCAACATCATCGATGAATACGGACTCAGAGACCAATTTATTAGTGATTTAAATAAATACCGTTTTATCAGACTCATTAATGTATCCATTTTTAATAAAGTTCTTGTCGCCTATTAGAGTGTGTCAAATTCAGTCTCCAGAACTAAATTGTTTTTGCAGAACGATGATTATGTTCTTTATGGAAAATTCCCAAGGTATTCAAATGATTCTACCGTTAATTCCTTTAAATATTGATAGCAAAGAATTGATATGACATTCAATGATCAAATACAGTGAAAATCTTTACAATACGAATTGATGCACTCTACTCACATCTCAGCTGAGAATTGGGAAACTTATCAGGAGGTCTTGACGATAACAGTTTGCTATTTTGGTCAGCGCACAACTCGAATACAATTATTGTAAACAGATCGAGAGCTTAGGTGCAGGACACAAATATTATCGTTGGCTGTAAAATATTATTTTCGAACAATCTTACTTACCGTAGTCCATAGACATAATTGAATATTTAGCTGGGGATGGTGGTTGGGGAGGAGAATCAGAGCTCAAAGAATAAATAATTCAATGTTTCATATGAAATTCCGGTGTTTTGAAAAAAACATTTGGTGGAAGGATCTTTTGTTATGAACTGTGTTATTGTTGTTAAGTAAACATTATTATTATTATTATTATTATTATTATTATTATTATTATTATTATTATTATTATTATTATTATTATTATTATTATTATTATTATTGCTCTAAGTAACAATTTGCGTCCATCATGACCTTTACAATTCTTTGTTATGTGACAGACACGTCAATGATCTAGCTGAAATATATCCATATTTGTTATTATTAACATATTCAAAATAAATCCGTACATTCATATCAGGAATTTTATTCAGAAAGTAACTTGGATAAGTAAGTATATATGCAGTTGTACCAAATTTTTTTAAAAAAACCGTGCTATTAATCAAACTTTCCCAATTTAGTTTGGTCTATCTCACAATGCAAATATTCTTTTAACATTTTGTTCAGAACATTTTCAGTATCATACACATTTTGTAGTGAAAAGTTTTACATTATATACATGTATATACTATGTAATCGACAGTTTTAGTAAATACCAGTATTTCAGAAATATTATTTTGGATGGTCGTACTCTGGATGAAATATCTGTAAAATACGCCCATCCTTGATGCTATTTGCAAATTCACTCAACAATTGTTCAGCTTCTTCCTTGTTCACACCTCTTTTAATTAAGATAACAAGTTTCTGGTGTTTTGATCTAAGTGGAAAGATCAGTGTTTACTAACATAAGATTATTACTGTTGATTTGGTCTTCAATATGCAAAAAAAAAGTGAACATACTCAATTGGTATTTGCAGAGATTTTGCACTAGTATTCATCTTGCGACTGCTGCAGTGGCCTAAGTGGATAGAGCGTCCGACTCGGATGCAGTATGACACCGGTTCGATAACCGGTCGAGTCATACCATAGACTTACAAAAATGTTACTAGAGCTTCATCGCTTGGCGCTCACCATTAAGTCTGGTCGGTCTGGTTTTAGGATAATGTGACTGGGTGGGACACGATGCTACACATTTTCGGCATGATGCCCTAGTTTAGACATCACTATAAACTGCCACACTGCAGACATCGTAGTGATATGACTAGAAAATTGTTAAAGCTATGTTTAAATGTAATAACACACACACACACACACACACACACACACACACACACACACACACACACACACACACACACACACACACACACACTTCTTCTGGCAATAAGGACAACATACACCCTAGGATACATCAGAGACCGTTATCTGGTGGTCTTCAATATGAAATTAAGACAAATTTTGCCATTAGTATTAATAGAGATCTTGCGTTTGTCCTCAGAACGCAACCAATAAAACTTATCGGGTATTGCTAGAGACCCCGTGCCAGGTCTTATCTTGCAATGCGAAGAGCTTACAACATTGAGTATTTGTCAAAATCTTGTGCTGGTTACACCATTTGTTAAAAATAGATAAAACTATACAGTTAAACTTGTATTAAGCATCTATTAGCGGGAAGTTGCAGAAGCTGCACTGAAAAACAGGTGACTGCTTAATGGAGGTTTATTTCTACAACAATCTGTTGCAAATGAAAATATGGTTATTTAAAACAATTCGTTTATTTAGTAATATAGTGGTGACTCAAAGGCATGTATTCAAAAGATAATATTAAGCTACCATTTCTATTAAGTTTTGTTTCTAGAAAGACATTTTTATATAGAAAGAATTGCCTCCTTTTCGAGAAATGTTTTTCTGACATAGCCGGACTTAGTAGAAATTTTTTGAACTAATTTTTATGAAGAGATACATTAAAGGTTTTCGAATGGAAAACAAAGTTATTTATAGTTACAAACGTATACTAGATAAATCACATACAAAACTGTAACCAATTCATTAGATTCTAGATAGTAAAAATATAACCGTTTATCAGCTATGATGTCGGCTTAAAGTTGTCAATAAGCGTTTGAAAGAAACTGATAAAATCGTGAACTTCGTCCTATTCCAAATTTTATGGACGACCAAGAACAATACAGTACCTAATACCTGTATCAACAAAATTAAATATACCCTAACTTGTATGAGACAAGAAAAAAAGAAATACGTGAAAAAATATTCAGATTTATCATATATCATTTGCACTGTTAACTATTTAGGATCTGAACAGTGTTTATTTAATGAACAAAGAGCAATGTTTCGAAAGCACGACCCTTTGAGGAAAGACAAAGTTTGCACGTTGTCCTTAAAATGTTGTGCTCAATCTCGTGGAAAGCGCGTTAATCATTTTAAAGTGGTAAGAATAAAGTATATACGCGCACCATGTGAGCTTAGTGTTGCACATTGGGGTTATTCAGAGGAGTTTAACATTTGGAAAAATAATAAATATAAAAACCACTTATCGTTTTGGCTTAAAATTTCAATTAGTAGCAATGGTAGATGGATGTTTCTTGCCGTTATTTGCTGACAAAATAGTTCCTATACAACTAATTAACTTAATATTTACAAAATGCAACGAAACCCATTCTTTCCGTTTTTGGTTAATTGAGATGTGTAACAATGATAATTGTCATTGAGTGAGTATTGCTCAATATTCCCGTGCGTTTTTACGATTAACTGATACAATATCAACATTCCCTAAAAATGCAATTGCTAAATTTGCTAATACTTCGTAGCTTCTACAACTGCGACTTAGAAAAATTATAAAAACCATTATATTTCATGATCAATGTAAATAGTGTCATGTTCAATCAAATCACATACACTTTTTACACATTTTGTTAAAATGAATGCGCTGGATTGCTTAATATTGGGTAACCTCTGCTGGGTTGCTTTGTTTTATTTGGAATTTTCTCTATAAACCTCTTGCCACACACTTAGCATTGTGAATAAACTTAACACAAGTACTAACCGTATAATTAAGCAGCATATATTTGCAAAGATTCAGTACATTGCAACGGAAATTGTTACACGCACACACACACACACACACACACACACAAATACACGCACACACAATCAACATTCCATCATATACTTTTCATTGTGTGATTGGTTTTCAGATGGTGTATGAGATGGGTCAATAACAGTAGGTGGTGGTCAATAAGATTGTGTTGGTGATTCAATGTGAGATAGGTCAGTAGTTTTGTGTAGTGATCAGTAGTCGCATGTGTTTATCAGTAAGTGCAGTACTGGTCAGTAGGTGTGGGTGCTGGCTGGTAAGGCCGTCTGTTAATCAATAGATGTGAAAATGAATACAGGTCAGTTCAGATGAAATCTGGTCAACAGATTTGGGTGCTTGTATCCAAACCGACCCATGATTTTAAATTCCCATTGATCACGTAGTATCATCCAGTATGAATGCAATGTACGCTTTGGAACAATAAATTCATGTTAGAAGCCATATCGTTATTGCGAAGATTGGCAGATAGAAAGTTTTGCATTGAAGCCATATTATCAGTTTTGGAGGCTATAGTTCTATATTTAACTAGTCTGGTACTTTGACATTATAAATGTGACGTATGTCACCTCCATTTCATCAGTGATGAACATTTTTTCTAGTACATTAAAATTCAAACACTGGCGATGAAGATTAAGCTTGTAAATTTTGATGAGTCAGACTGACGAAATAGCACGGAAGACACTTGGTTTGCCATGTCTTCCGCATGAAATGACCTTCACTAAATGCGAAACACAATGTACAACTATGTAATGGAATTTACTGATAATCAAGGTCGATACACACAACTCAAACAAATGTTTGTTTTCTAAATTTAATCCACCTACACTTTTCGTTGGCTTACTCTCCAACACCTGGGATAATAATTATAATAATAATCTCAAATTGTAGCTCAAGTTATGTTAGCAATATGATAGGCTCTGACTTGAAGTATTTTTGTTTTATCCTGTAAACCAAGAGATGTACAGATGCAACATAAGCTGAAAAAATAGGGTCACTTCCATAAACATTCGTGGCAAACAATCTCCCGAGTTTTGTGATATTATTCCTTGTTTAAATCCAAAACTGCCACACTAGGATTGCTCATTTCAAGAGGTCTGAACATAATAATGAAACACTTTATGTTTAATTATTATTGTAATGTATATAAATTTGTATTGCTTGATTGAATTTTGTCCATAAATGAGGGTAGAACTTTGGGCCCACATGACTATTACAACTTATTTTCTCCACATACTTTTGCACGGATTTGAGTTGAGGACGTTGTTTTGTTTTGTAAGTTCGTTTTAAATTTTCAATTAGCTTTGAAGGGAAATGCATTTTAAAACAGTTTTAATCATCTTGTTGGCGTTTTCTGTTAGTTTGTTTAAGCCCATATAGTTGTAACAGTACAAAATCGTTATGTTGCATGACGTGCGTTTTGCCATCATTATGTATTTCATGTATTGTAACTTGCTTTTGCAGACTTAGATTTAGATAAAAGATAATTCCCTTTGGGATGAAACCATTTAAACTTTCACATTTAGAGGAAAAGAATTGATATGATACCGACTATTCATGCATCCAGTATAATAGTTTATAAATTGGTGAATTCCACTCACGATCCAGTTGAGTAATATAAACTATCATATTTTTGAGAATTTGTTAGTCTGGGCAGCACACATATTGGTATACAGTTATTATTGATGGATTGACATTTCACATAGTTCACGTCCGAAACCAAATATTTTTTGTATATATTCTGGATAAACTATTACGATTACCCACATACAACATTCAGTTTCAGTTTGACGCAGTTTAACAAGCAACCGCGCGATATTTATGAGTTAAATAATCGAGACACTTAAGTTCCCAGACTACTTTTATTCTGGTTCAATGAACTGATGAATTTTTCATGCTCGACTACACAGTTCATTTAATCGACATTTATTTACAATGAATATAACTGAATCACTGCTTTGTAAATGTTGTTATTTAACCAGGAAGGTCTTCATTTTGATAATTAAAAAGTTTTGTTTTTGTCATTAATGCTTGAAATTTAAATAATACGCCATATAATCATATATATTTGAAAGTGTAAAGAAAAGGACAATAAGCCATTGGCGTTCGTTTTAATTTTTTTAAATGAACCAATTTACGAAGGCAAGAATCAGGTGTGTATTTGGATAATATAGTGTGCATTTTGTTCATTAACGGAGACTGTGATCCCATTAGCATCTCTTTTAGATACCATTTCCCTCCAAAGGAGAACATAGTGTAATTGCCTGTCATAACGTTATTGTACGTCTCTCCATCATGCTCCATTCCAGATAATGGCCACAGCGATATTTGTACTGTTAAGTTTCCGTAAGGTTTTATCCTGTCCCAAGCATAATATTAAATTCCTCATCTTTAGGTATAGTGACATTAGTCATGCTAAATTCCCGTATGGACCCATTGTTTACCAAGCGGAATATTAAGTTTCACATTTCCTTCAGAGTTATATATGTGATGTTAAATTTACATAGAATTCCACACCATCCCATCATTGTCAAAATTCTTAGACTCCATCCTAAACGAATTATGTAAGTATAAATGCCATACTGGCCTAACTGTAATGTTAAATTCTCATTTACGCCGTTATCGCGAGAAAAATAATTTTTAATTCCTAGTAGAAGCATAAATGTAGTGTTAAATTCCCAAAAGCGTCATAGTGGCCCAGCCATGTTAAATTTCTGTAGGGCTCGACAAATATGTCTACCCTTGTAAATATGAAATTTACTCAGCTCTACTTAACTGCTCCTACATTGCTTTTTTTTTTTTACACTAAACCAGTCTATTTCACGTTGGCATGAGACCAAATTTGTAAACTAGCTTGTCCCATTCCATAAAAAACCCAAAATAATTTTTTGAAAGTGCTTGCATTAAATTACATTTCCCCATCATATATATAGATCACCTGTCTTCAAAGCTGAAAAGCATTTTATTGTTGCCATAATTGATCACAAGCACTGGGAAAATAAAGTCATTTTAATTAAATTATGATAGAATTATGCATGGAAATGGTTTTAAACTAGTTGTTAAGTTCAATTTATATGTTACGAAGAAGTGAAAGAAATAAAATATGGCAAATAAAATGACTATGTTAATATTTAATGATGGTGAGAAATATTGATGATATAGAAGAAGTATTCATTCAAAAGTGGAGAGAGAGAGAGAGAGAGAGAGAGAGAGAGAGAGAGAGAGAGAGAGAGAGAGAGAGAGAGAGAGAGAGAGAGAGAGAGAGAGAGAGAGAGAGAGAGAGAGAGAGAGAGAGAGAGAGAGAGCATTTAAAAATATTCAAAAAAAAAACTTGAAAACCTCGTTTCATCCATCTCTCCCAGGTGGGATACAATATATAAATATTTAAAAGGTGAACACATTATGTTTACAAAACAAAATATCTACCATATAACTCTAGGACAAAACAAAACTTCCCAGAAACAAAACTAAAACTAAAACAAAACAAAACGTGAATCAATCCCTTCGGGTATCTGACAACTTGTACATTTGGAGCTCCTAAATTCAGAGTTAGTGAAAAATAATTTCAAAATACAAAACAAGGTTTGGAAAATGCTACCGTCTTAACTTTACGAATGATATTCAAAATCAAACAGCTGATATTAGGTTTTCCGATGTGTTTGCAAATTGGAACGGAAATGACATAGAGTAAATGTTGTACAAACATATCTTATCTGAGTGCCACACGCAAGATGACAGACAAAATTAAATACAATTTTTATGATCATAAGTATGGAAAGTAAAATGCAAGTGATTATGAAATGGAAATGATACGATAGAACACAAAGTAAATGTTTAAAAGGAACTTCAACAAGGTTTCTTTTTTTGCCGTATAAAAAGTGTTTTTTAATTTTTGTTTCAAGGCTTTTTGCAGTATATCCAATGCAGCCTTTTACACAAGAAAACGATATTTGATAGCAGTTGGCTTATTACTTCAGAGTACTCGGTAAGGAGAACAATACCTTGAGGAGGAAAAAAGACAAAGGTACCAAAATCATGAACCGTTACGCCAGATTGGAACTTGTATCGTTGTGCAGAAGGGTTTTGTCACGTGTTAACATTTAGTTGACAAAAGACTCAAGTACACAAAGTCATTTCTATGGTCAATGCCTTGCAATAGAGTCGAGCTAAAGAGTCATAATCTAGTATGCTACTCGTTGTTTCTCCAAATGTCTGTAACAATATTCATTCTAGAGTCATTGTCTTCATATAGAACATCATTATCAAGATCTAACTGCTCCGGTGGCCTAGTGGTTAGAGCGTCCGCCTCTGATGCGAGCGGTTGCGGGATCGATCTAGCTATATGAACAATACGGTGTCTAGAGAGATAAAGGAACATTATAAACATAGTCTACCATTAAGTTCTGGTATTACCTTTAGTTACAATTTTGAAAAAAAAAACTATTGAGGTTTTCTATTTGTCCACCATGAATGCAGAATTAAGTCTGATCATATCAATTTCTTTTATAGTCAATTCACAATGGATTATATTAGCAATGGACGTATAAATAACAAACATAGCAATCAATAAATAATATATTTTTGCTGTTAAATATATGAGTGAAAACAAATCAAGTTTGTAGACACTGATTTTGCCCACAGACTTGTCATACTGCATTAGCAGTGCAACTCGTTGGCTATGCCGACTACAAAACAATTGGCGACTGTACATATTTGACAAAAGTACAAGAATCTCAACAAAATGTTAAATATACTAAAATTCATTTTTTCAAGAAGATCAAGATGAAGTATGAAAGAGATTTGCAAAATAGCAAAGTTAGGTAATATGCTGGTATAAAACCAGTTGCAGTTGGTGTGTCTGCATCTGTCTTGTGTTTATTGGTTATAGCTATTGCTATATGTGTTCCATTAATGTGCTATAGCACATTAAGTTTATGAACTGCTTCAAATGCGTTGAATGATAAGAAAATTCACCAAAAATATGATGAAATAGTGACACGTGACATCACCAAGTTGAATGGAATCAGTAGCACGATAAGCAAAGTGATGAGAGAGAGAGAGAGAGAGAGAGAGAGAGAGAGAGAGAGAGAGAGAGAGAGAGAGAGAGAGAGAGAGAGAGAGAGAGAGAGAGAGAGAGAGAGAGAGAGAGAGAGAGAGAGAGAGAAACAAAATTTAAAAACGATCTTCAAACAACTTAAGAAAGCCATGTGGTTTACTATACGGGTGCTACTTATCAATCAAAGCAATAAATTAACCTTGTATTCCAGCAACATATATCACAAGATCAATGAACAGCGCAGTCTTTGCAAAGCAAGAAAGCCATATTGCACTGATGTCTCTCAAAAAGAACATGTCTTTCTTTCCTATGATATAATGACAAACTATATGTTTTACTCCCGGTGATAGATTTTGCCTTTGATTTCTATAATATTTGCTATCAACTAAAAACACATTTTAATAACTTCATTAATATAAACAAAACAAGAACCATTTGAAGTTCTGAAAGTCCTTGCGACCTTGAAATGTTTTTAGAAATGCTCCTAAAGGGTAAAACTGCATCTTATGATGGAAGTATTGATATTGAATGTTCGATATAGAATTAGATAGTTAAAATGACTATCAACTTAGTGTTTGTAAGCAATTACAGAGGAATTTACAGCATCCGATTGAGTTTACTGATTTTAAAACCCTCAACATACATATTTTCTTGGCCAAATCAATGACACCAACAATGAATCTAATGACTAACGCGTGTTTACTATTACTAAAGTTTTGCCATTAACTAATGTTCACGGATACATTGTCTCATACAATGTTCATGCCATGAGAAGAAATGAAAGAGAAATAAAATTAACAAGTTGAACATACTTTCATATATGAAAATGGAAATGATATGGATTTTCACGACACGATAGTTACATATGTTTCCAATGTAACGCAGAGTGAAGCATGTACACAATTTATTCCAAAAACATTTCTTAGATGTACTAATTATAATATGTGTAACGAATCTGATGTAAGCAATGCTGCTCTATGTAAATCATTTAACAAATAACTCTATTTGCAACGATAATTGTATTACAAACGTATCATATCCAGTACAGGCATTGATGGTTGTAATATCTATATTCTACGAATTCGATTTATACATACTTACTTAAGACTCCACACGTTAGCAACCTTAACGATATGAAGACTTAATCGCTATTGAAAATATTTAAAACGCAATAGCTTGGAAAATGTCAGAGCGACAAAACCAGAATAATGAGAACAATAAAATAATTTTAACTGCCCATGAGATATATAGACAGTACTTTATTCACTTCTGTACAAGCCTTTCAAGTGAAAAGAGAAAGGGGAAATGCTGTACCCAAAGTTAGAAAATCTATTCACTCGTGTAACAGAGAATCAACGCGAAAACAGGAGCTCTGGAGAATGACATGAAGGAAATCAGAACAGCTAAGGAAGTTATGGTACTCTTGTAACACAAGCTAGTACAATTAAAATTAATCTAAATATGAAATATCGAGATTAAAAAAATGATTTTAACACAAACATTTCTGATTAACAAACAAGAGTAAAGCTGAAAATAATTCATCAGAATTGCGGACACATAGGCGATTCAACATAGATACCCATAACAACAGACGTTAATCATGAATGCGTTTGAAAACACGATTAGATTCATGAAAATAACAGAAGGTTTAGAGATTTTAGTCATACGGCTTATAACGATGCCAAAAATGCTATATTTGTCAAGTTATATAACAACTTGCACTACGGGTTTGGACAAACTAAGATAGATATAAACTATGTGACTCACATATTAGTGAATTGAAATATCCGTGTGGAGTAAATATTATTGACGGGATAGATAAAAAATGCAAAGAATGAGTAAATATTTCAATGACTTTTGAAGACAAGTTGACAATATATTCCAATGCATTAAAGACCCAAATTGATATGACGGCTGGAATTAGTGCTAGAATATTGACGCTGTAAATACCAAATTACAAGAAAACATTCAAAACTGAATTGAACTTGGATATGTGCATAATAATATTATTTTGTCTTATATAATGATAATATTGCAAGAGACAAAATATTACATCGAAATATTTTTGCGTTGAAAACCATATATAATGGGTCACTTACGATTTTTCCATGGTAGTACTTTAGAAGAATATAAATGTCATTAAAATAAATTTTTGAGATAAGTAAAATCTCTGCATCGAAAGAAAGATATCTAGTTTTAAAAATTGTTTAAATGTCACGTAACAAAATTGTTGATGGAATAAATTTTTGAAATTGGATGCAACGTATGAATTTATTTGCTAAATAAATAATATACAATATGTCACTCAGAAGAATCTGCTTATACACTGAACCTAATTATGTGAACATTTACATTTATTTTTATACCGGATTTATGTGCAGGAAATTCAAGGTTTGTTTGTCCGCAAAGATAATAAAATCCATTAAGTGCTAAATAGTTACAGGCATACGATCTATTAAAGAAAGAAGGCTTTTTAAAACAAAATATAATGAAACATAAATAAAAAATGGCAGCTTATGATATTAGTGTTCCAGATGTTTTCACAGCATGAACGAAATGAAAGGAAAGACTGGCGCAGAAACAAAGTTGTCAGATACCCGAAGAGATTGATTCACGTTTTGTTTTAGTTTTAGTTTTGTTTCGGGGAAGTTTTGTTTTGTCCGAGAGTTATATGGGAGATGTTTTCAACGTCATCAACTCAAATCCGTGCAAAAGTATGTTGAGAAAAGAAGTTGTAATAGTCATGTGGGCACAAAGTTCTACCCTCATTTATGGACAAAAGTCAATAAAGCAATACAAATTTATAAACATTAACAGATTCTGCAGTGGAAGCTAAGTCGCAGAGATGGGAAATTCTTGATATAGCTCATGGAACTCGTTTGGTTGGTTGTTTGGGAATCATCACAATCATCATTAGTACCACAAGAACTAACATCAATTGTATTGGTCGGACGTTTAAACATCGACTATTTTATATCCATTTCTACAATATAAATATAAGGGCTCCCTTTGAATGTTTACATATGTTGACACAAGAAAGAATGACGTCTTCTGGTTTTTAGAGATAATATCGTTACGACTCTATGGTCACAAACAAATTAAAATAATAAAAGCTAACCTAGTAAGGTTTGAAAGACTTAGAAGCGATTTAATTATAAAGTTTAAATTTAATGTAGGAGTAATTTACAGTATCATGAAGTGAATAGAAATAATCTTTATAAAGGTATAATGACACTTCTAAATGAATGAGAAGTTCAATATGCCTTAAAAACCGGAAATGCATTCCAAGGACCCTAGCGTTGTCAAGATTAATTTGTCCAGAATTCATTCGAATAATTAATAAGAGTTCCAGAATAGTATTATAGTCCGGATAATTCTGTACAATTCAATTTCCACTGAACAGTCCAAATAAATCTTGAAAATTATAACATGATACAACGTTTGTAGCCTTACAACAGGAACACAAGAAATTCGATATGACACATCATAATTGTCTGAAAGGTGTGGAATCATTAACTGAATACAAATATAACTAGTCAATGTTTCGTGACTCCAAAATCAAACTTTAACTGATTTATCAGTCCTCTGTTTATATTCAGTCTTTAGTTACTGTATGTCGCAATAGACACGACGTGAGGAATAAACACGTCTTATTTTGCGCCATTGGTCTACTCATTTGACCTAGACAAACGAATAAGAAGTTAGAGAACTATTCTAGAAATGTCGGAACCTGACAAGGCAATGAAAAATTAATCCAAATGTGCTATTAAGTCTTATTATTAAGACTTTCATTAATAATTAACTCTTACGTAAATATCTATTTATAGATCTTATATAATATTATTACATTTTTCAGGTACTGTTACGTATGCAAAATTAAGCTAAAATTTTCTGTACTACTTACAGCCATAAATACATAATATAAAAATTATATACAATCATGTACCAGAAGTTACAAATAAATGTAGATATACAAAACAACTGTTCTAACCTGGAAAAGAAAGATAAGGCTTTCTTGCTCCATATTAATTAAACAGACAAATAATTATAATGAGATTACACTGGAATAGATATAATTAATGTGCAAAATATATTAAAATAATACGATTATATAAAACTCCAATACAAGCTAAAGTGCGTCTGCGATTACATTTTCTTTTCCCTTGATGTGCCGAATATCGATATTGTATTCATGCAACATAAACTCCATTCTAAGAACCCCATAAATTCTTGATTGACATTGGTGCTGAAATAACTGATGTACTATTAAAAACGGCTTTAAATTTATCGATATCCTCAAGACATTTGTCAGCCCAAAACTACGCGATGTACTTACTAATTAACTTGGCCAGGGGCCCAGTAATTGTGGAAACATATGAGCATATTCTCCGATAAAATCTAGCCATATCGCAAAATCGCATAATTTGCTTTTTATCGATAAGTTCCGGAAATTCAAAGATAGCTTTAACCTTAGCTTCTAGCGGCTTAACTTGACCATGCACCACAATATGTCCTAAATATGTGACACAAGTTCGGTTAAACTCGCTTATACTTAGATTATTTGTCCAATTTACTCACTAAAGCAAACGAAGAATTTCCAGATATCTTTCCAGATGATCCAGGAATTGTTTTAAATAATGACATCGTCAATGTATCAATCACTGCCATCTACTCCAGTTGTTACGATGTTTATTAAGCGCTGGAATGTAGAGGGAACAATTTTCCTACCAAATGACAACTTTTGTATTTGTAAAGTTCATTTAGATTTTGAAATGGGGAAATTTCCTTTGCTTCATCCTGAGGTGTAATCTGCTAGAATCCTTTTAACTGGTCAAACTTCTAGACATTTTGCATGTCAATTTGGTCATTAATTCTCAGTATTGGAAATGAATCTGTTTTGGTGACACTATTCACTTTTATGTAGTCAGAAAACACACACAGAGCATTTCCGAACAAGAATATAATTAGAATGCCTTTATTCCTGCATGGTTCAATAATCTAATTCTTCGACATATATTCAAATTCCTTCTTGAAACTTTCCTTAGTAATAGGATTTATCATGTAGGGTGCTGTTTCAAAGGTTTTGAATCTACAATTTCAGCTTAATGCTGTATTTTGTGGTTCGCTTGAATTGGAACATCTGGGAACAAGTGCATATATTTACATTTTAGCCGATTTAATTCATTCATTTTCTGTGGCTGTAGATGTGAACGTTTACGAACCAGATTCTTGAATATTTCAAAATTTTGAAGATTGATTGAACCAGAGTAATTTAATTCCTGTCGAACATTATCAATTAAATCTTCACTGTGTCTGACAGGTACAGGTAAATTTATTGAATAATATTCTGGTCTATCTCGATCAGCACACTCCTTAAAAATATTGATATGGGAGAATTGTTTATGATTCTGCCATCCATGGGTATCGATAATATAATTTAAGTGAGTAATTTATTTTTTAACAGTTTAGAGACCAATATATATATCCTGTAGACTTAGAAGCACAGGAGCTTGAACGTCCGACCAATATAACTGAGGTTAATTCTTGTGATACATCTTGACGATTCCCAAACAACCAACCAAATGAGTTACATGGGCTATATGAAGAATTTCCCATCTCTGTGACTTAGCTTCCACTGCAGAATCTGTTTCGCGAATAGCGCACATAAACAAACCGGAGATCTAAGGAACTATTTACCTGTTCTTCGACAAGTTATTATTTTTTTTGTCACCATGATTAGAAATAAAACAATAGCTAGTTAAAAGAGGATCACCATGATCAATACCTTTCAGTTGATTGATTAGTAATCCCATCAAAAGCCTTACATGTATCATCCTAAGGAATAGCTTCATTATGAACTGCATGGACAATAACTCTTTCTGTCATAGTGCGAGTAAGAGCACAGGCGGGGAATAAATCAGAGATTTCATTTTCAATTGGATTAACCTTTTGATTCAGGCAAGACTTCTCATTTATAGTGGATTAGAACAACTTTATCTGCATTTAAGTCAATGCCTAGCAATAGCAATGCCTAGCAACAGTCACGTGTCCAGTGCCTTTCAATAACCTCCATTTCCTTTTCTTTACGTTAGAACTAATTTGCATCTTATTTTAAGTTATAGATGATTCTTCCTCTTTATTTATAATAAATAGACCTTACATTTGTCTTTTTATGGATTAATCTACTTCTTAGCATCCTTCAGGTCTAATTCTGTACTTTGTTTAAGTCACCAGGGCAAGAGATTCACTTTTAAATACTGGATTTGTTTATGTGCTTTGATTGACTCCTTTTTTACGTTTTGTGATATGTCTCATTATTTTATATACTATGCTGCATTTTTAGGTCTTGTGAATGATATTTTGTTCCCACCTTTTGGTACTTTCTATGATTTTCATTTTCTCCTCTAATAGAGGCGAGTATCAACATATCCACGTGTCTGCAATTTATGTGCCAGTTATAATGATCGATTCAATGTAGTTTCTATCAACTGCTTCACAATTTGAGAGAGTATATAAACATCTATTCCTCACTGATCCATTATTTCACCCAGCTTAACACATATATCAAATTAAGTTTTAAATTTTCCATAGGTCTCTTTTTTCGCCAAAATATTTACTTTGTATAATGCATATGCATATATAATACAGATAACTTAATAAAAAAATCATAAATCATCTTTATTATTTGCAGAATATAAGCATTTTAAGTCTTACCCAATTATCTATATATGAAATTCCTCCCAGCGTTTGATACCGATCAGCATGCAGTCCTTTCAAATATTCTTTTTGTATGTTTGCATTTTGCTTGTCAGCTCCTTTCGGTAAATAAAATATTAAAATCGGCAGCTTTGATTTATTTAGTATCCTGTAATGGTGTCTTGGTTTATTTTTTTATTCAGGTCAGGATGTGATTTAGACTCTCGATAGACCTGTGGGGTACCAAAGTTTGACCATCAAGCTTCCCGAGATTCATATAATGAATTTATCTAATTATTTATTAAATTTTTATTCTTAAATTCTTAAATGTTACTGGTATGAATTCAAACACATGTAGGTGCTTTACAGGCTCTTTTTACATCAATTGGAAAAAGGTAGTCTATTTGGATGCAACTAATGAGGCTGATAGCCAAGTGATTTTGACGTGAATTTTGTATTCAAAATTCAGTCTTTATTCTGGTTTATCTAGCAGATTCAATAGAGAATTAACATATTTGAGAATTTACATATTACAGAAAGCTATGATTTTTAAGGATGAATGAAATTAATATTTCTTACGTCAAACAAAACTCATTTGATGTTAAAGTTCGTTGTGAGTTATATCAGATCTATAATAGAACATGTCAAACTCGCAAACTTAATCGCTAACGTTAAAATTAAGAATATATACTGTATTATCCGGGACAGCAAACATCATCTTCAAAGAGGCAAAAAGTTATATTAACAACTTCCAAGGAAGATTATGGATGGTTCAAAATGTTCGATGTTTTATTACCTTGTGTCACTATAGTCTCAATGTCAAAAGTTTCTTCTAGAACAAGTACGGAGTAATATATAAAAACTATCAGCCATGAAAAACGTTAAAGATCGCATCTTTAATGGCTACAATTCAATTTATTAACAAAAATCAAAAGTCATAAATAACGTCAATAGTATGTCATCCAAACCAAAGTTACCAAGATTGATTTTCGTACAGTTATCTTTATTAAACATGATCCACTCATGTAAAGAAATTCCAATCCAACTTTATTCATTCCAAGTCTTTTATTATCATTGTTCTAGACAAGCTGTATAATCAGTTAGAGCAGTGCATATTAATGAGATCTATCGTATCTGGTTGGCTGCACTAGTTTCCTCTCAAGACATAGTGACTATATTTCTCGTTAGATGTCCTTAAAATTCTGTTTTGAGCAAGAGACTGTTTATATTAATTATGCTTTTTCATAAGAAAAGGTTTTATCAGGGATATGATGAAAGCAGTGAAATAAACCTATTAGAAAGTTAGGGAGATGGATTTACGTAGTATTTTCTTAGAACCTACTAAAGCATGCTTTGTGGAATTGGCAATTGCTTGGTTTGTGTAATTTATGTGGACAATTTATTTTATTATGCATGAATAGCTAGGCCAGCAGGTCGAAATTAGCAACTCACACAGCAAGGAAACGGTAAATTGATACATGCAATGGCGAGGAACGACATCATGAAGTTAATAGATCATTGAATTTTAGAAATTTGACATCAAAACCCTCAATGTCCAAGCAAACATACATTCTTGCCAACATTTGCATATTTAACTTTGAGATCTCTTTTTTCAATGTCCTAATACATACAAAAAATTTGACATTTATATATTCAGCATTATATGTGAAATGTATTTACAAGTTCAACGTTCGAATTCGAAATATTTATGCATTTTGAAAGCATATATTATTTCATATCTCCAATAAAAAGAAATAGAAATTAAATGTTTTAAACTGTCATTGCAATTAATTTTTTTTGACAATTTGAAATTCGAATCTTCAGTATCGAATGCTAGGAAAAGTTCATATTCCAGTTTTATCTCTGATATGTTTGATGTTTGACATTTTAATGTAAGATATCCAAATATTCGAATCTGCCAATACCCATTGTCCAAATATATACCTACTTTGTTGTGGTAAATTGGTGGCGTTCAAAACACACCAACCTCTTCCACTACGGTTCATTGCTAGGGAATGACCCAACGCGGTGTTATTTACCAAGTGTGGATGGATGGAAAGAAGATTGAAGATCTTTGAGCAAGTATATTGAAGAAATAAAACAACGAACCCTCTTTCAATGAACAAATATAAAATTTAGTAAGTTCAAGAAAAGACTTTCAAATGGAAGATATCAATTTCATTGCAACAAAAAAGAAAGAAAAAATGTACTAACAGGTACTCAATAAAAGCAATACAAATTTTCATGTTACTATTACCTGTCAGTGACAGAATTAATTCAGTTTCATCATAACCTACGACCTGTGACCTTGAGACCAACGATGAAAGACATCATCAGCTATCTTGTCCGGACATCAAATGTTCAGTTCCTTCCTGCACTGCCAACCTTTGTGTAATCGTCTGGTCCTGGACGCTTGTCAGTCGAACTAGACATGGACTTTGGCTTGGGAATTATCCTGATGAATTCTGTTGTAGAGTTGGCTCAAGATTCGTTCAGAAAAATTAGAATTTTTCTCAGGAATTTGCCAGGAAGCTGATTACTTAGAAAAATTAAATGTCCCGCAATAGACAATAGGTCATCTTTCCAAGCATATATCTATATTTGTACATTAACCCGGCTCAGAAAATAAAATGCATAATTATGTCGTACTCACTCGTTAACTATGTTTACAAACAGAGACGGTCATTACATGTATCCTGACCTTAATTCGTGTCACGCTAGCGGGAAACATTAGATTCCGCTACCGTTTCACGACCAGTACGTATGTGCCTGTATTTAACACCCCATGACTTCCTACATTAATAAAGCCTAGTGTTTAAATTACATATGGCTTAGCCCATCAAATCGAACTATTCTAAAATAGTTTACGTGATCAATAAAAAATTACGAACTAGTATATGAATATACACTCAATACATGGCATTATACAGAGAGATTTAATTTATAACTCTGCGAAACATTACCCATCATGTATTAGGCTTAATTCTTGAAAATTAATAAGCACTCCTATGTATCGAATATTCAATTACATGCAATCTTGACAATTCTCTCAATGAACATTCATTTACATGCAATATTGTCAATTCTCCCAATGAAATAATAATTAATAAATCAAAGAATAAAATATCGTGACTAACATTTCACTAAAATCCTGCAAAATGAAATCATACATGCATACATCATAGCATTTGTAAATAAATCAACAAATTAAATAGCATATTAAAATCTGGAAACTAAGGTTGCGTACATTTGTCGTTTCTTATTCGTTTTCCACGAACCTCTATTGTATAGTCTGTCTCCTTTCTGAGAAAACTATCTGGCACCTTACTCAATCACGAAAAGGTACTTTCTACGTTCCCGGAGTCCCTTCTGACTCCTTGCAAGTAAGATTGAAGACTGAAGCAATTTTTTTCCAAGTAGGGCCACTAATACCTTACAAGAGTTACGCCCTTAAGTTTCCATTAACCAATCAGAATCAACTGTTTCCTAAATTCTCTTACGTAAAATTTTTGACTGACGAAACAGCTAATTATGCAGCCATTAACGTCCCTGTCAACAATCAATTATTGACGTGTTTCTCCTTTTTACCGGTCGATTTTGGAAGAGTATTATGCCAAAACCCTTGTACCATAACAGGTGAATAGGTCAGATTCGTCATGCAGATTTTCCTTTGACGTTCAGAGATGAAATTAAAATAATCATATAACTGTCTCTAGCCCTTTCTACATTAATTAAGTTAACTTTGGTATAATTCATTTAATCAATACTTCTAAGAGTTTTCAGAATTCGACACATCACATTTGTATTCAAATTTCCAATCTCGAATTATGTTTAACTTGTGTTTCGATAGAACAGGGTTTACACCCACACACTATGGTTGGCATATTGTTTGAACATTGTTTATAAATTATGATTATGCTTATTATTTTTGTTAGAGACTAACCAAGGTCATAGTAAGCTTATTATCATAAATATATTGCATGTTTATAAAAGATATGTTATCTTAGGCACATATTAACTAACTCAAGAACTGAATACCTGTCTTATATAGTTTTTGTTCTTTCTTTTCCTTCCACTCTTTATTCTTCGTTAATTATCTTTGCAAGTCAAGAAGAAAACAAAATGAGGAGATATCCATTTTGCTAATTGTTTTGTTGACTAAATAAACGACTAGTTACCTAAACCAGATTCTATTTAAATAGATAATCAGTTGCCTGATTAAATGGTAACTAGTTAGCCAACTAGAAAACCAAACGATTGACTGTCAAACTAACGTACTGAGTGGCTATCTAAAAGTCAAGCAACCAATCTAAATAGCTGAGATATACCACAAATTTGGATTGAGATTTTTTTAAAATTTTATTATTCGATGGAAAGGAAACCAAACATCACATACACTTAAGCTTATTATGAAACTAAGTATAATGTTAATTGATATACACCGTAAAGTTCAATATACTCTTAAAACCTTAAAAATGTTATCGTCTCATTACAGATGATCATCAACTTTGGACACTTGAGAGTAATACAGAAACAAAATAAAGTAACTTGGAGCCAAAATTCCTCTCTTTCTCAACATTAGACTTCTTCGATGACTTTAAAATTATTTTCAAGGTGCAACGAAGAAACTCTTTGCTTTTGTTGCGACAAAATCTGCCTAGTACGTCTTTATTCCCATGTATGGAATCTATCGGTGAAAAGACTTTTCTGCATATTTCACACTTCACGTATTCCATGTTTCACCTATGTGAGAAGACCTTTCTGCATATTTCGCACGTCATGTCGCCGATAATGTCCTATGAAATTCAACCTAGTAGGTTTAGAAGACACCTGGTATTTTAATCACCTATATCTACGTAGATTACAAATAATTAATTTATAGGCACATGAGTTTTCTTTCAATTCTGCAAACAAAACAAAATTAATATATTTCAGAACTTGATCCATTTATTGAACTGTGAGTATTATGGATGATCAATTGAAAAGCATATACCAACATGTTGTGTATTAAACCAAATAAAGATGTTGTCAAGTCTTCAGAAAGTCAAACGGAGACAAAACTGAATTTAGTTTCTCAAGAGCCCAGGAGAAGGACTGATATTGTCTACTACGAGGAAATCATTTCGTATAATCAAAGATGACTGGTTGGTTGATCGATTTTGAAAACAACGACTTCAGTCTCCTTTTCAATTTATCATATCTCCTCTTTCTCACTGTATCACTTATGAATATTACCGCACACCTACAACCCATCTGTCTATCTATCTATCTATCTATCTATCTATCTATCTATCTATCTATCTATCTATCTATCTATCTATCTATCTATCTATCTATCTATCTATCTATCTATCTATCTATCTATCTATCTATCTATCTATCTATCTATCTATCTATCTATCTAACATAAGGCGGGACTATCTTCTATATCAGGAACGATACTATACATACGTAGATACACATAATGGGTTCATTTATATAGGTTCTTGAGGTTTTCCTTAACAATTAATGATTCACATGATATAGTTAGTTTGTAATTGACGATTTATGCCTCTGTTGACATTGACTTAGAGAAAGTAGCACAAGACGCTTTCACGACATTTGACGAAGCACGATTTCAATAAATACATGGCAATCGAGGCAATACAATGAGCTACAATATATAAAATTTAAAGAAATGACAAATTATTGAAATGGAAAAGGTTAATAGGATAACATTTATCCTGACCTACCAATAACACATATCAATAACAGGTCAAATGATCTAGAAATGTAGAAATGCTGGTCCATCATGGAGTTGTATGACACAATAAAGTTAAGATTCTTTGACAAATATAAGTAGACTACCGCCGAACTACCGCCGAAGAAATTCTGCAGAGACATACACTCAATTTCCATATTTGCTGAAATGACTAACACTTGCAAATGAAAGGTAAACCACTAAATCACTATGATCGGTAGACCGTAGTCACTAGAATGTATATCGAACGAAGTCCCATAATGTATTATAGGATTTAGTCGAAGCTGCTGAAAGATCTATGTATGCCAATATAAGTACGTGTTTTAAAATGGCACAGATTAAAATTCACATATGCTTGACATACAAGGAAATAGGTAGCACAGATTTAAACCATCAATGTTTGTTTTCAAAAGAAGGAAAGTATATAGAGGTTTAAAAGTATCAGTTGAGTCCAGTTATACTTTTGGTGCATATTTGGAGATGCCATTTGGTAAAACTCTGCTATTTACAAAAGAATGGTTGATCGAATGCATCGACTATGTTTTAAATTTGAAACTTCTAAGCAAATGCTTTTGTATGAATAACAGAAGTAGCCTGATTCATTTGTGGTTTATTCCCTTTGCTGCAAAATTTCAAGTTCCAACAATTTTTTCAATCCATATTTAAATAACTGTTACAATAATGCTGTCATTCCCATGCCAAGCATTACGTCTTACTTTTCGATGATTTCCATGCGATGAATTCTTAAAATACTTTGCTTTCTTTTTTGCTTTCTATCATGTTAAAATCAAACAGTAAGTGCAGTCACTGGGATGAAAATAGATTAGAAACGTTATTGTTGCGATGATTTCTAGTCTACTTTGTCTTCTTGATCCTATCAAGATTTTAGAATCGTATCATGACTTTGTTGCCAATCTTTTGAGCTCCCTTGAAAGCATCCTTGTTAAGTTGTTTGTCCTAGTCAGGAATGTGAACATAATTCTAGCCAGTCATGATGACAAATAAAGCTTGCACACACAAGGATTCATACAAACATCGTTCGTAATTAATTATTAAACTCACATTCTTATTTCAATTAAAACATAGTTGCAAATATTTAGGCACTTTATTAGCTTTGCAGTCCTTTTTTGAATCGATTAGTGTTAGATGTAGTTTTGTTTGATTTTAAAAATCACCATTCGCTCTGGATGTATTAAGCGAATTGGTTGGAGACTTGGCTTGTTTAATAATTAACAAATCACCTTAATCTGTAATGGTAAGAATGAATAAAATCAAGTTTTCATACGCCACTCAAAACTCTGGCGGGGTTAGAGATAGCTAGGTTATTATCAAATCCACCCCAGAACATGACACGTCATACCAATCTTTGCCATCCAATTGGTCAAAGTTACCAGTCCCATCTTCATTATCAATATTATTGATACTTTATCAAACCAACCATTCTGATTTCATTATCCGAACTTCCGTATAGAGCACGCATTGCGAAATCTATAACATCTCTAAATGTTGTGACTATTTCTTTTTCAGTTTTTATAAAACGACGTATATGGGATTAATTAATTAATATACTGGATAGCTTTGATAATGAACAAGTAATTGCATTTTAATTACGATTTTATGTTCGTCAAGAATGTTATCTTTCTATAGTAAAAGTGGCAATGTGAACCTGAAATGAATGTTGTGAAATAGTTCATATCTGGTGTATTCTTATAATATTACGCCAACATTTTTGTAAAATGGTCTAGAACTTGCTTGTATAATTTTGTTCGGCGTGCATTATAGGCCTACAGGTTGAAATTGTAGTTCATTCAAGAAAGAAACTGTGAAATGGATGAATGTGATGGAGATGAACAAAATCATGAAGTAAATGGAATATTTAATTTAGAAATTGGACATTAGAGTCTCAGATATCCAAGTAACACATATCTAATTGCTTGTTCATATTTGACACATATTTTCCAACATCAAAGTATCTACATAATGGAAATAAGACTCTACAGTATCGTATGCGAAATTTATTAGCAGATTATTCGGATATCTAATATCTCAGTAACTGGAAACAATACATTAACTGCAGTCTCTAATATAAACATATTTGGAAATTTAACATTTCAACCTTCAGTCTGAATGCATCTGAAATTTGATAGTCGGATCTCCAATATCCAGCCGCCAAAACTTTATGGAAATGGCTATTCCAATTTCAAGTATCATATATTTGATAGCTGACATTTAAGTATAAATTATGGATACATGAATCTGAGATAACCAAATGTCCAAATATCTATCTCCTTTGAGGATCCAATATCCACTAGTATCTTCGTTGGTGTATTGATTGTATTTGGTTTAAGAAATGTTTATTACATATATGATTTTCAATATTTTATCCATATTTTCTAATCCGAATTGCAGTACGCTTATTATAGATATTTTATATTATTTAAGGCATATTTACTAATTAGGTATTTAATAAGCTTAACCTATTAAATATAATGCATTGTTATTAAAAATGGAATTTTGTTACTTTACGAACGTAGTTGACTGCACATGGATTGTGTACCTGTTGTACATACCATTGATTCTTTATTTTTCCTTCTAATGGTTTTTCTTTCTTAAAACTCTAAATAAGTCCACAAGAAACTAAAGAGGTGATTTGAACAAGTATTTGACTTATTGACCGAATGACAAACTTCCTAAGCCAGATACCAACAGACTGGCTAACTAAATAAACTGACTGACTAAATGTTAACTACCTAGCTAACAAGCCAACAATCGACTAACGGATAAACTAACGAACTAACTAGCTGATTTAGTAACAGTCTATATACCAAATCCAACTCAGACATAACACTAGGTTGAATGGAAATATTGCTTTACTTTCATTAATCAATGGAAAGGTAATCCAGCATATAATACTTAAACTTAATAAGCAATTAAGTAATTATTGAATCGATACACATCAAAACCTTAAATTTACTCCCCACCCCTTAAAAATGTTATATTCTAGTTACTTCGGATCCCCTGTTGAAGACGTTTACTATAAGTCCAGGATCTAAGAGAAAAAAAAAAAAAAAAGAACGAATAGCTATAAATCCCTGGCTAACAACATTGCAATTGCCCAAAGACTTAGACTTTTCAATATGCAGCGAAGACACGCCTGTTCTTTTGTGGCAATAAAATCAGCATAGCACGTGTTTGTTTTTATGTCTGCATGCCTTCAACGAGGAGACCTTTCTGCATATCTCGCACTTCACTTAGCCTTTAATGTCCTATATAAATCAACATTATGAGTTTAAAAGATACAGGGGATTTATGTTACTTAAATCTGCGTAGATTATAAGACAAAGTAATCAATTTCTAGAAACATGCATTTTCTTTCTGTAATAAAACAAAATTAGTATGTTTTAGGGTTTTATCCCATTTATCGAACTGAATATTTGATCACTGTTGTATTTTGCGTGATTAGTTGAAAGGTATACAATTACATTTGTTTATTAACCAAACATAAATTTTGTCGAGTTTTCAGAAAGTCAAAGAGAGACAAAATTAAATGTTAATTTTTCACGAGCTCAGGAAAAGACTGTATTCGTCTAGAAAAAAGTCATATGATCAATATTGAAGACAACGATTATTTCATTTTCCATTTAAAATTTTGTCATACTCTCTCTCTCTCATACACCACAAAGAGATACACAAAGACATACACACACACGTGTGTGTCTTGAGATTGTGTTTCCTATATTGACATAATTATTTTTGTAAATAAAACATGCACACACATATATATGTGTATGTTTAATTTAAATAATAATTATGACACTAAAGGAAACACAAACTCAAGGCACACGCAAGCACACACACACATGCATACCCACTAACACCCACCCATTTCTATATATATATATATATATACAGAGAGAGAGAGAGAGAGAGAGAGAGAGAGAGAGAGAGAGAGAGAGAGAGAGAGAGAGAGAGAGAGAGAGAGAGAGAGAGAGAGAGAGAGAGAGAGAGAGAGAGAGAGAGAGAGAGAGAGAGAGAGATCTTTTTAACGTAATGCTGGAAATTAAATCCAAATGTGGTAGCCCTCTGTTTTAACTGGTGCACGCTCCGACTCTTCTATATAATTAGTGCACGCTTTCATTCTCTCTTTGCTTCTGTTCCAGTAAATGGTTTACTCTGACAATTAATATTGCGAGTTGAAAAGTGACGTAATTATTCGTTTACGTTGTTTTACGATATAGCTTGAACCACATTGCACATAATAACTGATCGTCGTTTCTCCAGTTGGCCATTTGTGCAGACGTGGCCATATATATATATATATATATATATATATATATATATATATATATATATATATATATATATATATATATATAAAGAACAAGAAATTAGCATATATCAAAAAAGGTTACTGTATTTGTATGTGAAAATATGAACTCGTTTTGTCGGAAGGATATACTGCACTCCCAAGGTCGTGCAGTATATCCATCCGAAAAATTCGTTCATATTTTTCCATACAAATGCGGTAACCTCTCTCTCTCTCTCTCTCTCTCTCTCTATCTATCTATCTATCTATCTATCTATCTATCTATCTATCTATCTATCTATCTATCTATATATATATATATATATATATATATATATATATATATATATATATATATATATATATATATATATATATATATATGAAATGAAATATCTGCGTTAGTTTATTCATAAAATATTGTTTACATTAGAAAATAGTTCCCTTGCGTGCGGGGTACATTATGAAGGTGTTCAATATCGGCGAATATTGCACGATTCTGACAATATAAAGGTGACGGAGAAAATAATTTAGCATATAATAATATATCATACTATTCTGGCCTGTTATGAATAGCGGGACAATTTGCACCAAATCAATCGCTTATGCACGCGCATGTGCTTAGATTAGAATAATATTGTTTCTTTTTCTTAATAGGCCAGAATAGTATGATATCAAGATATATGAGAAACGGTACAAATAAGTAAATATATATATATATATATATATATATATATATATATATATATATATATATATATATATATATATATATATATATATATATATATATATATATATATATGACGTCTCATTAACCGTTACATTGGTGAATTCCACTAAGTATTCAGTCAGATGTTTGGGGATTAGATGGCTCAAACATGACAGAAGTTCAGGGAAGAGAGTAATAATTGTATTTTATTTGATATGCTACATTTGACTGATGGATCTTTTCAAATGGTAGGCTTGAAGACATTATGCTTTTTATTTGAAATTTAGCGGTCTTGTCGCTTGACATAATCATTATTAATACTGATGGAGAAAATCAACAATTCACTCTTGCAATTACGTTGATCCAATGAGAGACTTTATGAGAGATGACGGTGATTGTGAAGGTTACAGCGCGGACCAAATTAGTTTCGCAAGAACTGCTATGACTGCATGATTATAACTCAAGACAATATACAGTTTTTACGCCTACTAAGAGCGTGTGCAGCTGGGTTTATGAATATTGATGACTATAAGCTACATGGTTTGGGAACCTATGTACTTGTTGAGCAGACTATTTAATAGTGACTAATGTTCAATGATCATACCATCGATCTACTATGTAAAGTATATCAGTGTTATTTTGTTCTTCGCTTCAGATGCATATAATTGTATTTTACGCTAACGTAATCTCCTCTTCCTCTTCTCTTCATCTTTTCTTCCTCCACCTCATGGTCCTCGTCACTGTCGTCCTGATCCTCCTCGTCCTCTTTGTACTCGTACTCCTCCTTCTACACTTTAGCTTTATTAATCTTTGTTATAAATAAAGGTCATTATAAACGATTGAGGCGTTAATTTTTGGCCTATGATCGTATGCCCCAATACACCTCGTCTTTTACAGCATATATTTAACTATGGCAAGCTATGCAATAATTAACAATGTAATAAACTAGGAGGGACAGATGAGAGTAGACTTCCTTAGTAAAACTGAAATATCTGATGGTGCCTTTACAATGTTATTGGAGGTTAATACACGAAATATTATCTACGTGATCAATACAATTATTCTGACGCTAATCACCTGTTGGAATTGCATACGAGGAGTGATAATATTAGGATAGAGGAATGAGGACACAAAACATGCATGTTAACAGAAGTACGATAAAATCTACTGAGGATTAATCTAGTGCACATCTGAATGATATGCAAACAACAATATCTGATGTCACATTGTTAGAATTATACCATACATTTGCACTCCGAAACGAAGAAGCATAAAACAGACATGACTGAATTGTTTCTATTAGCATTGGTGTGGTGCAAGCATTTGTTGACGATTAGGCAAGAGAATACTACAAAAAGACAATATTTCAGTGATTTTAAAGAAATGTTTACAACAGAAAGTGACCACATTAAACCGGTGGAAGACAAGAAGATTGTTGCATTAAGTGGTAGACTTGATACAATTAAACGGAAGTTAACCAAATCGAAGACACATGGAAAAGTCATTTAAACAATTAATAAATTAATAGCATATCAAAACTGAGAAAAGATTTTTTTTTTTTAAAAAAACCCTATCAATATCACCTAATCATATTCACGTTTATTATATGCTCATGTTTTCTCCGTTAGCTTTACATTGTCAGAATCGTTCAATATTCCCCGATATTGAACGCCTTCATATTGATCTCCTCGCGCTTGATGCACGTGACCGCGCGGTACCCTATGAAGTTAAAAGGTCAGTAGGAGAAGCTATATGGGCATGAATACTATTATTGTGCATTGAAGGTATCTATGATTGTGAACTTTATTATTCTAATAATAAAATTATAAATTTTATTATTGATTATATTTTTAGTTGTGAATTTTTATTAAGTCTTTGGTAATGAAACAAAAATGAGCATATAATAGAAAGGTTACTGCATTTGAATGGAAAATATGAACTCGTTTTTTCGGATGGATATACTGCACTCCCAAAGTCGTGCAGCATAGCCATCCCAAAAACTCGTTTGTACAATACAAACGCAGTAACCTATAATTAATTTGAAGAATAGAAAAGGTTGTTTTATATTTTAAAGTCTGAAACAACACCCGATGGATTTAACTATATGATTACAAATTATTGATTAATATATGACTTGCATCAATATTTCTTAATTTTACATCCTTTTGAACTAGAACTGTCATTGTTAATAATTGTTTCGTAATAAATGATAGATCGTTCTAATATCTGAAATTGTTTTAATGTGCACATACTGCTAATGTTTATTTTCATTGCTGTATCAAACATGCTGTTATTCATGAGTTTGGAAAATGTTTTTCGATTTCATTTGTTCCTTATGTATCAGTTTAAATTTGACATTGTATAATTTAAGAAGAAAGGTCACAAACTGTGCATAGTTTTTGAGTTGTAATCTTAATCATGGAGAGGTAATTCGAATCAATGTGTATAAAGAAGAATCTTGAATAGACTGTCTGCCGCATCCTGTTGTTTGGTATGTTTCGTTAGACTGTGTTAAGACACTATGGACTTAAAATAACGGGAACTAATAAAAATCAACTTGTTTGCAAAGTTCAACAAATAATTTATTTTTGCTTGCATACAAAATGAAAAGTTATAAATAGAGTAGAGTAAGGTGACTAAAATCATTAATCGTTCTATCATAAGTCAAAAGTATAAATTAATATAAATGTTTCAATTGTGTTCCCGATTAAGTCCAATCTGCTATGCTGATGTGCCAATAGCCTAGAATGATGCACAGAGTGTAAAAGTGGACTCGTGATGTGATGTCACATGATCAATGCATATTCATGACAATATGATGCACACAGGCAGTGTACAGGTAGGCGCATGACATAATAAGTGTAATGGAGGTAGCATCATGATACACATAATCAGTGTAAAAGTAAATTTATGATGTGTAGAATCATGGGAAACTTGGGTGTATGCCAATTGGAAGAAGCAAATTAAATACGAGTTGCACAAGAGGCAGCTCGATATAGTTTTACAAATAAATAATTAGATTTTAACATAGGGCCCATTTTTAAGAATCTGACTTGTAATTGAAAGGAAACAACCTATGCTTAAAGACGATGGACCCGTGTTCTCACATTGGTATGATATAAGACATGCAGTTTAATACTGACAAGTAACGTAAATAGCAATGCATGTAAATTTATATTGCTGAACGAGCTATGTGAATCAGTGTCCGTTAACTTCTTGAATGCCCAATGACATCTAAATTTCAGATTATGTCCTTTTAATGTGGTATTATTAATTATCTTGTAATTGTCTCCAACATTATAGGAAGTCGGTTAAATTATATAAAATAGATACTAACTGATGTCGTCATTAATAGACGAAATCGATGCAAGCCATAATCTTAACGCTCCACAGTCTCTTGTCCACTGCAAACGGCGCAACTGGAACGTTTTGTGTTTATAAGGGATGGAAGCAAAAATATTAAATCTGTCAATATATCTACATATTATCCATGAATCACTCGATCTGTTTATATGTCTATGTATATATCTATTCAAAATAGCTGTGAAAATACCTCGCTCGAATTACTTAGTATCATTTAAGGCAAGGTAAAGACAGACAAAAACACAAACAACAACGATTCCTATTACTTCTACTATTAAAACTATTACCACTTCTGCTACTACAAGAACAAAATTTAAGTTGTGCCTAAAGTTTGGAAACTGAATAATAATACTAAAAGATCGTAAAGTAAAGCTCATTTCGGGAAACAAGAGAATAACATAATAATAATGGAGCATCACGAACACTAAGAATGACGTAATGTTTGAGACATTATCGTTTGACAACCTAAAGAACATGACGCGCATGATAATGCGCCAAATCATCTATTGAAGAACATCAAGACCGAATTGAAACTTGTTATTATGAATCATTTATATATAAAAGTTTCAACCACCATTGCTAGGAGTACCAATATAATTGAAAAAAATTAGGATTAGTGTTAAAGCTTTAACCTATTCAATATGGCAGATATACAAGAAGCAAATAAAATAGATAGAATTTTCGAGATCGAAGACCACGGCAGGTGACACAAAATACGAAATGGTGTACGTTTATCACTGTTACTACTGTTACTTCCAACACCACCACAACAGCATCTGCTAATACTGCTATATGTCAAGAGGTATCAAATTATAGGACGAAACATGCAGGTTTCTGTCCGACATCTTCAAAGTAATATATACAAAAGTAGATCCAAAAACACTGCGATTATTCTAAAAGATTATCTAGAAACCCAAATAGTTACACAAAATGTGTTCCGCTAGTGATAGGTTTTAAAATGATTGTAAGTTTCTTATAGCTAAATGTAATTAATCAAATACTTGAAACAACGAAAACTTTATACCTTTATCTTTCAACCGATGCCGGCTGAAAAGTGATACCAAGGGAGAGGACGGCAAAGGTAATGACTTTGCTAAATATTGAGATAGAGTGTTCATAATGTTCGATAATGAATGCAACTCTTCATCAATATTTAGAAATGCGTGGAGCCGTGCCAATAAATATTTATATATTTATTACAGTACTTTTTAAGTGTCGTGAAGAGGATGATAAGGGAACACTCATAAATGGTCTAATAATTTTTCCTTATAAGCTTTAAAAATGTGACGAAAATTATGCTAGCTGAAAATTTGTTCTAAAATACTGACGCATATAAAAATATCACCAGAGAGCCGCTGTAAAACCATAGTTTTAGAGTCAAACATATTTAAGTTTTGAACTACTGCTCTGAAAACAAATGCACGACTAAACCTTTCCTCATTAAAATTTGAAATATGAAGTATGGTCACAAAAAGTTAGTGACGACTTTAGTTTAATTGACTCAGTAATAGATATAACGAAAACCACATGCGTAGATAGCACACTTAAGCGCATAAAGGTATTACCACTTTATTACAATTTTTCTCCTACTATGCAGCAGTTCAATATCAAAACTTTAATACTGCAGTTTCTCTTGGAATAAGTGTAAAAAACCTATACTGTCGCATGATTGCAGGTACTTCAAAGTTAAAATGTCTTCATAACTATTGTATTCCATTCAAACCAATAGAGGTCCAATTTTGAATTAAGTCGTTGTGCTTGTGAGTCACACGTAAAGGAAGGCTTTCAAACCTTTCATTTAATCATACATGGACAATACAACGGTCACGTTTATTAAGGAACTGTTTTCCTAAATACAATTATTAAAAACAATCATGTCGCCTCTTGTCATTTAACCTATGTATTAACTTCGATAGGTTTGTTTCAAGTACTCAACTTTAAAACTGATTTTTCATGATTGTGGCATTTCTGTATAATCTCCCCATCGTTGTGCTATAAAGTTTTCCATTAGGGAATAATTTATGTGGCAACAAAGCGAGTATATAGATTAATTTACTAAATAAATATTGTAAACTAAAGTGAAGAAATAAATCTCTTAAACAATGGGAAACTTTATGATGCTAACAACAGTATATTTTTCAAATATTGAAACATTATGTTGCTTAAAACCATATTTTTTCAAATATTGAAACAACATTATCAAGAAAGTTTTATATATCGTAAACATCGTGTCATCATGCAATGAAATGATCACCATAACTCTTCGCCTTATAAATCATTCGAATATTATGATTAACAGTTTCACTGAATCTTCCTTATGTAAAACTAAACAAATGAAATCTGAGTTATCAACTTGCTTTCCAAACAACTGATTATATTTGGTCTGTGAAAAAGGTCCCAAAAGGTCACAATATAGAGAAAATATGCAACATACAGTTTATGTATTATAAGGAACACACGCATAAAGATTCACACACACACACACACACACACGAACACAAACACCTAATTTACCTATGCCATGGTTATAATCTGCACAAATGTACGAACATGGATTTTGCTGGATGATATTAAAATTAATCAACAATCTCAGCGACCTCGACTTTGGCTTTGAAGTAAATATAATGTGCTAACACATTAGTTTATAATTACATCTTCTGTGATGTTTAAACACTAAAACCTATAGGTTTCTTTATTACCATCAGTCTTCCACAAAATTTGATCAAATATCTTGCTCTGAAACGAATGTTATTTTGCAAAAGCCATTGTACTTCTTTAGTCACTGTGACCTCTTTCATCCCCCTAGAAAGTGACAATGAACAATAGGTGTAAGCACGATATGAAATGTCTTCGTTAGTATAATCTGCAGCTGCCCAGATATTTCTGGTGGCGTTTCTCTACATACATTTGAGATTTAATGCCTTTGTTGGTATATTCTACAAGAGATAGGATGTTTCCGTTGGCACGTTTTTCTGCATACCCGTGAAATGCGATGTCTTTGGATAATCAATGGGAGCCAGGATGTAACCGGTGGCATATTTCTGTGCATGGGTGTGATATTTAATCTGCAAGAGCCAGGATGTGACCAGTGGCATATTTCTTTGCATATATGAGAGATATTGTTCCTTTGTTATGCAATTTACAAGAGACAGATGCAATGTTTCTCTGCGTAAATGTAAGATTGGAGGCCTTGCTTTGTGTAAACTACAATAGTTAGGGTTGGTCTGGTATCAAGTTTTCCTTTATAATGGGACACTTGTGATATAAATTTGTTTATTCTGGATGTGATAAGTTGTCTCTTTTCTGTTAGTACTATGATTCTGAGTTGGACACCCTCAAATGATGAATTCTGCCAATAAGTAAAACTATTCTATACATTTGGCATTTTCAGAGTGATGCGTAGTATACACAGATTATTAAGTATATGATGGATTGATGAAAATTAATTGTTATTGTTCATCATCATCATCATCATCATCATCATCGTCGTCGTCGTCCTCCTCCTCCTCGTCGTCGTCCTCATCCTCAACAACAACAACAACAACAATAACAACAACAATGATATGGTATATTAATCCAACCTTGCTCAAGCAACCAGTATTGCCCATTGAAACAACGTTCGCAATAAAGATAAGATAGGACTTGAGCCGATGTTGCGAAAAGCAATTGATGGGTAGATTTAAACAGAGGAAAAAGGTAAGTGATAATTAACATTTCTCAACTTATATATTCCTATGCCAATAAGTTACCACTTTTGCACGTTTTTGACATTTCCATGAAATGATCTAATTTTACGAAGAATATGAATATTGTTAGAAAGCTAGAATATTTGTTTGACATTACGTATGCTAAGCATTTTGTTTTCTTTTTAACGCGGTCAGTTTGCATCGTCTAATCTAAATTCGACATATCCAAATATACCAGTTGAGAACCATTGCGTAAAAATAATAACCAATATCATCGGTGACCTTAATATAATGAATGGTGTTGGTGGTGGTGTAATAGATCATCAAAAAGTGTCACCAATACTATTAAGCTATGTCTTATAATAAATTTTAGACATACATTTATTTGTTTTTCTGTGAAAAAAGGAAGTGGCAGAGGCTTCATTATTTCAGTGGTATATATGATTTTTATGTTTGAAGTTATGTATCCATGTGGCCTACTATCAATATCTGCTTAGCCTTACAAATCAATTATACTTTTATGTTTTAACGAGTCAATTATGATCGTGATGCTGAATGGGAGAGTGAATTGTAATGTTTTCAACCCCAGTGACAAATGTCATTTCAAATGTCATTTTTATGCTGATTAGGAGTTATCTGGTGCATTTGTGTCAGCAGAAACTCTCACCGTGTCAGCCTCAACCCTCACATCCCAACTTCATTGCATTCATCCAAGAACACTGGCATAAAATCTATCCTCATAACTAGACATTTATGTACTAGCAGATCCTTACCGTAATGTACTCACGTTCATCGTTATGCTCTTTATTAAGGGACTTCACCCTAAAATATAGCTGAATCATGCTTAGTTTCCTTTCACAAACATTTTTTTTAAATGAAAAGTAAATACAGTTTGCCTGGAATTACAAAGACATGAATCTTGTGTAAAATTGTGGTTTGTACATTTTCACTTGGTTAAATATTTTATATATTCAAAGCGGATACTGCAATCGTGCACAAATTAACTAAAGCGTACAATTACGATAAAGAGGAAGATTTTCCATTATAAGAGTATTATTTGTCATTCTTACTATAAGTAAAGTCAAAAAGAAGGAAAAAAGTTTGCTATTTAAAATTAAACCATTAAACGTATAATGTTTTAAACGAAATGTAACACTCATCGATTGCAATACAAGACCATCATATTTATTGCTCACAAAAACAGGTTTCAGAACGCTAGAGATGTGCTGCCGGATTTCAGGGTGAATATACTGCATAGAGAACAGAAATATTAAGATATTATGGGGATTTGTTGTGTGTTATTTATATTTACAATATATTGTTTGAAGTCATTCTTAACACGGAATGACAACCTTAACTTTCGATAAAATAGTTTTCAGAAAGCTAGCGAAGTGTTGATTGTCGAAGGTGATTCATATTTACTCCAATGAAGAAATGTATATTTTTTCATCATGCTTGACACGAATATAAAATTACAAAAGGTCAGATTAAAATATAACGGAGAAGGAAAAACAAGTTAGAACAAGCTGTAAATTTTCTATGTCTGCAGAATATCAATTTATAACAGTGCATATACTGGAATGTTCCAAATATCTATTCACAAGTAAACTGCAGTTTGAAGGCATAAACTACAGAGTCTTACAGTTTTAAAGTTCCCTCCTTTATATTAAAGTATGTCAAAGTTTTACATTCTTCTCAAGGACATAAATTCTTTTTGAACGCACGCAAAGGGAATATTAAAGCTAGACCCTCCTAAACAAATTGTTGCAGTGTTACGGATTGTTTATCATGCTGAAATGTCTATGAATCCTGGTACTTTCTATGCTAATAAAGTTTTTATGATGAAGACAGGATAGTACTATTTATGTCCTGGCATATCATTAGGAAAACCCGTACTGCTCAATTTTTAAAACAGAAAAACAGATTTTGTAAAAATTGGCTTTTCACCGTAGCACCAGAGACTGCAAATAGCTAAGAACTTAAAGCATAGGAGAGAGAAACGTGAGCTGTAACCAGAAACTATTCGTTATTATCCAATAATTGAGAATACAAAGGATGATAGATCTTGATAAATATCGCCTCATAACGAATGTAGTAATATGTATCGTAATACGTTGTATTGTTGCTATCAGTTTTAACCATCAATGAACTAAACAATGAAAAGTTTCTGTTCCGAACATTAGATGTTTTAAAATATTCAGTAAAAAATACATTTGAATTGACAGGGTATATATAATATTTATATATTTATAAACACCAACATATATATACATATATATATATATATATATATATATATATATATATATATATATATATATATATATATATATATATATATATATATATATACATATATATATATATATATATATAATATATATATATATATATATATATATATATATATATATATATATATATATATATATATATATATATATATATATATATATATATATATATATATATATATATATATATATATATTACTCTGAAAGCATGCCAGCTTGTTACAATATTGATGATGATCGCAACATTTGTTGACAGTATATCAGGCAAGTTATGATGATGGGGATTACAACATGATTGTTAAAATTCACGACATCCGTTTACAATATGATGTGGATTACAACATGATTGTTAAAATTCATGGCATCCGTTTACAATATGAATTGGATTACAACATTATTGTTAATATTCATGGCATCCGGTTACAATATGATGTGGATTACAACATGATTGTTAAAATTCATGGCATCCGTTTACAATATGATGTGGATTACAACATGATTGTTAATATTCATGGCATCCGTTTACAATATGATGTGGATTACAACATGATTGTTAAAATTCATGGCATCCGTTTACAATATGAATTGGATTACAGCATGATTGTTAATATTCATGGCATCCGGTTACAATATGATGTGGATTACAACATGATTGTTAAAATTCATGGCATCCGTTTACAATATGAATTGGATTACAACATGATTGTTAATATTCATGGCATCCGGTTACAATATGATGGGGTTTACAGCAATCCAGTTAGTTAAAAAATGATGTGGATTGCAGCATGCGAGAGAGTTAATAACGGACTAGATTACAGCCTGCCGATCAGTTAATTTTTGTGTGGATAAAGCAAATAATATTATAGCAGAGGAATTGTGAGATAATTCTAACCCATATTAATTGTTATGATGAGTTTTACTGCTTAGACATATGACTCGAAACAAACAAATACTAAGAAGATTAACTGCGTAACATTAAGTAGTTACAATAGTTTGAAATTTAGTAATATTAAGATAACTTGATTAATTTATTTTTATAGCAGCCTTTTGATGTCATTCAGTTCAAATCTATCTATCTATCTATCTATCTATCTATCTATCTATCTATCTATCTATCTATCTATCTATCTATCTATCTATCTATCTATCTATCTATCTATCTATCTATCTACCTACCTACCTACCTACCTACCTACCTACCTACCTACCTACCTACCTATCTATCTATCTATCTATCTATCTATCTATCTATCTATCTATCTACCTACCTACCTACCTACCTACCTATCTATCTATCTATCTATCTATCTATCTATCTATCTATCTATCTATCTATCTATCTATCTATCTATCTATCTACCTACCTACCTACGTACCTACCTACCTACGTACCTACTTACCTACCTACCTACCTATCTATCTATCTATCTATCTATCTATCTATCTATCTATCTATCTATCTATCTATCTATCTATCTATCTATCTATCTATCTATCTATCTATCTACCTACCTACCTACCTACCTACCTATCTATCTATCTATCTATCTATCTATCTATCTATCTATCTATCTATCTATCTATCTATCTATCTATCTATCTATCTATCTATCTATCTATCTATCTATCTACCTACCTACCTACCTACCTACCTACCTACCTATCTATCTATCTATCTATCTATCTATCTATCTATCTATCTATCTATCTATCTACCTACCTACCTACCTACCTACCTACCTACCTACCTACCTACCTACCTATCTATCTATCTATCTATCTATCTATCTATCTACCTACCTACCTACCTACCTACCTACCTATCTATCTATCTACCTACCTACCTACCTACCTATCTACCTACGTACGTACGTACGTACCTACGTACCTACCTACTTACTTACCTACCTACCTACCTACCTACCTACCTACCTACCTATCTATCTATCTATCTATCTATCTATCTATCTATCTATCTATCTATCTATCTATCTATCTATCTATCTATCTATCTATCTATCTATCTATCTATCTATCTATCTATCTATCTATCTATCTATCTATCTATCCAACAGTGAGCGGGAGCATTCTTCCATCTGTCCGAAATAAATTAAAAACAAACGTAAAACACAAACATGTTAAAATTGAAATTCCTTTTCATGGATTAATAGACAAAAGATTTAGTTTCATTACAACATAAAATGTGCATATATCTGGATGCCACTTTGTACCTAAAGCAACATAAATTCTTTCCCTTCGAAAATATAGTGTGGACAAATGTTCCAGTTAAACCTGAAGTTTGTTTAAAATAAACACGAAAATGCTTAGCTCTAGTCCAGTGCAACCGATGCAAACTAAATCGGTATCAAGATCGTCATAAAAGCTTTTTGATGATGAACAATCTAAAATAGCGAACTACATCTTCCTTTCAATTCCCTGGTCATATTATATACTCGATTGTATTATCTTATTTTTCTATGCAGGGTTAAGTAAATACAACTTTATTAATGAATCTAGTTCACAGATGTCCATCATTTCATGAAATTCTTCAATATTTTATCAATAATATACACACACCAAAGAATCAATTTTGGAATAACTAGTTCATTATATGAAAAAGAAGCTTACCCCACTCTCATTTTTATTCTCACGAATGAATATGTTATTCCGACAGAAAGAATGGGTAACAACACAACAACACAAAAAATAAAATTGTCTCACGAGATAAAATAGATAATACTAATATCAACAATAAAGTAGTAATAGTGTTCAGTCATAACTGTGATTAGAAAATGTAATTGTTTAAATGTAACAGTCTTGTCATGAGATTTCTAAATACATTCAGCAAAATAAAAATTGTTGTGTTTTGTTAACTGTTTATTGGATGATAAAAAACGAATATAAACATAAGCATTATGATCCTTGATTTATACAGTAAGTAACACAAAATTCTGATAGTCTTAGTTTTAAAACAAAAGAATAAAAACACGGAGAAAAGACCATAAAGGTTTCGACCATTTTTATTCCCGCGAAGATGAAATTTAAATTTCTATGTTTGCTTATAATAGTAACCTCATAACGTAATTTTATATTGTTAGCTTGCATTATGCACAAGTAAATATCATTTGTGATTTTTGCTGATGACATCCGAAGAAGTTACCGAAAATCCAATACCTTATTTAATGTAGGGTCTAACACATGACAAAATACAAAATTAAAAATTGATTTTAATATAATCATAATTGAGAAGGTCTGTAGATCAATATTAAAAATGTCTCCAGAATGTAAAGATGGAAACATTGTTAAAACTGTTTCAATGAAAATAAATAATTAAGATACACCAATTTTGCTAATTGTTCTGGTAATGCTATAACCATAATAGGTACATGGATGAACATTATCTAGGTTTCCACTATATCTTTCTCTCCTTCTTTCTCTCTCTCTCTATAAATATATATATATATATATATATATATATATATATATATATATATATATATATATATATATATATATATATATATATATATATATATATATATATCTTGAAAAACAATCCAAACTATCATAAATACATATATATCTACTGAGTCATCATCTTCTTTTTTCCATGTGAGATATGAGGAGCGATAATATGTGCCTCTACAATGTCTGGATCTTGTGTAATATTCAAAGATCAAGAATTAGTAAAATTGATGAGAGTGCACTTATGTGCCTCTGGACGTGGCCGCGGGATAAAGGTAATAAGGAAATAACATGCAGACATACTGTAAATATCCTTTTATAGGTTTGATCATAGGGTTTATAATCACGTTTTAATGAATGGCCGTTTATTCTTGATTCATTTTCATATAGATTATATCCAAGGACAGAAAAATAAGTAATTGTGTCTGAGCTAAGATACAGGTGCCAATTACCCATTCCATCAACTTAAAAAAGAAACAAACAACGGAAGATATGGAACACACACACATCTTGATTTTGTCGTAGACTTCACTAGTGTTGATCACTGTTGTATTCAATATTTGCATCAATCTGTTGGTAGAATCTCGGGCTGATCATAACGTTCTTTCACTATCCGAGAAGTCATATTGCAGTCATCATTGGCTCGAAATCTAGAATCATTGCTGTTTGTCACTTGGTGACTTATTTCATGTGTATTACACTTGTTTCTATTATACAACCACGACAATGGCTATATTGGTGAAGAGAACTGTTTTCACATTATATAAAGACACCATCAAAGTATTATGAACATGCTATACATGAAACACTTCATCCACGAGAAAATGCGAATAAACACCTCTTAATGGCCCTTCTATTTAGTATATGTCTAATTGCTGATTTATTCGATCAAATCGTTATGTAAATCTGAATCAGCCATAATGTGCCCAATTCTAAAGAGGAAGCTCACAATAATAAGTATACAAACAGAATCTCAGCAGCAACAACCATGCGGGTCAGGGGTTCTATAATTGGTACGACGTGTCCACACTACATGTGGTGAGAGCGATTTGGTAGAGGCAACCTGTTTGCTGTGAGTTGAGGCCTGCGACGGGGGCAGAAAGGGCTCATGGTATTTGAGAAAAGGCTTGCGGAAGCAATACATCTTTGGTCTCTATTTCGTCTAAACGGATGCTCGGCGTTGATCCGGGTTCGACAAATCGGCTGATCATGCCGAACCCAAGGATGATTGGCGTTGATCCGGTCTCTACAAATCGGCTGGTCATGCCGAACCCAAGGATGATTGGCGTTGATCCCGTCTCGACAAATCGACTGGTCATGCCTATCCCATGATAATCTTTCTTAACTCGCTCACTTTATCTTTCTTTTTCCTTGTCTCGCTCTTCCTACCACCAAATGCCCGTGCATTACATCTTTAGTTTTCCTTTTCCTAGCTCTCAGAAGACTTCATAAAAAGAAGCGGCGTAAATGGTCAATCGAGAGGTAATTTTCTGTCTGAGAGTATTTTACGGGATGAATTTGGAGATGATTTTACCTACTGAGTATAATATCTATGTATCCCTGGCACTTGAAAATTTTCCATGGTGGGCTTGGAGCACGGTTGCTCAATTTTAGCCATACCAGCATGGAGAATAATAAAAGTCAACACTTCATGATGTTCCAGACAAAACATGCTTCAGAATATCTTGCGAATTTTTTTTTCAGTTCATAACAGAAAATAACAATAATGGAATCTATCGGCACACCAGAAAGTGTTAAAAAAAATTAAAATCTGACTGCTTCCTTGTGGAGTGTAAGCGATGAGGTCAAAACGAAATTCTTCCGACAAATTCGTTGACATTTCAGTAACCTCATTCGTTCACACAACACTCAATAAGTCCAAAGGCGTGATTCGCTGTCATGACATGACTGGAGTCAGCGACAAAGAAATCACATCATCGACGCAATGAAAAGTGAAGATGTCACTTTCTTTGATTTAGTGAAGGCTTATGACAAGACATCGACATGAAAGCACGAAATACTGAATGATCTGCACTATCTGGGTCTAAAATGTCGTCTGCCTATATCTAACTTTCTCTGAAACACGGATTCAAGGTACCAGTGGGTTTCACCTTCTCGGTTTTGTACGGGTAGAAGATGGGTCTGCCCCATGGCAGTATTCTATCTGTATTAGCGTCACCAATTGTTTGGATCCTGGTATGGAGTTTTCTCTACTCGTTGATGACTTTTTATATTGTTATCAATCATAACACATACACAATTGAATGACAGCTATAAAAAGATATACAAGATTCGAATTGGACCAATGCCAAGGGTTTAAAATTCTCAAAGTCAAAACACTATGAGTGCTCATCTGTCACTTACGAAGACACCTTGACGAGCCTAAACAAATGCTGGGTTGAACTCCTACACCAATTGTAGAGGAAAAAAATTATAGGTGTTATCTTTGCCAAAAAACTTACCTTCCTTCCACACTGAAGACTAAATGATTAAAAGCTCTAGATTTACCTCAAGTAGTAGCGCAAATTGACTGGGGTGCTACAGAAGAGTCATCCTTAATGTTTATAGAACGTTTATTCCAAACTGGACTATGGATATGTTTATGGTTCAGCTAGAAATTCTATCTTCAGGGTACTTGACCTACGTTCTTCATCAATGATTAAGACTCGCTCTGTGAGCATTTAGACAACTCCATGTGAAAGCCTTCTTCCTGAAGCGTACTAGACACCTTTATAACATCATAGAGAAAAGCTTTCCAGACAATATGCCCTCAAATTAAGACCAAACCCTCTGAATCATACTTTCTTGGCAAAACATTATACGAAAATCAAACAAACGCCATACCTTCCTTTGAAATTCGAATGTCTCAAATTCAGAAAACATCCATCTCCTGTAATCTTCCCTACCTATTTAAGCAACCAAAATAACTTTGGTTTAAACCCTACATCTGAGACTAACCTTCCATCCTCGATAACTCTTATCATAAACTGCTCACCAAGTTTAATAACTGCACAAACATTTGGAATGATGGATCAAAGGATGAGGAAAAGGCTGCTACAGCCATCGTTATTTGAAAACACACAAGAAAAGTTCGCTTACCAAATGTTATATCGATTTTTTCAGCCTCAGTCAGAGCAATAGACCTTGCCCTGCGAGTTATCGAAATCAAATGTGGTTTGAACTGCAGCAGTTTCTCCGTCTCATTATCAATATTTTATTCAGTACGTAATACAAAGTTAGAAATACCATTTCTAACCAATATTCTCGTAAACAATATTGATCTGTACACTGCTTACAATATATAATACGTTTGGTTATCCAGTCATATTGGCATTACAAATAATGCAATTGGAAATGGCGCTGCTAAAATGACCCTATGCTTATAACCATATGATTTTAAACCTAGCATGAAGACTTTACGTCTGAAGGGAGTAGTTAGAGAGTACGATATAGAGTCGATATAGTCTTAGTCTTAAATATTTTGTTTGCACTATACGGTATATGGGACTTTAACATAGATATGACAGTCTCGAGTCGATGGGAATTTAACCTAGCGACAATGGATTGGGACTGCCTACAGTAAAAAGGAACGGGAGAGGGATGACGTCATGGTGTTGGACACTGACAACAATGCTGCAAGTGGCTAACTTTAATTGGACGGAGTAGTGTGGCAAGGGGTTTACTTGAAAACGCACTACTCTAGGCAGAAACAAATATAATAAAGACAGGCATAGAAACATGTACAACGACATAGAGACAAACAAACAAATAATCATAAATTTATGATCAGAAATTTATCGCACCAAGAAATAGACTAAATATTTTTTTTTTATTCTAGAGATCGTAAATCTTTACTAGATAACGGAATGTCACTGAAACGGATCTTAAAGTTTCTTCTTTTTATAATTTCTTCGTCTCCGTCACCAGCATCTTATTTTCTCAATTACATTCTTCTTCTAGTTCTCATATTTGTCCTTTTTCTCCTACCATTTTTTCTCTTTCAATGTATTTGTCTCAATCACGGACTTAAATAAAAACATTCCCTCTCAACAACTACCAGTATTACCTACCGAATGATCCACAGTGATATGATTGCTAACCTAAATAAATTTTGTATACAGAACCATTATACAGAACCATTATACTTTCTACCTATAAAGGAGAAGGAAAGTTTAAATATACAAATTACTATTACCTACAATCACATCAGCAATAGTTAGTCTTTATACTCACACTATTCCTCATTCACACATAATAAATATATGTTGTGCATGTATGAGAATTTTCTTAAGGGAAGAAACAAAAACATACATAAACACACACAAACACACTCAAACATGCGTATGCGCTCACACAAATACATACAATCGTATGTGTGCACACAAACACACAACAAACGTACGCGAACACACACGCACACACGCATGCACACATACACGCGCTCACATAATTATACCATTGATAGTCTCTTTTCTAGAGATCTGATAAGTTCTGAGAAGGTTTTTTTGTCATATGCACCTGGAATAATGCCATCTTCGATGTCTAGCTTCACACATAACGTCGGGTCCAGCCCTGCTTCCAATTTATGATGTGGTTGGAAGCGCAGAGGAGGCTGAGTTGCTTCACTATCCCATTCTTCTGTTTGAGGGATAGTAAAAACTTGCTCTGTTTCCTCTTATGCCACACCCTTGGATGCTGTTGCCTCCTTACTTGTGGGCGACGTTGAGGCTCAACTCTTACCTTTGTCTAACTCCTCCACAGATTTCAGCGGCTTTTGGAAGTGTGTGTGTGTGTGGCTTTTTCTGTGTTAAACATGGTGGTGTGGCTGTGGAGGTGTCGTTACTGTTGGTTTGACCTCACACTAAGGTCATTCCATCAGGTGAGGTAAGATATTTTCTTCCTTCTCATTCTCCTCTTTACTCTCCTCATCCTCTTCAATTTTGGGCTAGCTCGTTCTAGCGAATGCCTGACATACTCGTGGGGCATCTAGAGTTCCATCATATCTGAAATTCTACTGATGCTAACGAGTGAACACTGGGTTTTATGCGTGACTAATCCTCCGTTTTACATTCCTGAAACGCGGACGTGAAGGAAAACATTACATTACACAAAAAACTAACAATACTCAAATCATAACCAAAAGACACAACATGCATGGACCTGAAAGAAACACGCACGTTCGCTTTCTTCTTGCAACACTCTATTATCATTCCTACATATACAAACACATAGACTATCATACAATCCAGGAAAACGAATTGTTTATAGCCACGCTTCTATTTTTACTTACAATCACGTACACACGCAGACACACACCCAGGTTCACACGACACAAGACAAGGAAAGGAATTACTTATATACACACTTCTATTGTGTAACATACAAACACACAAAGACTGACAAATTATTTTCAATTTGACTAATATCTCTTTTCCGATTATGGAGGTTACTCTGACATTAGCTTTGTTGTTGGAGATTATTGCAATCATAGATCGTCTAAAATTGCGTCCCCATCTGACTGCAGGCTTCCCCACAAGATAAGGTCTGCTTCTTCGGAAGGAGAAGGAGAAATATTTCGTGTCCTCACGGCAGTTCACAAAACCTCTGTTTGGCTCCTTCCTGCTGTTCTTGCTGCTGGTGTTCTCTCTGCTGTTTCTGAAGTGTGTACTTCTCGGTCCATTCTTCTTGCTCCATCTTGATTTTGTATTTAATTGCTTCTTCTTTTAATGATTGGGTCACCTTTAAAATCCTGGCATCCTCACCAGGCTTGGTTATCATGTTTTCACCGACACGATCAAATTAAAGTAAGCTCCGTTCAGCTTTGCTAGTCTTGAAGGCGTCTTCCTAGGATAACGAGTCAACAAAGAATGGTCAGAATGAATACCACCTCAAATTATGTGGTTCAAGCGCAGACGCGATATAAACTAATTATACGATTTTACTGTGTAGTAATGCTATAACATATTTCATGGTGAGGGATAGAAAGAAATCAAAGAACATAGACAGTACAAACAATTGTTTTAAACAAACCACCAACTCGTTTGTTTTCATAAGAGAACATGTTCATTTAACCAAATATTTACCAACAATTCATACGATATCTAATAACACAAGGTTGACAAGGTTGTGAAATCAAGATAGACTTACACTGATTGGCCATTAACGTACAATACTTTTCCTATCTAAAGACAAGATATATCTATAACGGTCATTGAAACATCGATCTTCGTTTTCATCATGTTTAGAAGAGTCACGATCAAAATCTTCGTCAAATGCGAATTGTGGTAAATGCGGGGTCCGTTGTTTTTGCCAGCGATGGAATCATATTCATTGTTTGTAAGGCACTAAAGCCAGTCTTCTTCATTCCATCAGATTCGAAAGATCACGATTGAGATCTTTTCCCTACAGTGCTGGCAATGTTGCTTTTAGTATAGGTGCTAACAACAGGTGAAAAAATCATCCGTGTTGTACCAACATCTTTATCATTTGTCGAATGGGTATTCTAGTTTGGATCATTTGTCAAAAAACTTTTCGATGCATGGCTAAGCATTCGTGCTGATGTTGGGATAAAGGTATCGTTCCTTATAAGACATACAGACAACAATTGCACACAATATTGATGGCGTCTTTGGAACCTGCTTAAACGATGAGCGATTAGAATTCTCATGGGTGGAGGGTCTTTGGTCAGGACGGACAACACATCTGAATGTTTGGCTATTTGAGCAGGCAGTCATTTCATTTTCTTTCCTATTGGGACAGAGGAAGGATGGCTTCTGGGGTGGACATCTTTATTTGTTAAGGGACACACACAAAATACACAAACGTCGAAGACTTGGTACACACACTTTTGTATGTCCAACGATTTTTAACTAGTATTTTTGACAAATTCTTTGACCTTTGTGAAAATTGTCACATTTTTTTATATCGCCAAACATATTTACTCCTCCTTTTCGTATGGACGATTAAGTATTTTCATCTATTACTATTAAAATCTTTCCTTTGAATGAATATTCAAACGACGAGACTATTAATTTTCTTTACTTTTTATATTTGGACAGGACGACGACGATGGTGGTTTTAAGGAACATCGATCGGCGTTCAGGAGCACAAAAACAGTAATACACATCGTTTACCAGTCGATAGTTTCCTCAACTTGAATGCGTCGCCACTGATTGCATTTACGTTGAATAAACATGATGACGAACTTACGCTTCCTCTTGAATCAAGATTTGTTCGTGTAAAAGAGTTCGGTAATCCTCTAATTCTTCCTCTGGAATTCGGTATAGTATGGCTATCCTGTAAGAAGTATGACGATGGTCACATTAAATTCGTGAACCTCTCCAGATTTCAAGGTTTCTTTCAACACACCACAGTTTACTTTGCACTCCGTTTGCAATTATCTTTGGGTGTCTAAGTATTCGTAGCTATTTCTTTTATGATAGCCTCTAGAAAAACGTAGAATCTTGTCAAGGTTCCTAAGTGGTCTGCTTTGATGTCAGGGTAGCGGTGACCCAGGTGATCGATGTAGGTACAACTGTTCGTGTAAAAATACAGCATACGATTGCCTAACAGTTCTACAATTTTGTTCAATTTTAAGCGAGCATGGGCTGTCACGTAGGTCACAATGATGTCATTTCCGAAATTCGTCGGCTTCTACAAACTCCAATTTAACTTTGTAATTGACCAGGATAAAGTCTTTACGAAGGGCGTCCTTATTTCTATGTACTTGGTATTGTCGTGAATCATCTGGAAGTAGCGGAGAGGATAGGACAAATATTTAGTCTCGGGTAAACGCGGTCGTTGTGCCATTTTGCCCCATAAGAAAGTTAACTTCACTTTACAAACGATCACCTGTCTTCGTTTTTTTCCATGAGGTCTAAAGTAATATCTTACTACTCTAAGTGTTTCTAGTTTAATTTCATTTTCGTCTTTGTGACTGTGGCACCAGAAAGAATATCGGATGATTTCTTGTTTCAGTTTCAGAAAGGCATCCAGCTAGACTGCGAAAATACATTTCCGAGTCTCGTCAACCTTGTGGAACTGTTATGTCTTAGGAAATTAGTCTTTGAACAATTTCATGCTGATCTACGTTCCCATCAAGGCGCGTTTTCCCTTTGTGTTTTAACAAGATTGGTCTTGTTCGCACCTTTCGGCATAAGTAACACACAAGAGAAACATCAGTTTTCGTTGGCAATGGTGAGGTAAAACGGAGTGGTATAAGTCCGTCGGAGGCAAGACCTTGCACTTGAACAATCCTTCGTATTGTCGAATGTTGTCCAGGTCGATGTGTTTCGTCAGCTATTGTAGGTGCCCTGCGGTAAAGTGACAATATCTGCCAAATATGAGGATACAAGGAACAAACGTCCAAATATTAGATTTCGTCTCCTTTCTCATCGTCCGTTCGATACAGCAAACAGGACGCATTCTGCCGTGCTGCGTACACACTATCCTGTAGATTCAGAGGTTGTTGTTGTTGTTGTTGTGGGGCTTAAAGCCATTTTTCAGCACACGATAGGCTATACATGACAGCCAGTATTAATGGTGGAGGAAGAAACTGGGAAATCACCGGAAGGAACCACCGACCCAAGAGAAGCTACTGGCAAGCTTTCTCACATAACCACATTCGCCGAATCTTAGACTCGAACCCACGCAGACAGAGGTGAGATGGCAGTGATCCGTAACGGACAGCGCTTTAGACCACTCGGCCACTCAGGGCCCTAGATTCAGAGGTTCTACCAGCTTGTTACTTTCCACGTTGCGTTTAAATTCGGGATCGGTTTTCAAACAGTGATCGTACTCATGGTTAACTTGCTGTTCTAACTTTAAGTGCCGCTGACACGTGGCCTGGTAGAAGTCCTCAATTAGTTTTGGTGTCACTTTAAGGGTAGCAAATGTGATATCTATGAAATAAGGAACCTTTAAACTAGTATATGATCTTGGGGTTTCCTAAGTCTAAGCTATCCACCGAATACGTTCCGATGGTCTTTTCTCCTGACCGGTTCGGGCATGTTGATTCCATTTGTCTTATTTGTTGCACGAGTAATGTAGTCACAGTAGAAGTTTAACCGAGTATTGACGTTTGACAAAGTTTGTCGTTTGAGGGCGGATGACAGTAAGGATGTTTTCGGGCCATGTTGCTGACTTGTTTCAAAGGATCTGTCCCTCCGTGCTCCATGAATAATTCTCTAAATTGTCCACAGAATGAACGTTAAATGTCCACGTTGGATTGACAAAAGTTTTGTCTTTTTTCCTGAACGTCGAAGTGGTTAGAGGCGTGAGTTTGGTACCGAAGCTCGTTGCTCGATGTGCATGTTGTCCCGGTCGTAGTAGTAAGCAACAGGAAAATGGGCTAGTGTTGATTGTCTACGGTATGGAAAATTTGCGGAAAATAGTATATAGTCATTTCTGTCATTTCGAATGTTTTATTCATTTGACTGAAATGCATGGCCAAGTAAGTCATCGAATCTTTAAACTGCATTTCGTCCAATTGCAGTGATATGATTTTGGCGCTGTTTAAAGTAACTTTCGGACGTGCTGTGCTTTGTTCCGAAAGGTATTTCAAACTATACTGCCTTTTTCATCTGGTCATACTTCTCTTCCTCCTCTAGATCGGATTTGTATTTTTGAATGAAGCACTCGTGTTCCAAGTCCACAATTTCGCGACAAATGTAACATCGATTCTTTTTTGGATACACGTGCACCTTGACACTATTGGTACATATGATTTGCCCAGAAGTAAAGCATAATATCAGCATTTGACAAGCACTTTTCTTCTGTGAACATTGCTTCTTCAGATGATGCAAGGTTGACAAAAGTGTGCTGGCAATCAGAGGTATGCAATCATTCATGTCCTCCATCAATAAAGGGTTTAAAGGCCAATCATCACTCATATTTCGATCCAAAATGCTCGAGTTAATCTAGAATGATATAGCCAGTCATATTTCTTACAGTAATAATCGTATCAAGTAATCTAGTGATACTGTTAATGGTATCAAAATGTATATCGTGATGATAGATGCTATTTTTCCGTCTTCAAAATTTATGCCTCAAAACAACAGAGGTCAGCGTACATCTTGAGGGTGTATGTTCAATGCGTATCGTGGAGCAAAGACATCTTGCAACTTTTGCATTTCAGGAATGCCACAAGCGGTTTCTTTGGATATCCCCGCTTGCTATAACATGAGTTCTGCTTTACTTCGTTGCTTGGCTCGATCAGATTATCGATCCAAACGGGGTACTTCAGACTGTCGTGATAAATGGAAAGTGTCAAACGATGGGTTTCTTTGGAGAGACGTTTCAGTATGGTTAACAAAGAATCACACAAATCAGTCATGAGCCCCTCTGCTTTATCCAGTGTTACGTCGGACTTCACTTCAAATCTTTAAACTTCGCCGTGTTCGTGTAGGCCTTGGTTTCTAAATTTTCTTGAGTTGAGTTTTTCAGTCTTTTGAATGTCTCACTCATGTGATGTTTGAAATCACTGGCATAAATGTGAGCCAAAACGTTAGCTACTGTGCGAGGCGATAGGTCACATTTGTGCCCTTTGCTTTCTTCTCCTGTCTCCACGAAAGGTTGTGATCGTTACATATTGACTGCAAAAGGTCAAATGACTAAATTAGGAACGCCATGGTCCCATATATATCAATGTAAGGTCGGTGTCTTTTGTTGACTATAGGCTCTTTTAAAAGTAACGAAATAAAAGAGTGTCTTACAAGCTTTCTAAGTTTTAAAAAACTAATTAATTTCCCTAGAAAACACGTTGAAAAGGTGAAAAATAGAAAATAGGACTTAGAGTTTGTGAAGACAATTTAAACATTAATCCTAGTACTTACAAAACATAAGTCCTATCAATAAATAGTTTTAACTGAATCTTAATAATGTTCCAAGATTGAGTATTATGATATCAGGTGAAGTCTTTTCCGAATATAGAGTTACACATTGAACTTGTAATGTTTCAATTTAGAATAAATTCTCATCGAATTTCTTTGACACTTCTATAGTTATCCATGGAATAAACTATAATATTCTAAACAAATAGATGAAATTCGGAAGAAGCTGTCATCGATGATCAAACATCCAAAGATGTAAAAATACAACTCTTTACGGCACATAATATAGATATCCTTCTTCTTGAGTATATTTTGTACAACTGAATATTTCACGGGGATCTGAGTATTTTTAAACTGAACTAAGACGACATTTCAAGCTCGCGCGAGGAAATGCGTGACTATTTCAGCATCAAAGAGTGCAGTGAACAATGCAATTGCACATTGGCCAGGAAAATGACCTTAGGAATACTCAATCGTTTTCGTGTAGTGTTTACTCAATCAACAAACCACGATAGGATAAAATCGTGCTTATGTGAGTCATACTACATTTTATATACACATAATATCTCTTTCAAAAATATAATATCCCGTGAAAATAATCAGTATAATATAATGTAATGATACAAAAATAAAGTAAGAAAGAAATTAAAATTAATAACAAGTAATTAAATTACATATTCGTAACACTTTCTTATATAAAGGGCTAGCGTCTTCGTTTGAAGTATACAACACAGATCAAAACTTCTGATTAGAGCTGTGCGAGTTGTCATATGAAGGTTTTCTGCAGAGACGCCGACGGACTACTCCACTCCTTTCGAGATAAACGTCAAAGTACTTGCTTTATCTGTTAAAAGAAAGACCATCGGTCGTCTGGATTCTCGCAATGTGAAAGCAAGACAAGTGTCAAGAGACACAAACGTCAATATACATTTTATAAGTATTAAGAAAAAGATCATTTGTATTCTTCCTTCCCTAAGAAACAACAGGAGGTAGTCAGGGGAGCAAAACAGGAAGAAGAGGTACCCTCCTAAAAGGAAAGACCGAGAAAAGTGAAGAAAAAGAAGGAAAGAAGACAAGAAGAAGTGAGGAAAATGAAGAGAAATTAAAAAAAAAAAACACCAGAAACAGTGAAAAGTTAAAGACGAAAAATGAACTTTTGAAAGTGTTGTTTTGTGGCATTGGGTTATAAATTTTTAAAACAAATAGTCCAGAACGATCAACGTAAGTATCTATTGGGTTTGATTTTATAATAAGGATATGCACTCATGTATTCAAACAAGTACATCATAAGAAAAAGTAGTTATGAGTTTTAATTAATTTTGGCAAATGAATACACTTTTCGAGAGAGATATGTGGCCCTGAAAAGGGGCGTTGGATGTTCCTTATTTTTAAAAGAAAACAAAATCAAACACGAGAAGTAACGAGCTTTAACTGCCTTATACCTTTGCCACGGCCAATACCTACCTCTGTAACTGATACTGTCGATGATTTGATAGAAATCATCATGGTTGGTGTGTGGACATGGTTTGATTGTTTGGCTCGGGAAGGTCTTTTTCTCTTGGGTCGTATTTAAGAAGTCTGATACATTTGTTTCACACGTCAAGTTTGCCAAAATATCTTAGAGTACCGTCACTGTTTTAGTTTTACCGACATCCTTCTCTAATAGACCATGTTACATTAATACTTTTTCTTGCTGTCGAACGAAAAAAGAATGTTCTGCTTCTTTCTGCTGTTGCACAAATTTCAAATTCTTCTTTCTGCTTCTGTCAAAAATCCTCAACGTATGGTAAGGAAGAAGACAGAGCTGCTGGTGCTGATACTGAAACAAATTCCAGTGTAGAAGATAGAAAATCCACTAAATCAGGATTATAATGTTTCGTTTTTTTTTAAGTTTCCGTCAAGTTCTAACTCTATTGTATTGATTCGTTGTGCACTAATGTTAGCACACCTTTATAGGGAATGTGATGTCACAGTCAGCTGTCTTCGGATTGGAAGATAGACTTAAAAAGACACTATGACTTAAGTTTGCAACACGTGTTAGGATTGCTGAAAGAACTCAACATATTACGACCCGCTCTTCTACTATAAATAACAGCAATTCACTTGATTCCTTCAATCTGTTCTAGTCCCAAGATGTGGACAAACGTGGAATCATCTAGCCGCCTATCGTCGATGAATGCTGTTCAACCCGGACTATCCCATGTATGTAAAATTAGCCAGATGACTGAGACAGCGGCAAGGGTGTCTGAAGAGTTTTAATCTACGGCCCAGAGGTTAGACAAAGTTTGAGTAAGAAAAGATTCATTCTATGCTCATCCTGTTAACTGAATGGTTTTAACAAAACAACCAAAGGCCCCTTTCAAGGCCATTCCATTGCCTCTAAAGATTTGCTCACTCTAACTTAAAATATTTTAGTCGATAGATATATGTTCACAAATAAATGTTTATTAGTTTTTTGTATATGTCTTTCTACATGGTTTTATGTATATGTCTCTATTGTGTTTGTCCCTAGTTAGACTAGTGCGTATTCAATTCAAACCCTTGCATTACTGTTCCGTCCAAATGAGTTCACGCACTTGCAACATTGTTGCCAGTGTCCAGTATCATGACGTCACCCTATACCATTCCTTATCGACCCTAAACATCCTACATGCATTGTCGTTATGTTAAATTCTCATTGATCATAGAAAATCTCACCCATATTAAAATCTCTTATACCCCACAGCGCAAACGATCAAATTTAATCCTGATCATAAAGCCCATATCGTCGCTATTACCAGAAATGGTAAAACAACGTCTTTTGATCAATCCAAGTCTACGAGAATGGGATACTTCATACAGAATCTACCGTAGGGAGGAGGTAGCTTTTACAGGAATTATAATTGGTCATACTTATATAACCCACTTGTACATTATAAAAGGCGAAGACCCACCAGAGTGCGTTTCTTGCAATGAATCATTCATTGTTAAGTATTTTATGTTAGAGCATTTCGAACTCCAAACCATCAATATAACAATGTGCATGAAATGAGGGAACGTTATGATAGAATAAACGTCTCTCGCATCTTAAAATTCCTGAAGGAAGTAAACGTTCATTCTAAGATATAACTTTATACTAACACCTTGAGTATTTTTATGTAATATATATATATATATATATATATATATATATATATATATATATATATATATATATATATATATATATATATTACATTAAAAAACATTACGTATACGACGGTATATATATATATATATATATATATATATATATATATATATATATATATATATATATATATATATATATATATATATATATATATATATATATATATATATATATATATATATATATATATATATATATATATATATATATATATATATATATATATACTCAATACCTTTTCAGCTAAATCGCCATTGACATTACACCATTTATATTCCCCGTTGCTTGGGAAGCTTTATATATTACCCTCACCATCTTATCGTTTTACTTTTAACTGTTTTATTTTTTATTGATTGTCGATAAGAAACCTTTATAAATTTATGTTAATGCTAAATATAACACTTTATATCACGCTATATAGCCTAACAGTGCTGGTTTATCAATCAATCAATCAATCAATCAATCAATCAATCAATCAATCAATCAATCAATCAATCAATCAATCAATCAATCAATCATTAGTTCTTGTCAAAGATTATAACAGGTACAAATCTGCACTTGCTTTCTTCATTAGAAACTTTAGGATTAATAGATAGGTACATGATATATCATTCTGTTCCATATATACGTGGGTAGAATTACAAATGAAGGAACTTGTCAGGGTATGTTTCTCGATAAACATTCTTTCATCTTACCGGATTTTTATGTTTGAGAAAATTTGCGTGTCTATGTTACTTTGCACAAACAATCAAAAGGTGATATTGGGTTTATGAGAGTTACATCCTTCGGAGCCTCGCAGATAGGCATGTTTCTGATGATATTAATCCTTCTTAAAAAATGGATTTTTATTTATTATTGCAATCACATATATGTTTACGATAACGTGTGTTTCTGTCCATGCCTCATTGGAGCAGTTAAATCCATTCATGGAATGTGTTCTTACCGTACGATGTTACCAGCTTATAGTCCACATTTTTGCCTATTAATTGTGTAAAATATTCCCGTGTGTATCCAGGTTGTTCAGTTCCTGCTTGTGCAATTGAAACAAGAGTGGAATATACAAGAGTCTTCGTCATTAGAAACATTGATTTGCCTTTTAAGGTCAACACAAAATACAAATTTCAAAACTTTGGCAGTTGCAATGGCGTGACAAACTATAAATTGCATTGGGAAGTTAAGGAAATTAAATTTAAAACGACGTATCACGCACATACGATATTTTATGTTCAATGTAAATGTGAGTGTTAATTTATTAATTAATTAGATTTGGTCAATTGATCGATTTTCTCACTGTGGGATATTTAGTGCCATTATGTATGTGAATCCATACGGCCTGCCAACTTAAATATAACTGATTTTCTTTCTCCTGCAATTTTGTTTTCTTCTGGTCAACCACTAATTAGACTCGACAATAATATGCAGAAACATAAAGTAATAGTTGAAAAATGGACGAAAAAAGAGTATCAAAGGATGAGTCTTGGATGATGTAGATTGACAACATTTTCAGAGGGAAATAGCAGAACACGAATTTGAAAAAATTGAAGATGTAGAAAAATCTCAAGAAACAATATCTCGTAATTGAAGCATTTCCACAAATTTAATTATATATACAGTCATTAATTCCACCAATAATATTATCGCCTGCAGCAGTATTTCAACTTTGGCTAAAACATACACTTTAGATCTGGATAAGAATTTACACAAAAATCCTCTGCCCTCAGGTCTGTTAAATGCTGATGGGATGTAACACAACATTTTTGACACAACTAAAAGCACAAAAATAACCATAATCCAAAACCCCTTTGCAACATGTCAATATTTAGCGATAGTACAGTAAAAGTGATTCCTTACATAATGCCAGCATTTTAGAATGCGTTCGATCAATTCCTTTTTGTTAAAAGTAAATATAAATGTTGAGAATACATCAAGCGTTACGAATGTTATAAATTTGATAATCAATTTTGGCTAGCAACGAAAGTAACCGTTTGTGCTTAATGCCACTAAAAGTAATTTGACTTTGTTAGAATGATGATATCTGGTGATGCTCTTTCTATCCAACAGTTCTGCAAAGTAGCATTCATGCTAATCAACTAAATGAATGCAATGACTTAAAATATATGGTGAAAACAAGAGATCTATAAAATATTGAAAATAAACTGCTAGTGATCGCTACCACCTGTTGATGATACGAGAAAGAAAGTGTGTGTATGTGTGTTTGTGTGTGTGTGTGATTCTTAACGTAGCATTACCATCTTTTCAGAAATATTGATAAGATATATGTGAGATGGTAGTTTAAAGTAATGTGTAGCTGAGGCATCATGCCGCATATGTTTGGCATATTGTACCACTCAGTCGTATTATCCAGACACAAGGCCGACCAGTACAAACACTAGCCTCTATTGCTGAGCACCATGCGAGGCAGCAATTAATACAATTTTTACAAGTCTTTTGTATGACACGCGACCGTGTACGAACCGTGACCTACCACATACGAGAGAGAGAGAGAGAGAGAGAGAGAGAGAGAGAGAGAGAGAGAGAGAGAGAGAGAGAGAGAGAGAGAGAGAGAGAGAGAGAGAGAGAGAGAGAGAGAGACTGACTGTGTGATTTGTATTTTTAACGTAACTTTAATAATTTTCAGTCATATCGCTACGATATCTACAGAGAGAGAGAGAGAGAGAGAGAGAGAGAGAGAGAGAGAGAGAGAGAGAGAGAGAGAGAGAGAGAGAGAGAGAGAGAGACGCAGACATAGAGAAAGAAAGAGAAAGTGATAAAATGGTGCGTATCATCTGGTTTGCAACTTTTCTAAACAATTAAAGAAGCAAAAGAGAAAAATTCCAATATCGATTAAGAGTGTTTTACTTAACGTTTGCCTTTACAAAAATTTGAGGTGTGTATTATTTATATTCCTGTACCGATTATCGAATACAGTGATTACAATTACGTTTCTTTCATCAACAAAATGAAAAATGAAACTAAAATATTGTTTAGTTGGAGTTTGATGTTGCAAGAATAAAACATCAACATTCTGCATATAGAGAAAAGAAACTCTCGCAGATGAATTTTTACGGGTATAGGTGTTTAATACTGCTTTATTTTGTATAAATTATTGCATAATAATTGTACAACGTCCAGTTGAATTTTATTAAAAACATTTATTTTTTTGACTAATACTTAAGAATACAATTTATTGCAGAGATCTTTAATTACCTTACGAGGGGGAGGGGAGGTGTTATGCATATTTATATTTATATTGCTATCGAAACATGATTTTATTTATTTTTTTCAATTCTTGAAGGCTATGGCATGGGTTTCGATTGTAAAGAAATCTTTAGCTCGATTTTCCCTACGTGACCTATGTTTGTGAAGGGGAAAAAGATACAAAGAATATATAATTGGATGTGTACGCACGTCCTGACAATTATAAATAATAATTTTAATAAAAAATACTAATGGAGCCATTGAATTATTTTCACATTATTTATAGGGTTTCGACGTTTCTAGAAGAATTCAATAACCTCCCATTCTTTAGAATGGGTAGATAGGCATGTTTGATACAAAATGAATAGTAAGATCAGTCACGTGGATTATATTTTGAAATTTAGTGCAATGAAATAGAAAGTGTGTATAATGAAAATTTGATAAATCAGATTCATTCCATTTTCTCGTTTTTCTGTTCAATGTCAGGAGACCTATTTTATGTTGCACGTTGATATTATTCAAATGGAAATATATTTATTTGGACAATTCAGTGGAAATAGACAGCGTAATTGTTTGGACTATATTATTATTCTGGAACAGTTGTGAACTATTCCAAAGAGTTCTGAACACCGTCTTCTTGACAATCTTTTGAGACTTGGTAGACCGGTATGTGTACCGTTTTGAAATTTATAAAGACTTTTAATTGATTTTTGACTATCATATAATTTTATAACGATTATGCGAGATTCACTTGATGATACTAGTTGCTCCTACATTTTCATTTATAACTTTGATAATTCAATTTTATGGTAGGTTTTACATCTTACGTGTTAAGGCTAGTACAAAAGTAACAAGAAAAGGGTGATGACAACAAGCTTATAAAATTTAGCAAATAATTTATTTCCATAAATAAACAAGGTAAAGATGAGTACAAAATGATTAAAGTTAACAAATAAAATCCAAAATTAATCAAAGAATTAAAAGTAGAAGTCCAATTACTGAAAAGTCCTAAATGAATCACAGTTCAAGTCCCAATGAAAATCTGAGATCAAAGACGATGACGTATGCCGTATCCTTCACAGTGTTTTCGTGTCAACAGTACCTTATTCAATCACACATTCTAGTTTAGAATTTCTGATCAACACTAATGTTTTCCAGGGTAAATAAATTGCTAATTCTAAAAAAAGTAGAAAATTTCAAATCAAGCCGGTCAAAACAAAATACATTTGAGATTCTAAGGTTTAAAACAGAGATCGCAAATTATTATGATAGAAAAATTTATACACTCGACTAAAACGCAAAACAGATTTTTGGTTGGGGGTCAAAATTTCATGCCAATGGGAAAACCAAACTTGTGTAACTATAAACACATGTTATTTGTAATGCACTCCAGTTATGGCCTTGATTTCACTATATGATTCGTACTCTTAGAATAAAGAAAATTAAGTTTTAAAAAATAAATGTGTACTTAAATCCTTCCTGATTTCTCAGTCAAGGTCAGCAATTAAATAACAATGTTTTACCTACTGGTTGTTTATTAGGTCAAACAAAACTGAATTGAATTTTTAAAAAATATAAAATCCAATAGACGAAATTTTCATTACAATAACATGCAATGGAATAAAAAAAAATACAAAACTAAAACTAACAAACGAGTAATTAAATCACAAATACATAGTACTTTTCCAATGAAAGAAAAAGAAACATTTATACAATAAAGCTTTCTTTCTATCATAAATATATTTTACGATGAATAAATTACATAAGAAGAACTCTTATGAATTATTCAAAGTGTATATGAAATATTAGTTTTATGCACTTGAAGGTCCATCTTCTATTAAACTGTCTTTTCCAATAATGTGCCTGATGTCAAGATTATATTCCTGTAACAACAAACGCCATCTAAATAATCTCTGATTTTGTTTTTTATCTTGTCCATGAAAGTAAGTGGGTTGTGATCGCAAAACACAATAATCTGAGAACTAATGTAAACTTCAAAATTTTGTAATTCCAATACCAAAGCCAAACGCTCGATCTCGGTTGTTGAATAATTTATTTAGTGGTTATTTAATTTCACTCTGGATGATGAACACCATTTCGATCTTCTTGAGTCAATACTGCTCCAACATCAACATCGCTTCCATCAACAGGTAGTTTAAATGATTTACTGAAATTTGGTGCTGTAAGAACTAATGCACTTTAATCTATGGATTTTAACTTATCAAATTCCTTTTGACATTTATCAGTCCAAGAAACTTGTTTTTCTTGCTCAATAAATTTGTGAGGAGTGAATCATTATTAGAAAATTTGGAACAAAATTTCCCACAATATGCAGCCATATCAAAAGTCGCATCAGTTGCTTTTTTAATGACAGGCACAATGAATCAGAGATAGCCTTGACCTTATTATTTATAAGTCTAACTTGTCCATATCTTAAAATATGTCCTAGAAATATTACACAAGCACGGCATAACTCATGTTTGGATAAATTGATTGTCAAACTTTCATCAGTGAGTCTGTTAAAGAATGTCCGAATTGTTGCTAGTTGTTCTTCCCAGGTATCGTTGACTGATCCAAATTAGGAGTAAAAGTAACCTCATGAAAAGCCTGACCAATACATGTGCAACTAATGGAAGAATTTAATTATCAACTCCATTCACAAGAACCTTCCTTGCCATAGCTCTGGAAGCTGCATAAGCTGGATATAAATCAGGTAATTCTTTATTAATAGGATCAAGTTTCTGATCCAAAGAAGGCTTAACAGTTACTAGTGGATTAACCACAGCCTTATGAATGCATGAACGGGTAAATAATGCACTATTATAACGGTCTCGGATCAAAAGACAAATGTCTGATGACAAACGTATACATTGGAGATAAACATTAAGAAAGCCGCACTCTACTCCTGGAATAAGAGCACTCTCAATAAAAGAAGACTTTTTAGAAAAAGAGAAAGTACCTGAAAAAAATCTCTAAAAAGCTCATGTGTTCCTTAAAATTTAATAGAAAATTCATAATATTGTTAGGATTGATTAAATCACCCAAGAGTGATATAGAACCCTTCCACATGAATGGTTCATAATTCTCCATAATAAAATTATGCTGGGGTTTATTAAACCAAACAAATGTATTGCTTTCAATACAAGACCCTGACCTTGACCTCTTAGAAATAAGAGCATTTGGCATAATTATGTTCTAATTCTGATGCTTTTTTTATACAATTTGAAGCATCAGAAATAAAGCGTCCTTTAGTCTTGCAGCAGATACACGTAGGAAGACAAGGAGTTTTGATCTGATTTTTAAAAAAGTTGTGCCAGATTGAGTTATTAGATAGGATCGTATAAGGCTGAAATATCTTCTAAGCAGAAGACTGCTGAGTTGAAGACTTGCCTACAAAAAGAAACGTTTTGCGTTAAGAAATACTTGTCAGCATCACGAGCAACATTTTCCAAGATTTCGATCTCATGTTTGTCAAGATAAGTCTTAATGTCACTATGGACACAGTTCTTGACCTCTTCAAGTAAGAAACGTTGTTTGCGACTTTCATAATCTTGATTAACTTTCTTCGGTAAAAACCATCTACCAAATAACTATTCTTTATGTTTTGCAAATTCGATATGAGTTTGTCCAGCTTCTTTATATAGTTCCTGAAATTTTTCAGATAAGCCACTCATAACCATTTAAGATGCATTTCTTAAACAGATCATATTCAGCACTTGGTTGAACTGACAGTGTATGACAAAGATCACTAGCTTTACTGTTGAAAGTACACATTGTAATAACGGTGTCCAAGGCTCCCTTGGCCATTTCAAATTTTCAGCAACGTGTCAAAACGAGGAAAATATTTGTATACTTACTTTTCTCTGAAAGGGGGAACTAGCCTAATTTTCTTAGTAAGATTAAACCTTGAATTTATATCTGAAGTAGAAACTTGTCTTTAACTTGTCAGCTCTAAATCGTTTAACCTAATTTGAAAAATCCCTTTCTTCCATGTACTTTTCTTCTGCATATGTCTGTCGCTCCCCTCCTTATCTAATTGCATTTATTTCTATTCTTTCGGTCTCTATCTCTTTTCTTTCTATGCCAGCAACTGCATTTATAATTATCTCTCCTATTTCTCTCTCCCCTCGTTCTCAAATGACAACTGCATTTGTTTCTCTTCTTTAAGTTTTGAAGTTAACGCTTTCTTAAATCTAATTTCATCTTTTATTTTTTATAAAATTCCTTTACACCTATATCAGTCTGATATAGATTATTGATCGAAACCAAAAGGCTTTCATCCATAATACCCTTTACATTTAAAATACTGCACCAAAATATATTTTATTTCTTGCTTCGTTAAAGAAGCTTTTGCCTCAGAAAGATGATATTTTCTGGGAAGTTCAAGCAATTCATCTTATTTTTGTTAGACAACCCATCTGCTCCAGGGTTAAATTTGAAAGAAAAATGTCCACTTGTGACGATATTATAAAATGCCCGTTGATTTACATAAGATTCAAACAAAATGTGAATAAATACCTGTGATACAAAAAAGAACTAGCAAATTATTATGACAACATGATTTATAGCCAGAAATAATCGCCAATCAAATTCGCGGATGGGTCTCGAAATTCCATCCCATTGGGAAAACCAAATTTGTAACTATAAACACACGTCATTGTAATGCACTCCTGGTATGGTCTTGATTTCACTAAATGAATCGCCACTCTTAGAATGAACAAAAAGAATTTTAAAAATGTCTTTTGTTAAAAGCCTTTCTAATTTCTCAATCAAGGTCAGCAATTAGATACAGTGTTTCAACTACCCGGTTGTTTATCCGGTCGAACAGAACTGAATTAAATTTCGAAAAAAGTCAAACCCAGTAGACAACATGATCATTACAATAAACGAAAAGTTACCCTCAGTAAATGGAATATGTAGGGTCATCGTCTCTTTGCTATGGATGTTAAAGGTCTAGTATTCTCATAAAGGTAATTTGGGTCAGTGGGTTGGGGCAGTATTATTGATATGTCCCAAATTTAGATATTGTAGAGAACAAATTGTGAGATATACAAACAAATCGCATTATTAAAGGTCTTTTATAAATTAATATTCGGTAATGTCAATCTATGGAATACGTGCACCTTTATTAATTTAATCCCATTCCAGTAATGTGATAGCAAATAAAGTAATAATTAAGTTTCCATAGTCACATCAAATCCTTTCCATAGACAGTGTTAACTTTAACACTACCTTAATGGCATAATTACAATTACAGGTATGAGGTCGTCCTAATCGTTGCATATGCATTTACATTACAGGTATTCTAGGCCACGAATGAACAAGGTCAATGAAACTTCGATTGTCTTGTTTGATACATGAAAAATTGTAGTTAAAAGAATAACACTCGTACAAGAAATTTGCAGGTTTTGTATTTATCTTTGTTCGTGAACAGCACTCATTTAGATATAGTTATGCGTTAAAAAGAAGCCTTATATATATATATATATATATATATATATATATATATATATATATATATATATATATATATATATATATATATATATATATATATATGTGTGTGTGTGTGTTTGTGTGTGTGTGTGTTTTTCTTCAAAATTTGCAGATAAATGCCAATATACTGAAGTCGCATCACGATCCTATATTGTTCTTTCCATTGTAACATCATTAAATTAACTTCATATTCTTCACGTTGCCAATACTCTTGGTCTCGAAAGACGCTTCATAGATGATATCATGACTAAGGAAAAAATCGATGAAACTTAGTTCAGATATTAAACAAAGCTGCACTCTGTTCCATCTGGAACATAGCAGAAACAAACTCTACTGTGAATGTCCACTGAGCTTTCAATTACCACAGCTCTTGAAAGCGTTATATGGAAAACGATTACTTGATACTTCAAAAACATTTTGATAAGAATTTCCCACTGGAATGTACTATTGAATACATTTTAGAAAATGGATTCTAGGTTTGCTTGCAAAACACTATCCAGCTTAATAATATAAGGGTTCACTTTGATCGTTTTTACAATCTCCCTGGTAAACTTGACAAAAGCATATCTGATTTATTGCATCAAATGTAACGTTTCTCATGAATGTGCTTTCTTACAATGATCAATTCATGAAAATAAAAAAAAAATATTTTTTTTTAAATTATCTGTTTGAACATATATTGTTGACATCGTTACACCCATCAATGCCTAATAGTTACATACGGCTTACCGTCTATCCATAAGGCTGTTGAAAATAGAATTCGACGGATGATTTGTATTTTACCGTTAGCATCAAAGACTATCGACATGCACATTTGGCACAATTTATTATACATTAATGCCAACGTTGACAACGATAATGTTGTTTTTAGCATTCCAATGTTACAGATTAACAATTTCCCAAAATTCTCCTAAACACAAGGCTAAACACCAAGGATTTAATAAACTAGCTGTGTTGGTTATGTGCTCCTTTCTAATTTAATCTTTGGTACAGCTCGTTAAATGTTTCATGTTTTAGAGAGATTATATTATATTGCATGCAAAATAAATAGTTTCCCATAATTCACTAAAATGAAAACTTACCTTTTTTGATAATAAGGCAATGTCAAGGTAAGAATCCCTAACAGACAGCAGCAAAACCAAGTTAAGAAATTGTAAACAATGAGTTCTTATACAATTATATAATTGCAAAGAAATTAAGCGACATACTTGCACAATTCAATCACATAATTGTTCAACAGCAATTCAGTTAAAAGTTTAGTCTTTTTTGTATAATACAATCACAAAACATCATGTTTGCGACATGTTCGTTATTGTGCTTCGTTTAATGAAGGTATCAATTTTATCGTACTTGGTTTCCTCATGAAAGCCTCACGTGTATTTGCATCATACATCGTATCTACAGATACAATGTCATGCCTCTGCAATATTTTGAAACCATAAAGTCTCCAGTTACACCAGCAGAGCCAGGAAGAGATATTTGTTAATATAATTCTTTTTTTCAATTCGTCTGTGACTCCTATCCAAGCTGTATTATTTTCTCTTGAATGGGACTTAAAACAACAAATAAATATTGTAGCAACCATGACAATAGAATTCTGACGTTTGTAGTTATAGTGTTCATATTTGGTCAGTAGCTGTTTGATAATATGGAACAGAGTCTGCTTTTGATTAACTTTCTTTACATTCGATATCCATCTTGAGCAAACTCTAAAGGTTTTCATCTGATACATCAGTACATAAAATATAGCTGAACAATTAATGCCAGTGATAGAATATGTATAGTCCACTGTGTATCAAACATCTTTATGAGTTGGTCCTTTCACAGCGACCACTTCCACCTAACTAAAGGTAGACAACGGTCTTTTTAACAGGAAGACCCACTATACATTATCGGATATAACATAATTATACCTCGGCAATTGTATCAGAATCTTCCCTGATAGAAGCCAGATAGTAGCCATGAAGCTTCTTTAGTTTTGAATATTCTTTTGCTCAGTAGCAGAATTGTTCTCTTTGACGGAACACTTTTGTGTCAGGGACACATATTTTTTATCAAAAAAGTTGAACTCGTTATTGCCCATACATCATAGGTATATATAATTTAATAAAGAAATAATTATACTGCTTTTTAAATTTTTCGCCCAGAAGGTTTCTGTATTCAATGTAAGTATGCTTTAAAGGCCACAGAAAGGTATGCCGACGTATCGATAAAAATCTAGAAGGCACGTAAACGACGAGAAGTACAAACATTAATGGTTGCTTCATCGATGACAATAAAAAAATTAACTTACTTCTAGGACATTATTAAACAATTTAATGAAATAAGTGAGTTTTAAATACGGATATTTACTGAATACAGTAGTGTTGAGAAATGGTAACATACATGATGTATTATAATTGCTCAAAAATTATTAGCAAATCGGCCATTATCAGCTGAAGCAGTACTAACCAAATTTATCGTTCTATCATTTCAAAAATAACTAAATAAATATTTGCTGATGAAAATCATCTCTTGCTAAATCATCATCAGTTTCAGTATCTTAAAGTGAATGTTATCAGAATAAAATGGATATAACGTCATACTTCAAATTTCACCATTGTATACTGGTAGAGTGATACCACCTGGATCTCAGTCATTAAATATTAGTTTATTAAACAACTGAAGAATAATGTAGATAAAACATCCTGAAATTATGGTGTGATAGAATGGTGTTAACCCTGCATTTAAAACATATCTTGATTAGAGATTGAAATATATAATTTTAAATCTTAAACTGAACAATTAGGAGAAAGACACACACACACACACACAACCATACTTATTAATGTATAAACTGATTATATTTTGTCAACCATACGTATTAATGTATAAACTGATTATATTTTGTCAACCATACGTATTAATGTATAAACTGATTATATTTTGTCAACCATACGTATTAATGTATAAACTGATTATATTTTGTCAACCATACGTATTAATGTATAAACTGATTATATTTTGTCAACCATACGTATTAATGTATAAACTGATTTTATTTATCAAAACAGTACAACCATACGCATTATTGTATAAACTGATTATATTTTGTCAACCATACGTATTAATGTATAAACTGATTATATTTTGTCAACCATATGTATTGATGTATAAACTGATTATATTTTGTCAAACAAATGGTTGGTAGAAAGAAACATTAATGTTTGTACTTTTCATCGTTTACGTGACTGCTGGATTTTTATCGAAACGTCGGCATACCTTTCTGTGGCCTTTAAAGCATTCACCTCCCCATTTTCCCACCTATTCAACCATTCCTTTCAGAAACATAACATTATCTTTCTTTTGCAAAGCTTGTCAAAGCTTCTTTCATTGTTATTTCCGTTTATCTTGATGCTAAATATACATTTGGTCGGATTTTCATTTGGTCATATTTTTCGCAAGGCCATCATTATCTTGCAGATACAAGCGTGTGATGCGTGTTGTATGACGTCATGCTGTTTTCTGTTAACAGCCTTATGTTTTATTTTGCTTGTTTTATTTGTAAGTTTTCAACCATAGGCAGGCTCATTGTTGCATATTTTTTAATAAAAAATATGTATAATCTCAAAAGGCAATATAAGTAGCATATTTCTTGATTCATTATAAACCATATTCGTAATAATACCATTGACTTAAAAAGAATAATGATCGAGCATGTCAAAATTATGCACTTTTCATATGAACTGAAAGCGATAATATCTGAAAGACCTTAATCATGCCTAGAGTCCTCATTAAGTCTTAAACTTTATCTCAAACAATAGCTATTATTAAACACAAATCTTGCTGGGGCTGTCAATAAAAATTAAAGTCACCGTCGGTATAAAAATTATTTAACACATTTCTGGAGCAATTCAAAGCCAACTCAATATCTGTGCAGCTGACTTATTGACCTAAGTGTTCATTATTCATCACAAACTGTCAAAAGTTTAGATGATTACCGCAAAGAAACTGCGATGTTTGGTTCTCAAATCAAATAGTTTATCACGTTATGACATTTTGAGGACGAAAACTTATACCTCTCTTTTCTGTTTCGAATGCAAAGCAAAATAAATGTTTATAGATACACGTATTTTTGCACAATATTATTATGCAATTTATTCCTATTCATGTCTCGAATTTAAACATGGAAGCATACTGAATATAAATCTAAATAAGTTTACAGTCGAAATACAAAATATTCTTCATCATGGACAGAAAATAATTATTATTAATTATTAAAATATTATTTACGTCTTATGTTATGATATAGATAAACGTGAATTTTATGAAAGCACGACCGTCTGAACACCTTATGCTGTATTTTAGCCAAACGCACAACACAAAAAGGTCTAACTGTATGACATGAATAGCGAGGCGATATCTAATTACAAAGAGAAAAGAAATGACATATATTTATGAATAGGTTACAAGTGGCAATAACATAAATATAATAATACATGAATCAAAATACATGAGTAAGTGACTGGGGATACCGTCGCCTCAATGGCACTTTAATGTTAAATGTGGAGTAATGTACCGTAGGCTAAAATGTTTTAGAGGTTTGTACAATAGCCTCAAAACAGAAAATGGAACAGGATGGGACTATTTAGCCTCAAGTGAACAGGGTGATTGGGTCTATAGATGGTCAAGTGTGTGACAGTGACAAACACAATAGAGACATAGTTATAGACATAAACATATACATAGGCATATACATAGACATAGACAAACAAACAAATATACATAAATATGGCAAAGAGTAAATCTTTTGGAGACAGTGGATTGGCCCTGTTAAGAGCCTTTGGGTTCGTCTTCTATTTCTTCCAGTTCTTCCATCAGCTTCTCAATTTTTCTATGATTCCTTTTGTCTTCTTCTTCTTTTCCTTCTCTGGCATCCAGTCAGGATCTCCCATGGATTCCCAGCAAAACGCCGTGGAGCGCTAAGATCTAACAAAGACTTGTGGGACCTCCTGGTCATCCATTGCACTCAGCTCCGTCTCCTGTCGTCTCGACGTATACATACTGATTGACTCAGACGGTTTTGGGCGAGAGAGTGAGGTCGACGAACTACGCAACTCTTTCTTACTTATATAAGAAGACGTAATTGCTTTGGATAAAAATAAAACCTTGCCTAAAGTAGAAAGAAAGCAACTCTTTCTTACTTATATAAGAAGACGTAATTGCTTTGGATAAAAATAAAACCTTGCCTAAAGTAGAAAGAAATAGGTGATCGGTCAGTAAGGTCCAGAAGGTCAGGCAAGACCGAAACATAACTGGAAGCGAAGTGGTCATTGTGATGAGTGTAATTTAGATTTTCAAAGTAGCTTTAACAATTTTTTAGTCATATCGCTACGATATGCAATGTGAAAGTTTATAGAGATGTTCAGAATTGGAGTTTCACGCCTCGGACATGTGGCATGATGTCCCAACCAGTCACATTTTCCCGACACTAGGCCGAGCAGTCCTAATACTAACCTCTTAATGCTGAGTACCAAGCAAGGCAACTGTTAGTACCATTTTTTAAAGTCATTGGTATGACTAAGCCGGGTTTCAAACCCGCGACATCTCGCACTGGAGGCGGATGCTCTAACCACTAGGCCAACTGAGCGAAGCGAAGTGGAAATACCCCATTTAGAATTTGAGATACGAATATTTAATCGGAAAAAAGAAAAAGACAAAATAGTAAAGAAACAAATAGAAACGATTGCTTGAATGAGGGTTAGCGGCTAAAAGGAACCCTATGGTAGCCTCTATAATGATTTACGTCTTATGAACCCGGAATGACGTTACAAATAATTCATTACTAGGTCGACATATGAGTGAATATGCTACCCAGGGATGCATCTACCATCGACACTGTAACGTCAGATTTCTCAGTTTTCTGATGTGTGCATGGTGAAAATCATTCATCAGGAAGAACTTACGGTGTGTGTGTATCTTATTTTCAAACGGGATAGATCATTTTAATTGACGGATATATATATATATATATATATATATATATATATATATATATATATATATATATATATATATAAATATATAAATATATAAATATATATATATATATATATATATATATATATATATATATATATATATATATATATATATATATATATATATATATATATATACATATATACATATATACATATATATATATATATATATATATATAGTACTTGAAAGTGTGTTACTGTGGGTCGTGGAAACAGGGGAATCAGTATATTGACGATTGTGCAATATGCAAAACGGCTGGTATGAACTTTACTCGTACCTATGATCTATGCTCTCACCATTATTAAAATTTTACAGTGGTGGTTGGGATATATTAGCAATGATGAAACGACTTCAAGAGAATTTTTTACAGAAAACGTTATCCCTATCGCATTTTGAAAAGTTTTCATTATTTACTCCTGTCCCTTGATGAGCGACAGATAACGCGACAGAGAAAACGAGAGGTAGAGATATGTTATGATCAGGTTGATGACTGTCATGTGATGTGTGATTTAGTTTTTAGTGTAGTTTTAACAATTTTTCAGTCATATCGCTACGATGACTGCAGCTTGACAGTTTATTGTGATGTCTAGCACTAGGATATTACATTACAATATATATATATATATATATATATATATATATATATATATATATATATATATATATATATATATATATATATCTGTGTGTGCGTGTATGTCTGTGTGTGTATAGACATAGATTCAAAGATACATACATACATACATACATACATACATACATACATACATACATACATACATACATACATACATACATACATACATACATACATACATACATACATACATACATACATACATACATACATACATACATACATACATACATACATACATACATACATACATACATACATACATACATACATACATACCTACATGCATACATATCTACATGCCTACATACCTACATGCCTACATACCTACATACATACATACATACATACATACATACATACATACATACATACATACATACATACATACATACATACATACATACATACATACATACATACATACATACATACATACATACATACATACATACATACATACATACCTACATGCATACATACATACATGCATACATACATACATGCATACATACATACATACATACATACATACATACATACATACATACATACATACATACATACATACATACATACATACATACATACATACATACATACATACATACATACATACATACATACCTACATACCTACATACCATACATACATACATACATACATACATACATACATACATGCATGCATGCACATCCATGCATGCATGCATACATACATACATACATACATACATACATACATACATACATACATACATACATACATACATACATACATACATACATACATACATACATACATACATACAGACAGACAGACAGACAGACAGACAGACAGACAAACATTACATACAGACATATATACATACATATATACAGACATACATACAGACATATATAATATAGCTATAGCTATTAATAAAAGGAGGAGTATATAATTTTTTCAGGCTTTTTTAAGCAATTTAATTAAACATTTATTTTAAATATTATTTAATAATGAATACTGGAGAACCTCACTCAGCTAAATTAGCTCGAGAGCGACTAGAGGTAATTGAAAAATATTTACCTGTTCGTGATTCTGATAAACAGCAGCTACAGTCGCGTCAGGAATCTCAAATTGTATCTGAAGAGGGCACAAAACAATTATTTAAGCCTATCGCAGACATCACTACGGGTATTCAGCCTGTGTTAGAGAAAATAACAGAAAGGACCTAGAAAACAAAAAAATATTCTTAGAGAACTTCCTGCGCAAATAGCTGCTGCTCAACCCATGCAAGAAATACTTGAGGGCACTAATTCAATCAAGAAAACAAGAAGCAAGAAAACCAAAACGAAAATATACAAAAAAGAATGCATCCAGGTCCTGAAACGTCATCGGAATCACAGCTGGAACTAACACCACCATTATCATCACCACCGCCACAAAAACAACAATCAGCATCACCACCATCAATACGACAAATATAACATCATACATGAGAACAAAAATTATTGTCACAATCTCCAATACCACAAAAGCAACAACAACCACCATAAACAAAACATGAGGAGGAAGAAGATTGGCTATCAGACATCGTTTCTGGAAGTGGCCTTACCACACAAGGAAGTGGTCTTATTACTCAATGTCCTAACAATGTCCTTTCTGATGTTGAACGACTACAAACGAGCTGATAATAATTCCCCATAAATCATTAATGAAGCAGCAGATATTTGTAAAAGATTATTTACAGGCGGTATCATGTATATTAATGTGTATCAGTGTCCTATTAATGAAATCGACAATGATTAAGTATTAAGTAGCGACTAAGTATGTAATTAAATAAAATGACTATTAATAAAATAATAGTACATAGTATTCAACGTGGACCAAACATGGTCAGGGTGATCAATTCTTGAATATCGATTTACAAGACAACCTACAGAGATGTTCAGTGACGTTGTTCAGGGTTTATTTAGAAGGATAGTCCCAAAAGCAATGCCAATTGCAAAGCAGCTGGGTATGAAAGCTATTGATGTTGTTCGTGAAAAAGGTATAGGCGCTGTTGATAATGTTGCTAGTAAAGCATTTTCAGCAATCAAAGATAGACTAGCACGATTAATACGTAGACCTGAAGCGGTCCGACCTCAGCCGGTGAAATTACCTAGCACTGAAATAATGCTTGCAAATATTAGTAAAAATAAAAATCAGGTTGCTTATCAAAAACTAGCAGAGTTGGCTGATGTACCTTTATCAAAAAAAGAAAAAAATTATAACCGCCAGTCTCATAGCAGGTGGTGGTCTCAATTGTCGAAGTGGTATTAGATAACTCCATTAATATCTGAATAACAACGGTTACTATTTTTTATGAATCAAGGCGGTAAATCAATGCAATCATGGCTGACAATGACCACAAATGCTATCCAGAGTAATATTAACGATTATTTACATGACAGATAGCCTCTCAGCAAGGTGTTTCTGCACCGCGACACATATTTATTGTATTACAAGATGCTGCACGAGTAAATGACCAAACGCGTAGTATTATGATATTTGACAATCTTGGTGTTTCTGAGATTTCATTAAGGATAAATGGACATCAAGAACCATCCGAGGATATAATACTTAATTTCGATCAAAATCATGTAGCACGTGCATATCATCGCCTTATGACGTTTATGGGGCGTGATCAAAATGTTGAAACTGGATTACAAATATCACATCTAGATTTTACAACCTTATATCCAATTTATTACTTTTCGCTCGAACATTTAGAATTGACCAGACAATCAATAGTCGATATACATTTTCGAGCTAGTATAACAATAGGAGCTATTGCTAATTACAGAGCAATTGCTGTTATACTTAGCGATAAATCAATGCTCCTTGAAGGTGCTGGTGGACGAATGTGAGTCGTTGATGCCCCAGTAGAAAATATGTAACACATAATTAGATCACTTATGAATATTATAATGTCATATAATCACGCTAATGTTATCCGGACTCCTGGTCAGATCAAAATTCTGCAATCAGCATTGAACAATAAATGTGGAATAAAAATATAATTGCAAAAAGGAACAGATGAGCGGCTCAAATAAATTATTTGACCGATCGTCAATTTAAAATCTTCAATGAAGCAAACAAATCAAATACAGGCGTCAAACTTAGTCTTTCTGCTAGCGTCATCAAATATACTTTTAAAATAGGTGGTATATTTCCCCTTCTCGCAGCTGTACCAACATTAATAGCTGCTGCAGCCTCAGCTGTTGCAAAAGCAGCTGCATTAGGCGTTGTTGAAACTGCTGCTGGAATGGCATTAAAGAAAGCATCCGGACATGGAATAAAACGAACATCCAAAAAAGGGAAGAGGTCTCAGATTGCCAGGGACCCCGCATTCTTGGTACGGAAAAGGTCTACGACAAATCGGAACAGTTTACTGACCTCGCCTATGTATAATTTTGATTTACTCGATGCTGCTAAAAAAACTTAAAAAAGAACAAACTTTAGAGGTGTTTTTATGCGCGATTAATTACCAAAACAACCGAACAATACTGAAACAGGTATTATTGATCTCGATAAAAACTCTGGACCAGCTACCCATTAGGTAGCGTATGCCATTGATCCAAGTGGAATTATCTATTTTGATTCATATGGATTAGCGCCTCCAAAGGAATTTTTAGACTACGCATACAATATGCAAAATGCTCCAGTCTGGTATTCAACGTTATCTGCACAAACATTAACTGATCCACCAATATATGGTCGTGAAGTACTTAATCTATTTGATGCTATATCAAAATCAATAAAACCACCTCATAAAATCGTGCATGATTATACCATGCTGTCACATTTAAACAAACATCTGTAAATATAACGGTAGATATTTACGGAAGATCTGCTCGTAGCAAAGCTCAAAAACAAGGTGGTTTATCTAAATATGCAACACTTGATCAGCTCAGAAATGAGATTCATGATTTATTAAATATTACAAGTATGGACCAAAATGAAATCGTTGTTTTTCAGGATAAACATGGATAATTAAAGATGAGTAATATTCAACTACCAGACGTCCTTATACGACTTCCTACTGCAGTTGCTGATAATAGCGATACTTTCACTGATCAGGGTAAAATACAAGATTCCGATCAGTCAGTTAACGATTATATAAGGAAGGCTGGCGTTTCATTTAGTGGAAATAGTATTATGAACAAAATGAAATTACATATCTTGGATATCCAACCGCAGATAACGATACTGCAACAAGGAAATATATCGACGATCAAGAATATAAGTACATATTAGCCAACGGTGGTATAATGTGTGCATTTCCCGACATGAATAATAATGGCATTAAAAATCTCAATACACCAGAATCTGTGTTTGATGCTGCAACGAAAAAATACGTCAATGGTAAAGAAATTCCAATCAGTAATCAAATTGCCACACTCAAAACTGATTTTACCGGTCACGTGAACACGTTTTTGAGTTTTCGCAGAAACATAAAAACACTCAAAAATGAATTTGTTTTTGAAATCCATCAAATTTTGATATTATACTCGCTGATATTAACACAAAACTCAACGATATTATCAGAGGAATGCCTGATATTGTTCAAAAAACGAGCCTGATTAAAATTCCTTACAATCAGATAAAAAATATCGTTTATACGGTTGCCTCTGGAAATCAGACCGGGTTGCAGCAAAACAACACTGTCAAATATACAGCAGAGGTCACAGGTGTATATAGATTGTCCATATTTAGCAGTACACAGTTTAGCAGATTTACCATATTTCCATGGCGTCACTCGACTGATGATTTCTCTGGAACCGTGTCTATAGTGTTAAACAAAGATGTCGAATAAACTTTTATGCTAATAGCAGAAGAAAAAAAACTTAACCTAAACGTCATGTTGGTATTGTCTAGAATTTGTAGCTGAAACACTGCAATTAATTACTTAACGTCATAGTATAATGGATCAAATAACTACGTCATTTATCGATGTTCAACGTCACATATATAATCAAGTATGTGAATACCTGAGCAAACTAAATAAATACTATGACCTTCAGAGAGTAAAAGTGAAAACATATCGTAGACGCATGGATGTCATTGATATAGTTGTTTACTGAGATTATGCTATTGTTGCTGTAGCCGGATTAATATTATCAACTTTAACAATGACAGCTCCAGCAATTATAACAATTATTGTTTCAACGTCAACGACTATAGCAGGCATTCTTAGTATTATTGCTGAAAGGATAGCTACATGTGCAAATGATAAATTGCGCGAATATATGATAAAATTACGCGAAGCAACAGCAACCTACTCTAAACTATCTGGGTATATTTGCACGTATCTCAGTGATGATAAAATATCTGACGAGGAGTTCGCAGCGATAATGAAAACCTATTATGAAGCATTCAGAATTGTTAGTGATTCTGGTGACATTAACCAAAAAAACACAAATGGAGAATTAAACAATAATAATAACAATAATGTCAGCGTCTGAACCTCGTTCGGTGATTGAGATGAGAGAGTTATTACAACAGATCCGCACTAATATAATTCCTCCAAAAAACTACTATGATATCAATAAGTTCGACCAATCCTGAATTCAGCGTCAACTTTCCAACTGCAATTCCTAGTAAAAGAGATATCATTAGATTAGTTACGGGTTTATTATTATTTATAGTATTAGATCAAAACCATTTGGTGGACTACAGCCAAATAATTCATTAGTATTTGCAAATATGAATAAATCTGATGGAACTCCCGATTGGCAAGTAGTTAGTATTCCAACTGGCAGTTATCCAATTGAGCAAATCAATGAAGAATTCCAACGCAGAATTAAATCTATTACAGGGAAAGAATCCAAAATAGCATTTACTGTTTATGAAGCAACTTTATCATTGGTGATTGAAATCAATTCTTCTGATTATGCTGTAGATATTAATCAAAGTTCGATTAGATTAATACTAGGTTGGCCTGAAGTTGCACCATCCTATCAAGGACCGCCAGAGCCCAAAATCGAGGAGTTTAAAACGGTGAACCAAATCGTTTTAAAGCAACCAGAATATAAAAAAAACCCGAACGAAATTATGGTTAATTCAGAATAAAATATATTACAATGCTTGATATTTAAACTAATGCATATTCTACAGGTATAGATATCCCTGTTAATGAAGATTTCTTTAAGACATATTCAAATGATGGAAAAACTGAATTTTTAAATATTTTTGATAATTTAAAAAAATTATTTTCTGCTATATCTCAGCATTATTCTGCTCCCAGATTATTTATGAAACATTATAAAATAAGAACACAACAGCTACCAACATTTTTAATAACTGGATTTGACTCCGAGGAGCTAAAAAAATCAGTTAATGAGCTTATTGATGAACATTTTAAAAGAATATGTGATTCATGGAAAAAATGAATCCCGCCACCAACAGTTCTCAGATATAATATTGACCCATATGGAACTGGTCATCAAATTTTACCTAATATTGTTAATATAACATCCATCATTGCACTAAATCTAGTATGCGATATATTTGACAGTAGTGACCTAGTTGACCTTTTAAAGTCTAACCGGGACCAGCAGGGATATATATTATACTCGTCCAGTATTCAACCACCGCCGGTCTGGCTCATTGCTTCTGATCCGAAAAGAAAACAGATCTACCTGCGTTTAGATAATCCATTATTGTCAAGAATGAATTTCAAACTCACAAATCAGGATGGAAAAAACATTGATTTGAGAAACGAAACCATATATTAACTTATATATACGCTCGTAGAGTAGTTATTATAAATAGAAGAACAAATAAAGATTTTTTAAGTTTAAATGTCAATTATTTTTATTTTAAATTATATATATATATATATATATATATATATATATATATATATATATATATATATATATATATATATATATATATATATATATATATATATAACAGTGAAAATATTTCTGATATTGTTTCTGCTATGAAAAAAATAAAGCATGACGGAATAAATTTATTTGGTAATCTTGACCCTGAAAAGAGTATATGTGACTTTGAATCATTACAGCAGAGAAAATTTCAAAATAAATTCAGATTGCCTACCAATTACCAATTCATAAAATCTATTTATAATTTTATGTTAGAATCTTTACCTATGGTAAATGACACACAAGTAAAGCTATTTGCTCCTCTTGCGCGTTCAATCGAAAAAATAAAAAGTTCATTGTCTCACGAATACGAAAGAAAAAAATGATAGACAGTCGTGTAATGCAATTGAGAATGATTATGTTTTTTGATTCTATAATAAATGACAGCGAAACTGAAGATAGCAACAGTGATGGCTGGCCCATAAATGTAGTTGTGGCAAAACAAGACCCTTGGCAAGATTGATACAGTCGAACTATATACAGTAAAAATAATATTGTTCTCAGTTAAGAGAGCAAATTTATTATATGTATTCCAATATAATCCTTTGGTCATACTTTATTGAATAAGCAGATTTGTATGTTTTATTTGCTACAAATTGTATCGATTGTGGATGAATGTCAAAATATATGGCAGCTGCACGAATTGATGGGGAATTTATTTCTTGGTCTGTTTCTGCATTTATGGATTTAATCGCTCTTTTTCCGAATACTTTTCACCTTTCTGTATTTCCGTGTCTGGAATTTCTGACTGCGTAATAGCTTGCAGATTAGATAATTCGTTGGTCTCTGGATTCTCGAGCAAGTGATCAATTACAACACCATCTTTAACGACTCCAAACTAACACAAGTAGATGAACTTATGTAAGAGATAATTTTTATTTCCACTGATACTAAATGTAAAATAACCAAATTTATCAAGACTACCGACTGGTTTTTCTATCTACTAACATTATTTTGAAATCTCGTCAGATAATCCTATTCTGTCTTTATAGAGGATTTACCTGTCGATGTATTTTTTTTTGTCATAATAACGTTTCAATTCTCTATAATTTTTACTACCACAATTTGCACATAATTGCGTATTTCCTATAACTCCAATACCACACTGAACACATGGTTTTGGTCCGGAACTTCCATGTTTGATGCTCTGCATATGATTTCATTGATGATGGTGCTGTTCATGTGTGGTCAACTTTCAGAGTTGGAACGGTTATTAATATAATGAATGACGAACGATGAAAAGTAATTATTAACCACCTTGATAATCAACAATATTTTATTTTAATAAAATATATTGTAGAGACTGACGATGATATTTGAATATTTCGTGATAACAGAGATCCCGTTCATATACAGTCGGGAAATAATATCGTTATATAAAATAAAATAATAAATCCAAACCTGGAATACTGACTGGTATTGATAGACCGTATTTTGAGCGAGGGTATACTGTTACTGCTGTAGTGTATGGAATTTATTCGCTGAATGATAAACCTAACATTGAGGATCTCAAATCTATGAGACTGTCAGAGTCAAAAATAAACTGTGTAGCTGAGCGTGTCACAGAACATTTCACAAGTGAGATACGTGGTAATGGCTTAACAGATTTAAGACGTAATAAAATATGCAAATGTGCAGAAAATATTTAAAGTTCTGGTGCATCTATTAATGTTGTTGCTGAACTAGAAAAGCTAGTAAGATTTCCAATAACAGTAAAAACACTAACAGGAGAGATATTATACGAACCAAAATATACAAAAAATGGAAATCCTATAACAATCGTTGAGCATAATGCACATGCATGGATTGATGCTGTAACAATATTACACGAGACAGAATGGTTAAATTTTATAATGTTCTAAGTATTTGATTTTATCAGTTGGTACGGTCAAATATTTGATATTTACCATACAGAATCTCTTTATGAAGAAATTAGAAATCTTGCACTAAAATATACTTCTGACGATGTCAAAATTAGACAAATATTGAACAATTGTTTTACCGTACCATCGGTCGCTGTCCATTTTGCTCTGGAGAAAAATTAATGGAAACAGACAAGATCAGAATTTATTGAAGATATACAAAGAAGTTGCATAGAATATGGACACGGTGGATTATGGAATACTAAATACGATTATAATGATGTTATCTCAGTCGACATGGCTGCATGTTATCCTGGGAGTTTTCTTGGATATGGTAAGTGCTCTAAATATTTTGACAGACTCAGACACCCTACACAATGAAATAACCAGAGTTTCGATAAATGGACCCTTACTAGACTTTTAATTAACCGGATTTGCATGTATAGAATCATTCGAGTTCGCAAAAGATCTCCATCCGATTATTTAATGTTTGGTTTGATAGACATTTTTCAGAAAAATGTTGGACTCCAATAGTGCTATTAAGATATATGCTTGATGTTGGAATTTTAGTATCGTTGAAGGTAAATGAAGCACTTATATCCTATAGTCCACAAAAACAAGTTTGGTTACCAGAACTAGACAGATTTAATGTAGAAGATGCCACGAAAAAGAAATTCATGATATTGCCAAAGATGACATTATTAAAATTATTAATAATATACGTAAATGTAGGGTGGAGCACGATGAAAAACATGCAAAAGATCTTGGTAGAAAGATAATCGGTAAGTTTACTCAAGGCATTTCATGTGGTGTATAAACGACACTGTACAAGATTGATTATGGACGATGCTGAGCTAGATTTTATAATCGTTGATACAACGGAGAAAAACACATTTATAAACCGATGTAATGCTTTTTTATCGGAATGGACCAAACTAGGTACTATTGTGAGCTATATTGAGGGAGACTCACCACAGTTTACTATCTACTAAATCTACTATCGATGATAAATAGATTTCCTCATTACTCTGTTAGAGTCGCTAAGGATTCATTTATATAAACAAAAAATGTAAGGATTTATTAAAGCTGCTACTCGGTAATGGTAAGTGTGGGGAACATGGAGGATAAAACAAGAAAATATACAGTTATTCTGAATTTGCTGACGTTGAAATTAAGGAAATATATTACAGAAATAATAATCAAATATCAGTCATCTGCACCATCTGTGTACGATCCTGTGGCTAGACATAAAACTGTAAAGGGTCAGGTAAAACAACTCGTGTGATTAAAATATTTTTGAACAACCATTAAGATATGATTGTTTTGACACCTACACATAAACTCGCCTGAGAGATAAAAGAACTAGGTCTAAAACATGCACGTATGATAGTGTCTTTAGATGGTGTGGAGACACATGGACTCCTGCGCGAATGGGTGAAAAATATATACCTAAGTATATTATATTGGACGAGATAGACACGGTGTCGTTAGAAACACTAAAAACATTTCTTGAATGGTTATTGACAAAACATACTGCTGTGATTATGTGTGGCGATCATGGTCAACCACCGCCCTTTGTTGGACAGTCTCCTCATGAATGGCTAAAGAATAATGTAGATTATTACGAGGAAATGAATGATGACCAAAGAGCAACTGATGAGCCACTGAAGGAGTTTAAAAGATTAATCAGACTACAGCCAGATAAAATAGAATGTGAGATAATACATAAAGTAATTCCAGAAAATATCATGAATGATTCTTGGACTTTATGGAGACCCGCTGATTTGATCGTCGCAAGTAGAAAGATAGTTCGTGATGAATTGCAAAAGAAATTATTTACGTTACATAAAGAAAAGTTTTCACATCTACCTGTGATATTAAATAAACGTGACTTTGATATTGATACTGAATTTATTATGACACAAAAACAACTACATAATAATCACTATGCAAGTTGTAACACAATAATGTTATGGCAATATTCGAATAATAATCAAAGACAACTTATCGTAGACAGAATTAATAGTGATCTTCGTCATACACGTGAAAATGTGATGCTGACCTGTATTGAATGTAATCGACGCCGGGGCGAAATTTACAAAAGTGAACGTGGTGGTAATTGTGTATTTGCAGCAATAACCTGCAATTGTTCACTCACAAATCCACGTTGAGAGGCAGTAGAATCTAGTCTGTATATGGCCGGTCTTCCAGTGGAACTAACCACGCTAGAAATTGTATGTGTGGTCACACTCCAGATAGGGTCAGTAGCTCGTTTCTTCCTCTCTCCAGCTCCCCTGGTTCGTATAAATATCTCACAATTACATTACCTAATACTGGTTGTTGACCTCGTTGTCCGTATCCATCGCTATGGGGTATATATTTTTGTTATTGCATTAGAAGGTTTCATGGAAGTTGCACGAGTAATTTCATTATTTAATACAGATATCACATTTGGTAACATTGCAACCCATTCACGAGATCTCTCACCGGACGTAAAGTTAGTAGATATTTTCTTCGCGTATTGATATCAAAAAAACCGCTCAGCAAGTGTTCGCTTAAATCGTTCAACGATTGCTTGATCACGATGAATTTCAGTATGCCTTCGTCTGATTTTAACGTTATTTTTTTATCAAAGATGATACTGTGCCAAGAAATTCTTTGCCAGGATCAGCTTGTAATAGCTGTGGCCATCATAGACCACCACGTTGATAAATTCGCTCAAAGGCAGAAATAACTTCAGATGCTGTCTTTGTTGATAATGGTTTAGCTTCTTTATATCCTCTTGCAACGTCAACAAGTCAATGCGTATTTGTACTTTCGTCCACGTGTTTTAATAATATCGTGTGGTAAAGACAAAATATCTGCTTGATGAATTTCGTTAGGAACACTGACATCAAAATATGCGTATTGAATTTTTTTTTTGGTGGTGGTAGCTTAATTTGCCATATGGTCTGTCGTGCTAACCAATTTGCAGCAACAGAACGTGAAACATTTTGTGCTTTAGCAAGTTTAGTGATCGCTACTTTGCCTCTCCAATGCCCTGTTGGGCTATAATAAATGGATTCCATTATAATAATTATATAATTAATTACCAGCCCCTAACATTATTTTACCTTTCCTAAGCAACGTCGTGAATATGACATGCTTGATCAATTATATTTACTGGATACTCTCCTGGTCTTGGTTGATCTTGATCATCAAGTCGGATATCAAGTCTAGTTCCTGGACCTCAGTAATTATATCCATGAAGGTGTTTCTCGCCAACATATTTAGCCCATGGTAATGCAAGTAATTTTCCTAAAGAAGCAGCAATATCTCCACCTGTCTTTGTCCCTGAATCTGACATGGAGATAAATTTATATTTTTGTGTACCACATTTCACGCATTTACCTGTTAATACACGTCGTTTATTTTTCGTTATTATCGTTGTCAATCCAGTGGTGGATGTAGATGATTTACATCGAACACAATATAGATTCATACTATTAATAATATGGATACAATAATTGACTTTTCGGCGACATGAAAACAGGAACCAGTGAAGTAAAACAATTATTATGAAATTTAATAATGAAATGGCTGAGATAGAGCAAACTATGTTTAAAAGCACCATCTGTAGATGATCAGCATTGTTACGAAGTACTTAAACATTTTAACGAGAAAGCAAATTCAGTTAATAAAGACGGTGACGATATTATTGATTTTATCACAGATATAGATCAAGCCCCATCTGTAGATGACTTAGATGGATTCATTAATAATCGGGTAGTGTACGATGATGTGATGTTGGACAAACAATCTAATCCAGCTAAAATATTTTCTCGAGGTAGACATAAAATCACTGACGTGGTTTATGTTACACACGAATACACACAAATAACAAAGGTGATCAGAGATAACTGTAATATTTTAGTTGTGTTTAATGGAGTAGATAATTATACTCTACAGAATATTTATTATACTTGATGTTCAGGGGATATGGACATGAACAAATTTAAAAACTTCTTTTCAAAAGCACATGCTGTTCCGTTTGGATTTATAACAATAAATCTACATGATCCAAGATCAAGGTATCGTGTAGGTATGAATACAATCTTTGGTTAATTCATAGCAGCAGGGGTGGTGAACGACAACAATTAAGTCACTTTGCATGTAAACAAAATCTTGAAAACATACGTCAACAATTAAAAAACAAAACTGGGCTAACCTCATTACTTTATTATGCGGTTTATTACCGGTTCTTCACCATATGGAAATAGAAAAGTTAGAGACTTTGGTTTAGCGTTACTGACCTATTTTTTTCCAGCCAGTTGCAGGAACCTTTATTTTTCGTAAAGGACTCGAGCAAGAAGATGTAGGGTTCACCCCCTGCTACTGAGTGACATAGAAATAATAAAAGCAATGCTAATCACTGCAGGATTCTATCCAAATGCCCAGTTTCATGATAATAACTATTATTATCAAATTTTACTTAACTTCTAAATTTAATTTATTATATAATTATAAAGAGGAGACGACAAAACAAATACAAGTAAAACATGTTATTTTTTATTTTTCTTTAGTGCACCGTCTCACTATAAAAATAATTTATAGATTCCAAAATGTTAAATCTCTATTTTTTCTTTAAAGTGAATTAAATGCATATCCAACAACGTATATATGTATAGATATGGATGCAGATGTGTACTTGTATGAAATGTGTATAGGTTATATAAGTATAGAGGTATGAGTGATGGTAAATGTGTGTGTGTGTGTGTGTGTGTGTGTGTGAAAAGTGAAATGTGAAAACTTTGGATATATTTTTGAATAAATTGCCGTCCTTACAAAACACATTATAGCAAGCACACATTATAGCATGTCACATATTGCACACACAGGACATAGGTCACATAAAATTTGAAGACGGGGAGTGACTCCGAGAAAGTAATTGAAAATTAATCGGATGAACGAACTTTTTAGATACACTAGGAAATAAATATCATGTCAAAAATTAACTTTAAATAAATTTTTGCTCAAAAATTTTATATATAAAAAGATATATCACACCGCATCTTGGGGAAAACATGAATACATGAAATACTTTTAAATTTTTTGACTAAGTAGTGGGGGGCACCTGTCTGTTGCCCTGCTCCAAAAAAGATGTAATCATAGATAAAGAAATTGGGTAGGGGGAGTGGGATAGATATGGGGTGGAAAATGCAATGTAAGCGACTTGGTACACTACTGCCTAATTATGTAAAAAGGTTTTTATAGCGTTGTAATTTTTGGATAGTCAAAATGTTGGAGTTGACTAGTCAATTAATTACTAGTAAGAATTTGGTAGATAGTAGTCAATGTTGGTGGAGTTATAGCGGAGTCGTTGTTCAACCAGTCATTCAACCAGATAACTGGGTCAGTCAGTCAGTTTGATCTAATTTGAGCTAGTTAATTACGTGATCAATTTGATATTTTGGGCTATTTTATTGTATGTTTGTTAGTTGTGTATTTTATATAGTGTGGTTAGTTCAGTATTTATTAAAGTGAGAGATAATGTAAGTAGTGGGCAGTTCCCGTGTTATTTGGTGTCCTGTTTGGTAATGTTGTTTTGTGTTCCTACTCTGTGCTAAGTGTTGTTACAGAACGTATCGATTTTCCCATCCGCGGCATTCAATCAGATTACAGGGATGACCCCGTAGCGTATGTTCGTTGTAACTTTCTGCATTGATTATATATTCTCTGCTTTGAGAGGATTGGAATTGTGCGTGTTAACAGCCAATCAGTCGTGAGCTGTGGATCAATCAGCGTTGGCCTTACCTACATGAATCGGTTGTATAAGTGATGCCGAACGATCGAAAGATTTCAATCCGTTTTGTAGATAAAGGTGTATATTTGTATATTGTCTGCAGGTGAACAATTTAACAGGGGGGGGGTAAATAGATTCTGGCTGGAAAAAGGAAAATAAATGACTAAGTAGTTTAAATCATAATGATGTGGAATAAATGTAGTTATAGTGTTGCATTTAATAAATATCCGATAGTCATAATATTGGGTTACATAGTCAATTAGTCAATTAATTCTAGTAGTAAGTATATATTTCTGCCTCCCCCCAGTGTCGTTACAGAGTTGATTGAAAATTCCAATTTTGGCACCCAATCAGGTTGTAGTGGTGACCCAGTAGCGTTTGTTCGTTGTAAGGTTTTGTATTAACTCAGTGTATCCTGCTTACAGAAGATTGAAATTGTGTGTTAACGGCCAATCAATTGTGAGCAATGCACTGATCAGTGTGAGCCTCCCATATGTAGGTCGGTCACTCCATCAACGGCGATTGATTGTCTTCGATTCATTCATAGATTTAATAATGTAGTTTTACATTGTTATCGGGAAGCGCAAGTGGGCAGGGAAAATGAAATATAATATATAGTTGTAGCGATGCAATTAGCAAGAATAGATAATATATTGATATTACCTAGTCTGTTTACTTTTAATGGTAAGTCGGAAGATGACAGATATAGAGGAACGATTACTTTCGTGTTTTAATTAGATTACCGGTGATTATTAGTTAACTCGGCTATAGATAGATACTATCTTTTATGAGTACTTATCTTCAAGTTATGTTGATGTTATCGAGCGAAGCAGATTGAAATGTTCGTAATTAACCAATCGGCTGTAAGCTTTGTTCCAATCAAATTTGGTTTTGCGGACGCCAGTCTTCCACTCTGGCGGTCTCTGGGCTATTGTATCATCGTAAAGTTCCAATCCTATTCGGAGTTACTAATCGAGTGTGTTTCCTGGTGCTAAAGAAAAAATTATATTAGGTTGTATTCCTTTGATGGAGGTAGGGATTGTTGTGTGAGGTTTTTATTACTATGTGTGCGCGTTTGAGGTGCCCTACTGTTATGTGCTATTGTGATATGTTTATTTGTGGTGAGAACGTATGTTTGTATATCTATTTTTAGATTCCCTGATATACAATGGGAAGCTATCTAGCATTACTCTGGATGTTTACCTGGGCAGGTGTATGCGCATTAATCGATTCCTATTTGGAGTTTTGTAAGCGCGGTTTCGTTAAATTTTCTATCTTTACAGAGGAATAAACGTGATGTTTTATATCGTTTTTATCGTATATTTTAGGATTATGCATATTTATGGCTTGTTACTGCGGGGAATCGGGAAGGTCGGAAAGTCTTACTTACCTTTTGTCCGTGTTGAGGAAGCTGTATCCTCTTGGTTTTTGTTTCCGTGAATTTTCACTTGTGTGGTCCGTAGTTCCCAAAATTCTTACTTGTTATTAGCAGTATTATTAGTTGGGTGTCCTCTACGATGTGGATATATTTCCGTATTCCCCCCACTGCTTTTGTATCCTTGGTATAATCCCTGTTCCTTAGAATTTCCTCGAAGAATCGTGAGCGTAGTTGAAACACGTCTTGCTTCTTTCAACAAAATCACAAAACAATCGTAATGTTAGGGCAGGTAGGTAGGTAGGTAGGTAGGTAGTTATTAGGGTTGGATTGGTTTGGTTTTTGTTATTATAGTCCCGAACTGCTCTCCTATCTGGCGGTAGTCACTTTAAGAAGGCACTTGGCACCGAGCTGCTCTTTTCTGGAACTAGCAAAGGTCACCAACCAGACGTTCTACATCTCTCCCACGACATACTCACATCTAGGTCTCCCACCAGAGCCCCAAATCACGCCCACAAAGTCACCAAAAAGCCCACTTGACTTTATCTCAGTCAGGCAGTCTAGCGAGTCAAATTGTAACGAGTTGTGCCTACGGGTGTCCCTATGCCAATGTTGTGTAAGCCACCTAAGCAATTTACCAAATATTGCAGAGTTGTGAATTTGGAATAAAATCATGTTGGAATTTTATGTATTTAGCGTACTTATAAGGGCAGAAAGTATACCCAATCTGTAGGGTGTTTGTCACCCGTTTTAAATTTTATTCCCAAGTAGCAAGGTCTGGTCGTTAAATTTGGACCGATTTTCAATAGATTTATGTTTGCTTGATGGTCTTCTAGGGCCGAAGTGAAGATTGAGTTTGTAAATAATACTCTGGACAGTTGGCCACCCAGCCCGGACTGTCCTTGTCTATATAGCTTGTCCGTGTCCAGCGAGGGAGTTGTGGGATAGTAGGAAGAAAGCTGTGTGTCCTTGGTTGTCCCTTACCTTTGATACAATGCCAAAACCTGTAAGGTGTTTTGTGTGTGAGTGCGGGTTGGGGGATTGTGGGACAGCAGGTAGAGCTTCCTGTACTGACCCTTACATGTGATTTAGGCGACTGTTGATCAGATATTTCTTTTTATATAGGCAATGAAAGCCATCAATATTTTAAAAATGGCAGTTCAATTGTCTGATTGGCAATACTAGTCATTTATTTTCATATAGGCAATTGTGTTTACAGATGCACCCGACAATTGCAATGGCCTTTGCGGTTGTTCTTTCTTGTGTGACAGTTGCTGACAAGGGGGCTATCCGTGCCCTTGTGTCTTGTTTAACCTAAGCCATTTAGATACATGATAAATGGAGCTGGAGAAAGGCTTGCACCTTGCCTTAACACACTTACCATACCCAAAAAAATCGGATTCAAACAAGATTGGACTTTATGATACTTACTATATATATATATATATATATATATATATATATATATATATATATATATATATATATATATATATATATATATATATATATATATATATATATATATACTATATATTATTCTAACTATTCTTTCTTTAACATTGTTGTCTAATAAATATATTCACTGACCTATTTTACAACATGTTGTCAAACCTGCTACTACACTACTACAAAAATCGATTTAAACACAAACTAATCTCATCTTACAAGCCCTACCTCGATGATGACATAACTTGAAATCTTGGATGATGAAATCTTGGAGATTTCAAGGCAAAGCCAATCATTATGTCTGGCAGAAGGAAGAGAGGAAAGCCAGTCCTTTAATACATCGAATCTTTCGCCCTAACAAGACAAAAATATAGGACGCAAGGAGGGAGATTACCCCACGCACCTGTGCACTACAAAGACGTATATACCTAGTTGCAGAACTTTTGATTTTCCAAAACTGTGAACACCTAAACATACATAGCACGGAAAACAAAATCTTGTTCGATTAGTCCGATTCAATATAAATAGTCACATCTTAGATAAACAACAATATAAATCCAGTTCTATAATTGTATTTCAGAAAAGTATGACGACAACCACAATGGGATTACTTGTCGTAGCAGAGAGAAGGACGTGCACATAGGCCTGTTGACCTTAAGGTGATCAATCAGAAGAAGCACCCGCTTGCCGACTTAAAACAAAGTCACCGCGCAAGTCACACTTATCATCAACCCAACATATATCATCACTCAAAAAAGTCCTGTGGCGACAGGCAAGCGACGAAGATCCAGGCGTGGGTACACTGGCAGCTGAAGCCGCAAACCTACACGCAGGCTGCTCATGCCATTAGGATCGTTCACCACTGACACAGAGAAGCAGTAGAGTCGACAGCCTCCTGAGCGAATGAGCAGCCCTCTACACTGCTAACCACCTTGGCATGAAGAAGGAGCTAAAATGGTACGCAAAATATCACCTGCATAAAACATTCCTAGCCATTTTACCGGGGCTGGCGGGAACACTTTTTGAGCGGTCGAAATCCAAAGACGAAGGTGAGGATTGTTTCTCTCACACTTGGTTCATCGAATTTGCGCACCTTTTTGAACAGAGACGACTTGGATAGACCCCAGAGGAGAACTGCCCTTATTGGATAGAGACGACTTGGATAGACCCCAGAGGAGAACTGCCCTAATAGTAAAGGATCTGGACAGGTACATGGGCATTGTTGCTTTGAATGAGACCCAGCATGCAGGAGATGATAATCTCTGAGAAAGAGGCTCATTATCCACCTTTTTGGAGCGGTCGAGGAAGTGAAGAGCGCCATGATGCTGGTTAAGGCTTTGCAGTGAAGACAGCAATGCCTGGAAAATTCTCTGGACCTCCAAAGGGAGTAAACAACAAACTCATTACTATAAAACTCCCCCATTTTCTATAAAATAGCACCTTATTATCATATGTATCTACGCTCTAACCATGACTAACCCGGATGAAGTGAAGGCAAAGTTAAATGAGGATATTCTCATCGTCATCTCTGAAGTTTATATGGCAGATCAGTTCGTCATTCTTGGAGATTTCAAGGCAAAAGTAGGCTTTAATCATGTTGCTTGGGATGGAGTGCTAGGAAAACACGGAGCTGGCCACTGTAACAGCAACGGTCTCCTCTTGCGCTAAGCATGGACCATGATCACCAATACAATATTACGGCCCCCTACCCTTAAAAGGACGAGATGGATGCACCCTCGCTCTACTTACTGACTTCTCATGAACTACGTCATTGTCAACAGACCGACAGTCAGGATGTGCGTGTGACCAGGTCCTTATGCGGCATTGAATGCTAGACATACCTCTTCACCACCAAGTTCAACATCCGCATTCATACCAAAAGACACAAGCAGAGAAAGAAGGCTCATAAAAGACTAAACATCATTAGGCTGTAACGCAGTACGAAACAGTTGCCCTGGAAGAACGTCTGAAATCCACCCCTCTGGACAGTCAAAATGTGGAGACCGACTAGTTAGTATTCAGAGATCAAGCAGTTGCTGGATAAGAAACACCGCCTGCATCAAGCTAACTCAATAGCCCCAAGTCCACCTTCAGCAAAGATGCGTGCAACAATAATCGCCGAATTGTACAGAAAAAACAGCGACAGATTCGAGACACATGAATAGGCAACAAAACTGATGAGATCCAGTGCTACTCAGACAGGCGCGACATGAAGAACGTTTACAATACCCTGAAAAACGTGTATGGACCTACATCCTCTGGATCATTGCCCCTTCTCAGCGTAGACAGAAACACTATAATTGTTGACAAAGAGAAGATTCTTGAATGATGAGCTGAACACTTTGACAGCGTCCTGAATTGCCCTTTATCCGTCAAAGATGAAGTCATCAGTCATCTACCCCAGTTAACCATTAACCATTCACTAAATAACCATCCAACCTTGCTTGAGACACAGAAAGCAATATTTCTGCTCTCTACTGGCAAAGCCACTAGTTCAGACTCCATTCCACTGAAACATATGAGGAAGGGGGCACAATCCTGACAGAAAGGCTCCACCAACTATTTTTACTGATGTGTCAGCAAGAGACAATCCCACATGAATTCAAAGATGTTTCCATAATCCACCTGTATAAATGCAAAAGAAACAGCCAGGCCTGCTACAATCACCGGGTTATATCCTTGCTCTCAATCTGCAGGAAAGATACTGACCAGAATTCTATAGAATCGCCTCAATACGCTTCTTGATTAAAGACTTCTAACAGAAAACCAGTATGGCTTTCGGAAAGAACGTGGGAGGATCGACATTTTGTTTGCTACATTGTGAAATCTCAAGAGAAAAACGCCGACCATTTCTCCTTCTAAGTAGACTTGACAAAAGCCTTTGATACTCTCAGCAGAGAAGGATCGAGGAAGGTAATGGCCAAGAACGGGTGTCCGAAAAGTTCTTTATCCATGGTGCACCATTTCCATGACAACGTTTAGGCACGAGCCCAGGAAAATGGAGGGATACCTGAACATTCCCAGTGACCAATGGCGTCAAGCAGGGTTGTGTTCTGGCACCAACACTGTTCAGTCTATTGTTCTTCGCCATGCTCAGTACCACTTCCGGAGACGGAGATGGAGTCGGCATCAGGTACCTTACAGATGGAAAACTGTTGAACATAAAAGAGGCTTCATACAAAAACCAAGGTTATGACAGAAAAACCATCAGGGAGTTCCTTTTTGCAGATGACTGTGACCAAAATGCTGGCTAAGAATACGATTTGGAACAAGGCGATGACAAGTTCTACAGCTACTGCACAACCTTTGCTCTCACAATCAGTACAAACAAGACTAAAGTCCTGTCTGAACCGGCCCCTGGAAAGCCCTATGTTGAGCCCCACATTATCATCAACAAAAATCTCAACGAAGTGAATCACTTCAACTACCTTGGCAGAATACTATTAGGGTGCGTCACTATTGATGATGAGGTGAACCACCGCATTGCTGGAGCCCGCGCAACCTTTGGTAGACTGTATGCCATCGTCTAGAATAGAAAAGGAATCAGCATAACGACCAACTAAATGTCTACAGGGCAGTAATGCTCCCCTCAATAATTTACGCACGCAAAACGTGGACGGTGTATCAGCACCATGGCAGGATGCTGAACCACTTTTACACCAGACGTCTTAGGAAAACCATCAATATCAAGTGGCAGGACAAAGTTCCAGACACCAAAGTACTCGCACAAGCAGTTCTTCCCATTCTCAACACCATCTTGATGCAGTTCCAGCTAAGATGGATATGATGTACGCATGCCAGATCATCGGCTGCCTCAGAGTCTCTTTTTTGGCTAGCTACAGCAAGGACAGCAATCCCATGGAGGTCCTAAGAAACACAAATCAAAGACAACTGAACGCTTCTTTGAAAGCTTTCAACATAAACCCAGATTCATGGGAGCAGACAGTCAGTGATCGAGTCACTTGGCGTTCCTCCGAGCACAAAGGCTCCAAGTTATGCAAATCCAGCAGGACAGCAGCTGATTAGCTGAAGAGATAATACAGGAAAGCTCATGCCATCATCCCTCCTGGAGATGTATCACTCATATCTTGTCCCTCCTGCAAACAAACCTTCCGTGCAAGGATTGGCCTCATCAGCCACCTGCGCACAAACAGAACATCCCTCGGATGATGAGAGTGGTCTTCGTCGACTCGACGGACGAACAACAACAGTGGTTTGGTAATTAACTAAATATTCTCTAACTCTTAATCCTGAATAGCATATAGATTACATCTGTAACTGTTTCTGCTGGAGTTGTTACTTGAAGTCTTTTGGAAGATTATACGAATAGAGTGGACAGTAATCTTATAGGATTCTTTGGGTTAAGCTTTGACGTGTTTCTCATCCTATCTTCGAGAAGAGAACGTTTTCGTATTTAATTCACACGTCATTTGCACCAATAGGGTCAAATACTTGAATTCAGGTGTTGTTCAAATCTTATCTTTTGTATAACTTTACAAACTTCCATTGAATAGTAACATTTCTATCAAACATGCTAAATGGTGTGTTTTAGGATATTGCATGATTGAGAGTAATAAACTATTAACAAGCGTCAATTGGTTTCTGTGTTTACGCTTGACTACCTGCACTCGTCATGCATGGTAATTTTCAGCTGTTGTTTAGTAATTAACACATTGCTGCACCAACCAAAGTACTATTATCTTCCATTAACTTCCAAGTTATTTCGAAATATATTCTCTGCAATGAAATAAACAAATTTCGATCATATTCAAGTGGATTTGTGAAATATATATACTTTTTATAATGACCTTTTACAGCTATGTAAAGTTTCATTTAAGCTACGTGAAGTAAGAGCAGTTTTGACTGGTAGAATCCAATGCTTAAAAGTCTGCCATTTACACTATAACCTAAAACAAATGTTCCCTCCCTTTTCATGACATATTCTATTTTGCTAAAGGTTTCTTCTCCAAATTCTCTTCAGCCTTTGTATTTTTCTATTCTAAAACGTTTCTTGTAAAGCTGTTTTGTTGATGCCTAGTTTGATTTTAGAGATTTTATTGCATTAGGCATCCAATTATATCTGCTGTAGTTGTTTGCCATGAAATGGAGAAAACTGCAGTGACCCTTTTGCTACAGGTTTTGTAAGATCGCACTGCTTTTATAAGGGTATAACTACTTATAACAGAGATAGACATATGTTATTGGAATAAACTCCAAAAGCATAAATTAGTTGTTGCTATTATGTCTTATCTGAGCTGATTTTAGCTCAAACTTAAAATTAGATAACTTTTAATTTTTCTTGACCATGTCTTAATCTTCAGCTTTTGCTCTTTCAACTTCATGAGAACGCTATTCAGGTTATTTCATAGTTTCAACTATGTCTGGGTCTTTCTTCGTTTGTGATTCATCAGCTTGATGCGTTGCTTGTTTGATGTTCTAAATCCATTCTTTACTTAGCGTATTCAGATGTTTTCACAAAGCAAGGAAATTATACATCAGAAAGTAATAATGTAAACAGGAGTGCCAGGTACCATGCGGCATTATTATGATCGTTAATCGAAGAAAAATCCATGGAAAATCGACACAAAATCTATGGAAAACGTGCTGTACTGAAATTTCATTAAATTATAAAGGTAGAACTAAACAAAATAAATGTTTTTAGAACTCAAGTTATTTTACTACTTTGGTTGAGATTCTCGATTTATTGCAAAAACATTATTTTTTAGCCTGAAATAGATCACTGTAAAGAAACAATGTTGAATATTTATGTTTCTGTTAAACTCTTAATCTACTTAAATATTGATTCATTCCGTATCAAGGTCAGTTGGTTCTGATGGTTCGCATACGACGCGCACTTTATTCACTCTATCCTAACAGTTTTGGCTTTGGTCACATTTTAACATTGTTTACAAATTAGAAAGGGCAAACCTAGAGCTAAAATGGTTGTTTTCAGTGCAAATACGTGTTCTGCGCCGTGTCTACATGATAATTACGTGTCATTTCTTTCAAGAATCAGATTCTGTACTACAGTATTCCCAAAACGAGCGACATAGCATCAATATGTGATCAAATTTAAACAGAGGCGAGATAAAAATGCAAGGTTTCCAGTAGATTATGGGATGTTCTATACAACTCTCACCCCATTCATTCTGACATAGAGAAGAAAAAAATCAATTTTATCTTCAAATGGGCAAGCGGAAAATAAACATTTACATTTGACTATTGTTACAACTTTTCACTTATGTTTGTGCTAGATAAATAACCTTACCAGGCCTAATAATGCACAGGATTGGGAGAACATATATGATTCAATGATGGGTGATTTCAGATATCAACTCATTTTGTAGTTTAGTAACAGTAGTTTTTAGATGTTATGATTTTGTAAGACCTGAGATCTAGATGGAATGGTACTACGCTAAGAAAAATATTAGTTGAAAAACATTCATCGCACATTTTAGGAATCAGCTGGCCTGCAAAGACTAATCTTTCAAATAAAATACATACATAGCCCCTTTTCCTTTCATTCTTGTATTAAGGAGTAATTTGCATCATAAAAATTAAAACTGAGCCCAATTTATATTTAGGTTACTAATTTCATAAAGTTCATTATAAAGTTATATGTCTGAATCGAACCTAGAAAACTTAACTAGCGAAGAAGTGAACATTACATGCAAACGTTTGTCAATTATCATCGGCGAACTCCTCAAAAGTGTTCGCAAATGAGTTCGTACTTCAACACATCATTTAGGTAAAAAATCACGGTTACTGTGTTAAAAGAAAGACACTATTTGCTTTAAATCTTTTTAAACTTTAATATCATGGGTAATCATATCTAACCATGACAGTTTGCATTGTGAGGTTTGTTTTCATAGGGACTAATGTAAATATTTGGGTATTAATTTAGTTAATCCATCACAGGTTTTGCTTACATTTATGCTTCCTACGTCTTTTCACTCGGTTGTTCAGAGTTAAAAGAGAAAAGATTCTAACCGTTTGTATTTAGATTGAAAATGAAGCATATCAATCCTGCTGTTGACATTGACTTTTAAAATATATGACAATTATTGCAATGCATGGGCATTTATTCCCTTGAGTGGATTGACTTTATGATGGTGACCTGGTATTTTATAGTGTTTTTAAGGAATTTTGATATCGTTTACAACTCGAATATTGCTGAAAGTCATAAATTATTTCTATAATTACGATGAGGCAGTAGCTGAACGTGACAATCCCATAGACAATGTTCGGATTTGGCTGGTTTAGAAATGCAATTTTTATACCAGTGTTTCTTCTAATTGGTTGCACCTGGAACAATAAAACAAATTTCATTTTACATTACCAGCCTAATCATCTGTACTAAAAGAAAAAAGAAAGATGAAGCTAGAGACACGAGTGAATTAGACGGCATTGTTGAACTGCTGTAAATAGTTAAACCACTGGAGATCAGCCATGAGAGGTGATAATACTAGTCGCTTAAAGCAAATGGTTGTAACAGGTATTACGTATAAGAGGTTTTGGTGTAAGGACTTAAAACTGTTGCTTTGTGGTAGGTAAGAGAGCCGCTGAGGTAATCTTTAAACCAAATTTAACAATACAATTGTCAATCAAGGTATTGAGTACATCCCTATGGATGTTTCTCCATGTGAAGTGCTTTTATTCAGCCTAAGGCAATAACATATTCAAGAAAAACTGTGAATACACTATTAAAATAAGATTACTTAAGTTCATTATATACATGCGTGACTTAACTAGACATTTGATATAATTTTACATTTATTTAAGTTCAATTTCCATATAATTTAAATTACAGCATGTATACGCATAATTCCCTTAAAGTCAGCTGCTCAAAGTTTTCTTCAATTTTTTCCATGTACTTTAACTACATCACATAAGTCCCCCAACGACAGATAGGTAACAAGTATGCTTTTACTCAGCTGCATTGTCACGTTCATTCTATGTATGTATGTATGTATGTATGTATGTATGTATGTATGTATGTATGTATGTATGTATGTATGTATGTATGTATGTATGTATGTATGTATGTATGTATGTATGTATGTATGTATGTATGTATGTATGTATGTATGTATGTATGTATGTATGTATGTATGTATGTATGTATGTATGTATGTATGTATGTATGTATGTATGCTATTTAAAATAGATTAAATGACCTTACATTTTTGGAACAGCTCTGAACTTGTTCAAATGAAAAAAGCCTTTGGTCGTGTTATACTAACTTAGAGAAAGTTACTAACGTATTCAAGGTATTATTAACTTCGTTGAAATGAGTTATAGTTTCGTGCACAAGAGTTAAAAGTCAAAACACTGCTAAACTATAATAAAATATGTATTCACTGATCAGTATACAGTGATGAAGTACCAAATAAAAGTACAGAAATTTGTCACAGTGCGCTTTGTCTAACGTTTATATTATTTTTAAGAAATTAAACACGTTTTGTAAGTCTTAAATACATTTGTTGGCGAAAGCTTAACATTTTTATTAAAGATATTTAGTTCATATAAAAAGAGACTACGAGTTATGATTTAGTCAGCAAAAATGTAAACTGCTCTATGACAAACACCTTATATAAGGTGCAGACATTGTATTTTCTTTTGTCGCGAGGCTATCTCGTTTGAATGAAGAAAGTGCATTTCCTCATAGAAATTGGACTTACGCTGCAACAGAAGACTATAGATATAAGTCAATATAAAATTCTTTCCAAAAGGCATCTTTTTGACACTGAACAGATAAGGTTATACAATAGGATTAAAACTGTTATTTAAATATGCGTACCTTTGCATTAATCCAGTTAAAGTCCCCCCCCTTTATATGATGACTCGATCATGCAGGATCACAAGACTGATACGATGAACAATCTATAAGCAGAAAAATTCTTTTATTAGATTACATGTAATATATAGGGGAACTATACCTGTACTTAGAGGATGAACTAACTTCTTTAGTCTGTTGCATAGCTAAGAATCTTTCGTCTCTGTTCACATAGCGTATTCATCTCTGAAATGTTTTCTTGTGATACAATATTCATAAAATATTCGATCAAATCATGCACAAACACAGAAAGCTTCGTTGGTCTAAGTTGTTCGAAGGCCCGCCAAGAATGCGGGAGGTCAAAGCTTGGAACCCCGACTGAGTCATACTGAGCCATGTTTTGCTAGGAGATCAGCATTAAGATGTTAGTGTTAGAACTCGTCGGCCTTGTGTCAGGAGAATGTAATTGGGTGGGAGATGATGCTACATGTCTGTGATATGATTCTCTAGTGTTTGACATCACGATTATTGCCACACTGCATAAATCATAAAGATATGACTGAACAATTGTAAAATCTACGTTAAATATCCAAAATCGCAGACATATGCAGACATACACCCAGTCCAACTTCAGAAACGTTACCACATGTTATATGGATACCTAAATTCAGAACAGTATACGACAATAATTTTCTTAATAATATCACATACAAAACTGTGTCTGAGTTTTTGAGAACCTTCAAACGCAAACAACGATAGGATGCCCGATGACACTGTTGTATTTCGCTAGGGTAAAAGCGATTTATATCTTTGAATCTTTGGTTCTTGTAAATACAACACTCTACTGTACTTATTCTTTGTTTAACGCAAAGAAGTCAAACCATGCCTCCACTACAAAGTTTTAATAGAAATGTATATGGATGCTGCTCCTAACAAAGGTAGTTAGTAGATTAAAATAAGCAGTTTAATTGATCAATTGCATTTTGTATGGTGTAACGAAAACATTAGATGGTTTCCGTGTGCTTACTGTAGCCATGAACAATAGGAATGATTATATTATTATATTATCAATGGTGTATTTATTCCAGATACAGACAATAACAAAACCGATGCGATAACGCTAATATGATTATGCCAGTGATTTGAAACAAATTACTGCTAACGTGTATAGGCTGTTATAGCTATTGCAGATTTTGATTTTAAAAGGTCTGATTCATTTTACACCGATATCTTTAGCAGTTTCAGATCTTTCACATGGAAATGTTTTGTGACACGTTGTTTTTTAATAAATTGTAGATACATCAGGTACTTTAGTGAGGCGTTTGGATGATTTTGTTGAATCCAGAATTTAGCCGTCATGAACTCGCCACAAATGCTATAATTTTCATTTTTTATCTTTAGATATCTTCTTTAAGTTGATTTTATGTTTATATTCTAAAGAAATATCATAAATATTATAATGATTGTTTTAGCGATTGTGTGAAATGATCCAGGTCAATCTATTTACTTCGGAATATTTATCCCTATTTACTTCGGAATATTTATTCCATTGCCTCTAGTTATAAAATAATTACATTGTGTTGCTTGCTTGTTACAGGGTAGGAAGCATTTGATTTTGCGGTTTTGTTTTCGTTTTTGCTTTACACTTCAAGCAAACATTTTGTAAAGGTTGAAAAATTGCTAGATATGACATCACGGTGTAGACTGATGCCATAGGGTTGGTACAAACGGGAGAAATCTCAGATGGTCGTATTTGGGCAAAAGAATAACACGAATGATTGACTAACGTTACTGAAAATGTTTCATATACAGCGAGAATGTGCTCGAACGTATTATTCTCATCTTTAAATATTGCTATGAATAGACATAGAAAATAAGTGCGCTTAGATTATATCCGGGTCTTCATCTAATTATTCAATCACAAAGAGTTTCAAAGATCACGTAATTGTGTCTGGCCAGAAGGTAGTAAACAAGTTTAAGACAAAGGATACATTTTATATTGAATTAATGGTAATCTGCATAAGCACGAAGTGTTTTGAAAATTTCGATGCACTCATACAGTTTTACTAAGAAGTATTCAGGGTGGAGTTATTAAACTAGAAAAGCTTGGGAATAATTGCTGCCTGCCGAAGCTTTCCAGCAGGATTTGATTAACATCAGACCTTGCAAACGAAATAAGGTTTCATGATTTATGTCTTGAATCATGTACTCTATGACACCCGTGGTTCAAAACTATAAACTATTTATGACCAACATTTTGTTTTCATATTCAACACCAGAACCCATAAAAGCTCGTATGAGCAAAGCATGCAACTATCAAGGTTTACTTCATATGATAATCCGAACGTTGTTAAGTCAAACGTTTTAACTAGTCTTTCATCATACATTGGGGAAATATGTACAAGTCAACAATAGGATGCTGGAGAAATGATTCGAAAGACCGTCTAACGAACACGTGCAAAGATAATAACAAGTCTTCTTCATTAGAAAATGTCCTGTTTTGATACAAACATTTACAAAGTTACCGATAAGTGCAAAAGCAAGAATTACAATGTTATATGTAATTAATTCCCAGTGCCTGAACGTTTGCGGTCCAAAAGTATGGATTATTTCTAAAAATGACTTGTATTACTTGGTTTTCAAATTTGTACGCAAAAACACATCAAAGTATTATATAGCAAAAAGTTGATTTCTAACGTTGTCCTTTACAATTCCATCGGAACTTTCATAAGGTCATCATACTTTGCTACTGAGATGTTACGGGCTGATATTCTTTTTTTTTTCAAAGATGCCTGAGGCAAATTATTTTAGCTGGTCCAATCCAGTTTCTAGTGTTTAAAAGTGACATTCTTCCAGCCATTCATTAATACAGCACTTTGTACTTGTTGCTTAAACAGGTCAACTAGTCTAAGGGGATGTAATGAAGAGAACAAAGATCTATCTGACAATTTCATGACAAGTTTTAAACATTTGGTTTAATGGTATGTCAATCAAATGTCATTGAGGTTTATTTTTCTTTTCAGAGAAATCTGCCAAGAAGTGACATTTCGCTTCCAAACGTGGAAAGCGATTTACATTTTTTGAGGAACCTAATATATATATATATATATATATATATATATATATATATATATATATATATATATATATATATATATATATATATATATATATATATATATATGCAGAAACTGAGCTATTGTCTGAACTGCGCACTTAAATGATCCTAATTGTTATTCCCAGATGCATTTTGCTCGACAGTGCCAATGATAATTTCTTTTTATTGACAGTAGACGTCAAACTTCTTTCAACTCCACTTCGATTCGACATACCATACAGTCAAAAGCAGTAGATTATTAGGACCTTGTAACATTGATGTTGTATTAAATATCTCAAATCAGCTATTTATTATCTCCAATATTTTGAATGTCTGGTGGTGGGGGCGAGTGGCACAACATTTTTTCAGATCAGAAGATTTCGTGCTTAATGTAGTCTCATGGGATATTGATAGATACCCATTTTAATACGATTGTCTCCACAAAACTGTGCAAGAAGAAAATGAAAATTGAAAACATGTACGGCCTTGCATCTTTTACGTGTTACTTAGACGAAAGTTGATACCTCTCGTGTCTCTATAGATGCTGATGTATGCAAAACTCAATTCGATTTTAGTTTATCTAATGCTTTGATCTGGAAACAAATATTTTGAGGTGTTTATGATATTTTCTTTTTCTGGTATACAAAAGCACGTTGCGCAGAATGGACAATCTTTTAACTGAGCTAATCGAAAAAGTAATTCATTTTTCTGCTACCATAGTGTTTTAGTCTTAAATATTTTTTTGAAAAATGAATGAACATTGCATTTAGTGGCAATAAGGGTGTATACCGTGCGGATTCATCAGCAGCTATTATAAATTATTATTATTATTATTATTATTATTATTATTATTATTATTATTATTATTATTATTATTATTATTATTATTATTATTATTATTATTATTATAATAATATTATTATTATTACAAAAAGAACAAGTAAAACATAATTTTTGTAAAGACTAGGTAACTCTTATGCGATTTGTTGTTTGTTTGTTGTTGGGCTTAACGCCATTTTTCAGCACACGATAGGCTATTCATGGCGGCCAGTATTAATGGTGGAGGAAGAAACCGGGAAATCACCGGAAAGAACCACCGACCCACGAGAAGCTACTGGCAAGCTTTCTCACATATCTACATTAGCCGAATCCTAGACTCGAACACACGCAGACAGAGGTGAGATGGCAGTGATCCGTAACGGACAGCGCTTTAGACCACTCGGCCACTCGGGGCCCCAACTCTTATGCAAAGATAAATTTTGTATCGTTAAGAGCGAATATATAAAAATGTGGATTTTGGAGTTGCCCTTTGTAGATACCTACAAAGTTATTTGTTTATTATCGAAAAGAAATGATGATGGATTGAATCAGTACTGAACGAATCAATTATAATCTTGGTGTTCAGGTTGCAACACGTGAGCAGTAACATGTTCTTGGTCTTTCTAACTACTTGGACAACTGGCTTCCAGCCATGCTTATATCGCTTCTATCTGAGGTATAATCATTCGTTAATTTATAATTGTTATTGCGACCGCTCCTGTGTCCTAGTGTTTATAGTATTTGCCTCGGATGCGGGCGTTCGCGGGTTCGAATCTCAGACGTTCATACCGAAGACTTAGACAAAATGGTACAAACAGCTGTCTCACTTGGGGCTCAGCATTAAGAGCTTAGTGTTTGGAGTAGACGGCCTGGTGTCAGAATAATGAGACTGGGTGGGACATGATACTACAAGTCTGCGACATGAGGCCCCCCAGTCCGATATGACTGAAACAGTGTTAAAGCTAACCTGTCATTAGAGTATAGTCTCGTGGTCTGAAAAATTTACATAGTATGTAATATAAATTGTTTCCAAAACGCCAAGCCTGTACATGTTTAGTAACATATTAGACATTTAAGGACATATTTTTCTAGACCTTTTTCAGAAACGAAAGTATTTTATTGAATTATAACTGTTTTAATTTTTATTTTCCATATCATTTATCCTGTCTATGCCAAAAGGGCATATCTGATTCTCTAAACAGTTTATTTTAAAAGCTATTAACTTCAACTTCTGTTTTACTTCTTCGGTGTATATATATATATATATATATATATATATATATATATATATATATATATATATATATATATATATATATATATATATATATATATATATATATATATATATATATACATATATACATACATATATATGTATATATACATATATATGTATATATATACATATATATATATATATATATATATATATATATATATATATATATATATATATATATATATATATATATATATACATATATATATATATACATATATATATATATATATATATATATATATATATATATATATATATATATATATATATATATATATATATATATATATATATATATATATATATAGAAAGAGAGAGAGAGACAGAGACAGAGAGACAGGACGGACGTACGAAGACAAATATATATATATATATATATATATATATATATATATATATATATATATATACATATATATGTATATATATACATATATATGTATATATATACATATATATGTATATATATATATATATATATATATATATATATATATATATATATATATATATATATATAGAGAGAGAGAGAGAGAGAGAGAGAGAGAGAGAGAGAGAGAGAGAGGGTGACAGACAGACGGACAGAGGGAGACAGACAGATAGAGATAGAATGAGAGAATATGCAAAAAAAGAACTTGAACTTTAATTTTTTGGAAATGGTCTGGAAATCCATAATTTCAAATCGGAATTGTATTTTATGACCAGTCAAGTGAGAGAATTGCTTATTCTTTAAATGGCATAGGATACGCAAGTCGTATTAGGTGGTAACGTCTTAGCAAGGTGAGGTAACCTATTTGCAACGTGAGAATTGTGGCAACTTGGTTTGTAGAGCGTCGTATTTTTAATCTTCTAATCGACGTCCTCTCTGGGATTACGTGGTATGTAATTTCATTTTCACCCGTAAAAAGCTTAAACAGCTTCGTTGGTATGATAAAAAGACAATGCAATTCTGAAAGTGCCTTGAGAAACTAAATTTGTGCATTTTTCCTGGTTTGTTAATATTTCGTTGTTTGAGTGATATTCCCTTTAATTATTCTTACTGCATGTTACGCTTCAGCACTCGTTATTGCATATAATTGTTGGTATTCTAACTGATTGTTGTATTCTTTATTCCTTGACAGACAGTCTGATAAAGTATTTATTACTCTTGACAAAATATACATTAAATTATCTCAAAACGGCGCTATGATGGTCTTATATTGTATATGTTTCTCCATATAAATCGGTTTGATTGTAGGAAGAAATATCAATCACACCTTATACAACTTTGTGTTCAACTGTATTACGCTGCAAAATACACCATATAATGAAAATATTCATTTTAATCGATAAAATGCCGTAAAGAAAAGAAATACTAATCATTAAATTGTTACCGCATTCAAGTTACGGTGATACTGAATTTATATTTCAGTCCATTCAGGAAAAGTAAACATTTCCGCTATTTAATCGGTATTCTAAAACAAAAGCAGCGAAGAGTTCTAATGGGTATTGGTAAATAGTGACAACAGTTTTCAGCCATGGGAATACTTGCACTTTCCTTGTCGGTTGCATTTTAAGGAAAGACAGTTGTCTTTGACATTAACTGTGCATCAGCGCTGGAAATGCATTAAGAAGCTCCCATTTGTACATCTCTGCTAAGAGGGTGACTAAAATATGTTGAATATAAATTCATCCAACACATATTGCTGACAAGTTGTTCTACAAGGTGATTGGTTTATTTATTTATTTTTTGGAGTTTGCAATCTTGGCATCCGTAACCAATGCGATTCACAGATTAAAAAATATATAGAATCACAACATAATGAAACAAAACTTTATCTCTTTTTTTTCTTCTTTCAGATAGCAGTGCCTAGATTTTGCTATATTATATCATAAATACAATTCGTTGATTACTTTGAGGTTTTTATATTAAGATTTCATCTTTTCTCTTCATTTAGTAATTTAGACACGAAGGATATTTTGCCATATGAAAAAATTTGTCAATGAACCAAAACAATTGTTATTTACTACGCTTTAAGCCTGCCACACAATTTGTGCACACATAATATAGATGTTAGTTACTGGATGTTGTTGGATGAATATATATTTTGCTCTTGTTTGGGTTTAAAAACGTTTTCCAGCGCATAACTGGCTTTACTTGAAGATCAAAATAACCGGTAAAGGAAGAAATAGGAACCACCTATCCATGGAAGCTATTGTCAAGCTTTTACACATGCTCACATTGACCGATCCCGAGACGAGAATCTTCACGGACAGAGCTAGGATGGTAGTGTTCGGTAAATACTAGCGCTTTAAACAAGATTGAAAAGACACTCTCTCAACGACAGCGACGAGGTTTACCTTTAGAAATCAAAATACTAATGTTTTATTACTGAATTTGCTTTAGAATATATACAGTGAGAGTTCGTTTTGCTAAATATTCATGCGCAACGAATGAATCAACGTATTCAGTATCATGAAATTTGCCGCTTTATTCTCTGATGGGCAGGTCAGCAGACCGCGCTCCCATTGGAATATACTCGGGTCATGGTACAGCGAGGAAAGTGAGAACAGAGTCGGAAGATCCAATTTTAATCACATCGCTTTTCAATTATTATTCCTTATGAGACCGATAAATTTTGGCTACATCACAGTTGTCGATTTTTATTATGTTTGTCTAGAGAAGAATCATTAATTGAAGTACACATATACACTAACTCCTCATAAACAAATTTTGCTTTTTTGAAACAGTCTTCATTTGGTTGTAATATTTTTGAGAAAAGTTATTTTTTCCTTGTTGCATATGATAGCGATAATCTGACAAAACTGCAGGAAACGTCATTGTTGTTCTATTTTATTTAAAGACGATTTTCGTTGTGCTTATGTACTAAAAACAATGCTTTGTTTAATATCAGATAAAAATTGTAACGTGAAAAAGATATTACTCCAGAAAATAAATCATTATATGCAAACGAACAGTACTTAGAAACTTTAAATAGCATCATGTATTCTTAATTAAATAATTGTTTTATTAATTATCTCTAGAGAAAGGAAAGATTCGTGCTATTAGGTGCCTTGGGCTTATTTTAGGTAGATATGTGTGTGCTATGCTTCAAGATATTCACTGAAAGTAGTTTTTGTTTTCAGACAAAGGAGATATAAGTGAAAATAATTTGCTAGTGATAAATGCTTTACTGGAATTCAGGGTGCAGTGTTGTGGCAATGAGTGTGAAATGCGTTCCCATACCTTCTTTGCGCGTTGTATTACTTTTGTTTTGCTCGCCATTGTCTTTCCCCCACCCCAATCGCATCTGAGTAACATTCGTTCCCTTACTTTTTTATTGCGTTCTCTCACTTTTTTATTTATCACTACACTTCTGCTGGTATTCATTGCAATGAGGATGTATAATATAGGATGCAATCCAATTTGATACGTAATTCACACGTCCAGAGTAAAGGAAATAAATATTGGTTTGTTTGTTTATTATTTTAAAAATTAAACATGATTTATTGGGAAGATGAGAATATGATACTAACACTTTTTGTCAATCTGTAAGCCTCTGTTTAGTTATTTTGACATACCACTGCATGGTAAGATGGTCAAATATCATGTTCATCGATTAAACAAGGTGCCCATAAAGGCGTGAATAACATAATTGTACATGGATGAGGGTATATGAATGAGCTCATCATTTTTGAAAGATAATATAAACAAAAAAGACAGCGTATGATACGAAAGTAACAATATAATAAGACAGTGTAATATAACACAATACTCTATAATGCAATACATTACCATATTTCTTAGATGATTATAATAACGTTTACTTGATGTTGTTAATATTCCCTATGTTAATATAATACGTGTGTGATAATAATTTTAGAAATGATACCAAGGCCAAAGGATAGTGCCATAGGCATAGATAGAGAATAATACAGTTTCTTCAACTAGTGTCGAAATTTGACTTGAAGGTCTTAGCACAAACATAGCAATATTATAAGAATCGTTATTAAAATTAAAGTGTAATAGCGGCTATTATGCAATATTATACAATATTTACCCTACTCGGAAAAAGAACCTAATTTGCCTTTTAGATCTCTCTCTCTCTCTCTCTCTCTCTCTCTCTCTCTCTCTCTCTCTCTGTATATATATATATATATATATATATATATATATATATATATATATATATATATATATATATATATATATATATATATATTATCAGTGTGAGTGTGTGCATCCATTAAGCTCTCATGTTCCACGCGCTGATAAAAGCTTTTTGTGAAAGATTTTCCGAGTTCCTTGTGACTGTTACTGTTTTTGCCTTGGTGTTAGTGAGTCATAGCACACCAAATAAATATGATTGGTGTTGCGTTGTGTTTCATTTGTCTGAGTACATGGTTGTCATGTTTAATTAAGTAAATCATTATTCATAATATAATGCGAGTCTTTTCGAACCTAAAATCAGTTACTAGGATTTAGTATCTTGTTAGAGTCTCCGGAATTATCCTCATTGAGCTTGCGTCCTACATTCGTGCAATGCAGGTCCTTAATTTGAAGACAACGTCCAATAAAATGCTACGATTTACAGAGAGATAGAGTTCTTCCGATTATTAAGTGATCAATGGTGGAATGCATATGATTTTGTGACCAAATTCTTATACAAATATTGTGAAAAAAATTGAATCCGGATGGACTGTAATAGCAATATGTAATATATATATATATATATATATATATATATATATATATATATATATATATATATATATATATATATATATATATATATATATATATATATATATATATATATATATATATATATATATATATATATATTCTCTAAAAATATCTAATTGAAAAGTTTTGCGATTTTTTCTTTTCTTCCTAGCATTTCGCAAATTTTATTAACTTTCGAATAAAGTTGTTTTTTTTATTGTATTCATCCTTGCCACACCTATAGTATCATTATTTCCGTACTATTACATACAAGATATATTCATATTGTATTTTTGTTTTAACCCTACGTACTACTCGTTGTGTTTTCGAGAAAGGCACGTAGCTCTCATTTTCATAGCGTTATAAAACCGTTAATGTGTTAAACAGACTGCAGCACCAAGCAAAACAAAAACTTTAACGCTACACAAGTGAGAAAGTTACCATTGACACTGTCTGTGCCATTAACAATGAAAAAAAAAGCTTCCACAATGGAACAATAAAAGACGGTTGTTCCAGTTATTTTAATGAAATTGTCACACCTCAGTGACATGAATAGATATTCTGGTCGTGTAGTGGAGTATTGGTAATTTAGGTCTGACTATATGAGCAAACAGCTATGCCCATACATAGTAAATTCAAGCGATAACTTTGGAGGCCTTGTTTCTTTATAAGGAGGTCTTCAGTTCCTCCAACTTGATTGCAATGTATTGGTAAGAAAAGGTTTCCATAGGATATGGCTGAGGGGATCAGTAAAATTTTGCATTACATTAAAGTTTCAGTGTTTGAAATAAATATTGAATAGGCTGCAATTTTACCTACCACCCATTTGATCAATTACAAGAATTCATCGCTTTACTTTGTCACCTTTTCCGCTACAAATAAAATTAAATTAGAATACAGATCGACTACAACTTCTACTTCTGAAAATATGAAATAAATGAACAATAAAAAAAATGTGCTAAGCTAACAGGAGAAGATATATGATGGCTTTCTGCATTAGAGGGTGCCCGGGCGTTTAGGCGAAGCCTCTGTTATATCATAACTGCTAACTGAATGTTGAGCTGAAAAATAACTCTATTTAAGAATAGGGTCTAGTGCATAGCGATATAGAAGTTATGCTTTCAAACATAAATATTTATTTCATTTCATTTTGTAGAAAATCGATGCTTCTAAAATGTTTATATACATATAAATTCCACCATCACCTCACCCTTCTTCATGCTTAGAGAAACTTTAAAGCAAAAAGGTGATTTATTTTTATAAAGACCTGAGGGTCTTGTGATCTATTGTGCATAATGATGTTTGAAAGAAATTACGAATCCAAATGTATTGCTAAATTACATCCACTTTGTTATCAGCAAAGTTATGAACACATTGTAGTTAATATCTTATCACAGTGTGGGCATTCATATAATGGATCGCAATATCACATAGTGTATGTTCAAATATGTAATACCCAAGTTTTTAGCATACTGTCGACATGATGAAAGTCATTTGATCATGACAGAATAATTGTTTGCCTTTTACTTAGAACTATATTACCTACCAATTTCATCTAGTATGTTTGTTCTGGCGTTTGAAACATGTATTCAATCCGTATTCTCTAGTTAAAACACCCATATTGGAACCATTGTGTGTCTTCTTTGACGTCCGCGTGACGATATTTTAGACTCAATAAAAAACCTTATACTAATCCCACTTTGTTTTTTTTTCTCATTTAGATTGTATAGCTAGAAATGCTTACAAGCGCAATAGGGTGTGCATTATATACAAAAATGCAGTCAGGTGTTGTTCATGATCTAAGGAAAGAACTCACTATATATGGCTTATGGTAAATTATAGGCCTGAAGCATTCGACATTTCTCTATGCCATTTATCGGTCTGACGGATTCGACTTATCCCTACGCCACATATCGTCCTGACGGATATGATGTATCCGTATGTCACATCCTACTTATTTTTTCAATGGCTCCAAACAAGCAACATATTTTGCTTTTGGTGTACATATTTTATACGGATTCTTCTGGCTTTTATGTCATTTAATTTTAGCTTTTGCCAGGTGTACCAAGGTTTTGAATTGACAGTGAAACACATGATGTAAAACTAAGATAACATATGGAATATATTATATTAGAATTAATCACCCTTTACAGTAGATATGCGCTCGAAGGTCTTTCATTATTTGATATTTAGCCGCTTTCATTTCATTTAATTATTTAAAATTCCACGGAGTAAAACTTGAAACATTACTTCAAACTTATTCTGAAAAAATAGGTCTCATATAAAAATGATATTTCTAAGACAAATAATCCATTTCTTATGCACATTGGTTTAAGGAATTTCTGTTCTGCCTTTACACGAAAGGCATTTTGTACTAACGAATCAGTTTGAATGAAAAGAATCTTAAAATGAAGACCAAATATAAAAAGTGTATTAAATATATCAAATGTTGAAGCCGAAATATGTGTAGAATCCACAGATAAACGCCATTCAGATAGCGTAAGTCTGACACTATATAAATGATAATGGTATAACTGCAAAGAAAGAGGCATTTCCAGATACAAATTTCATTTAAAATAAATTGATAGTAAAAGAACCCCGAAAATACAAAGAAACAACAGCAACAAAACAAACAAATTGTATGTGTTTCTTTACGTATTGTTTCTCGAACGATAAAGCGGAAATATCACGTGTCGTATAGAATTAATAACTTAAATGTCTTGCGTTTGAAAATAAAATAAGCGCAACGAGAAGCCTATTTCATAATTTCATACTGAACTAAATTATTTTAAGGTTGCTTTCTATAGATCAAAATAAGTTAAGATATACACATAAATATATATATATATATATATATATATATATATATATATATATATATATATATATATATATATATATATATATATATATATATATATATATATATATATATATATATAGATAGATAGATATGTGTATGTGCGTTTGTGTTGCTCAAAAAGTGTAAAGAAAATATGATTATATAACAATTCTACTGCATGGTATACTATACTGTACTATGATATGTTATTCTTTGTTAAACTATATATATATATATATATATATATATATATATATATATATATATATATATATATATATATATATATATATATATATATTATACTCTACTGTACTCTACTATACTATACTATACTATACTATACTATACTATACTATACTATACTATACTATACTATACTATACTATACTATACTATACTATACTATACTATACTATACTATACTATACTATACTATACTATACTATACTATACTTTACTATACTATACTATACTATACTATACTATACTATACTATACTATACTATACTATACTATACTATACTATACTATACTATACTATACTATACTATACTATACTATACTATACTATACTATACTATACTATACTATACTATACTATACTATACTATACTATCAGTGATATGGAAATAAAAAATACCATCGTACGAGTATTCGTATACAGAGACATATTAACATATTTACAAACATTGCCATTACATCTAGCACAAAAAAAACATATCTCAGGATTCGATCATGATAGAATTCTTTCAAGGAAATTGCACTTTTCGAAACTTCCTATTTAATTGTCAAACATTGTACATTTTTTTAGCTTATACCAATAACAAGCTGTAGAGAAATTTTTAAAATTTGTAGAAACTGACAAAATGAAAGAAAAGTTAAGAAATCGGTTCATGATAGACATTCTGTTATGTTTTATGATGATGACGGAATCTTCTTGTTGATCTTTAATGTTCATCATTAATAGAATATAATACCGTGTTTGGTACGACTATGTGAATCGCTGTTTCAGAGGTATTTATGGCATGTTTCCTGAATGTTCCAGAACATTTTATATATGCATTTATCTATCATTGGTCAAAACTACGTTATACAAAGTATTAATTTATATCCTTTAGTATAGGTATACAATAAACATTATAAAACTCAAACATCAATAATGACCAATCAATGGATTTCATTCTCTGCCAGACAGAGCAAATTAGGTTATTGATTGACTATATCAATGTAAGCTATGTCGCTATCAGAAGCATTTGCGATAATTGATTCGTGCAGCAAAATTACCTGAACAAATAATTGTACACCGTGCATGGGATAAAAAACCGTCTTAATTTGAAAAGTATAAAAGAGGTCAGTTTCTCTTCAATCAAAGAGAACGAATCTTAGTGTATTGTTTTTTTTTATTCAATTTAAGCCACTATTTTTTATCAATCACTTTTGATATTTGCTAGGCAATAACATGTATGAAATACAAGCTACTAATTCAGTTCCTTGACATGGGTACTTGTGTCGCATCGAGTTTAATAATGGACGAAAATCGGATCGTGTAAGACGTTTCTTGTTTCTTTTTTCAGAAATATTTGCTAAGTGTATTAATTATACAGCATCTTTAGGTGACAAAACCATCGACATTATTTTGTCCCAAGTATGGTTTTTGATTATCCTTGCATGGGCTTGATTAGCCAACACTTCGAGCGGTTTTTGATTATCCTTGCATGGGCTTGATTAGCCAACACTTCGAGCGGTTTTTGATTATCCTTGCATGGGCTTGATTAGCCAACACTTCGAGCGGTTTTTGATTATCCTCGCATGGGCTTGATTAGCCAACACTTCTAGCGGTTTTTGATAATCCTTGCATGGGCTTGATTAGCCAACACTTCGAGCGGTTTTTGATTATCCTTGCATGGGCTTGATTAGCCAACACTTCGAGCGGTAAATACATCAGTTGGAATATTATACTTTGAAATGTACATTGAAATCCTGAATTTAAATGAACTTTATTTTAAATATTAAAATGCTAGTTATTTTCGGCTGTATGGTTATCTTTAATGGTATCTTATTATGTCAGTCATTATTAAATTATTGCTGCCGCGAGGTGTTTATCTGCATTGAATACAGACATTTTCAAATTAAGAATTTGCTTGGGTATTCGGACTTATATGTGGAAGATACTCTCACCTTAAGTTATCAAGCATATATTTATATTTCCAACTATATATATATATATATATATATATATATATATATATATATATATATATATATATATAATATATATATATATATATATATATATATATATATATATATATATATATATATACACACACACACATATACAAACACACACTAAATTTGTTTAGGGTGCTTTTCTAGAAACCTTGGAATTGGCATTTATCATCTATTGATATTTCGCAAAACAGTCTAAAAGATGTAGAAGTAGATCTCAAGCGAATTTATGAAACATATGATGGAAAATTAGGACTTTTGACACGAATTTCAAAAGGGAAGACGGATTCAAATATACCTGCTTGCATATCTTGAACAAAGTGAAATTGGTGGCTCAGACAATATTAAATTGTGTAGGTGTCGCAGATTAATTATTAGTTTTTATGAAGTAGATTTTATCAAGGAAAAATATCAAGGGTGTTCTTGAGACACAGGGTGGTATCAATTTATAAAATAAAACTACCAAAAACTGAAGACGAAAAAAGAAGGAAAAACAAGATACAAACAGAAGAAAAGGAAAAAAGATAAAGGAAAACAACATTAATAATTAACAATAATATAACTAAACAATATTATCTGATTGAAACAGACATATGTATGAAGACAAATAATTTTACTTCAGGAAATGACATTAACACTTCGCTAATGATGTAATTACAATGTAGTCACTGTGAAAGGGATATCTAGTCTTGTGTGCCACAAGGGAAGAAATTTATTCAAACAGAAATATATTATAGAAGTCATCCTTAATGTTGTTATTCTCTAGTGTAATTGCGACTAATGAAATTAAACATTGCCATCCGCAAACAAGCATTGTTTGTTGCTACAAAGTCAATTTGTCAAAAGTCGACACGCGAGAGAGAGAGAGAGAGAGAGAGAGAGAGAGAGAGAGAGAGAGAGAGAGAGAGAGAGAGAGAGAGAGAGAGAGAGAGAGAGAGAGAGAGAGAGAGAGAGAGAGAGAGATTAGACTATATTTTTTTTAGGTATGTATAAACATTCGATCCTCGACCTGGCTTTATCCGCTGATTTACATCGTAAAATGTGGCTTTACAGATCGCTAATTTTGCACGTGACCATAGAGAAAGTTGCATGTTTTATATCATCATCCAGCAATATATAGAGGGCTATATTTATATCAACCTTTTAATATCACGAAGACAATATATAACATAAAATAATAATTCGTCATTTCATGTGAGTTATTCTACCGACTTTACATCAATTTTCACTCCTGAATGATGACACACCAGTGTTCAGTGGGATGAAAAGAGACAAAAAGAAAAATATTCCTCTCTTCTTAAACATGCTTACGTTTTGAACAAGTATTCTGATTAGATTTACAATCTCAGTTGTGTTTGCGATCGTAGTATTGAAACGCCTGATGAATCAACTGTTTCTAAGTCGTTAATGAGAGTGAAATTAATCACAACCGTTAGATAAAGATAAATGTTCATTACAAGTTCAAAGATGAAATATAATTTGCTAAGTTCTCAGCCTTTAGTTTATATATTGATGCTAGGATTGTCAAACAGTAAAAAAATGTGACACTTTTTATTTTAAGGAAGAAACTTCACAAATCGTTAAGCATGTATAAAAGAAGTTTCTCAGTAAGTAAATGCTTACGAAATGTTTACCTTTTTCGATGTGGCATATTTAATTTGATCTTCACTGTATATATTATAAAAGATTACACTATGTAGACGGTCCTAAAAGATTTCTTACATATTTGTGATAGTACCAATAATAATTTCCCGTTACTTAGTTTTACCATTTTTTCACTTTCAATGCAAGAGAATCCATCTTGTTTATTGCAAACATAAATTTGTCCTGTTACATAATAAACTATACTGATCTCAAACACATATACCATACAAGGGATATACAGGTTCAAAAATAGAAACTTGTAAAATAGAAAATATATCCAATTTTTCTCTCTGGTAATATACCGTAATTTGTGGCGTGAAATCTTTTCAGATATCCAGGAGAGACAAGTTCCCACTGTATACGTATTATATACTGCATCCAGGTCTCATTCCGGAGCAAAAATACATATAGAGTCTGTTGCTCCCGTTTCAGGCATCGATTTCCTTTTTTCACTGTTCGATCATTAATTCTTGAAAGTGCTTGCAGCTTGTAGGAAACAATGGCCAATTAGCCGTTATGCTTTTGTAACCGTATAGCGCTAAATATCGAATTACCTTCAGCCTATTAGCGGTTGTAGATACAGAGATAATAAACCTAAGACATATAATGTTATTTTGATAAAGGATTTCATTGCTGTTATACGAAAGCTAACTGCGCAGTTAGGAATGAAATGATCATTACAGTAGAGAGTCATCGATGATGAGATATGCATGGTGAGTAGTATATTTTGGAGGAAAGGAAACCGAGAACAACCTCCCCCCCGGCTAATAATAATGAAAGTCCATGTTTGTGCTGTCTTTTTAGTTTATCTATCCTTGTCTTATGTACTATCAAGTACCCTACTGTCAGTTTTTTCTTGTTATGTAAGACATAATCTGGATTGATGATAAAGTCATATTTTCGTGCTTCTGCATTTTACTTAAATAATTTTGACATTATCCTAAACGGAGTTTTTAATTGTGCAGATTCAAAATGTATCTTTTAATCATTGGCTTTTAAAATGTTTTCTCTCACATGTTTTAAGTTTTGCGCTGTGTGTTTTGTCCAATTGTACAGTTTGCATTATATGTTTGTATGTCTTGCAAACTATACTTGCTTTTATGTAAGATCGGTAAAAAGCTAACAGAGCTTTTCGATTTTTTGTTTTAAATCGTGCCGACTTTTAAATAAATCTTATTTTAAGCTTCTTGCAGGGATTTTCGCATAGTCATGTTAGTTGAGCAGAGTCTCTAATCCAAGCTGACAGAGGTGAGACGTGAATGAGTTGTAAAAGCAATCAACTTAGACCACTTTGCCATTTGGCCACCCAGGACTCTTTGTATTGCAGATCTTTGTAACTCCGAAAAAAGATTACATTTAATATGGCGTTGTCAGACTTCTGTCTCTTAGTAACATTTAGAAAAGAAAATCTCTGATACAATGTTAACAGTAGCAGTAACAGTTATGTGAACAAAATGATAAAACCAACAAAAATAATATTAGCCCTTGGGAAATGTTTATCGCTTTACTGCCTTCCGTAAACTGACCACACTGTTTTGTTGAAAATTGTCATGAGTGGGTCATACTCAAAGATTGCACTCACCATGATGTTCTTTTATGCATTTAATAAGATAAATTTATGAACTTTAACCCGTGAACAATTTGATATATTTCAAATGCTCAGATTGGATGAGTGGCGTTCGCCTTTACAGATAGATCAGTATCATCTTACCTGTATCAGCTTGTGATCGGCCAACTTGAGTATGTGAGAAAGTCAGATATGCTGGGATATGCAGACTGTCATGTATCATGTACTGATAAATTGGGTTGAACCCACACAACAAATAACAATAATTAACAGAAGTACAAAACAATGCAGACCATCATATAAATTTTAAGTAATTTTGTACTGTTTTAAGTACAAAATGTAAAAATATCACTAGTTTTCATAACAAAGACTGAAATAATCCTAACAAGATGATTAATTCAATGCTGCATACAAAACTTGTTAAAATATATAAATTAATGGTAGCGATTTAAAAGAGTTTTGTCATAGCATCATTTAATTGACATTTTTAAAGGTTTATATATTGTTTCTCAAATGTATCAACGGTCTACTGTAAAAAAAATTAGGTAAATACAAGATTGTGATTGAGAACAAAAATTATTCTAAAACGTCTATAGCTTACGTTTGTTTACATTTTTCTATACTTGAAGGTGAGACAAACCAAAAAGGATAAAGATTGCAGCCGTTTGTTTAGAATTGTTAGACGAAAATTATCGACCCATGATAGTTTTTCGCAATCAATGGAAGGTCGATCTATGAAACAATACGCATATCAGTATCATATGCTAATGATATAAACTTCATTGAGGAGTAAATGATCATATGAGACTAACACTATGTAAGTCCGAGAACAAGATATGATTTATGCAATTCGTAGCATTGATGTTTTACAATGATCCGGGTCCTGAATGGGTTAGCCACATAATTATTCAGGTTGTTGTCAAAGCTAATACTGGTTGATTTAGGTATATGTTTAATCGCTTCAAATAGACAACTTATCACTGCTTGTTGGGAATTAAGCTATGTGTTGCCCGTATATAAAGGGTCGACCATCATTTACTTTATATTAATGGCCGATTTCGCAATTAAATTGTTTAGTATGATATTTAGGAGATGAGCGTTCAAACAAGTTTACAATTATTGTCACAAAAGTAATTCTTTTGTTTTACAAATTTCAATTGGGTTTTCTTTCAGTTAATTCTACCATTTAGCCAATCTTGCAAATTTATTGTAATAATTCTTTGGTGTTAGAAGATTAAATAATTTAAACATAGCATATACTGGCGTTTGAAGCTTTGGATATAATATGTTATCAAGGCGATGTTTTGAATGACGTTAATATGACGTCAGTATAACTGGTGATTTTTATGTTTCAGTATAACGTATCTAGCAAAAATCAAAGGATAATAAAACAAGAATCTTAATTGGAAAATTAAAGCTTATTAGTACAGGTGTTACACAGGGATCTGTCTTAAGGTCACTACTATGTTGGATCTATGCTAGTAATATCGGTAAAGTAACAGATCCTAATGCGAATCTCTTCGCAGACGATACTTCTCTTCATTATTACACAGAGCAGACATTGCCATGGTAACGAATCATCATACGGATACTTTCATGAGATGATAGAGGCAGGTACTTATTAGCTTGATCCCAATAAAATAAAAATGAAGTTATACTCTTTACAAATAAATATATTTGCTGTCATCTAAATGAAATATGGCAATACCGACATAAAATTGAGTTTATTGATATAATCTCGTTGACTTGGACATCTCTTTTATTTGTAAGTGGCTGGTTCATATATATATATATATATATATATATATATATATATATATATATATATATATATATATATATATAATACAAATCATATGGCGAATAAGGACCCTTTAAAGCATACTGGAGCCACCAAGGGATCACGTGTGTCAGGGATTGATTAAAATAGATGCAATAAACTGACGACGAACAGTACGAAACTAGTAACTTACTAGCCTAAGCGCTTTCGACTCTTAATGAGTCTTTCTCAAAGGCAAATACAAAACATATATACGACAAACAAATAAACACAAAAACCTTGTGTTTGTAAACCTCTACATGGCTGTCTCCACATGTGTTAAAACTTTAAATACAACCAGCTTGTAGATTAGTTGCGGAAACTGAAAACGGTGTATAATTCCCTAAAAGTCTACAAGCCAAAGCGACATCTATTTTTACTTTTTGTACATTTATGTAAGGCAGATTATATCCCAGACATTTGATTCTATACCGGTTATTCTTATTATCATAAATGTACAAAAAGTAAAAATAGATATCGCTTTGGCTTGTAGACTTTAGGGAATGATACACCGTTTTCAGTTTCCGCAACTAGTCTATACAAGCTGGTTGTATTTATAGTTTTAACACATGTGGAGACAGCCATGTAGAGGTTTACAAACACAACATTATTGTGTTTATTTGTTTGTCGTATATATGTTTTGTATTTGCCTTTGAAAAAGACTCATTAAGAGTCGAAAGCGCTTAGGCTAGTTAGTTACTAGTTTCGTACTGTTCGTCGTCAGTTTATTGCATATATATATATATATATATATATATATATATATATATATATATATATATATATATATATATATATATATATATATATATATATATATTATTTTTAAGATTATCAAGCTGATTATACTTCCATTAAATCGACTAAGCAGTTAACCTTATTGAAATTGTAGGTTTTCTACATGAAAGACATTTTAGAACAAGGTTAGGGAATGTGGGATTGTCGTACATTCTCAGAATATAATAAATTAGAAAAAATGATCTTGATGCAGCAGTTATGCTCTTTGAAAAACTTTACACTTTGAAACTGGATGCGAAGATTTTATTGCAAGAAGGAAATATCTACTCTTGTTAATATAAATCAGATAAGATATAGATAAAAACTTGTGGTTTTGAAGGTCAATTTTGGCGACGTAGGTGAAACATTAAATACGATTTAGTTTGGTTGCTCGTGAAAAAATATAAAAAAAGGAATAGTTCTCTGCAAATATTAATTATGCTAAAATAATACAGACAAATATCAGGTAGATTGTTTCCACTTGCAAAGAGAACTGTCCTCCACCAGACAAATATCAGGTAGATTGTTGCCACTTGCAAAGAGAACTGTCCTCCACGAGACATTAAGCATGTTCAGATAGATCTCTCAGCTAGACTGCTGACACTTGCAAAGAGAGCTATGTATCTTCATATTCGACATCTTACCTTACGGAAACTAAAGCTGATTTCATTACGTTACTAATGTATAATCTTGTGAACCAGTTCGCATAATGAACAAGAAAAATACATCCAAGGCAGTAATTTTTTATACAACATTTTAGCTTTTCCACAAGCATGTACTCATATATCTTATTTACATAGAGTACATCATCACGAAAACTCATAGAAAGTTATCGATTCTTTATGTTATTAGAATATATGCGTGCAGGGTATTTTTAAATTAACTTGATTTATTTGATTTCGTCGTGACCCTGTATTCAGATCAAGTTACTTTACTGAAGATAACCTTATTACCTACCATAATCACTTATTTCATGATAGAAAAGTCAAGAGCCTATGTTGTTATTTAACTCTGATTCCACAACCTAATCCCTTCATTCGATCCGTTGTTTGTTGACGTTATCCTTGACATAAAAAAACCTGTATCAGATACACGATGGAAGGTTTCATATCGGCATCGAGAAAAGAAACTTTAATTATATACTGTATAATGATATATATCATTATGCAACTTACTAAATGCCATAAAAGTTAATGTTTTTTTAAATAACTTTCCGGCCTAGGCTACTTACGATAACAGCAATATAACAGATGACTGAAAATTTATGAAGCAAAATAAAATGTAAGAATGAACTAACTATTTTATTATGTGAATTTATTATAGAAGTCGATATTACATTGATTTAGAAACCTGGACTTCCACGATAAACTGTATATCTATAGTTAGACACTAGATAGTAAAATTAAATAATTGATAGATGGTTATAATGACACAAAAATATTTTAATTTATTATTGGCTGATTGCAACAAGATAACAAGATTGCAAAAAGATTTCGGATTCATAACATAACACTTTTGATGTTAATGCAAATATAATGTTTACTGATATAGGAATTAAAAGAGAAAAAAATATTGATGATAAGTGCGTGTATACGATCCATATATTAGACAAATTAACATAATCCGCACGAACCGAAAAATGCAACAAATATAAATAGAAATAAATGATTTTACACAGTACAATGACAAAGGTAACGATTCACAATAATTTCATTCGATGAAAAGAATGAAGAGAATGGCGTGTTTTAATAGATAGCAAAAATGATGAATTCACTCAAATAGAGAAAACTAAAATATTAAAATGATGAATTGATTGAAAAGATACCAAACAAAAATATTTTTACACTTCCAAAACCCTGGGTATAACAAAAACCTCAAATTAATCTACGGCTAAAAGATTATATCAATGGAGTATCACAAAAAACTCCCATCAATATCAATATTGCACTTGGCTACCAGTCACAATAGTCAATCAATCAAGTATCATTATATGTAGTAACCGACAATCATTCAATTCCATGGTCAATTAATCAGCTCCCGCCAATTTGGTCAGCTACGCCAGATCTCCTGCAACACGACCAGCAACACTGTTCATTCAGCTCTATGGCGGTTATGGTTCGGCTATGCAGCTATTATGGTCGACTTCTTGTAGTTAGCTCTGTAGCTAAAAAAAACATTGATTACTCCGATTAGCATGGATCGCTACGATCAGCATGGATGACTCTGATAAGCTGAAAATGATTTAACAACGTGTACTATACATGAGTTGGGCATATACGTTAGCACATAATGACATTATATACGGTAAGTTATCTAAATTATATTATCGGTACAACATTACATAATAATAAACAGTTTCAGAAGTATATGTATTTAATATATAATATTATTTATACAATTCCTTGATTTGCATAATGAGGTTATATATATATATATATATATATATATATATATATATATATATATATATATATATATATATATATATATATATATATATATATATATATATATATATATATATATATATATATATATATATATATAAAAACGTTTGTATGTATATGCATGCACACATGTTACAATGAAAATGGATTGAAAAATGTGACAATTTCAACAGATATATTTGATTCGCATAAAACTTTTACCCTACAATTAAACTGATGTCGTGGCCATTGAATAGGTCCAGTATCTTTATCTAACCGTCAAGAAGTTAACATAGAAACTAATATTTGCTTTAAATTTACTGACTTTCATCAGCATCTATTTCCGCTGCCACTACCATCACGTAATCATATTGCTCTCTTACTCGTACCAAACGCAAATGCTCTAATCCTGCCGAATTGGAAAAAAGACCTCGAGAGCTCAAGTGGCACATTAGAAGGAGAGAATTCAGAAGAAGCTTCATTGAGGAGGCTATTAAGAAATTAACTCTTTGACAGAGGAAACCTCCAGAAACGTAAAACTGGAGTTAACTTTCCACCCCAATGTCCCAAACCTGCTACAGATCATACACAAGTATTGACACCATATTGACTCGTCGCAACGTATCAAGGGTATATTTCAAGAAGTGTCTAAGGTTTTGTACTGCAGACCTAAATATCTCAACCACCGTCTGGTGTGTGTCAAGGTAACGTTAAACATTTCTTCAAATTCATGCACTCACCATTGCAAGACAAACTATGCCTAATTTGCAAATGTATGCCCGATATCAAATCTTTCAGAGGTTCGACAATAAGAAGTTAGGATGTCGCACACAATCTATCGTCCGACATGTAAGAGCTGTGCCATTCAATATGTTATCGACATCATTGATTTTAGAAAGCGAATAAATAAGCACAAAAGCGGCATTCGAAACAAAACCAACGCGAAAGTCACTAACCACTACAACTCGAATGTGGGTTCAGTAGAGTTCCTCGAGATGATACCGATTAAATATAACCTGGGTTGGACAAACATTGAAATCGCACATAAGGAATGATATGGATACAATAACTGAAAACTCATAGAGTGCTTGGCCAAAATAAGAAAATCTAATCTTTGCTTTGCAATCTTATCACACTTACAGCCAATCATCAATGTTGCATCATATACAAATGTTGTGCTAATATATATATATATATATATATATATATATATATATATATATATATATATATATATATATATATATATAAAGTACTTTCATTTTATGATGTTATTATTATTATTATTATTATTATTATTATTATTATTATTATTATTATTATTATTATTATTATTATTATTATTATTATTATTATTATTATTATTATAGTTTTTATCCATTATCACAACATACACATGATCTTAACATTTTTCATTCGGAAATTTCTTGCAAAATTCTATAGGAATATAATTTTTTTTTTTACCAAAACCATGAAGATAGCGCCAAGTACTCGTCAGGCTTTGTTTCGATCCCTTGTTCACAACTTTGTGAATGAAGTCAAGACATTCTGGTTAGCTATGTGAAGACAGAAAATCTCCGCTCGTCTATTTTTTTTTGCACAACTTTGTATTGTTGTATCTTTTGTTGTAAATTGCCCATAGTGATTCGTAAATGTAGGAGTCCAAAATATTTTGTTGATTTTAAGTGCTTATTTTGTTTAAAAATGTTGTTTTGTCCCCTGACGAAGATCTTGTTTAGCTCGAAAAGTTGGGGATATACCCTGTTTCAATGTTCACAGTTAGCAATTCTTTCTCTTTATATTCTCACTGACGTATTGAGTAATATCTTCGCGTGATTAACAAGTATTATTTTTTCGCTGAGAGCACACTGTCTTGTTGCTACACCAGCTGGATGCCAGTCTATATCCATCCATTAATATAATGGTCTATCATCGATTTTGTTATATTGCCTTTTCTTCCGTTGGGCAAAAGAAACATGTTCTAAGAATGGCATCTCTAAAATTCTGAAATAATTAAAGTCTCGGAGCAAGTCCGGCTTGACACCGAAAAACAGTTCAATATCCCTGTTTGACATTGCTGCTCTCGATCTACTTCCGGATTTGAGCGATTTCGTATCTATAAATTTCAAAGATTTAGTATTATTATTTTAATTAGTAGTAGAAGTACCGGAAGCAGTAACAGTAACATCAGTAATAGTGGCAGCTTCAATATTGGTACCGCTTTGCATCTACAAAAATTATTTAATAAACATATATATTATTATTACAGCAACGACATCTTGATACATGGATCACATCGAACTGTTAGCATCAGAAAGAAGAGTCCCGTTATAATTCTGACTCTAATGCCGACAAGAAGACATGATCCAGCAATCAAGATTGGATCACCAGATGGTGGTATTTTTATTATTACATGCGTATTTATTTTAAGACAAATTAACACTTTCCCAACACATGAATGAAAAAGGAAAACTGCATCTTAATCTGCATCACAAACCGAATTTCATTGTTGTGAACAGCTGATATGCACATGAATATCCACTTTATGTTTGAAGCGCGTATTACAACTATCACTCATTGTCACTACTAACGCTATTGATAGCATACTTGTATGCGCATGGGAACATAAACCTATATATGTGATTTAAATCTATTGTGACGTTGTCACAGTTTGTGTGACGAAATATTTCGCCATCTGAATAACTAAGAAAGTTGCGATCCAGGGTCTTGCTGAGGGTGCATACACTCTTTCTGGCGGAACTTAGTGAGTGGCTCCAGTGGGAAGTTGGCCTGGGAATGACTGGGTTTTTTTTGGACAGTTATTTACCGTTGGATTATGGATTATCAAATAGTTGGAACTTAATAATATTGATTTGTTAAGAGAATACTTCTAGCTTCCATCGCACATCAATTGAGGCTACGGCATAGTTATTCATGCTTGCTCAATTGCAACCAGAAAACTTCTGAGGGAAAGTATTTTAAGCCACATTTGAGAAAATGGGAATACGAGATCAGAAAACTACCTAATCAGTATGCTATTTTGGAGATTTGACGGTAAAAAGCTGGTTCATTTTTGCAGAAAATTGAAAAGTTTATGATAAACGAAGTTTAGTATGTACAAAGAAGATGAAGTGTCTTTTGATCTAAATCTTTAGGTGGATTTTGTGAGGGTGGTGAATGGGGATTGGAGGCTATGTTAAGGACTGGAAGATGGTGCTTTAAGTGTCAGAAGAATCTTTAATTAGTTTTCGTTTTCGAGGGACTACACCTAGGCATTTCTGGTATTATATTACTTTGAAGATTTCTAGAATCCATATAGAATCCTAAGTTTTACAACGACTTTCAACACGTGTTTATTATCTCCACGCTTTTCTCGTGTGGAGCGGGATATTATTATACACACCATCTGCCATAAATCCAACGATAGATTCTTTAGGAACTTTTAACAAATCTGGTGGAGATTCAACATTTTTATACGGTTATCCAGTGTAAAAAATATGTTGGATGAGTACGATTTGTCGACACCTACTATGTTGTTATTGAGAGGGGTCAAAGGTCACATATGGAGAAATGACTGACTGCTATTTTGTATTTTTAATTCCAAAAGATATTATACATGCAGGTGGGAAAATAATTTCTTTATCGGGATGTTGGGCAACGATTACCGAGACGCTGTCTAGAATGAGGAATACAATTGGGAATGTGTAATTGGGAACGTGTTTGTTTTCCTTTCGTAAAACATTTTGAAATCGACCAGCTCTGATTGCAGTGATGTCGTGATTGAAGGTATTCTTCGAAGAAACAGAGATGGATACGGAGGTAGTGAGACAAGAGTTCAGACATTATTTAATCATCAGGAAAGTTGGCCATATTCCAGGTCAAAGTCCAGCCATCATTCTACCTTTGTCTTTAATACAATCAATGGACCCTTTATATCGCAATATTTGCTAATTTAAAAGAAAATAAGAAAAATGGCGGTTGACTCTAAATGTATTTTGTTTATAACGTTGAAACATAAAAAGTTGATTTTAAAATAGCTCCTAATAGAATATCACAGCTCTGTTAGATAAAACCATTTTCAGTGGCATGGTCGCATGTTTGTAATCGTGTTAATTGCAGTCTTCTAGATCATGTACGCACATGTGTGATTTATTGTTGAACAAGCGCAAAGTCACGTAGGATAGAAGGTCGTATTGTAGCAACGAGGATTTTACGCAAAAATATTTAAAGATTCGAACTTTTAAGTCATTTTGGATGTAAATATATTAAGAGAGAGAGAGAGAGAGAGAGAGAGAGAGAGAGAGAGAGAGAGAGAGAGAGAGAGAGAGAGAGAGAGAGAGAGAGAGAGAGAGAGAGATGCAAACTTCTTTGTTTACATGTTAGTTTAGCGAGATTTAAGAAATGTATCAGTGTGGTGTTTGAAATAGAAACTTAAAAGTTTGCCAATTGTGTTGTCATCTGCCAAAGTGATCCATGACCACAGAAATAGAGAAAAGTTATTTCATAGGTTCTTACTAATGTACTGTATGACCTTTCAAGAGTTTGTTGTTTCGTTTGTTTACGATACCAGCGAAAAATGTGTTGATGAAATATTTTCGAATTAAAAATATCCTCAACAGTCTATGATCACAAAATTAAAACTTAAATAAAAATCTTTTTCAAAACAAAAACGTAAACATTTCAATGTAATACTGGAGATAGTCAATTTCAGGTAAGAAAAGTTTTCAAAATATTTGACTTTCAACTAAGATCAGCGAATTAGGAGAAACAAGATAACGATTGTTATTAATATCGAGAGGAAGGGAGAGAAGCAAATAAATATCCATATTTACTTCATTCTCTGTTATTTTATGTCCGTTGGACAATATTTAAGAAGAAACATATAGATATTTAAATTGCTGTTGATAATGTTGAATTCGGCTCCAAAGCAACAAGGAAAGGAATGTATGAATATAGAAGGAGTGGTCATAAGTGTCCGTCAATGTGACTCGTTTTAGATTCGTTTGTTGGTTAATAACAAAATTATGTATCAATTGAACTTAGTATCTTGATACAATCATAAATAAGCTAAGAAAATTAAAATTCAATGATCGTTTTACCTATGTCAAGCACATCTACAAACACTTATAGTTACAATATAACACACCAGTAAAAATTAATATATTTAATATATTTAGAGATATAAGAGCAACGATAATTTGAAAAAACCCACAAATATATCACACAAATTACAAATTACAAATGCTTGTTTCAACAAGATGCACTCAACGGTGTTACCGACGACAAGTGGAGCAAAACCACCACCACTACCATCACAAAATAAGATCGTCCAATATTGAAAGTCACTCAGTAGCACCCTATGGTCATATTTTCAACCTGTGAACAAGATGAAGTTCAAACAGTTTCTAATGACATCATAACATACACTATCAGATTCAAGGGTTTTTAAGTTAGCAGTCCCCGGAGCAAAGGTAGCCATATTTCCTACTGGCATACTTCATTCATGTTGTCGAACTGGATCGACTGTGTCCTGCTGAAAATCAAGATTATTTGCGACGTTCTTACTTACATGGCAGCTTAAAGCCTCCCTTATGATCGAATTAGCAGATCTGCAGAAGTAACGGCTTCCAAGATCATCGACACAATTCAATAATCCAATGGCAAATTCAAACTCTCAGAGGGAAACGCTATCCATAGTTATTATCCGCAGAGAAAGTGTTGTAGTGGTAGCTATGGATCAAGCAAAGAAAACGAGATACGCCCAAATCGAAACGATTATAGATGCATATTAGAAAATCACGCTATTACACATAACAAAATATTAATTAGATACGCTTTATGAACATGCAGGGATTTGTAAATAGACTGCAAAGGGGACTTGTTGATATGCATGCAATTGATGAGAAATTAGCACCAGCCATACTTTAAAGTTACTGCCATTTATTAAAACATGGACATCTTTTTGAGGACGAAATCTACATTCGTCTACCATCGTCAAAATCATTTCATGACATTATTACTTCGGAGACAAAACTCTTCAACTTCGTTCAGTTAATCAGCTTTGACTATTTGGTTTAACAGCAGTCAACGCCTTTTGTTCTTCTTAACAATTTTATAGATCACCATGTACTGGAGGATTGCGAAAATATCAGAGTTAAGCCAAAGGAAGAGTCTTTTGTCCAAAACAACCATTTTATTTTTACAGAGAAGTCTTATATTTATTGTTGTCCAAACTCTGGATCCTTCTCGTCCATATATTGGCCATCTGCAATACATTCCTATAACTTCATTACTACTGGGAAGTTGTAGGCCACCTGTTATGGTGAGTACTCTGAAATACACTTAAGATATAATATAGTCAAACTACAAAGACTAGGTTAGAGCTTAAAATTCGATAAAGCAACTTTGGGAACATTTTATTCTACCTGAAAATCAAATCTGATAGCTGATCAATTTAATAATAAATTGGAACAAATATAGTAACTCGGACTTTCTCCATGATGCTGTTGCAATTTTTCTACAGAGAGAGAGAGAGAGAGAGAGAGAGAGAGAGAGAGAGAGAGAGAGAGAGAGAGAGAGAGAGAGAGAGAGAGAGAGAGAGAGAGAGAGAGAGAGAGAGAGAGAGAGAGAGAGAGAGAGAGAGAGAGAGAGAGAGAGAGAGAGAGAGAGAGAGAGAGAAACAGTCTAGGTTGAACTCGCAGTTATCTGCTAGGCCAATACCAACTATGGTGGGGAAAGTCATTTGCAGAAATTAATAAGACATAAAAACAACAAACAACAGCCAACAAAAAACGTATGCATCAAACATTCAAAAGAAACAAGAAAAATAGATACATTTAGTGCTTTAAGTTTGAAACAGATAGGCTGAAACATTCTCCTAAGATACGTAAACATAGATACTGTTTGAAAAACTTAAACAAAGTGAAAGAAATCTTTCATTACAATTTATACATGCTAATGATAAACATTAGAAATCCCACTCTCATTACAAGTCATGATGCTTTATCAGGGTTAGGCGATAGGCACTATAAACGTTTGAAATGTTGCTTGACATAGCTCTTTGAAATCTCCTGAGCATTGTTTATAAAATCTTTGAAAATTGCGAGCGCCTGGCGACTTTCCGCTGTATTATGCTACTTGCAAGTTGCATTTGCAAAGCCACGGAAAGAATAATGAACAACACACTATTTTAGAATCTTGTGTCCAACATACTACTATCGTACTTTATATATGAATTCAGAAGCCAGATACATTTTCATAAAAGTAGTCATTTTGTTTAACTTGGATAAGGATTGTGACATATTGAGAATATTAAAAATACCTTTAATTATAGGTCCTAGAGACAGTATCATTTGTTTATCTTAATATCCAATCTGTCAAAAGATCGAAGTTTGAGAAAGATTTCTGAAAACTATCATCAAGGTACGTCTACGTCAGGGCAGAATAGTTTCTGTTACTTTTCGCAGCAGAATTAATAACATGAATTTGCTTCTAACCAGGAACTAAATGTTCATTATACATCGGATGTTTGTGATTCGCTACAGATTACCTTAGATTCGATGGTTGTCACAGCTTTTGTGACTTTTGTGTTACCGTAAATTAAATTTCCTTACGTATATTGGATACAGCGGTGACAAATGTAAAAGAATCACTTAACGCAAGACCAGTTGTGGAAAGACAGATTGGGCAAGTAGAAAATTTTTACTTCCGGTTGTACCGGAGTTTCATATGATCTACCATTGTCTAGAACAATTGTTACGTATCGGCTCGTTCAAAGTAACATAAAAGAAAGAGTGAAGACAACAAGCTTTGTAAATTTTAACAATAATAATTTATTGTCTTAGAAAACATGAAAAAATGTAAATATGTTAAGCAAGACTTACGTTTTACAGAAATGATCAATATTATTTGTTCAAAATAGAAACATAAGTCCTGTAAAAAGTTCTAAACACAGTCTGAAGTTCAATTTCGGTTTAAAATGGCGGTTGACCACGCCAGACGAATGCTAACAGAAAATTCCAGAATTTACACAATGAAGCACAGATTGTGTTTTTCCTTTCCAATTTAGAATATTTTCGGGAAAATGCCTTTGTCCAAATCAATAATGTTGTTCTCCAGAAAAACATTTATTCAGAAAACGAAGTAAAATTAGTTCCTCTAACAAAACATGTTGTTCTACCTAGACATTCGAACTAATAACTTCTTCTAGCACAAAAATACCCTTTTTAAGGTAACAGAAGTTGTATAACTCTAAGATGTTACAACAAACACCAACTGACTTTACGAATTTACGACTGTGTATGACTATCGACTACGACTTCAACTATCTTACAAAAAAACTCAACATAAAAATGAAGCTAATATGTTGTTTGAATTACACGTACACGAGGACGAATGCACGTTCGTAATACTTCTGGACATTAGGAAACCTGACCAAGTATCGGCCAATCGTTTTCATTGCTATTCCTGAATGTTTACTTGTAATGAATTGGTCATCATAAAACAGCACGTGCTCACATGAGTCACATTTACGACTCAATTAAACACGATGTTTTTCAACAACATATTAGACTGATATTAATATAATTATATTAATAATTACATTTATTGAAATATAAATGAAAAATAAAGATTTATACAGAATTCATTCCTGAACACACACAAGTATACTACAGGGTCGTAACATAATGTTCAATGCCCCTGACAGAAAGCTTCTCTGTTGCTTGAAATTAATCATCTTTTTTTCTCATTGAAACAAAAGTTACTTTTCCAACATTATCTTCTAAACAACCTTATCGTCATAATATGTCATAATTCTCTTTCTTCACCATTAAAAGTTGCCTCCATGTGCTATCACGTGCTGAAATATGGCGTTAAACCCATAACAACAAGATGAACGGTTTAAATGACGGAGACATGATTGATACTGCCGTTGAACTATGTCCATCCGTTTACCAATATATTCTATACTTTTCCAGCAGACATTGCAGCTATATTTAAAAACTTTAAAATACGCTGCGCTATTTGCAGAAAACAATTTATATCTTTTTTAACTCTTTTTCTCTACCAACCCGCCTTACGAATCTTTCACTGTAACAATCCGTTTACAATTGCTAATCTTTCCAATCTCTCTCAAAAACGCCAACGTTACAATCGATGAAGCAATTCCTCGATGGAATTTAATGAAGATCGCACTGGGTCAAGTTTTAAACACTTCGTACAGCTAGGATGAACAGGGATACCGTTTAAACGATAATGACCCTATGAAATATTTTACTTCTGGTTTTAATCAAGATTGAAGAAGAATCCATTTCTAAGTTCTCACCTAGCTGCAAAAGAGTCCCCAAATTATGGTTTACCAAAGAATGTAAAGAAGAATTTAGACAAGGCCAACAAGCACTAAGAAAATTTAATAATCGTCCAGTCCTGAAAATTAGCTAAGTAACGTATTGTTCAGGCCAAACCTGCCCTCACGATCAAAGAAATTAACAGAACATCTTGGAAAAAATACCTTTCAGCTTTAAATTCTTGTTCCTCTAAAAACATGTTTGGGACACGATCCGAAAAATGGAAAGACAAATCATAATTATTTCTGACATCTAAAATTAAACAACAACATTTTCAATTCCAAACATGTCGTAGTTAATATACTTACTGAGAGTTCCTCTAAAACTTCCTGATCGTCTAATAATTCAGAACCCTTCAAATGAATCGATTGAGATTCATATCAAATAACACAGAAACCGTTTACATTATTGGAGCTTATGGAATCTTTGAACAAAGCCCATGACATCCTCTGGGCCTGACGAAATACATTACCAGTTTTTGAAACACCTACCAGAAACGTCATTAAATGTTCTTCTGGAAATCTTCAATGATTTATGGATTACTGGTAATGTACCAAAAGTTTGGAAAGAAGCAACAGTAATATCAATTCCCAAACCAGATAAAGATGGCACATATCCTACCAATTATAGATCCATTGCTTGACGAGCTGTGTGTGTAAAACAATGACACGAATGAATTATTTTCGACTTGTATGGTACTTCGAAACTAACAATTTAATATCTCCTTTATAAGTGGCTGTCGATATGGACGTAGCCTCAATAATCATCTGATTAGACTGAAAACATTTATTAGAGACGCGTTTATCAAGACGAAACATATAGTAGCGGTTTTCTTTAGTTTATAAAAGGCTTGTGACACGATATTGATGTACCGTATACTTAATGACCAACATAATTCAGGTCTAAAAGATAGTATGCCCTTTTCATATCAGAGAATTCATGGAACCATTAAGCTCCACATTCTCTTATATGCATGAGCAACAGATGGATCTACCCCAGGCAGTATTTTGTCTGTGACGCTTTATAAAATTAATAGAAATACAAAGGTTTTGGCTCCTGGTGTGGATTCCTTCCTAAACGTTCATGATTTTCTAATATGTTATCGATCAAAGCATATGCATACAAATAAAAACAACTAGAACAAAATATAAAGAAAAATCAAAATTAGGCCAATGCCAACGGTTTCGAATTCTCGAAAAAAAAAACGGTGTATATGCATTTCTGTAGGTTACGAAGACATCATGATGAACCTAAAATCACGCCTAACGGAACATCTTTTCTAGTGGTCGAGGAAATAGAGAATTAGGTATTATCTTTGACAGAAAACTGCCTTTTATTCCACACATAAAGAACTTGAAAGCAAAATGCTTGAAATCTCTTGATCTACTTGTGTCAAATGATGAGCAAAAGGCTGCTGCAGCATTCGTTAGTAGAAAACACACAACAAACGTTTTCACACCATCTGGTGCATTGAATATTTACAGCCGAAATAAAAACAGTAGACCTTGCTCTGCGATATATATCGAAAGCAAACTTATTTGAAACAGCATCGTCGTCTCCGAGTCACTATCAGTACTTAAGTCACTTCACAAAAGAAAACTGGAAAACCTATTATTAATCATCATTCTCGTCTAAAATACTGAGTTGAATACATCCCACTATATAGCATATTGCTGGTTACCCTGCCGTATTGATATTAAGGGTAACGATGAAGTAGATCGTGCTGCTAAAATGGCCCTATGTCTCGAACAATCTGATTTTAAAATACCGTGTACTGATTTTAGACCTAGTATCAAAAAGTATCAAAAAGTCTTTATGTCAAAAGTTGCATGCATCATACAGTGATGCAGTGAATAACAACCTTCATGCATTTGAACTAACCTTAGAAGATTGGACTCCGTTCTACAAAACCATATATTGGGAGGATGTAGTCGTTGCAAACATTAGAATTGTTCATACATGTATAACCCACTCCCACATACTAAATGGAGGATGACATACCAGAGTGCGTTTCTTGCAATGAACCATTCACTGTTAATCACATTATGATAGAGTGTTTAGAACTCCAACCTATGCGTGATCAGTACTACAATGTGCATAACGTGAAGGAACGTTTTGATACAATAAACGTTTCTTATTTTAAGGTTCGAGAAAGAATTAAACATGTTAATATTATTCTAAGATATAACTTTTATACTATCACTTTGAACATTTATATGTAATGTATATACGGTACTTCATACTCAAAACCTTACCATCTAAATCTTCACGAATACAGTATTTGTATTACTCAATAATGTAAAAGCTTTATCTATTATACTTACCATCTTCTCGTTTTGCTTTTGACTGATTTTTATACCTTTAGTTAATAAGAAACATTTGATCTCTTTAAACAATCCTACATATAATCTTCGTATGACATTAACTATCCGAACAGTGCTGATGCGCCGTAAAAATACATTCATTCAATCAATCCATTTTGCTGGTTGAAAGACGAATAACGCACTTTTAACTGACCTAAAAGAGAGTAATGTATATTTTTCTTCCTTTGTGGCACGTTATATCTATTTTCCTGACTTGACGTCAGAGTAAATTTAGTACACTTCACACATTTTCAAAATGTTAATATCCAGCGCTTGTGTTGATGTTCTAAAAAGCTGGCAGAAGATGAATTATTTGGAGAATCTTTGTGTGAGAAAATAGAAAAATATAAATCGCTGCAAAATCGTGATATTATTGCATACTCTTAAACGTTTCACCTGTTTTTGGCTTATTCTTACGAGTATGCTCAATAGATACGTTGCCAGAATATTTATCCTGTAATTTAAATCCTCAAACTCAAGGAAATTGCACTAATTAGTAATCGTTCTTCATCGCCTCTGAGTATATTACTTGATATATATTCCCAATTGTAATGGATGTTACGTGTAAATTTTGCAAATAATAGCTAATGAATTAAATCCTTTCTTTTGTTGCCAGCCAAAACACAAAATGGTATATATTGCTTCTGCAATACAGGCAATTCAAATGCATACGTTAAGCAGATAATTTTTTTTCCAAACAAACTGGTGACCACTTAGTAAGATGTGGCAACATGAGATCTGGGCAATTCAAAGAGCAAAGTTAATGAGATTTTCTGACACCACTTTATAGACCAAGATTTGCAAAAGATTTAGCGCGAGTTGGCTGCAGTGTGCATCGCGTTTTTGAGGTGCCTTATTTTGAGTTTGCATTTGTTGAGGAGACGCATTTTTGCTCAAAATATCTAAATGAATTTAAGACAACTCGACAAATTTACAATTATGAAACAACTTCGAGAATTGTGTAGTTTTGATGCCATGCTGTCTTCTACGGGAATCTTTTCAACTGAAGGAATTCAAAATTGAATCATTGTTTCTTAAAATAGATTAGGTCTATTTTTTACACTTCGATAATTAAATACATGCAGAGGAGACGGTGCAATTATTTTAAGCCAACTGTCTCAGTTTACAGAGGAAATAATATTAGTTGCTATAAACATCATTTCATTATTCTTCTATATGACACTTAATGCAAATTTTATTACTCTCTTCATATCGTCTGCATTTGAAATATACATGAACATATTCAATCAGATTTGAAAAAAAGATAGCAACTGTTTTTTTTTAACAATACAGTCTCATATGATCCAATCATTTACACCAGAGGACATAGATCCGATAGCCCATTTAAAAATGTACCCTTCTTCAAATTCAAGATATTTGTAATTATTTATCTGCCCTATTGTTTTTGATCGTATTACTTGTAATGGCCTTCACAGTATGTTAAGTGCAGCTTTCCAAATATGGTTCCGAATACACTTTCGCATGGTAACAATTCCTTTTTACAGAAAAAAGCAAACTTCATCATATATGAAAAGAACTTGTTAAATGAAGTTTGTTTTCCATTACATCGTCCATCCTGGTCATAATATATATTGAAACTTGACATAAAGCAAACATTTCCCAACTAATAGATCGCTAATTCGGTTACCAACCAGATCTCTGAATGTGTCATTAATTGCGTCTTCTGTTTCTAGCACAGTTTTAGAATCAAATATTTACTGCAGCTTCTGTTGCTTAGCTGTCTCAGAATATAACATTCACTATATCTTTTGTTGCTTGCCTCTGTTTTTACAACCATTGATTTTTTGTTATTATGTTCGGAATCGAGTCCTTAAACCTCTGAAGCTTGTCGAAAGTAAAGTCCAATTAGCTGTCGAACCCTTGCGCTTAACAATCAAATTATGGTATTGTTTTATTGAAACGCTATAGTGGGCTTTGCAACATTAGTCATCGACTCTTATAAATGTCGATTCTTTATATGCCCTTCACCATTTCATTCATACCTAATACAACACAAAATATGTCGTCATATGGAAGAAAATGTCAATAATGAAACTTAGCTTTACATTAATTACTATTCACATTTCTAGACGATGATAGTATCAGCTAGAAAAATTGCTTTTTCGCTTCAGATGCTAAATACAGATATATTGCTGTATTTTCGTAAATGTATATTTAATAAACTTTGCACGTTTGATTACATTTTATGGTTTCAATAATATCTCGCAAAGAGTCAGCTTCTGAAAAAAACCATAATTACAAAACAATAAAATGATACATTGGTTCTCAACATCGAGCACTTATCCTCATCTTTCCAACGTGGGTACGTGATAAAGGCTTACTAGTAGCTTTTAGTGGGACGGTGGTTTTTTCCGCGGTTTTCCAATGTTTTTCGTATACATGTTATTATGGTCGCCATGTATAGCCTATCTTGTGCTGAAAATGGCGTTAAACCGTACAACAACAACCTTAGCGTTCCGACTTTCTGAGTATTAAACAACTTACTAGTCTCAACTCATAAAAATTATATGAGATCAGTCTGTCTCAATGCTGTTTTATTTTTAATTTTCATCACGAATGAAAAGTAGGATAAGAAAAAAGACTATCTCGTCCTTTAAATACAAATATACACGTAAAAAGTAGCACTCGTAGTTAATACTGTCACTTTATAAGTATTGGAAAGTCAAAACTTTGCACAAATTAAATTAAATTTAGGGCGATTTTAATTTTCAGTTCATTGTGAGTCGTTTAATTTTGAAAGAAAACATGGTGTTTATAAACACTGCATGAATAAAAGTTGTTGCTGTTGTTGTTGTGGGGCTTAACGCCATTTTTCATCACACGATAGGCTATAAATGGCGGCCAGTATAAATAGTGGAGGCAAAAAACCGGGAAGTGCGGGAAATAACCACCGATAAGCTACTGGCAAGCTTTCTCACATATCCACATCCGCCGAATCTTAGACTCGAACCCACCCAGACAGGTGAGATGGCAGTGATCCGTATCGGAGAACGATAAAGACCACTGGGCCACTCTAGGGTAATATAAACAATGACCACCCACGACACTTAGGGCAATAATTTCGGTGTGTGGTTAGAATCAGGTGATGGCAGTTTTGGAACCTCTATGTTTGTTGTTGTATGACTGCAGGGAACGCCCGCTGTAAAGCAAAGGAAAATATGAGACAAACTTGCAAATAACCAAAAGACGGATTGAAGATAAGAAATTTTAGCAGCCCAAAAATGCACGTTTCGCAAAAGCATAAATCCTATCAGCTGATAATGCGATGTGTCATAATGCACACTATGATCTTTCGTTGTAAGCAAGAGACACGGAAAAAAATTAGGAACAGATGAAAAGCACACCACTGTAGAATAGTAAGGCGCGTCAATTGCGTAAAAAAGTTTCATTCAAATATCATCTTTATATTGTCTTTTACGTCTGGAGGTTATTTTGTTTTGGCCAATTAATTTGGATTATCTTGTCCTTTAAATACAACTTTGAAGGAAACTTGACATTTATGGCCTGCAAATCCTGAAACATTTGACCTTTTCTAAGTATGCGTTTACATTTTTACTTGTATTTTTATTATTTCGATGAATGTCTATTTCAACTTTTAAATTACCATTTATTTCTTGTAATGTCAATTATTTTTATTATGCGTTTGTGGTGCTTCTATGTTCCACATGTCTACGGCATTGAATATGTATTATGGATGAAGATTTGATCTGTTCTATTCTGAAGAAATGGCAACAGACAAATTAAAACTGAAATATTTTAAGCATTTAAAACTCACAGCTTGCATACTCGCATTTGATCATACAGAACTCATTTATTGATACTTACTGTCCCATTTTCAGAACACATTTATTTTATTAGATACGACCTCATAACCCAATCATTTAAAAGGATTCTATAATCTTTTTTCTGCTTCACAAAGTTCAGACCACACAATAAAAGTGTTACTTGTAGGATCGTACAAATGCAAGAGAAGAAAAGAGTAAAGTCAACAAGTATTGTATCTTTCAACAAAATAATATATTTCCCTAGAAAACAATGTAAACATTGGTAAATAGGACTTACAGCTTAAGAATATAATCCAAAATTTTATCCTAAGAATGAAAACACAAATTCTATCATTAAAAAGTTATATTCGAATGCAAGTTAGAATCTGGATGACATACAAATATGGAAGGCGATGACATCAGATGTGGTCCAATGTAATATCAATAATTCTTCTCTTGAATCACAGTTTTTGTTTCCGAATAAATCCAGAATACATTTCATTGAATATCTGTCAGAATTACTTTTAGATGAACGTCAACTTGTTGAGTTTCCAGAAGAATAAATTATTAAATCCAAGAATCAGATGAAAAACACACTATTTGGGAACAAAAAAATAACACTTTGTATTTAAACCCCAAAAACATCATTACAAGTCTCACGAGATTGGTCTTGTGGTTTCTTGCTAAAATAAATCCAGCATGTACGCCAGTGCAACCCCACTTAAAAACCAATCATAAATAAACGTTGTTTACACATGTTGATCTCGCAAAGAAAGTATGGCCTTGATACTGACCAATCATTTCAACTGCCTGTTTCCGCTCTTGCCAGCCCAAGACGAACTAGGATAACTAAAACTAATTCTCATGCAACACTTTTACGTCTTACGTAAACATTTCATAAAAGAAAATATCGAAAATGTTTTAATCCTTTCGATAATCCTTACAATAAAATGTAATGAAACAAAATTAAAATGAAAAAGATTTTTAAAACTTACACACAAACAATTTAATTGCATATACGCAACAAAAAGTTAAAGTCACGGTTGATGCTGTATGATAGTCGTGAAATTTAAACAATCGCTACCTTGTCATATGAGTTGTTTCCAGTTCAATGGAGGTTCTGTCTGCTTGGTTTGCTTTGATCACGCTATCTAAGTATTTTCTATGGAACTAGTTAATAAAAGCATTACGGACACACCTTGAAAATGTGAATACCCAAGAAATGACGTAAGAAAAAAAATGTCCAAATGTATGGTCTTTAATATGCGGCCAAATTTTACACCAGACTCATAAATGCTCTTTAACTGCGACTTTTCATTTGTTTCACAATGCTTCCCAAAGGACACATTATAGCTAATTCACGTGTATTGGATATGTAAAATTTTACCCTTAAGGACGTTTAATGTGGTGTCCCCATTAGCTACTATCATTAATATTCTATTCTGAAAACTTTATTATCTACTCCTAAATAAACGACAAAATATTTACGATCTTGCTCTTAAATAAACGAAATTAGTTTCCAAGTTTCTCTGTTTGTCTGGATTTTTGTGCAACTTGTTTGGGGGCTTATTGAATAAGATAGCAACTTTAAACGCTCTTTGTACGTTATATTGAATCATAAACTGTCATGATTTAGTCACGAAAAGTAATTAGCTATTTCAGTCCAAAGTTTGATCTCTCAATTTTCATTAACGTATAGCTGGAATTGGCGTTCGTCTAAAATCGTGTTCTTGTGAACTCATTATTTAAATATGAAATAAAATATTAACTAACAATATTTTGTTGAAAGAACGCTTATTTAATGGTAAATTGTGGTAACTGTTTCTTATTCGTTGTGACAATTATAATAATAAGGAAAAACGGAAAACCACATACAACGTTTAAGCAGCAGAGAGGGTGAATCCTACAACAATATATTTGCGACAAAATCGATTAAAGCCTCAGAATGCCAATGGAGCCTTCCTACGAAATCTCATATTTTAACCAAAAAAAAATTAAAGGTCCCATTTTACAAATGGAGCCTTAGCGATTTTGTCGCAAATACATTGTCATAACCACACTCAAATTGCTGCCATCTACGTCTACAAATTTTTGCGACAGAATCGATTAAAGCCTCAGAATGCCAAATGGAACCTTCCTACGAAATCTCATATTTCAACCAAAAAAAAATAAAGACCCCATCTTAGCGATTTTGTCGCAAATACATTGTCATAACCACACTCAAATTGCTGCCATCTACGGTCGCAAATATGTTGTCATTTCACCCTCTCTGCTGCTGATTAATACAAATTATTTAACCAAATATTTGATCAAGTCCAATACGATATCGTGACCGAGGGTCGTGTAAATTTATTGTTATAAATCCATATGGGACAGACTGAGCATGACTAAAGTAATTTTTAAATCCATTGAAGTCCATATCGAGAACACCTGTTGCAAATATTTCGTAGCGTATGTGTATCAACGCCATTGAATACAGCAAGAATATTGCAGTTATCGCGAATCACTTTTGGAATTGAGTATATCGTTGAGTGACATATATCACGTCAGTGTTTTTATGCCTACCTCGGGAAAATATTCTAGCAGGGTTCTTTTGATTATCTAACATTACATCATCGTACACTACAAGATTGTTTATGTCTCCATCGAGATCTTCTACTGATGGTGCATCATCAATATCAGTAATAAAGTCGATTACACTTTCACCTTTAATTTCTGATGCATTTTTATTAAAATCTTTTAGCACTTCATAGCACCGTTGATCATCTACGGATGGGGCAACTAAATATAATTTATCCCACTTCATAAATCGCATTATCAAATTAAGCAGTAATTGTGTTTTGCCTGATCCAGATGGTCCGATTATAATGGCACGGACAGAATTCGGAAGCGCTGCGTGGTGTTTTACCGGTTCTCTTCTTTTAGTCGCTGAAAAATCAATTATATTCATAACGCTATATATAAATTATGGATCTATATTGTGTTAAATGTAAACAGCGTACTGATACAACCGATCAGACAACCATTACAACTAAAAACAATAGACTAGCGCTTACTGGTAAGTGTGTAACATGTGGTACAAAAAATTTAGATTTTTAAAAAAAAAGCAACTCGGAGGTGATATTGCCGCAAAACTTGGAAAACTCCCCGGAACCCCATGGGCAAAATACCCGGAGAAAAACACCTTCCAGGATATAGCTACTGTGGTCCCGGAACGAGATTAGATATCAGACTTGATGATCAAAATCAGCCCCGGCCTGGTGAGTATCCGATAAATGCTATTGATAAGGCATGTCATGCTCATGATGTTGCATATAAAAGCAATAATTTGCAACAAAGACATATCGCGGATGTAAAATTAATTCATGCCTTAAATGCTATTCCCGATAAATCCTTCAAAGAAAAATTGGCTTCATGGTTGGTCAAATCAGCTATGAAAGGCAAATTAGTGTTAGGTGCTGGTAATTGAAAACACACAGTGTTTTTATAGTATGGAATCTATTTATTATTCTCCGAAAGGATACTGGAGGGGTAAAGCAGCAATCAGTAAACTCGCTAACGCTGCAAAAGTGAAAAAATCCACTGCAAAAGATTGGTTATCCAAACAGCTATATGGCAAATTTATCTACCACCGCCTAAACAAATTAATTATTCTCATTTTGATGTTACCGTACCCAATGAAGTTCATCAGGCTGATTTATTGTTTTTACCACATGACCATGGTTACAAATACGCGCTAACTGTAGTTGATATTGCGAGTCGATTTAAACAAGCAGAACCATTGAAAACAAAGTCAGCTTCTGAAGTCGCTTCTGCATTTGAAAGGATTTATCGACGAGGTCCTCTAAGATGGCCAAATCTATTACAAGTTGATCCTGGCAAAGAGTTTCAAGGTGCTGTTCTATCAACAATGAAAACTCATAGTGTTACAATACGACGGGGACATACTGCGTTACATCGTGATCAGGCAATTGTAGAACGATTTAATCGAACTCTTGCAGAACGGTTATTTGGATATCAATATGCAAAAGAATTCATCCAAGAAAAACGATCTCGTGAATGGGTCCAAAGGTTACCGAGTGTAGTTGCAGCGTTAAATAACGAGATTACTCGAACTATTAATATGAAACCAAATATTGCAATAAAAAAAGAATATATTCCCGAACAACCGCAGCGGGTTAGCACTCAGCCACTTCTCGGTGATGTTACTGTGAGATATTTATACGAACCAGGAGAGCTTGAAGGCGGTAAAAGAAGAGCTACTGATCCTATATGGAGTGTTACTACGCATAAAATTTCAACTATAACGCGATCAACTGGTAGACCTCCAATCTACAGATTGGATTCAACTGCACCTCAGCGTGGTTTTACACGCGAACAACTACAAGTCATTCCGGACGATACTCAATTACCGCCACATGGTCTTAACTAGCTCCGTTACGTCTATTACACTCAAGACAGGTCAACATCACATTGTTTCTGACATGACCAAGACTGTTATTTTTTCTGTCTACGGTGAATTGTCGAGGGTCTTTATCCGAATACTGCCAGTGCATTATACAATGCAACTGGCGCAGTGATTATTCTGTTGTTCTTTTAATGCAATTATTACTTCAGCATCAATATCAAATTCTCGTTGTTTTTTTTTGTCCTGCTGTTTGTAGCCAGAGAGTTTTTTATTAATGATGCTAATATCAGTGTTATCATCGTTTGCATTAAAATCATCATCGAAAACAATCCTTCGTAGTTGATTTATTCGTCGTACTCTGGACACTGCGAGATAGACTAAATTTGACCATTCAATGCGATTATCAACTATCCAAACAATTGTATCCGTGATGGTCAATCCTTGTGACGAGTGTATTGTTGTTACATAACCAAGCGTCCATGGTGATTTATCAGCGCATAATGCATCTTCTACAGTATTGATATCAACTAACACAATATCATTTAACACTAGAATCTGTTTCTCCGTCTGGCCTGGAATTTCAACTTCAATATTCTGCTTTCGTGTATCCAATGGTCTATAACACAACGGCACTGGAAACGTTGGGAATTTTTTCTTGTGTAGCTCAAACAACTTTTTCTGAAGTGCGTCTCTGACTATCTTTCTACTTGCTACTACAAAAATCATTTGGTTTCCATGTTTCCCAAAAATCATTCAAAGGTGTTTCAGAAATTATTTCACGCGCTACTTCACATTGAATTCTATCGTGTTGTAATCTAATTAGTTTTTTAAACTCACGTAACTGCTCATCGAGTGCTCTATAGTCAGTATCAATTTCTTCGTAATAATCAACAAATCCTTTTAACCAATTATGTGGACTTCTACCAACAAATGGTGGTGGTTGACCATGATCGCCGCACAATATAATTTTTGTATTATTTTGCAATAACCAATCAAGAAAACATTTTTAATACATCTTCTGAAACAGTACATGCTTCATCCCAAATAATAACCGCTGGAATAAATTTCTCACCCATTCGCTCAGGAGTCCAAGCATCGCCCTTGTATCGAAAAAAACTATGATACGTGCAAGCTTCAACATTTCGTTGTTTGATCTCTCTCGCTAGTCTATGGGTTGGTGTGAGTACAATCATGGACGTTCTCTCTCGATATAATTCTATCGCACGTGTTGTCTTTCCAGATCCACCACAACCGTTTAAATAAACTGTTTTATATCTACAAATTGGATCTGATATCGGTGGTGCTTTAGACATAGATTTTTCACTGATAGAATTATCGTTCTTCAGGTAACTGCTTTTAATCTCAACGTCTGCTGATTCAGAATAATCGCGTTGTATTTCTTGTTTAATTCGCCATGTTCCCCAAGTCTCTTCGCTATTAGTAAATTTAGTTATCTCTTTGATATATTTTTTTATCGACATACATTGAATCAATTGCAACTCTGACTGCTATACTAGGAAATCTATTTATCATTGCAAATAAATTGATAGATGCATAACCCAGCATAGAAGCTCTCAAATGTAGATATGCAGAGCTTTCTCCATCACTGTAAGTAACAATTCTACCTAACTTTGTTTTATTGGACAAGAAGGCTGTTTTACAATTTGCGTATCTATTTTTCTCTACTGCATCTTTAATAACGAAGTCGTATTCGGCATCATCTATAATCAATCGTGAGGATTGTTTTTTAAAGTTAAATTTTTTTCACCCTGTGTAAATTTACCGATTATTCTTCGGCCGAGATCCTTTGCTTCATTATTTCGTTGATTAAATATCTTTTTTGACCATTCAATAATGTACTCCTCGTCAGCATCAATATGTTTTCTAGACTTATCGATTATACTATCAAGACATTCTGGTTCTGGTAACCAGACATTGGTTTGTTTTCGATATGAGATAATCGCTTCGCTGACAATCAACGAAACTAACACTTTACAATCAATCATATATCGCAATAACACTATTGGTAACCACATCCTTTCAGCCATGTGTCTACCAATCCAAACATAACAACACGGATGAAGTCCTTCAGCGAATTCAAATGATACTACGCAAGCAAAACCGGTCAAATCAAAATCAGGCAGTGGTCCATTAATAGCAACGCGAGTCATTTCATGTGTGGGATGTCCAAACCGTTTAAAATACTCACCAGCGAATCCATATCCTAGAAAACTTCCTGGATAACAGGCAACGATATCAACTGATATCATATATTCTCACGATTGTACTTAACGTTCCATAGACCGCCATGATAATATTCCAAACAGCTGGATTGAACATCCTGTAAAAACTCTTTTCGTGTTGGTTTCCAATTATTTTTCTTTCTTGCAAAATGAGCTGCAACTGATGGAATTGTAAAACAATTTGTAAGTAACTGTTCGTAATCTTCGGATTTTTCATTAAAAACGCTAGCGTTTTCACTGAGACTTATTGCTAGATTTTTCATCCTATTATGTAGACTTTCACTACGATATAATTCACCGTTAGGTTTCACAAATTGATTGAATTGACATTCTTCATCTTCAAAACTATGAAGTAGCCATACTGATACAGGGTCGTTTTTACACAAACTAGCAATAGCATCGAATAATCTTTCTTCAGTGAGAATACCATCCTTGATGAATTCTTCTGGGATATACTTCACTGTTCTGTCTCGCGGGAATATTGTAACCGCGGATGTCCATGCGTGCTTGTTATGATCAATAATTTTGATTGGAGCTCCGTTTTTATTGTATTTCGATTCGTATAATACTTCGCCAGTTATCGTTAAAACGGTTATCGGAAATCTCAACGACTTTTCCAATCTAGCTATATCGGAAATAGTTGCTCCGTTCTCTTTCACTGTTAGCTCCCATTCATCTATTTTTTTATGTCTTAGATCGGTTAATTTATTCCCACGGAGTGCATTTGTAAAATGTTCTAAGACTCTTTGTGCCACACAGTTGAGTGGCTTTCCGCTGACGTTGACTGTTTCATTGGTGCTAGTTTTCCAATGTCAGGGTTATTTAACGGATACATCCCATAAACGACTGCTGTTTCTGGATACGCTTTTTCATAGTATGGTTTATCAATTCCAGTTAACAGCCCTGGTCTGGAATAACGGCTAACAATGACTGATGTCCCATCTTTGAGAATTGGAACAAATTTGTCTCTTATAATATATTCGCCCGATTCTAATTTGATAATGAATTTCACTCTGATAAAATACCGTTTATTGCCAAGTTGTGATAGTATCATAGCTGCTGTTTCATCATTCATTCTAGCATCAACAACACCATCAATTCTAAATGTTGACCAGGTGTGTGATGCACCATCCTGTTTAAACTCATGAACACAATCTCGTATTTTTCTAATCAGACTTCTATTAGTTATTCTCTCTTTTGGTACGTCTTCGAGAGTTCTATCAAGATTGAATTTAATATTTTTCCGAGGCTTGATTGCCGATAATCTCTTGAATTCTTCATTCATATAATAAGACAAGTATTTAAATAGAAAAGTTTGTTTATATATAATGAATCACTGCAAATGGCTTATGATCGGATCAGTAACCCCATGCAATAAATCGTGTAGAGGTGAATTCTGTGGATATCACTTACAGAGTGTCAGAAATAATTTCGACAGGCCCGTCCCCATGCATAAATTGTGGGGTGGGTGTGAGAGGAAAATCACAATTATGTATCAATTGTGGGGGTAAGCGGTTTAGAGAATTGAAACGTTATTATGATAAACGAATAAAAAACGCCATCATTGACCCTAACCATGACTCTGTCAAAGACAAAATCATAAAAACCCCTCAAGACTACATTAATAGATTTATAATTAAAGCAAATAATGAATTAGACAAATAGTATTATTATATAAATGGAGCAAGAATTCAGACCACATCCAATACTCGTTAATTATGAAATATCTCGTAATGGTGTTGTTAGACACTGTAGACTAAAGAAACCAAGATCTAGAGTTAATAATCAGGGATACTTGAAATTTACTGCTGGAGGAAAGGGATATCTCTGTCATAGGGCAGTCTTTGAGTGTTATATGGGACCGATTAAAGATGGCTGTGTTATGAACACATTGATTCTAATATTCAAAATAACGCGATTTCCAATTTACAGTGTATTTCTCAAAGAGAGAATATAAAAAACGGAAAGACAGGGACTTGTAAGTCAGTTGGAAAGAGACCAGTACAGTCATTTGATACAAAACGACGAATGAAGAAAGAGTTTTTCATTCAATGAATGCTGCGGGAAAATATTTTGGAATATGTATTCCTTCAGTACGAAAAGTTGCTGAAGGGATTTATCAAACAGCTATCTCAAAGAAAAATGGACATAGAATAAAGTTTTCCTATTTACAAGATAACTCTCAATAAGTTATGCTATTTTAGTCATTATTTGCATGATTTTACCATTCAGATCAATTACCATAGGGCAATACACTAAAAACGTTTCGCGCGTTAATATCATTGTTGTACATATTTTTTTTTCTCAATATTTTAATGCAATATTCACGTATATATGCATTAAAAGAGTAAATTGACAATAACTGGAACAGGCCGGAACAGCACATAGTAAATATAGTTATTTGTACCGGAACGCGCGCGCGCGTGTAAGACAAGACACTGGGCCAGGGTTCTATTAATAGATTTTTTAAAAATCCCAATTACAAAGACGGCGTTAACAGCGTTTGTATGAAAATGAAATTACTTTATAAATTAAAATAGATTGTATGTGAGGTCAAAATAGTAAAAATGCGCTACATGTAGTTTAGTTTTTTTAGTGTGGCTATGTGTAATAAAATTCAGAAAAATATCATTCTCGATTCAAGAAATAGCAGGTCCTGAATTGACAGGGATCCCCATTACGGAGTTATCTTGTCATGTAAATCCATTATTATTACGATTATTTAATCGTAATATTATAGAAATTAATAAAAAAATTGCTATTATTTAACAGTTGTATTTCTTGTTTTAATGTTTTATTTAAATACTTAGCTTCCATTGAAATTACTACACAGTATTCATTATGAAATGCTAGAAAAATAAATACACACCTACACATTGACACTGCAGTATTAGTTCACCTTATATATAATATGAGCCGTAATAAGTTTGGGGCTTTAAAACGAAGCCCACTTTGCCAATTAAAACTCCCACGCCATTGACATGGTGTGGTTGAATTTTTTCAACTGCAACCAGGGTTAATTTCTTGGGTTGCTTTTGATTGCAATTGGGTGTAGGTCCGCCCCGTCGTTTCATGTTTGTATCGTCCTGTACTGTCCCTATCATACCATCCTATCATTTCATATAACCATCCTATCATATAACCATCCTATCATATAACCATCCTTTATAATCGCACTGTATATAAAACCTATATTCGCATTGTAAATATTCATTCATTGTAAATATTCATTCATTCGTAAATATTCATTCATTGTATATAAACCATATATCATTTCATTGTAAATATAACCATCCTATCATTTCATTGTATATATAACCATCCTATCATTTCATTGTATAAACCATCCTATAAGACCTAATCGCATTGTAAATATTCATTCATTGAATCGCATTGTAATATAAGCGATTCATTGATCGCATTGAATGTTCATGTCCCCCTCATTGTATATATCCTATATAATCGCATTGTATATATGAGGCTAATGTATTGTTCAATGTTTGTAAAGAAATCACTTGGATTTCACGTCTAATACCCATATAACCCGCCCTTGAACTCGATTGGGGGTTAGGGTATTGTATAAGTCTTTAATGTATGTGCCCTTTCTTGCCTCGAAACTCGAATGAGGAAGAGACGGGCATTGTATATGTTTTGTTTTTTTGTATATAAAAATATTTTAAAGATACAAATACATTAGTAATAATAATAAATGGAATTTCAAGATATTACATCTATCATCACAGAAATATCAAATTTAAGAAATCAAGGAATCGTACTTTCTGAATTTTTGAATGAAGACAGACTTTTGAATGAATTTGAACAAATTGATATACAATTAAAACATGGAAGATATGTTCTACCTAAAATGTATTCACTGATAAAAAGAATCCAAAAAGCGTTAATGCTTCTTTGTATAACAATGATATTAATTTATTCATTCGGCTATTTAGTATAGTTGAAGCCATTAGAAAGAAACTCGGGGAACAGTACCAAGTTCGGTCAGAGATTGCTTTGAAAGTGAAATCTATAAGACGTTTGATTGATGCAATTGAAACCGACAATTGAAAAATCGTTAGCATTTCCAATAATGACATCAGAAGCATTAACTACCAGACTAGCCCGTGAGAGGTTAGCATTACTGAAAAAGTTTATACCAATTCGAGATAACGTGCGAGATAAACTACAACTTAGACAGCAAGCGCAGACTGACTTTTCTATTGGAAGCGAACAACTTTTTGCCCCTGTAACTAAAGCCACTAAAGATATGAAACTTGCAACAGAACGTGCTATATACGGCGACATCCCTAAAGAGGGAGCAGTACCTATTATTGATGTATTAGGAAAGATTGCTACAGAAACTGAAAAAACTCACGAGGGAATAAAACAGCTTTCAGGTGAGTTACAAACTCAGCGAGAAATACAACAAATGGGTAATATTGATATTGATGATAACCCCGTTGAAGATGCTAGTGTTTCCACTAAAAAAAGTGTTCCTTTTAACGAGAAATTCACTGATAAGCTATAGAAGAAATCAAACAATATCAATTGCTGAAAAATGAAGACTATATAAAATTTGGTGACTTTGCTGTCAAAAGTTATTATAAGAGAGGGAAATTTTTAAAAGATGAGTATAAAAAAACACAATAAAAAAGATCAATGGGTGGATTGGTATTTAAAATTAATAAAAATGAACCGGCAATTTAAAAAAGGATACATTGAATACAGAGCTTTTAAAATGGAAGTTGATGCGTATGGTTTTAGAACAACAACAAAAACAACAAAACGAAGAACAACAAAGTCGAGGTCGAGGTCGAGGACGAGGTCGAGGTCGAGGTCGAGGTCGAGGTCGAGGTCGAGGTCCGAACCAGCCGAATCGAAATTCAAACGTTTCCGAACCAGCTCCAGAAATTCAAAACGTTTCCGAATCAGAAAATACTTCAGGAAAGGGTTATGGAAGTTCTCATCATGATTCTCATATGTGTCCTAGTAATATCATTAATGATATATCACGACTTGAGGTTCTTATGGGAGGTAAGCGAGCTGGAAATAACTCAGTCGAAATAACTAATGAAGCATTTGATATTTGCAGACGATTATTCCAAGGTGGGATAATTGATATTCATACGTATCGAGAACTCTTGGATGAGTTAATGGACGGAATTCCGGGGGAATTTAGCGATTGAAATTGTATTTAGAAATTACAAAGTCATTTCAAATAAGATGATAGTACACTATAATCACAATAAACCAACAAACGTGTATGTAGTGAACTCAAGATTGCCCGTTTATAAGGCATACTACGGTGACGGCCTTGGAAATACCATGGCTGGTTTATTCACAAGAATAGCCCCAAAAGTAGCACCAATTGCTAAACAATTAGCGATGAAAGCCATTGATGTTATTCGTAATAAGGGAATTAACGCTGTTGGAGATCTTGCAGGAACGGCCTTTTCTACCGCAAAGAATAGAATAACGTCATTGTGAAATCTAGATTCGGACGAAAACCACCACCACCGCTACCTTCAACAACAATGATGCCTGCAAATGTCAGTAAAGTGATAAATAACGCAGTGGAACAAAAACTAGCATCATTAGCAATGACTTCACCAGATAGTAGTAATATTGCAAGTATGATAGCGGGAAGCGGTCTTGGAGGAAGGAAATCGAAAAAGAAAATGATTTAGAAAAACGATACGTTTTAGTATAAATGGCATTTAAAAAAATTGCTGATCCAGCGTTTGATATGGCGGCACCGGTGAATAAAGATGATTCTAAAATTAACTATCAGTATTATGCCTATCCTGCAAGAGAGCCTAATCAAAGGGAGAGTTGAACTTCAAGTTCAAGATACAAGTAGATACTTTTTGCCGTGTGAGGCGTTTATTGAAGTAGAAGGAGAGCTTGTAACAAATGTTGCAGCTGATACGCCATATGGGAATGACCAAAATATCCGAGTTGGTTTCGTAAATAATGGCATTATGGCGCTATTTAACAGTGCAAGATATATCATTGATGGAAAAGAAATTGAATCAATAGAACAAGATGTTGATATTGCAACAACAATAATCGGACTTGCGAGATATTCTGATGATTATACAAGGTCGGCTGGTCCGTCTATGATGTTTGCTAAGGATACTTCTGATCATGCTGACCATATATCAGTTTATTAAAGTACGAACTGCGGTAGATACTGCAGAAGCTGATCAACAACTCGCAGCTAATCTAGACCGTGAAGATAGACCAGGCGCTGAATTCGACATTTTAAAAAGGGTTAATGATAATTTCAATCTAGGATTTGCAACACGAAAAGGAACATTGAAAGGACAACATCGACGGTTTTCATGTGCAATTCCGTTACATCATATATTCGGATTCTGTAGAAATGTCAGAAAAGTCATCTATGGAGCAAAGCATACGGTTGTTTAAGTGCGAAAAGAAAATGACAATGATGCAATTTGGCATGCTAATGGTGTTGATGATGGTAAAGTCATTTTAAATAAATTGACTTTATGGATACCGTCTTGACACCAGCGCAGTTACAATAGAGCAAGAATTACTATCGTTTATGGACACAGGTGGAAAAATCATTGCTAAGTTGGCTAACAACAACGACTGATACGAAGCAGGATAATGTAAATGGCACATTTACATGGCACTTAGCATCAAAACAAGGTGTTTCAGCTCCACGTCATATCTTTATAGCGTTACAGGATGCAAATCGAGTGGTCGACAATTATCTAGTCATATGATATTTGATAAATTAGGAGTAAGTGAAGTTTCGTTGAGAATAAACGGACAACAAGAGCCAGCAGAGATTGTACATCTTAATTATGAAAACAACAACATAGCTCGTGTATATCATAGAATATTGTCGTATATGGGTCGTGATCAAAATGTTGATACTGGTTTGCAAATATCGCAAATTGATTTTGAAAAACACTATCCGATTTATTACTTTTCATTGGAACATCTTGACATGATGAGACAATCTGTTGTTGATATATACTTCCAAGCTCGGGTACAACGCCCTGCTGGTTAATAGCCGATTATAGAGCAGTTGCTGTCATTCTCAGTGATAAATCAATGTTGTTAGAAGGAGTTGGCGGACGAATGAGACTTATTGATGCACCAGTGGAAAACATGTAGTTAGGATTTTCACAATAAGATCAATTGAAAGTGTAAATTACATTTAGAATAGAATGACATATAGTATTGTTAATGTCCAGTTGACTGATGGTCAGGTCAAGAAATTGAAATCAAAGTCGGCTAAAGAATGTGGAACTACAATAACGTTGAAACCCACTCAAATGTCCGGTGGTGCACATAAATTATCACTGACAGATCGTCAAATAAAACATTTCAATGATGCGCTAAAGAACAAACGAGGAGTTCAAATTGATTTTTCGAAAGCAGCTATCGCCAGTATGATAAAATCGGGTGGAATATTCCCGCTGTTAGCTGCTATTCCAGCATTGATTGCAGCGGCTGCCCCAGCGGTTGCGAAGGCGGCAGCGTTAGGAGCCGTTGGTACTGCTGCAGGAATGGCCCTGAAAAAAGCTACTGGGAAAGGCTATAAAAAAAAAGGAAAGGGTCTAAGACTACCAGGAACTCCACACAATTGGTACAAGGGCACGGCCTAAGAATACCAGGAACGGCTTATTAGTGGAAAAATCCCTAGGATTTTCACCAATGTCCAATTTTGATTTAATTGATGCTGTAAAATCATTATCAATAAAAAACTTTAGAGGAGTTTTCATGAGAGATCAATTACCGTCAAAACCAATGAAAAATGAAACGGGTATTATCAATCTCGATAACAGCAGCGGAAAAGGAACTCATTGGGTCGCATATGCAATTGATCCACGTGGAATTGTCTATTTTGATTCATATGGATTAGCTCCACCAAAAGAATTCATGCGATATGTATCCACAATAACAAAGTCATCTCCAATTTTTTATTCCACGCTACCAACACAACAGTTAAATGATCCACCGATATGCGGTCGTGAAGTATTAAATGTCCTTGCAGAGATATCTAAATTTCCAAGAAAACCACCACAAGTTGTTGTTAATGAATATACTAGCAGGCAATGGCAAAAACGATAGCGTTATGATTTAGAAAAAAACGTAGCGTTTTCGTATAATGATTGATATTTGGGGACGACCTTTATCAGAATCAAAAAAAACAGAAACCGATAGCAAATTCGCTGTCGAAAGTGTAAAAAAAATAATCGAAGATGAAATCGCCGAGACATTAAATTGTCAAGTGTAGATCCTGGGGAAATAGTTGTATTTCAAGATCGCCAGGGCAAATTGAAATCTAGTAATGTTTCATTGGATGATGTCTTAATACGAAGACGTGACGTCGTTGAAGATACAATAGCGTTATATTCAAATGATGGAAAACTCAAACCGGGTGTACTCGTTTCTACAATCACAGATGCATTAAAAAATTTAAATGAAGAACTTGAAAAACATATAACAACATATACTTCCCTTCGTAGAAATATTATCAATAAATTCTTTGGAACACCAGCGGTAACCTCTCCATCTCTCGCTGAAATTAAATCCAATTTTGATGAAATTAAATCCAGTATTAAAATATTAATGATGCTGGATTTAGTATTATTAGAGATAGCATTAATAGTATTAAAAAATCTATCGAGGATATTACAAAATTTAAAACAGACAATCTTCCGCTACTTGAAAGAATAAAGATTCCTCATGAGAGAAATATCATAAATATGATATACACAGTTCTCTCTGGATCATTAGATTGGGAACCTAAAAAGAATACAGTAACCCTCACTGTGTCAAACAAGGGTATTTATCGATTAACAATAGTGTCACTGAATCAGTTTAATATATCATCATCGACTTCATATGGATACAACAACGTGATTTCAACGACTATTGACGTGGGTGAATACAAACGGTTTACAATAACAAGCACTGATCCTAATTTAAATAAGACATCATTTGTATGGTACATGGAGTTTGTAGCTGATCTAAATTAGAATTTTTAACAATTAAAAACCACTTGAGGTTTTAAATAATATGATTCCGTCATCGCAATATCGCTATGATACCGTCAAAGACTTCTTAACAAAACTCAAAACACTCATTGATGAATATGAAATAAAAATTAAAAAGTATCGCAGGAGAATTACCGCAATTGATGTTACAGTATACTCGGTATCTGGTATAATGGCCGGTGCTGGTATTATACTATCTTCAGTAACAATGGTAGCTCCGATTGCTGTCCCAATTGCTATTTCCGCGGTGACAACATTTGCTGGACTTGCAAATGCTATTACTAAAAAAATATCATCGTGTTCTCAAGAAAAACTTAACGACTATATAGTAAAACATCAAGCAGTATCTAACGGTTACTCACAATTATCCTCGTTGATGTCATCATCGATTGATGATACGATAATTACCGAAGACGAATTCTCCGCGATGATACGTATTTATGATACTACGATTAAAAACGCTAGCGTTTTTTCATCTATTGCAAAATTAGACATTGTAAATAATAATAATAATAATGTCGCAAGAGATTCAACTACTTCAGCGGATAGCAGAAAATACCACTCCGCAAAAAACAAGCATGATATCAATATCGTCAACAAACCCTAAATTCAGTGTGAATTTTCCCTCGCCTGTTTCAGTAAAGGAAATCGCATTGGCAAAATTACGAGTGTATCATAGTTGGCCTAATATCAGATCGGTTCCATTTGGCGGTCAGAGACCTAATAATTCTCTGGTGTTTGCATATAGGAATAAAAAAGATGACACTCCAGATTGGATCGTTGTTTCAATACCAACTGGATCCTATCAAATTGAGCAAATTAATAATGAATTACAACGTAGAATAAAATCCATTACTAAAAAAGAATCAAAAATTGCGATAACAGTTCATGAACCAACACTGTCATCTACAATTGAAATAGGCTCTCCTGGGTATGTTGTAGATATTTATAACAGTTCAATAAGAACAGTATTAGGATGGCCCGAAGATCCACCTAGAAGTGCTGATAATTCCACGCCCGAGCCTGTAAAATCTGATTATGTCACTGATGAAATAGGACCTGAAAATCCATCAAAAACCTATAAAAAATTCGAGGATATAAACTTCACAAAAAGATATCGACGTAAGAATCAATATGGTGAAGATGTGTGGAGAATTCCATTTTTTAATGATTATATCCCACAGGAAGGTGAAATTCTGGAAATACATGAAACAAGTCCAACATTTGTAGATATTAAAGATCACATCCTTGATAGAATGAATAATGATTTTTTGTCGTTATTACCCTCATTAAGATCTGGCTTTCTTACACAAGCTGAGTTTACTAGTGTAGTCGCCGCGGGTAATAAAATCATCGATGACATGGAAATATTTAATTCGAGGATTACTAATCTCTTCACTGATGAAAATAGCCCGATTTCAAAAACTAGCTCAGCTCAAGATTATAAAAAAATATAAATGAAAATCCAAATTATAAATTACCAGGATATAATGTTCCCGAGTTAAAGAAAAAAACTCAGAACTGCCATCGACGAAGGATTTAATAAAATCTATCAATCATGGAAAGATAGCCAGCCGAAGCCTATTATCCTCACTTATAATAATTCTCCCGACGGCGACGGTAGACCTATCGCACCGAACAATGTGAATATTTCATCGGTGATCGCACTTAATTTAACGTGTGATGTAATCGAAGGAAGTTATCAAATTAATATGGAACAATCAAATCAAGCCCGACAAGGTTACATTCTTTATTCATTTGCACCAACAGCACCCCCCGGATTTTTAATTGTTGAGAATCCGACTAATCCAGTCTATATGCAATGTCAAAATGATTCACTAACCAGAATTAATTTTACACTCACCGATCAGTCAAATAATTTAATTGATCTACGTGGTGAAGTATTATCGATTAGTCTGTTTGTGAAAAGCTAACAAATAATTTGTATTAATCAGCAGCAGAGAGGGTGAAATGACAACATATTTGCGACCGTAGATGGCAGCAATTTGAGTGTGGTTATGACAATGTATTTGCGACAAAATCGCTAAGATGGGGTCTTTATTTTTTTTTGGTTGAAATATGAGATTTCGTAGGAAGGTTCCATTTGGCATTCTGAGGCTTTAATCGATTCTGTCGCAAAAATTTGTAGACGTAGATGGCAGCAATTTGAGTGTGGTTATGACAATGTATTTGCGACAAAATCGCTAAGGCTCCATTTGTAAAATGGGACCTTTAATTTTTTTTTGGTTAAAATATGAGATTTCGTAGGAAGGCTCCATTGGCATTCTGAGGCTTTAATCGATTTTGTCGCAAATATATTGTTGTAGGATTCACCCTCTCTGCTGCTGTTTAAATTTATTTGTCCTAATATTAAAAAAGAATTTGTGTAATCATATTCAAATTTCAATTATGTTTGTTGTTCGTTTTCCGATTTTTTTTATGATGCATTAGCCGTTGACATTGGCACTGAAATGAATGTGAGTAGCTCATTTGTTTATGGAAATACAACTTTTAGCGCCTAGACTCTCTGAATAATTGGTAAGTTTATCACTTCAAGAAAAACCTGTTAAGTTATTATAGTGGATTGCATCAAAACAATAATTTTGTTCTTTTCCATCCCAATCCAATGGGGTGTGGTGTGGTGGGAGTGGTGGTGTGGTGTGGTGTTGTGTTGTGTGGTGTGGTGTGGTGTGGTGTGGTGTTTTGAACGCTTTCCCTTTGAGTTAATATGAACTAAAAAAGTCGTGAATACCAAGAATGTTTCATACTTGCCTGACAAATATTCAATTTTCTGTGATGTATTAGTCACTGGTATTATCTTTCTCTTTTCCTAACGATAAAGGGACTCAGTGACCGAGTCTTCTGCGGCTCAAGCCCTTACCGACCACCCACATATCTCATCTATATATGTCTCAGTTACAGATCCACTAAGCAAGATGAATATGTTGGTAGGTGATTCCACCCGTCTTCTTGCGCCAAATAGCCCATCATATGAGGAAAAATGACGTTAAACCGCGTAAGTCAAAATGAATAGCCTGACAGTGACGTAATCAGTGAGACGCCTAAGCGTGTAGAGCGGGTGGATTTAATATGTATTGCTTTGATTTGGCGGGTATGAGACTGTGTTGATCATTAGAAGGTCGGGTTCCTAAGTAGTAGGAGTTTTGCATTACTACATGAATATGAAGTTTAAGAACATAGGGTGATGATGAATCCCAAGCCATTATTTAACACACACCACTGAATGAATGACTTGCATCAATTGTCAAACTGTTATCAAGCATGACATTGTCACATTCTTGGAGCATTCTTCAATAACACAAGTTTCTTTAATATGATGGGACCAAGGTTAATGTACACATTATGAACTTTATTAACATCAGTCTTAATTACATCATGTGTTTTGAGGCAGCATTGAAGCTTGTGCAATTAGTTAATTAATTATATGTTTAGACTGCCTTACGTGGACAAACACAAATGTTCAAATGGAGCACATGTTATTGTGAAAACCGTTGCATATTTATAAGCATCTGAAAAGCCCAATGTTAACCTGATCAGGTAATATAAATAAGTGAATAGAAATCGTACCAATTGCCGTGGAAACATTGTGATTATTACACTTGTATTACATAAATTAATGGACATACTGAAAATATGAAAACAAGGTTAGGTTATTAGGTTGGTTGGTTGGTTGGTTGAGTTTTTACGGCACAGCAGCACAAAGAGGCCATTTAGCGCCATACAAAAGGTTACATCTTTTATTATGTACAAATTGTAAAAGGTTCTGTATCGGACAGCGATACGAAACCAAGTAGCTAAAGGTAAAACTATAAAAATTGTAACGGTTATAAAAAATAAAGTTTCTCGATCAACGGGGATTGCAGATAATTTATGACAACGAAAACATATAAAAGGTAGTTAAAATCTAGCAACCATAAAAATGTTTAAGATGATAACATACAATTTATAACTTATGATATATATATTTACTTCCTTAAGGAAATGTATAAGATAAGAAATGCTAACTGTATCAAAGAGCTCTTTCATGTCTTGCACATTGTAGTATTGATTACGTGTAGGTTGGAGGTCGAAACACTCCAGCATAAAGTACTTAACAGTGAATGGTTTTATTATTATTATTATTATTATTATTATTATTATTATTATTATTATTATTATTATTATTATTATTATTATTATTATTATTATTATTATTATTATTGCAACATAAAAAGAAGCAAAGAAAAACAAGAAGTGCATTTATTTGTGTGCACTCATCTGGTTGATCTCTGTGAAAATAACTGTTAATATGTAACTAATCCTCCATAATGGCTACAATTTTCCAGAGAATGTCCTAATAAGGCACATAATTCCGAACGTAATTGACACTTTTGGAATTTGTACCAGATAAGCTGAATCCAGTAAGCTGTGGATTTTCAAATAGGATTAGTTTCGTGCTTTCTATTGACGAAATGCTCGTTATCATCGCACATCAACGGTAAATTACTGTAGTTATGATGTTTATAGCCTACGCTTGACCTATAAAGTTAGCATTTTTCGTGTATGGTACTGTGACAAATTCCTATAAATATTCATTAATTTGAAAAGTAGAATTTACAGCTCTTGCACGCGTGTATGCCGCGCCATAAATTAGGTGAATTGCAAAATATTTGCCACATTCGTTAATACATACGAAAGTCATTAAATGCATCTGAACTCACATTAAGTTTTGTATTTAGGCCGGTTTATCTTACAATATTGATTCTCAGTTTAACAAAGACTTGGCTGGGTATTCACGTTCTACAAATCTTTGTTTTTTTATTAGTTCTTGGACAAAAACAATATTATGTGTGGATCCATTGTCTGGCGAACAAGTCGTTATAGCTATCGCTTCCTATTTTCAAACACCTTTCTGAATCTTATTTTGCCTGTTTCTAGCGGGTGTTTAAATAATCGATTTATATCCGTGCGCGCAAACCGACGCTGAAGAGGGACAGGGGCCGTTACAACCTGCTACATGTGAGGGACAATCTGCTAGCATCGCTCCCTATTCCATCGAGTAATATTGACACCCAATAGAGATCACAGCCTGCTGATGAAGTCCTTAGCATAGGGACGACAGCTTCAGGTTACCTTTGACTAGTTTGGTGGATATGTCATTGGAAAGTTAAATACATTGCTAATATGAATATTACTACACAAATAAGCTTTCACTAAATTATACCTTTCTAAATCTTTATATCTAAAATGTATTTGTTGTCAGTATTTACTTCCGTCTTCTCACGAGATTTTTCGGGATTTACTCTAAGTTAAAGCAACTTTATAAAAAGTATATAAGTTGGAAGAGACAGGCGTATTCTGAATACATTTCAAGTGACAAAATTTCTAGTTAAATCCGTTCGACAACGTAAAGAACCAGATAGATTTTGTAAGTTCTTTAAAGATTAAAACAAACGTTTCAAATTATACAAACCCTGACATTGCTTCGGAATCCAATATTCAGCTTGCATTACGCCAATTCTACAAAGTCGAAAAAATCTGGTCAAATTAAAGAAAGCATTATTTCTGAAAACTGTCTGATTGCGAAGTTTTAATTAACTCTTGAAAATGCAATTATATATAATCAGAATTATTAAAATATATAATTTAACACTTTTATGTTTTTTTTTATCATATACATAATCAAAGACACATTTCAATGTTCAATTGAATATCTAGTTAACATTGGCTGTGTTGGAATGAGTTGATAAAAGAGATGTGTCTATGAGTATGTGGCTAAATGTCTTTGTGTCTGGGAGCTTTTGGATAACTGTGATTTTGTCTAGGAAAGTGAAGCTAAACGTCGCTGTGTCTCAAAACGCCTGGCTGACTTGCTTTGTCTAGGAAAGTGAAGCTAAATGTCGCTGTGTCTCGGAACGCCTGGCTCACTGGCTTTGTCTAGGAAAGTGAAGCTAAACGTCGCCTGGCTGACTTGCTTTGTCTAGGAAAAGGAAGCTAAATGTCGCTGTGTCTCGGAATGCCTGGCTAACTGGCTTTGTCTAGGAAGGTGCAGCTAAATGTAGCTGTACCACAGTACAGCTTGCCAAATCTCCAATCCTAGAAAGGCAAAGTTTAGAGTCACTCTAGTTCCGGTTAAAGATATCAATAGTATATAGCATATGGTTTTGCTACCTAATTTTACGATCGATTGTTTGCAACTTTATAGCGAATATCGATTGTTGGTTTCATTTGTACCCATAAATAGGTAATTTGAATGTTGCATGCTTATTTTCCATACATGTCCATTTTCACAAGTGCGCACCACCCAAATGATAAACTAACAATTAGATGGACTCAAAGTGTATAATCTTGTAACTGAAATGAAATGAGAATTTAATCATTTATTTAGTACTCATTAATGCATATCAAAAGCTTGCGATTTACTTATGATCTTGTTATTACCATCTCAGCATCATCGAAATTGTGTGCCAGTCTCTATTTATGTAAAATTGAGCTAAATCTCAACTAAGATGAAATAGAACGCCCTCAACGCATTGCTTGTATTTAGCAGGATCTTGTTATTACGATCTCAGCATCATCGAAATTGTGTGCCAGTCTCTATTTATGTAAAATTGAGCTAAATCTCAACTAAGATGAAATAGAACGCCATCAACGCATTGCTTGTATTTAGCAGGGTGTAAGCATTAATCTGGAAAAAGTATATGTCACTATTCATACCTAGAGGGACAAACTGTGGTTGAAAAATAATTCACGTAGCGTATGAGCCAATTTGTATACTCAGATGTATATGTACGACACACAATTTTGATATTTTGTATATGGTCTTATAGTCAACATATAGCCGTTGGTTACGACGTGCTAACTGCAATGAATTCTCCTGATGGACTTTTCAATGCGTAAGACAGCCTCAGCAACTCTAAATAAACAGCTATACAGTTTTTAAAGTAGTAATTTAAAAAATATAGCATCATAACTATGGAAGTCACATGCAACATCAAAGTGTTCAATTTAACTGTGTTAACCTTTACCTATCTATCTATAATTTCTAATAATACACAAAAGGAGAACAAGTCAATTGAATAAAAACTCTTCTTATTGTTTTGCATATATGTATTTACATTAATAATCTTCAATGCTTTTTCTTGCGAGAGAGACCAATCATAGACGTAAAAATTATTTTGATGCCTGAAATACAAAAGACATCGTTACATTGTTTGCATTAAATTACAATAAATATTCTTACAATATTTCAATAAAATATGATTTTAAATATTTTACCTCCATTTTCTTAAAGGTCAAAGGCCATTATATTGTACAAACGTGTGATATTGTTATACTCATAAACAAAACAAATTTGTTATGTATGCACACCATTAAAATGCTTAATTAGACTTAAAAACCCACTGTTGTAAATAAAAATATTATTCGGCAATCTCCGTAAACAATCGATAGTTTCCACACACGGATGTGACGTACATTTATCCATTCTACTCATCCTAGCCATTCAAGTGTTTTATTTCCCCATCTATAAGTCTATGCGATATATCTTACGATCGTGTTTTTGTACAGCAAATATGATGTACTGTATTGATTATAGATCTAACCAAAAGAGTTTTGATGGGAAAAAAATTATTCTTTTTTTCCAAAAGACCTTGTTTACCAGAAAAAAAGTGAGTTCACGCTGTGAGATAGAATTGGATGAGGAGATGGGAAAGTTGTATCATTAATGCCGGATTATAGTCAATTTGGCCCAAGACAATTCGTCTCAACTCGAAACAGAATTCGGCGCATCTTAATAATAGTTTGAACAATTTCTTTTTCTTAAAACAAGTTGTTGTTGTTGTGGGGATTATCGCCATTTTTCAAAACTCGATAGGCTATATATGGCGGCCAGTAATAAAGGTGGATTAAGAAAAAGGGGAAATCACCGGAAATAACCACCGACCTACTAGAAGCTATTGGCAAGCTTTCTCACATATCCACACTTGCCGTATCCTAGCCTAGACAAAACAACAAGTAGATACTATGTAAGATACGTTTAAGGAATATATCTTAAGATAAAAAACTAGCTTTAAACGAACTTGATATTCTTTCAGAGAAAATAAATATCCTTTGCAACGTACATATGAGAAAAACACAAGCAGACATACTGCTCGTTTTAATCAAAATATTTATATACATTTTGTTGCTAAAAATATGCATCTGCACTAAGACATTCTCAATTTAAGTCTTCCGATCAAATTATCAATATTCATTATTAAACAATAAAACTTGACAGATATTATTGTACACAATATGTATACATTTTTCTATGTGTAGTGTACATGAGATATTAAACAATATAATTAATTTTAGGTTTCACGTTGTAACATTACAAGAGAGAGAGAGAGAGAGAGAGAGAGAGAGAGAGAGAGAGAGAGAGAGAGAGAGAGAGAGAGAGAGAGAGAGAGAGAGAGAGAGAGAGAGAGAGAGAGAGAGAGAGAGAGAGAGAGAGAGAGAGAGAGAAATTTGTTGAGCATTTTGTCAACGTTGCTGCAATAAGAAGCTCTAACCAGTTAATTTTATTGTTTGTTTGTATTGTTCAAGTTGTCTTAGTGTATGCGCGAGTAAATTAAATGCTTGTCATTACTAGTCAATATCGTCAATAGTATTTGTTCCATTACTCCATACAAAATCAAGGAATTCATTTTGTGTTGAATTTGTGCTCCTCTTCCCTGCAAAGTAAAAACAAAAAAATAAACATACACTTTTTGGGAAAAAAACTAAAAAAAACTAACCTTGCATCGATAGCATTTATTTTTTCTTCTTTCATCATGCGAAATTTATTAGAGAAAAAAAAAATAAATCCACCAACTTCGTGTATGTAGTAGCTGCCCGTTTGCGTATGCGTCCTTACTGTAGTGTGTATTGCTATGTCAAATAACAAAATCACAAAAGGGCCGAAAGTATCACCCGATTGTTTGAAACTAACTGCCATTCAAACATGATGTTACATGGTGTAAACTGACCAAGATTGTAATGTATCCAGGTTAACTATACGACGGTATCTAGCAAATAAAAAATCATTATTTTAAAATACATCCATTGCGAGTTCAAAGGATAATCTTTTTGCTAACATGGGTTACAAAAGTGTTATTGTTGTGTATACTATTTGGCCAGCATACATAAATTATGATCACATCTAGGAAACAAATAGAAACTCGGGTGATGGAGCGAACAATAAACTCTTTCCTTAAACTTTCCGACAGGATATCAAATACAAAGGTTATTTTATTACAAAGCGAACAACCCCGATAACTGACTTTGGTATCTTTTAAGTGAGCCGAATTTTGTTTATGAAGTCGGCCGACATAAGTAAAGTTTAGCTACTTTGGATTCTTTTTAGTATACCGAATTTTTTTTAAAAGTAAAATCAGCCGACATCGAGAAGCCAACATTGATTCCTTTTTACCTATATTAACGGGAATTTTCAAAATAACTGAAACAATGGAACAGTTTTGAAAGCGACACATCTAGTGCATCGCTCACGCATTTCCATATAAAGCTAAACAGTAAATTAGTTTTCAGTATTTTCATCTAAATGTTCCCTATCCATGGTTTATAATGGTTTATTTTTTAACAACAAGAAGCATGCACTTCGTCTTGTGAGAATAAATGTACGTCATATCCGTCCGTCTTGCTTCCTCTATAGGTGGGAAATTGTAGCTAAGGGGTAGTAACTGCGTTGTATACGTCTTTTTCGAGTAATTGTATTATTATTTCTTCTTTATACCTGATATTGTTTTGTTCATTTTGTGCTAGTATAACCACTTTTAATCTTGAAATTCAAATCTGAAGTAAACAGAAAAATGTTGGAGTGTGGCTAGTGACCTTTAATGTTGACATTAAATTAGTTAATACTACTAATTCTCTGACACTATTACATGCGTGATTATCATTTTAAACTTATACATAACAGTCATGGATGTTTCAGTTTTCATATTGGCAGCCACTTGTTTCTCGCTTTCAAAACTATTTTGTGTTTATTATTTAAAGGTTGAAGTTGAATAAAATATGTTGCCGCCATTAGCAGATTCCTTATATCTTAGTAAAAACTGAAAGCTGAAAGTAGCAATAATTGTTTAGAAAAAGAAGAAATACGATGAGACTAAAAACGTTTGATTTGCAGGTGATCATGTCGCATTTATTTTTCTAATATGCTGGCACTGAAATTTAACAAGTATTTGTTCTCTTTCCCGTATAATATAGCCTTTATATCAGTCACTATCAATGCTTCAGTTCAACATAAATGCCCGTATAGACTGCTATATTATATCAGGTGTACGATCATTGAAGATTTTGATGAATATCCATATCGGCTATCATGACAGTTTACAGGTTATCCTATTTATCGTAGAATGCCGATTTTGGATGCCATGTTATCACAGTTTGCAGGTTATCCTATTATCGTAGAATGCCAATTTTGGATGCCATGTTATCACAGTTTGCAGGTTATCGCAGTTATCGATACCCTTCTAAATGGTATATAGATACCCTCATTGTACCACTCGCATGACTGGACAATCATAAATGGTTGTCTCTTTTGTCAAAGAAATGCGTCTCGATCATCAAGACGTCTTTTATATTGAAGGTTCTGAAGTAAATTAGCTTTGACGGATGTGTGGGACGGTCTTACTCATAACTCGTATTCAAGGACACTTGTTGGAATTTCTTCACAGAAATGTTTAAGTCAGCATTATTACAAATATTAGCTGACAGAAACATTATTGAAAATGGCTGTAAATTTCTTCATCATAATGTTCACAACATCGTAATTGCGTTGCTTGCTTTCTCAATTTTCTTTTTCGATCACAACCAAGGAATTAGAACGTCGAATTACAGGTAATTCGTGAAACTAACAACAGGTTATTAAAATTAACTGTTTTAAATTCCTTTTGTGGAGAGCTCCTGTGACACAAGTGGTTAGAGCGTCCACCTCGGATGTGGTAGCTGTTTCGAACACCGGTCGAGTCATAACAAAGACTTATAAAATATGGCAATAATTTCTTTTGTTCGGTTCTGGTATATGTGCACTCTTAAGCATGCTCCAAGTTTTATGTACCTCATGTTTATTCTTTTCTTCTGATATCCAATCACTAAGACACAAAACTTGTTCTACATCCTGAAAGTATTCTTTACCTATCCTGTCAACAATATGATCTGATTTCAACTTAATTAGCTTAACAGCAGACTATAGTAGAAATATTCCGCAAACATCCTTACTTGTGCAGAATAGTGTTGTGGTTCATTAATATATACTTGCTCTTCAACCAACATTGTGATACATGTTGATTATTGCAATTGATTTGTACTTTACTGATAGATACGATGGTTTAATGTTTAGAATTACACATGATTAGTACAGCACGCTGGCAAATTAAGAGGTTAGTGTTAGGACTGGACGGTCTGGTGTCAGGATAATGTGACTGGGTGGGACATCATGCTACATGTCTGCGGCATGATGCCCCAGTGCTAGATATCGCTATAAACTGCTACACTGCAGACTTCGTAGCGATATGACTGGAACAATTGTTAAAGCTACGTTAAAAATCATAATCACACCCTCTCTCTCGCTCTCTCTCTCTCTCACACACACACACACACACACACACACACACACACACACACACACACACACACACACATATTCATTGACCACTCCCCGTTTACGATAAGTGTTCCTTGTCATTTACTGACCACAGCCCGTTTACGACAAGTGATCCTTGTCATTCATTGACCCCATCCCGTTTTCGACAAATGATCCTTGTCATCATTCACCAGCGTTACTTAATTTCTGAAATTCTGACGAAGCATCACATCAGAGTATTGTCTTTCTTAAGGCTTGCTTTGTTGCATGGATACATTCAGTTAGAGGAGGAACATAACAATGATTCTATAGCACAAATATGTATTTGCGCAATGCAATTTCGTATCATGCGTGACGATTGCAGGAAGGGACCCGCAAGTGACGGCATCTTATACAATGATACAGATGCTTCTGTTTTAGCTTATATTCTGTTAAGAACATTTGAAAAAAGACTTATCTATATGTTGTTTCCTTTTAGAGCTAGGCATTTAAAATAGTATATTCATATGATTTAACGATGTCCATAGAGGCCTCGGATGTGAATTTTATTAGCAATTGTTGTAATCGGCGGAAGGTAGGTTATGTAGTTATTGTATTTACAAAATTAAGAAAAACATCTCATCAGTGACAAACTGACAAAGAGGATTTAAATAAGAATGAAAACAAGGACTTAACCATTCTTCATTTGAAAGGATATCTACATTTGATTTACATTTTGTTTGAGATAAAAATGTGCACATGACTCTCTTTGCTACACGTGGTTGCAAATATCCAGGTAATGAACTATCGCAATAACAATACACGTAGAAATTCGTTCAACAGAAGATTTATATGTTCCTGGAGAACTTACGATTTCAATCACAATTCTAATACAGCGCTGATGATACCAAACTGCAAATCAAGAAATTCTCCAAGTTTATTTCACAATTGTTTTTGACATAAACATGCGTATTGAATACCGATAGAGCTCAAGATCGCTGCTTTGAATTATTATTGGTTGCGTAAAGTAAAGCTCAGTTCGCATTCGCGGAATAAGTTTAGAAAATATCATATTATGTATGACACACCTATAGAAACTTTAATATCTGATTAGGTTATATCGGCAAATAGCTATCAATTCATGCATTCATGAAGATATCTGATACATAATGTTAGCTAGGGAACAAATTACATGTGTTTTTAAATTATTTGTATTTCTCTTGATCTTGCCCTAATGTGTCAGATATGATGTTTTCTTTACCGCTGTATGGTAAATGTGTTAGCATTCTTTCGTTAAAACTAATCAAAATAAATTTCTATTGTTCGATGGCATATATTATATTGTGCTACTCAAATGTTTATTTGTCAATTATATACCATTTTTGTTCGCTTTTGATGGACTTAAAATTATCTGAACTTTGCATGAATCAAGATAATCCATGTGAATGTATATGTATAATTCTAAAGCAAATGAAACCAAATTGTGCTGATAATTTACAGTTGCACTGCTACGTGTCCTTTATCATATAAAGTTATATGTCATGTTAAGGTAACATATTATCATCCTTTTCTTCACATTGTGTTTATGTGATATGCCAATAATATAGGTCAACTCAAACTACAATGGTTTATAGTACCAATTCAAGTAACAAGGTAATTGTTTGACACTTCATAATATGGACAAAACAGATTTTCTCAAGTATAAATTTAATATTATGACATTAAAATTTCTTTGATTTAAAGTTCAATACACTTATTTTAAGAAAAATAAATAACATGTTTCATATTTAGTATTAATTAAAATATGTAATTTAGCATCTACATCAATACTGTTACTTAAGTGCATTGATAACTTTCAGGAGAGTAATAACATATCCGCCACTTGCTGTATTCCATATCATATGTACTATCACATCATTAAAAATAACATTGTAGAAAAGCTGGGCCACAGCTTCTCTTGAATGTAAAATATTATCTATTGATATGCATGCTCTCCGCATAGCAAGAGGTCCCGGAGGCAGTTCCTGTACTACGCCATAATCATAAAATAGTCGAACATGCCCAGGCTAGATTGCAAACGAAGTTATCACAATATCATCTGAAATACACCAGTGGAGAATAATCAAATTCTGTAGCTCTTATGGATTATCTTTTGTCAGAGCGCCTAAAAAAATGCTTTTAAGCAGATCTATTTTCAATGCTATCGATCGAAAGATAAACGTAGCCACTAATTGAACTATTCACCGCATATACATCAACTTGAAATATCAAATATTACTTACAAACATATTTGAACGTTATATTTTCATCCACTAATAGACTATGTGAACCTTTTTCAGCATTTTGGAACTAAGCGTATAACCAATGTTTTCATCACAAATACAACAGAGCAAATGCCAACTGCAGAAACAATGTCTCTTTGGTATATAACTGGATTAACTAAACCCTGCCGTAAATTTTATATGTAAGTGTTGGTTTGCTTGTGCCAGCATTAATATCTTTAATGTTATAGATACTTCATCATTGAGTGAACGATTGTTCACCAAGTACAGTAAATTCTATATGCCACATGTGAGAAAAAACAGGAAAATTAAGAAATAGAAGCAACAAAATTGTTTTGTTTTAATATCCAAAATAGATTTCAAAAAGATTTGTTTAAGACAAAATCTCTTGACATCAAGATTGTTGGGCACTAAATTTAAAAAAGCAACTCAAAAAAATGTCAAATAATTGTGTCACGACGTAGCAGAAAAGAGCAAAAACCAAAAATATAAACATTAAAAAAGGACTTATTTTCCTAGAATACAAAATGACAAATCAAAACTAACTAAGGTTGTTCCGAAATACAACACAAATAGTCCAACTATTTTATAACAAATATATAATCATACAGTATTTCCATTGAATTCCAGTGATGCTCTTATGTCACGATCTTCGTAATAGAAAGAAGCAAAAGCAACAAGTCTTCTAATATTTAACAAGTAATTTGATTACTAAAGAAAAAAATGAAAATGTGAGAGGGACGTACACTATTACGATGTATATCTAGAATAATCCTGAAAAATGAATGAAATGTCATGTATAAATTTCAAAATCGGAATTGTACTGGTCCGCCAGAAAACATGACATTGTCAAGATGGCGTTTTACAAAACTCCTTAGAATAATTCGCAACAGTTTTAAACTACTATTATAGTCCAAATAGCAAGCACACTTTCTATTGCTACTGAATTGTCTAAACAAATGTTTTTCTCTATAACAATATCTATGCACAACATAAACCACATATGTAGACTTGCAAGAGACATAAAAGGAATGAGAGTGACTGCAAAATCGGAATGAATTTGTTGATTGTCTGCTTCGTTCTCTGGCTGCTTATACTTAATATTACGACATCTTTCACAATATGCCCCATGTGACAAGTTACACTACTTATTGTAGCTCGAAATTGCCTATTCATGTGACTTAGCTCAAGCAATGGAAAATTAGGGAATGATTCTATAAACGTCAAAAAGCCATCATCCAATCAGAATCTAATCCGAATATAAGATTATTATTAATAAGTGTCAATACATACGTAAGCATCTATTTATAAAACCAAAGGAATATGCAATATTATGCTCTTAACAGACTCATGTCACGTAGGCATAAAAAACTTAAGATGTTTTGTACAATTTTCAGCCATAGACAAAAATTCCCACAAAATTAGGTACAATCTTGTAATAGGAATAGCCAAAAAGTATATATATATATATATATATATATATATATATATATATATATATATATATATATATATATATATATATATATATATATATATATATATATATATATATAATTTGTTAATGTACTAATAGCCTGGAATCGTGTGTATATATTAATTGTTTTAAGGTAGCAAAATTATATAGTATAACATGTCTCTAAACGAATTCACAATAATTCCATAATAGATAAATCTCAAAGTGTTAATGAGTAGTTTGTAATTTATTTCAACAAATAATTGCAAAACACAACTGCAATCTAATTAAAGCTGGACATAACTAAACGACTTATTCTATTCCAGATGTTAAGATAGGAATGAGTAATTATAATATATTCATTCATACTATAAAGTCCTTATACAATAATAGGAACAGGATGTTGGTCTAAACTTCTAGAATATTCTACGTTGTCATCAAGATTAGGTCTGTTACATACATTATAATAAATAACATGACAAGCATCAAGTTGATCAGAAACCCCTTAAGGGAAACCAATGTCATAACCTAAACTCTAAGTAAACATATTTTTTAATACATAATAATTTTAAAATAAAATCTTCATATATAGACAAATTTTAATTATGTAGTATGTTGTTTACAAATATGCATTTGTCAGGTAGGGCTAAACGCCTACCATCAAATCTGGACAATATTTGATCAGACAATAAAGATTAGGTATATATGACAAATGTCAATTACGTTTCCTATATATTGAAATTACTACAAACAAAACGATGGGAATCAGATTATAGACTGGTGGATTGGAATAAATAGCAATGATCTAAAGCATGATAAATGTTATCTTCGCTTGCCAAGGTTCTGATGTGTTAACCCTATCTACACCTTTTCGTATCGAACATATATTTCTGTGATTTGGGTCTCTGAATTTTATCTGATGCAGAGACAAGCTATCTCATCCACTCACATTTAATTTGTTCAAATTTGAACACTGTTCCTACATGAATGAAAAAAATCTAAGCCCACATCAAGAATGGACTGATAAATAAGCAGTTTTCAAATGCCGAACGGTGTTTGCATAAATACCTTTCACTAAAATACACCTGTAATACATTCCCTTAGAAACATAGTCAGACTTTCGAGGTTATAACTGCCAGAGTAGCCTTTTAGGTCAATTGCCCCAACCAGTTTCGGCCTATGTACAATGTATTACGCTATTGGTTAATTGGCATTATATTTACTAAGGAAGGCAACTCGTAAAATCCAATTGAACGTCGCTAGGATAAAGCACCGATTGATCTGTTCGATCCGCTAAGGTGTAGATTGGGTAATTGTATCTGAACGTTGGCTAGCGAAGATGCACCAAAGTGTAAAAATTACTATTGTTTTGCGTACAAAAAGACATCCATATCTAAAAAATGTATATAGAATCCCCTTAACTGATGCTGATAATGGTGTTTTGATAGTCCTTAATGTATGAGTTAAACGATGTTATATTAACGATCATTCATATATATATATATATATATATATATATATATATATATATATATATATATATATATATATATTAATTGTTTGAATTTGTTTAAATAAAGCTATATCCAAACTCCAGCTTTAAACTTGATTTAGTAATTTGTTTATTTGACTCTGCAAAACATCAAAATTTATTTCACTAATAAAACATGGTTGACCTGAAGATTATGTGCAAGTAACCATCTTTTGGAATACACTTTTGGTGATCTGTATCCTATATCTTCTGTCGTACGTCCCTTAGACCGCAAATCAACTATTTTTCAAAGTCGTATCAGTCTGAGTAAACTATTAGTGTTGTTCAGTCATTATCCAAGATACATTCAAGCGCAATTAATTCTAAAAATAGACTATCAAACGCATCTGAATCTCACGCCTTCAAAGCTAGATTTAAAACCTGATAAGTGCCATACCATCCTATCAAACTGAGTTAAAACACTAAAAAATCATATATCCTACAGAAATATCTTTCATGCACTTAACATTTATTGCAGCAATAATCCTTAAGAGACTCGTTGTAACGCTATCTGATTATTTCAAGTCTCTTAGATAGGACATTATATTATTAAACAAGTTGAATCTCATTGTAATGGACCAGTTATGGTCCGAACCCGGAGTCGTTGTTACCAGCGTTAGCGAATCGAACTAGAAATACGAGATGTCAAATGTCTACCTGTCGATACAGTAATGGTAGATTGAGTCTGACTCTACTCCACTGTACACGGGACTTTGAGTCAAAGACAAAGCACATTGACAACAGATGCAATAGTTAGCATGACGATCAGAAGGCAGCACAATATGAGAATTATACCTTATTATGTACAGACAGAACTATACCCTTCCGTAATCTACAAGATACCAGTATCTTCACGATATATTTAACCAACAACATAACAAGTACCTCTGTAATGAATGTTAACTTTAGCATGTGCATTGTTCATCTCTTCATAAGAGAAAAAGAGGCCCTATATCGGAAATACGCATGGGGAAAATCTTGTGGATCTTTCTACCACTGGAACTATTTTGACGATAAATTCCATTGGTCATAGGCTCCTCTCAACGTGTTTGTTTTTCAGTAAGACGAGATATACTATATGGATGTCAGATCTATAAAACTAAATGTTTTGGTGATTCTGAACTGTTAAAAGTTATTGACGCACCCATCGGTCCCAGAACGTGTTTGCGAGGCTTTTTACCTGTCTCAGTTGACTCTTGCATACGTCTTTTATGAAAAATTTCCTGTGTGGACTCGAGAAGCATAGCTGGAATCTGAATAAGTGTCGATTCTGGGTAGGTAGACATAGGAACCAGAGGTGACTCTTTAACGATAGCTATAACGTCAGCCATTAACTTGCTAGGACCTCATGGAAGAGTCCAGTGGACCAAATATCTGAGAGTTTATGGTCTAAGATGCTTCGAGTTACGCCATTCATATCTTGTAAGGACGCACACATGTATGAAGTGTGAGTTGAATTGAACAAACATATACAGTCTTTTTACAAATTTATTTTTCAATACTGCTGTTACCAGCGTACGTTGTCGTCATCTTTGACACCTTTCAGAATCCAGGGAAATCGGTTCATAAGTAGTAGCGCGCTTGTGTAACGGGTCTTCTAACAGAGAAGAAACATATATGAGCATTGAGGAAGTTCGAAGTGCCCACTGATTCGCCCACTTAAAAGTGAATAGCACTACTTACGCATGTGAACAGCACCGCCTACCGTATATTTTTCGCGTGATCGTACCTTGTCTGACCTGTCGCAACCGTCAGTGATTCGTAAATGTCATGTCCTACATTTGTAAACAAAATGGCTTTGTACTATGCCAGTCGGTGTCTAGGGTTCCTCTTGTCTACTTCGTAGTATATGGCATTTTATGGGTCTGGGTTTGCACAGATGAATAATAATCCTGTCATTCTCTCCGCTTCCTTCACAAAATAACAAACCTTGTGTTTGACCTATACGAGGAGAGACGTGACATGATGTGGTGACGACCTGGAATGATGAGAGTTATGTCTAATATGACGTTGTTCAGACGATCACCGAACCTTATCATCATCGATAATGTGGTCCAATGTTCCAACGGACAACCATGAGTGATATCTTTGTTGATGCAGCTTATCGCCTCTACGATTGCTTTATTCTGTTTGAAGCGTGTGAAGATTTTCTTAGGGAGTTCACAAATTGTACGTGGTTTTGTACAATATTGCCATGGCAGCTGTACGATCCATCATCAGGTTCTTCGGTGATAGGAGCGAGCAATGTCGATAAAACACGCCTCTGCTTGAAGGTGTGATTCATGGAAGTTAGTGTTCAGATATGTAACTGAGAACAATGATTGTGATCTGAGGACGAGTCTTTGTGTCTAATACAAGTTAGATACATCCAAAAGGATCTACCACAGACTGAGGCTATTGTATTTTCGTCTTGCAGCAGGAATTCTGGCCCTGATAGCCATGTAATTTAAATCCGATGAGTTGTGGGAACTCATCTATAACATGGTCTGCTGAGTTTTGGTCAGTAGGAATATAAAGCAGCCAATTTCCTGATATGTTCTACCCTACTGCTGACCCACAGTCTTTAGGTTTGGTTGTGTATGTATCGCAGGTCTACATTGCTGTCAGTATAGTGAAGAACTAGATTACATCAGGTTAGATGTCCATTTCATCTGCAATCAGCTGCTGTATTTCTGCAGGCAGTAAATATCTATTCTACGGATAGTTTGTATGGGTAGCTGTGCCAGCTTATCTTTCCTCAAGATGAACATCGTGTGCTGAATACAATTTCCATCTGTGATTTTTAAGCAAGTCAACACTGACTCGTTCAGGTATGTGAAAAGAATAGATGTCTCACATCTCGGATGGAGAAAGGCAGCAAGGGGTATAAGCAGGAGCTACTCGAGAGCCTGCGAGTTATTATATTAAACCTTTACCATTACTGCTATTTTTTTATTGAGTAACGGGTATCCCAGGCTTACATCTCATAAGAAATTTATCGAAGACATGGTGGGTTTCATCTTACTGAAACCCCTGCTATCACGTGATATTAATTGAAAGATAAAGAAATAGGCAATGAATAAATTATTTTTCAATGACCAGTAGAGGTCAGTACTGAATAGAAATGAAGATATATCAGTGTAGAGAAGAACATGTTTCGGAAAATTTCATTATTTGTTTGCATTAGACGCAACTTACCTCATTTTGTACCCATGTCGTGCAAACATGTGGGCAAACTCATCACATATAAGACTGTACTTGCGATACGAACGTAATTTGTGACTATCACGGTGTATTTCTATGTCTGTGAATTCGTCTTCATTGAAAGTTAACCTATATTGCAGACTGAAACGCAACTTTTCCATGATAATCGTGAACAAAACTCTAGCTGTGGAAGGATCACGTTACGATTATTCTTCCTACCAAAAACGACATAGCCTGGTCTATCATGGTGAAACTCAATGGTTACACTTTGAACTATGAAATGTATTTTGTGACAAGACTGAACAAAACTTATGATAGGCAAAACGTAAAAATCCAATGAATTATTTTGAAATATCTTAATAAAAGCGTTTAAAACATGTATGTATGTATGTATGTATGTATGTATGTATGTATGTATGTATGTATGTATGTATGTATGTATGTATGTATGTATGTATGTATGTATGTATGTATGTATGTATGTATGTATGTATGTATGTATGTATGTATGTATGTATGTATGTATGTATGTATGTATGCATGCATGCATGCATGCATGTATGTATGTATGCATGCATGCATGCATGCATGCATGCATATATATAATTTATGTTTCATTGTACGTCTTTATCTTTCTTTAAACCCCTATATTTGTGTATCGTGTTTCGTTCTTGTTCATTTTTTTTATATCTACGTAGCAGCAGTTGCATTATAGAAATTTTCATCATTGAAAGACATACACCAAACAAAGCCTGAACTAAATTCATAAATGTGAAGTAAATATATTTTCATAAAATCTAGCCTTTCTTTATTTTTACTGAGTATTAAAATGAAAACGTTTATATCAAATAACAAAAGATATTTGTAGCCAGAATATTTTACGAAGCGTCCGTTTTAACCTAATTAGATCAGAAGACAGTTATTAAAAGCCATTTTGTATTTACTATAAGGTATGAAGTCCATTCACTGGAATACTGTACTTTCAAAGCCAGTTCCGCTTTCCATGACGCTTGTTAACGAGAACAGCCGAATATGAATTGGAGCTAAATCAGATCTGTAAGGAGGAGGAAGCAAAAATTGGATGCTGTGCTTCATAGAAAGTCTGTCAAAACCTCGGATTTATGCGTCGGTCCGTTGTATGTTGGAGAGGGATAGACACCTCGGGTACCGAGATAAGGAGGATTGGTTTGGTAATGTTCCATATATTTTGGAAACGTTTCACAGACACACATACATACATACATACATACATACATACATACATACATACATACATACATACATACATACATACATACATACATACATACATACATACATACATACATACATACATACATACATACATACATACATACATACATACATTCATGCATGCAAGCATGCATGCATGCATGCATGCATACATACATACATACATACATACATACATACATACATACATACATACATACATGCATGCATGCATGCATGCATGCATGCATACATACATACATACATACATACATACATACATACATACATACATACATACATACATACATACATACATACATACATACATACATACATACATACATACATACATACATACATACACACACACACTCACACACACATACATACATACATACATACATACATACATACATACATACATACATACATACATACATACATACATACATACATACATACATACATACATACATACATACATACATACATACATGTATACATGCATGCATGCATGCATGCATGCATGCATGCATGCATGCATGCATGCATGCATGCATGCATGCATGCATACATACATACATACATACATACATACATACATACATACATACATACATACATACATACATACATACATACATACATACATACATACATACATACATACATACATACATACATACATACATACCCAGTCAATTTAATTTGCTCATATCCATTTTACATATTTTTTTATATTTTGACACTTAAACTGCTATTTTGTTCGCTTGATTTGATTTCCCGTGGAAATATATATATATATATATATATATATATATATATATATATATATATATATATATATATATATATATATATATATATATATATATATATGCAATAAATTCACAGATACAACCGCCGGAATTGTGACTAATGATAATTATACAAACTCATATCTTTATACGTTGCGCATTCATAATGAACGGAAGTCCGAATAAGAATAATCCGTATTTAGGAATAGTAAAGTGTGACAAGATTTAGCACTAAAGTTTGCATTTCAAATCAGTCCCATCTTGACTAAATATCTCGTTAAAAGGATCACTGTGATGTTATTTACGTTTGTTACGCTGTTCTGCAATTCAAGACAAATCAACATGCATAACGAGGTAGAAAGCATCTGAGATATAATGCTCAGATCAGTTCCGATTTGCCCCCGTTCAGGTGAAGAACGTAAAAGCCGTTATTTTCCTATGCCATTGTGGGGAATGTATTTTGGATACATTACGACAGTACAAATATGTGAATTTCATCGTCAGAATGAGTATATGAAAAATGCATATTTCATATTACCATTTGCCGATTTAGCCATTTTCTAATCTAATTTATATTGAACCAAGTGTTGAAAAGCGATTCGCCCTCTATTCGTCTAGGTTGGCACTGGAATAATATCGCCTTAAAATTAAACAACTCAGAATTATTTGATTTACTGACATAAATAGTGGCAGCACACGTGGATGTCAATGGACGTTATTGTCTGACAAAGTCTAGGGTAAAACGGAAATTGATTATCTATT